>CM033469.1:187737295-188337295 GCA_019447015.1 Hymenochirus boettgeri | reverse complement strand
GAAATTCTACAAGGACTTTCCACGAAAGCCTGGTCACGATGGTCCTGAGGCCCCTCCTGGGGAAGGGGGTACTGTAAGGACACATACTTACCTGCTCCGCCGCTCCGGTCCCTCCAAGATGGCGGCGCCCAGGCTCCCGTCACGCCGACGTCAGTGCGACGTTACGCCACGTGATGCAAGTGACATCACGGAAGTGCACCCAGCAGCGCGAAGATTCAAAAAGGGCCTGAAACATCTGGCGGATGCCCGAAAATAGCATTGCTTTCCCTCTGAGCCATGATGGGTTATTGTTCCTTGGATTTCTACTTTGTTCCTCCTTTTCCTGCTTCCTTGCTGTCTGTGCTTGGTATCCTGTGCCTGGATCTTACAGCTTCCCTATTTTTCCCTTATTGGGAACCCTGAACTTTGCCTCTCTCCAGTATTCCGGCATTCGTTCTTTTGTGGCTTGCCATCCCGGTGGTGTTGACTTCCTCGTTGGTCCCGTCTTCGCCTGTCTTCCTACAGGTAAACCATTACACATTGTTTCTTATTTTCTCAGATTTCCTTGTGTCCAAAAACATACCTTTCGGATTGGAAAAATGCTGATGTTATTCCAATATTCAAAAAAGTAAGTCATTCATAGTCTAGTAATTGCAAACCTGTGATTTAAAATTCAGTGGTGGGGAAGGTACTAGAAAGTTTGATACAGGAACATATTCTAGAGTATGTTTCAAGGAGTGACCTTGTAAGTAGTAATCAACTGGATTTAAAGTTTAGTTATTGAAGACGTTTCGCTAGTCATCCGACTAGCTTTCTCAATTCAGAATGACTTGTACAAGAATCTGTTGGCATTATAAGTATCCTTGAAAGTTCCAATTAGCATATGACAGCCAGGTGTGGTACATCTGAAAGACCCAGTACCGAAACACAAGAAAAGCAACATAATATATGCAGTGCAGTGCAGAGTTCTCTGACTTGTATGTGGGGGAGACCAAACAGCAACTGCACCAACATATGGTCCAGCACAGAAGAGCCAATTCCTTGGGTCAGGACATGGATAGAAAATTTGTACATGGATAGAAAATTGGTTGATAAATCAGATGCAGAGAGTAGTTGTTAATGGTGCTTAGTCAATGAGGACTAAAGTTGCTTCTTCTTTGGAAGAAGATATTGTCATCAAAGCCTTAGTGCTGATGCCACAAAACTTTGTAGACAATTAAAAGCTATGTTAAGTGAATCTCTATTGGAAAAGTATCTTGGAATTTTGGTGGATAACAAGCTTAAATGTAGCAAGCAGTGCCAGGTGGCAACAGCTACAGTCAGCAAGATAGTGTCTTGTATAAAGAAGGGGTATGGATTCAAGGGAGAAAAATATTATTCTCCCTCTTCACAAAGCACTGGTAATGCTTTGTAAAGATGAATAAACTATGCAGTTTTTGAATCCTGTGAACAAAAAGGACATTTTTTTAATGGAAAGGGTTCAGAGAAGGGTAACTAAATTAATAAGGGGAGTAGTTTTAATAAAGTTGCGTAACTACTGGGCCTACAAAACTGGGGGAGAGAGGAAGTGCCCTCGATCAGCTGTTTTTTAACAGCTAATCAGGCATATGCAGGTATGGGTGATCAACTGTTTTTAAAGGGGAAGTTCAACAATTAGACAAAGTTAATATCAATAAAGCCCCAGGACCAGATGGATTGCATCCTCGGATTTTAAAAGAGCTTAGTTCAGTTCTATCTAGACCACTGTTTCTCAATGCCGCTGTTTCTCAATGCCGCTGGATTGGAAAAAAGCCAATGTAATACCAATATTCAAAAAAGTAGTCGTTCACAGCCTGGTAACTGTAGACCTGTAAGCCACTGTAACATCAGTGGTAGGGAAGGTGCTGGAAACTTTGTTACGGGATCATATCCTTGATGGTCTCCAGAGATCATCTTATTAGTAATAGTCAGCATGGATTTATAAGAAATAGATCATGCCAGACATTTAATTTGTTTTTATGAAGAAGCGAGTAAGAAGAGTAAGAAGGCATCAAGAGCAAGGTCTCAGTGATTGCTGATGACACTAAACTATGCAGAGCTTTGGATACTTCAAATGATGTGCAAGTGCTGCAAGTGCTTATCAAAATGGGCAGCAAAATGGCAGATGAGATTCAATGTTGATAAATGTAAGGTGATGCATTTGGGATTTAATAATCCCTGTGCCACCTACACCATAAATAACTCTGTGTTAAGTGCATCTGTAATGGAAAAAGATTTGGGGGTTCTGGTAGATAACAGACTTAGCTATAGCAAACAATGCCAGGTAGCAACAGCTAGAGCTAGCAAGATATTGTCTTGTATAAAGAGAGGAATAGATTCAAGAGAGAAAAGTATTATTCTCCCTCTTTACAAGGCACTGGTAAGGCCTCATTTGGAATATGCGGTGCAGTTTTGGAATCCCATATACAAAAGGGACATCTTTGAAATTGAGGCAGTTCAGAGAAGGGCAACTAAATTAATAAGGGGAATGGAGGGGCTTGAATATGCAGGCAGATTAGACAAGTTAGGGCTGTTTACATTGGAGAAGCGACGTTTGCGTGGGGACATGATAACCTTATACAAATATATTAATGGGCCATACAATGAACTCTCTGGTTCATTGTTTACTAATAGGTCATATCAGAGGACTCGTGGACATCCTTTAAGGTTGGAAGAAAAGAAGTTTCATCTTCAGGTTAGGAAAGGTTTCTTTACAGTGAGAACGGTAAAAATGTGGAACTGTCTTCCAGCAGAAGTGGTAATGGCAAGTTCATTGAATAGCTTTAAAAAAGGCCTGGATAAGTTTCTAAAACTAAAAAATATTGAGAATTACTGGTATTAATGCATATAGATTTGGTTGATCCAGGGATACTTTCCGATTGCCGTTTGGTGTCAGGAAGGAATTTTTTCCCCCTTTTTAGCTGGGGTTTTTTGCCTTCCTCTGGATCAACCGTCAGGTAGGGTTAAAAAATAAAAAAAATAAAAAAAGAGGGTGAATAGGTTGAACTTGATGGACGTATGTCTTTATTCAACCTTAATTACTATGTTACAAACTAACAATTTAACAAATATTGATAATTTCCACTGAACTGTCCCTTTAACTTCCGCCAGTTTGTTACCTGCCTTTTAAACAGATAATTCTGCATACCTTTACTGCATACATGCCATCATCGGTTTAAAAACAGCTGACCGCTTGCTGCTGGGAAATGGATAGTGTGTGTCAGAGCATGTCCGCCACACTTGCAGGGCAGCCTGAGCCCTTGCAGTTTCGCCACTGCTTGAATATAAAGACAGGTTGGCTAAGTTACGTTTATGCACTTCATACTGTGGCTGGGGGCTAGTGTGGCCCCCCCATGCAGTGACCGGCCACTGGCATTACCTTGCCAAAATCTGCCAAAGCTTCCCCTGCTGGCCTGTAGCCTGGGCAACACTTGACTAGATGTCTTTATTCAACCTCAAATATTAGACTTTACTTATAAAAATAATCTTATCCTTTTTCTTGGTTACACTTCAGCTTTACATAATTTTTCTCAAGTTAAAATTACATAGTCAATACAAAATGCAATGAAACACTTTACATGGATGGAAAATAAATATTCATCATACATATAAAAAGAGGCTGCAAATCAAACAGAGAATGCTAAATTGTTATGGAATATATTTTAGCAGATATAGGGTTAATGCTATTCAGTTTTCAAATGCTCTCAATGGCCTTTCCCCATCCTCTGTATTGTTTATCTGGTTGTCAACAAATTATATACACAGATTGTACAAATTTTCACTGAAAAAAAACAAATGTTAAATTTAACAGTAGAGTTAAATCTTTAAAAAGACCAAGTGGGAATTGGAAACCATTGAAATTCTTCTTTCTCAATATTTAAACATTGAACTGATAGAAAGATACAATGTTCCAAGCAGTTGTCAGAACATAGCAGGAATATCGAGAAGTAAGTTTGTAGTTTACGTCCAGCTTTAGGTAGTAGGGGTGGTAGATAGGGACCCCTACTTATATAATATTATTTCTCTTACCTAGAAAATGGAATGTATAATATTTTTTTGTACGTGGGGATTGGCGTATAACCTTTTATTTCCTCTTTATTTATTTCCACTTTTCTGGCAGCTTTCACTGCAGAGACTATCACATGAAACATGTATACAAACTCACAGTCTATGCAACTTCCTGCTATCCCCGGTTCCTCCAATATCTGTTCGAAAACATCAAATCATAAATGAAAGTAAAAAGTGGGGAACTCAATGGACATAAATTACCATTCCACTACCTGCAATTAGCTTCAGTGCATTTATTATGGTCTCACATTCTTAACAGCTTGCTAATTTTTCAAGTGACCTGAAAAGGGTCGTTGCTAGGACCAGAGTTACGGTTATCCTGGCAAAGTCCTCTGCTGTGTGGGGCATCGAAGTTCTGAGGGGTGGCTGTGACAGTTGGGGGCATGGTGTTCTGGCGGACCTTTGTAATAGTTACAGAGCTACATTGGGGCTCCAGTAGCACAGACAGCGCAACCAGCAGATAACCGCATGATTGCTTGTTAGCTGCAGGCACAAAAAAGTAAAAAGTAAAACTCTCAGAGCTTAATAAATAAGGGAAAGTAAGACCAGAGAAGGGAAAAAAAGTCGAGCTCCCTCTTTAAATATTTCCTGGTGGCAGCTGGGGGTTGAAGGAGAAAGTAAGTTTGGGGATATCACAACGAAACAAACAACTATGGTTTATCAGACAGTTGGTCTGTCAGCAGCAATATTGGGTCCTGGTTGACCCACATGTACCAGTTCTAAGTCTAGGAAAAGTGAGGCAATATTTCAACCTGACCACCAATATTTTGAATTCTAGGGTTGAAATATCAGCAGTACTTTTTCAGCCATTACCAACTGATGTCAGTCTGGCCTGCCCCCAAATCAGATAAAAATTAGATCAGACTTGACTGTAAATTTTGAATGATCATGTGGTCTTCTTTGGACAGCACAACTGTTTGTGCCAGAATATTGTTGACAGCTATTTTCGCTGTGACCAATGATATTTCCACCTGGTTGACTAGTTGAATGTGGCAGCTCATCGATTGGGTCAACATTTTGGAATGTGTGTACCTAACCTATTAGCCTAACTGAAATGGAATACAATCTTTAGGTGTGGAGATTACTCTACTTTCTTCAACATACAGTTAAGGTGCCCATACACATGAGATCTCAGTCATAAGTTTTACCTGTTCAGATGACAGGTGGAAGTCGGAACTGACGAGGAAGGATATCCAAGAAGCAGACGACAAGGCAGGAACAGGCTCAAATAATGGTGGAGAAACCAAGTACAAAGTCAAAGTCTAAGCAGGAACTTGGAACGAACAGTCAACAGGAATAAGGCTCAGAAAAGAAGATCTTGGCAAGAATTAGGAACTCAAGGGAACAAGGAGACAGGCAGAAATAACAAAACCCAGCACAGCAAATAAGGGATGCTATGTTATAATCGGGCACTGAGGCAGGGAATGCTGTTAATTTAAATCTTTGCGCCTCCGGTGCCCTCTAGTGATTTCACGCGCCTTGCACAACATTGTAGCGCATCGGCAACTCTTCGTGATGATGCCGGAGCCCTGAGCACTGCCACGTTGGAGGATCTGAAATGGCTGGTCATGTAAGTACCTCTTCTGACATAAACTCACAATCCAGTTCTGCTTGAATCGGATCATAAGTTTGTTGTTGAGGGCATACACAGGAATGATAATTCTGTATTTACTTTATACGGAACAATTGTTCATTGCTCACATAGACGGCAACAATGTTATCAGCTCCCTATACTGTAGTATAGGTAGCCAATAACAATGGAACAGAAATTTCCCGTTCGGTCCGGTAGGTTATGATGCTGACAGCGGTAGTCCACTGGCATCGTTACCTATCCATACACATGCCCAATGCTCAGCAAATTCTGTGTCGGATCCGAAGGTATTTCCTGAAAATCGGCCTTTAGGGCTAGGTCACTTACGTATTTTGAATTGCAATTTGCAATCTGATTCTGATGCAATGCATAGAGGTAACACTATTTGCACCGCACTCTGTTTTTGGAAAACATGCTTGCACAATTGCATGTGGTTCAAAAATACAAGTGTGTATTAGAATGCAAATAAAAAAATTGCAAAATATCATAGCATAGCAAATAACACACATCTCTGTTTATGTGGCTCTGGGATCTAACAATCAAACTCCAACAAGGAATCAGACAGAACTGTAATAAGGATGTTAGTTAACCCAAAATACATATATTTTTCTCATTATTAATATTTTTTTTAAAAATATTTTTATGCAGTGGCATTTACACGTATTTTTCATTAACTGACTTTAGTTACAGCTACCTGTTTATCGGCCGAAAGGTAGCTGTAAATGATTATTGTCCACTGTAACTGATTATCGTCCAAAATTAATATTCGGACACATCGTGCGTCGCGGATCGCCACCCGCAATCGCACGTGTGTACGAGGCTTAACTTTAGGCTTTATCTGTGGTATTCATTTAGAGCAAATTAGTTAAGGGTAAGGTGTCAAAACAGTATTGTAAATGGCATATGTTTGTGGTCAACCCCACCCCCAGCTACTGTATTCAGGCTTGGTTTCTTTATTTTTATATAAATGATTTCCTTAACACCTTTTTTATACCAGTCTTTTTCTGTGTCTGAGATGCTGACATAACAGTCTTTAAATGTGTTTCCTTTTTCCTTTAGATACAGACGGTGGCTTTTAAAAACATATAAGAAGAACATTTCTCCTGTCATGCTTCTCACTTTCACTGGTGGTATTGGTGGTCTTTTCTTTCCTTCTAGTTTTCTACTAGCTATAGTCAGTGGCACTGCAAAGGGGATCAGTAGCAGCATGCCAGCATAGACAAAAATTGACAGGGGTGCTGGCATACTGCGTTTTTCAACTAGCCTCATGGGCACAACACCCCTCGTTATAGTAGGCTGCCATACAGTATTTATTTGATATACACAAATAAGTTTTCTAGTAAGCAAAGTCTTAGGATAAAACTGCAAGCACATGTCAATAGTAGGTGATCAATACCGATTGCCTAAGTATTGATCTGTGCCATGACAGAGAAAATCAGTTCTTTGCAGAAACAGATTCTTCCATTTGGATTTTAACTTTTATGACTGCTTTCCATGTTACGCCTTGTTGAATCATTAATGGGCGTTCACATGAAGCCCTAATAACATTTGTATGATTTTCTACCCTATTGGGCAACCTGAAAATTTTTTAACACCCAATACCAACTTTACGTTACCGGGATCACACGTCAGGAACAATGTGCATATGGCCACCATTACTAATGACTGTTGTTTCCCATTAATACAGGGCAGGATACTATCAGGGTTATTCAATATAAGTTCTTATCGTTTAAAATGGTGCTAATTTTGCCCCAACCAATCAGATGTTATTTAAAATTTGAAATCTAACATCTGATTGGTTGGGGCAAAATTAGCATTGTTTTAAATGTTAAAACAATGTGAACTTTTGTTGAATAACCCTGTCTGTGTACACAGTTTTGTAGATCACTAAATGTCAGACCATTGCAGTGCGAGTGAGAAATAGAAAGTAAGTACACATTGATACTGCTGCACTCGGAAAAAAGAGGATCAACAGGGCATGAGATATAGGGCCAATTATTTTGTTTCCCTTATATCCTTTTTTTAATACTTCTGTAAATAATAAAAAAAAAATTAAACTGAAAAAGGAACATCTTTGTCAATAAGAGGATTTACCTACCAAAGCATAATTGTTTAAAACTATGCATGCAAAAATTAGGCCATGCATCTTAATGAGCTGCATTTGTATTTAGGTCATAGAAAGTTTTAAAAACAATGATTTATATTATATTATAAAGGACAAAAAAACAAGGCAAAGATAAGAAGAGAAAAGTGCTGCATTATGTGATTTATACATTCTTGAAAATAAGAAAGCTGAGTCCTGGAAATTATCCCAAAGCAATAAAAGTTCATGGTATAGATTGGTATGTTTAGGAAAGATAGAAATCATAGGGGTTGGTGCTTCCCAACCAAAACAAATTTTAATTGGTAAGCTGTTCTCTTAACATGTTAGTGTTGCTATGAATCCAAGCCTAATTCAAAATTTTCGAAAATTGCAAACTTTTTTCAGATTTTAAATTTGAGTTGTAGATTCTGAGAAATCTGCGTTTGAAAAGCCAGCATTTACAGGAAAAGACCTGTCACTCCAGAAACAGAAATTATAATATGTTCCCTATCCCTGACCTTTTACTAGGATATGGAAGTATCACCATTTTACTTCTATCTCTATCAAATTGTAGTTTCAGATAATGTAAAGTTCAGTGAGTATGGTGACACTTTAAGCACACCTACCACATGCCATGTAATAATTAACAAATGTCTCTTTGAGATTCCATTTAAATCTGACTTAACTTGGGACCATTCGTAAACACACATACCCAATTGATCTCCCTATTCCATAAAGAATTGACTGTTCAGAATACCATATGTACTGCAATTGTTTGTGGAACAATGTTAATTTTCTAGCAGAACCAATCAAACTCAAGGATAATATTGATGGTTAATTGGCCATGGGATTGGTCCATACTCATATAAACTCATAAGGGTTACATCTGTAGATGAAAATATTTATTTGACAGATGCTATCTAAATTCTGCTCCAAAAGCAAATTGTTTAATTCTAAAAAAAAAAAACTGCAGATTGTTTCATTTAATATATCTAATTTGTATGCTCTTTCTGTTGTGAATGTATCCTCCTCTGTAAACTTCTCTCATCAGACACAGTTGAGCCCCAGGAATAAAGTATCAATACTGAAGCCTAGAATACACTTGAGCTGACAAGAGATGAATGGTCAAACAGTCCAGAAACAGTAGAACAGATAAAGTTACAAAAAGATAAACTGGAAACTTGGTCTGGAATATAGCCAAAGGTCATTCACAGAAGTAAGTCAGAAAAGGAATGGTACAGAAATGTTAAACATAGTCAAGTCACAACAAAAAAGTTGTTACATGCAGCTAAGGTTCAGAAGTCAGAAACAAAGCCAAGTGGGTAACTAGAAACCATACTTCTAAGTGTGGTTAGTGGAGAGCCAAAGGAAACGCTGTGATGGACAAAAAGCAATTGACAGTGAGAGACCAACATACATGAGGCAAAAAGAAAAATGACAACATAACTGTCAAACCTCAAAAATCAAGGTGCCCAGAACCATTTCATCATTTAGATAACCTCTTGTCTGGTACAGAATTGGAAAGGAGCAATACTTAACTTTATCCAGAATGCCCCTGGGATCTTCATCCTAAAATCCATTAGCGCCTCCTCTTTTATGAGCTAGTGGGTGCACAGGAGGCAGCTTGGAAAGCAGACACCAGTCATTTGTAGTAACGTCATCATTGATGGCTGCTACCCAAAAGGAGTCATAAGAACACCGCAAGTGCTGGCGTGAGAATGGAATGATCTATCCTCAATGAAATTGTGGGAAAGGGTAAGTATTGCAGACTTCGAATTTGTAGGGATGGACTTGCCCTTTGGAATGATTTTGACAATGAATATTTTATTAAATGAATATTTTAAAAAATTAATTGAGGTGATGTTGTGAGAGCTTCAGTCATCCAGAATTGCCTCAAAAAGGTTAGCGTGAGTTGAAGAAAAGAATCAGTGTTTATTCGTACATAGTCCCTTATAAATCATGATTGTGGCTCTAAAAAGTCCACTCCCAATCAGCACTGCATCATCAATGCATAAGTAACCTCACAAACTTTAGGTGACCATATACTAATTAAAGGGTATCTTCAGTGGTAAATTCAGTTTTATTGAAGAACAGGAGGTAAAGGAGCTATGTCTTACCTCCTGTTCAGGAGCCAGGAACGATAGTAAGCTTAGCAGGGGCAATCGCAGGATTTTCAAGGGGGGGATTCCTGAATGGGTTACTACCGAACAACCCCAGAAGGAAGTTCATGACCAAATACATCCATATCTTGTATTATATATGCATCATATAATAATATTATATATTCTGTACTAGCCAAATGTCACTTTTGTTATAAAGTATCTTCATTAAGGCTGGGTACATACGAGCAGATTTTTCGGCCCAACCTGCCAATATTTATGTGTATCGGTTGGTCTAAAAAATCTGAGGGGATTTCGGCGGCGGCCGGGACCAATGTCGGTAAATCACAGCAGATTGTGCAGTCCATAGGAGACATTTGCCGCGACTAACAGTGCTTTGTCCCGGCCGATTGCTCGTAGTGGCAAATGGTCGAGATGAAAAATTTGGCCATTTGTTCTCAGCCTAATGTTCTCTTTTACCGAGAAATCCACATTTGCCCTTCAATATCATTAGTGTCTAATATCAGTAGACACTGACGGCGGATCTGACAGAATTTGCTGAATATTGTCGGTATCGGGACCTATCGGACAAGACAGAAAATTTTCATTTCAGGTTCCCTTTACTACAGTAGGGGAAGCTGATAACATTAGACCCTGTGTGGGCACATTGAACTATCATTCTGTATATGGAATATATGGAACAATCACTCCTGTGTATATATAATATATATAATGAAATGTTAATAGTCAGCTACCACCTCCAGGATTTCTTAATTCCTGCTCAATAAGCTGTGGGGTAAGTATAGTAAGTAATGTATATAAACCCAGTCTCAGCAATCACCTTAAGCAGCTGCAGGGTTAATATTGATACCGTTTTGTATAAATTATGATTAGTTATGCTGATGTCTATCACAGGGCAGACTGGATACATTTTTGAAACATAGGAATGCTGTTTCTAACTCACAGCTCAATTGACAATGTAACAATCTATGTAACAGTCTATGGGCACCAGGAGAAGCAGAATAGCAGACTGCACTGAGCAGACAGAAAAGGGGGATTCCAGGCACCAGGAATCCCCCCCTAAACATGCCCCTGCTAAGCCCAATGTTCCAGGAAAATGAAGTCAACACTGATGGGTCAGATGCACGAACTGGGCACAAGAACCAGAACCTTTCTCATAAAAAGAAGTCTTTATTAACATGCGCTTAACGCGTTTCGTATCTTACAAGGTCCTTAATCATAAGCAATACAATAAGTATACTTACTTATGATTGATGGAGGAAACGCTGTGCTGGCATGATAGGAAAGACATAAAGGGATCTGAGCCTGAAGCTGTAGTTCCACTGTAGCAGTGATTATGCTGAACGGTGAATATCAGAACTCTCATTTGTATACAGTGCGGTAGAGATATGAAATAGGCTACAGTATAGTTTTTAAAATGTGCACAGCCATAGCTAATCCTAGTTTAAAGACATGCTTAAAGTTTTTAAATTGCCAAAAATCATTTAATGTGTCTTTAAGGGCTCGGGACTCACTTGTATTTTCTCATGCACTTACGATCTGTTTTTGGAGCACAAAGCGATCACCATTTTCTTGTAAATTACATGAATACTGTTCCGGAATATTGAACGCAAATGGACAGTAAAGGTGACCATACATTAGGCCGATTTTATGTACAATCCTACACACAATCCGACATTTCCAATGATTGGCCAAAAATTTTAACATTTTCCTGATCTTATAATGCGACATTAGATTGTAAAATCTAATGTCGAATGACAACCCCGTATAGCCGAGCAACGAGTAACAAAAATATTGACTTTCTCGAATTTAAAAATGCCCTTTGTCGGATCAGAGGCGCTTTGTCCCTAGCCAAACAAAACTACTTCTCTTCAGTCATATCCTCCCAATCCCATTACCCCAAACAGCTCTTCAAAGTATTCAACTCCCTGCTCTATTCGCCACCTCCTCCGCCTACCCCGTTATTGGCTGATGAAATAGCCTCATATTTCACAGAGAAAACCGAAAACATCCGAAGTGGTTTTCCTGTGTGGCCTAGCTCCCTCCTACAGCTTCCAACCACTACCATTGCTCTGCCCAACGTCCCTTCGTTGCTCACCCACTCCATCTCTACCCCTACCACTGCAATGTCTAGCCTCCCTTCATTGGTTAACCCCTTTACTTGCCCCCTAACGAGCTTCACCACTATAACAAAACAGGGACTTTTATCTCTCCTATCCAGCACACGTCTCATCACCTGCCCCCTCGACCCCATTCCCTCTCATCTTATTCCCCCGCTCTCCTCTTCCTTTAATTCCAGCCCTAACCTCTCTCTTTAACTTGTACCTATCCACTGGTATTTTTCCCTCTATATTTAAACATGCCGTTGTATCCCCTATACCTAAAAAACCCTCCCTAGACTGCTCTTTCCAGTTACCGGCCTGTCTCCCTTCTACCTTTTGCTTCCAAACTACTGGAAAGACATGTCTTTGCTGATCTGGTTAATCACCTGTCTGCTAAATCTCACTTTGACCACTTCCAGTCAGGCTTCCACCCTAACCACTCCACGGAAACTGCCCTCACTAAAGTGACCAATGACTTACTTAGTGCTAAACCTAAAGGTCACTACTCTTTGCTCCTTCTTCTTGATCTGTCCTCTGCTTTTGATACTGTTGATCCCCCTCTACTTCTTTAGATTCTGGCCTCCTTAGGTATCCAGGACACTGCACTTTCTTGGCTATCCACCTATCTCTCTGGTAGGACCTTTAGTGTTTTTCACTCTGACATTAGCTCCACTCCTCGCCTCCCCCCCTGTGGGGGTCCCGCAAGGCTTGGTACTTGGTCCTCTTTTTTTCTCCATCTACACCTTTGGCCTTGGACAACTCATTACTTCATTTGGGTTCCAGTATCAACTGTATGCGGACGATACCCAAATTTAAATCTCTGCCCCAGATCTCCCTCCCTACTGCCTTAGTGCCATCTCTGCCTTCATGCCCTCCCGCTTCCTCAAACTAAACATAGACAAGACTGAACTTGTCCTTTTCCCACCCTCACGATCTGTTCCCCTCCCTAGCCTTACTATTAAAATTAACAACACACCCATATCCCCATCTCCTCATGCCCGCTGCCTGGGAATAACGCTAGACCTTTCCTTCAAACCTCATGTCAATTTGCTTGCCAACTCCTGTCGGCTCCAACTCAAAAACATCTCCCGCATTCGACCCTTCCTCTCGAAGGAAGCTACAAAAATCCTAGTCCAAGTCCTAATCATATCCCAGCTAGACTATTGCAACACACTCCTGTGTGGTTTACCAAACAACCGCCTGGCACCGCTTCAATCCATTCTCAACTCTGCTGCCTGGCTCATTCATTTCTCTTCTCACTTCTCTAATGCCTCTCCTCTCTGTCAGTCCCTCCACTGGTTGCCCATCACGCAAATGATCCAGTTCAAACTGCTTACCTTACCCTATAAAGCACTATCCAATACATTCCCTCCATATATCTCAGAGCTGATCCACCAGTATCGTCCCAGGCGCAACCTCCGCTCTGCAAATGATCTCCTCCTCTCACCCACCCTGATCACCTCTTTCCATGCCTGCATTCAGGACTTTACTTGTGCTGCCCCTCTGCTCTGGAACTCTCTTCCTCCATCTGTCCGTCACCCACCATCCCTTAACATCTTCAAACGTAACTTTAAAAACCACCTCTTTAGGCAAGCATATAACCTGGCCTAAACATGACCCCATTAGTACCCAATATGATCCAACCCGCCGTTCACACTCCACTGCCACTATTTACAGCCAACCTTATGTCTCACCCCCATATCCTCTAGTCTGTATGCTCTTTGGGCAGGGTCCTCTTTCCTATTGTATCACGGTATTGCTGTAAGAAACTCCACACTGTTTACTTATATTATATATTACCTGTGTATGTAATATGTATGACTTTTTATATAACATGTATTACCCTGTATGTAATGTATGACTATGTAATTGTAAAGCGCCACGGAAGATGTTGGTGCTATACAAACCAATAATAATAATAATAAAAATAATAATAATAAAATGATTGTAGTGTTTTCTGAAGTTCTGATTAAATGTAAATGTAATGTAACTTCACAATGGACGACATGAAATGAATGTCGAACAATATTTATGGTACATCTACATACAATTAACATTGTACATCTGTCTATCAATATATCGGTCGGTTTAAGATCGTAATTACGATCGTAATAGTGTATGGCCACCTTTACACACTTGAAACCCATGTTAATGTGATTGAGTTTTTCACATGTGTTGCCTTCTGCTTTAGCATGGTCGCAACTTAAGACAGGAAAACAGCTTTGCATCTCTCCATTATTGTCCCCAATTTTACAGCAAAGTACTATGAGGCACTATTGCTCGTTACTGACCCTTCTAAAGAAATGTACCAATGTGATTGGTTCATTGTGATTATTGTGTCCTTAACTTTTGCTGACTGCTGCAAATAGTTATTTGCCGACATTAAAATGGACAGGCAAAAGTACCGGTAACCTAACCTCCAGCTTGGTTTATTGCTGCAAATAGGTCAGTGTATTTTAAAGACCATTAAAGGCTGGTACACACGTTACGATTCTTCTTCCTGACTGACCGTTCAAGACTTTCGACCAGTCGGAAGGATGGTCGATCACAGCAAATAGTTATTTGCCGATTAAAATGGACAGGCAAAAGTACCGGTAACCTCCACCTTGGTTTATTGCTGCAAATAGGTCAGTGTAGTTTAAAGACCATTAAAGGCTGGTACACATGTTACGATTCTTCTTCCTGATCGACCGTTCGAGACTTTCGACCGGTCGGCCAGGAGGAAGGATGGTCGATCACGGAAATGAATTGAATGTCGAACAATATGTATGTTACATCTACATACAATTAACATTGTACATCTGTCCATCAAAATATCGGTCGGTTTAAGATCGTAATTACTATCGTAATAGTGTATCGACCATCCTTCCTCTTGGCCAACCGGCCAAAAGTCTCGAACGGACGGTCAGGAAGAAGAATCGTAACGTGTGTACCAAGCCTTTAATGGTCTTTAAACTACACTGACCTATTTGCAGCAATAAACCAAGGTGGAGGTTACCGGTTCTTTTGCCTGTCTATTTTAATGTTGGCAAATAACTTTAAGGCACACTATACAATCCTTCCTCCTGACAGACCGTTTGAGGCTTTCGACTGGTCGGCCAGAAGGAAGGACTGTCGGTCACAGCAAAAGAAGCTGCGTCTGTTAGGTGACCGATCGCGTGGTCCGTAAAGTACCGCACAATCGGTTGTGATTTTTGACCTGTTTGATCGTTCGTTCATCTGATTTGGACGCAAGGTGGTGGTCGATCGAGGTGGCAAAAAGCCACCATACAATAATTTGGCCTGACCGACCGAAACACTGAAATGTCGGTCAGTCTGGCCTTATTTTATCATGTGTACCAGCCTTTAAGGGGCTGTAACTAAAGTTTACCTGTTATTAATCTGCAAAAACCAATCTGATGTTATCGAACTCTAGTAACCTAATTAAAAAGTAACATAAAATTGGTTGCTTTCAATTAATATGGTTACACTTCTTACTACATCAGCCCCTGTACAGTGTTTTGAAAAGAAAAAAACAGAAACTACCAATCACAGTACATTTTGTTGGCAGGCTTTAGAATTTTGTTGAATCTGCGAAAAACACATGTAAATGAATTGAGAATGCCCTCCTATGGCTTTTGTGCCCGAGAGCAACGTAAACGTATCAACAATACAAGTAACCGGACACCCAAGACAGTCAGACGGACACGGACTGCACACAAGCAAGTTGCTGACGTACTCCCTTTCCCTCCTATCTATGGCGGGAACTAGGGGGATGGGTCTAAAACCGGTCCGGCAAGCTGCACCCATTTACCTAGAAGGACATTTTTCTCGACCAATGGGCATGAGATCCCACTGCGTCATCCGTCAGCCGCCATTTTGTGAGTCTATATGAGGCGGTAGCCAGGGCTTAGTTAGTTATTGCGACGCCTCCTCTAAGAGTCGGGCGGTTCTTTTGTGTGCAATGGAAGGGTAAGTGGCCGTGTGTATGTAGTAGTGCTAAGTTAAAATTACTATACGGCAGTTGCAGGATGGCGAACATATTCTCCGCGTTCCCTCTGTTTGGAAGTTTGAAGGCAACTTTGGGGATGTATTCGTGCGGGTCTAGCCGGCTGGTTACCCGGTTGTCTTGTCTCCTTCCCGTGTGTGTGTGTGTAATGTTCGGTGTAACTTGGATGCCGTGCAGTTGGAGTTAGTTTGCTGAGGTGGGGGAGAGGGTTTCCTGTTGAGGTGGCACAGGGTGGGGCGCTAGGTACACTGGGAGGTTTTATTGATGTTGCCGAGCTAATGAAAGCGAGTGGGCTCTCTCAACCTCTAATGTTCTGCACTCTTCACTGCAAACTTCTAAAATGGATGACTCGTGTCCGATTGTTATAGTTTCTTTTTGTGTAACCACCTTGTTAGTCACACGTGGCTGAATAACATTTCCTGTCCCAAAACTGGCTCATACTTCCTGTACACTTCTCGGCCTTCCGCGTTTTTGTTTCTCTAGTTCTGATTGTTCTTAGGCTAATGCCAGGTTCATTGGAATACGTAACCCCACATGCATTTGACGCTGTGGAATTTATTGGGGAGTGTAGAAGTTTAGAGACTGGACACTACCCCCATGTCCTTTATCTGCCTCACAAAACCAAGGAAAGTACTTTATTAACACGGCCGTGCAAAGTTCATGTTTCCTCAGAGGGAGTGTCAACTGTGTAGCTGGATCTCGCCAGGTGTACAGGGTCTATTGTCTTATCAACCTTTCTATATTGCTACACCGGTGGACAAACACATTTTGTCATTGGGAGCCATAGACATCTGCAAGTTAAACTTACTGTTTCGTTAGCCAAGTTCTTAAACTTTTTTAAGTCGTTAGCCAGGCGTCAATTACTCAGCTCATTGGCTTCTGTTGAAACCTGGGTTACTGGTTAGGAGGAAAGTGAATTCTAATTGGGTTTATTTCTTGTGCAGTTAAAGTGCACATACTTTTGCCATCATTTTTTTTAGTGATATTGTTTAATCTTTTTGAGGGGGGGAAGAAGTCTTTTCAGTTACAGAATATGGTTGAGGGTTTTTTGTTCAAAACTGAATAAGTAGTCAAGTACAGAGGTTGGATAACTTAAATACCTCTTAAGTGAACTGTCCAGTTGGGTTGCTAAACCATGTTGGGGGGGTGGTTCTTAATGTTTCCACATTTTCTGGATCAATCTTCACTCTATACAGTGCAGGCTGCTCGGCCACTGCCAAGTAGCCTGTATGTACAGTAATCTTAAGTTAATAGTTTTTGAACAATTGTTCCGGAAGACTATTATCTTGACGGTGCTTGCGCACACGTGATTAAAACCTAGATAGATGCTTTGTTCTGTACGTAGACTCGAACAGTCATCTGAACCCTACACTGTAGTAGGTGCCGATAACTATCAGATGGAAATTTCAATTTACACAGGTTGGTATGGAGGTAGCTTGTCCATTTGGGTGCCAATCCATGAACATGGTCAATATTCAAAAAATCCATTGGATCAGGCAAGATTCACTGACTATTTATGGGTACATTTAGCTTTCACTGCTTCAGCATTCCCTATTTTAAAGTTTTTTTGAACCTCTGCTCAGCTCTGCTGTCTTTTGATTTTATATATGCCCACCCTCAAAAACTTGTTATAATGCTGAGTGCCCCCCCAAAATATTGACCTCACAAGGTTTTTGCCTTTCAAAGGTGCTGGTAAACCTCCTTATCAGTCTTGGTTCCCTCGACGTTGTTCTGCTTGCTTCTGTGTGCGGAAGCTAAGCAGAAGGGGCTGGACCGGAAAAGGCGCTTGTGATTGGCTGAAACCCAGTTTATTTATGGACACTTCAGATCTTTATTGAGCTTTCAAGCAAAAGCCTTTCCAAGGGATCATGTTAAAGGTAATCTAAAGGGCTTTGCTTGGAAAGCCCTTTGTGTACCCACCACTGTTAAGATGGCTATACACTAGTAAGATGTTGAAGGGTTGGTCCCATGTATGTCGAATTTTTATTGGCTTTAACATCTTGTTGCTGGACTTACACCTGTGATCCACTTTACAACAGATGTTATGGACCAGGAAACCCTATGGCTGCCATGCTTTTCAATATATTGGTGGTAATTTGTCAAGTGATTGGTGTTGGTCAAATGTCAAAATCGGATGAAATTATAATCTTCCGTGTTACATTTTTCTCCTGATTATGCAGTCTTCATTAGGCAACGCAATTGATCGTTCAGCAATGTCAGCTGACACTTTCTTGTGACTGGCAGACTAGTGGTCTGGAAGATAAGTACACAGTTGTACAATGCCTTGCTGAAGTAGACCAGTAAGTAGGTAATATATGGTTCATACAAAGTGCAAAGTTTTCAGCACACATCTTGCCTTTAGAAATCGACAAGTTTTAGTGCCACACTTTAGCCAAAATATAAGCTTTCATGCCTTATCAAGGCATTGGTGGCTGTAAATAGTTATATTTTGATTTGACTACTGCACTGCAATCACAATTTTTGGTAGTTTTCACCCACAATGGACAGATTAAGGGTGGTGGTGGTGTGGGGGGGGGGGGGTTGGGGGGCGTGGGGTTGATCACACCTGTGTGCCGCCTAATTGCACAGGTACATGTTTTTCACCTGTTATTCAATAAACCTTTATCTTTGTGTTTTGCATTTATATGAATCTGCTTGGTTTATGTTCATTGTGTTGACTTGTGAGAACTTTATCCCTGTTAACCCATCCCCCAAAAGCAATTTGTATTTTTCTTCACTTTACTTCTGGAAAGGCACTAGCCTCTAGCCAACAGCTTTTTTTTTGTTGGTCTTTTAATTTTAAAATTAATTGGGTCTGCCGTCTTAGAAGTTTGGAGAACTGATGGAATGCTACTTTATTTAAATTACTGCCATCCCAAGGGCACATGACTGTGCTGGCACTGTTGCAGTTCAGCGTCTTCTGCTTCTTTGCCAAATTAAAAAAATTTCCCTTTTGCTAGATGTAAGAATACTACCAAGGTGCAATTGTATTGAGCTTGTCGTCCCAGTAATTTTATCTGCTGAAGCATTATTACATTTTTAGACATGTTTAATGTTTTTTAATAAAGTAATTGGGGAGCGGTATAAAGTATTGAGCTCTGAGCAGGTGAAGTCTTAAATGGGAATGGGTTGCTAGCACAGGTTGTCTCAATCTTGCATTTTATCACTATGATAACGCTTGGCGCCCAAGATGTTTTTGTTTTTTTAACAAAATGTAGTAGCACTTTCTTATGTAAGTGAGAATTTCACTTGGGGAGTTTGTTTGTAGGGCAAAGCAGCAAAATGAGACAAGGAAAATGTAGAGGTAATAAAATGAGAACAGAATAGTGAAGTGGTTATGAGAATAGGAGACTATTCCACTATACTCTCGTTTTATTACCTCTACATTCTTTGATTTTGGTAGAAAATATTTTCAGGGGCTGGAAATGCCCTTTTTAATTATGAAACATTATTGGTGCTCTTCTAAGCATTTCTTTGCATAGCTGCTGTATTCTGAAGCAGTTAACTTGCTAAGAACCGCAATAGTTCACAAATTTTAGGATATAGTTTTTAAAGCAGTCAGCAGCCTATAGTGCTTTTCTGCCCTCTTGTGGAATTCCTTTTCCTGTGACTTGCTGCACACTTTTTACAAGTATGCTTGCTGTCAGGGCTAGCCCGGACTAGCATGTTCCAGATCTTTTTATGAGCGCATGCCTGTGGTAGCCTATTAGAGCGCATGCGATCATCATTTTAGTTCGTATCATGTGTTCAGATTACTGGAAGCGTAGCACAAGCGCGTTTCCATGGGCTGCTAGTTAATCATCATTTTGGTTCTCTCATGTGCTCAGTTAAATTACTGAAAGCGTAGCATGCACGCTCACACAAGCGTGCTTCAGTGGGCTTCTAGTGGCTATGCGTTTGCAACCCATGTATGAAGGAAAGGTTACAGTTTTAAAGCCTACAATGCTTTAATCTTTGGTTGCCATAAAGCTAGCTGTACACTGGCATATCTATCACACTTTATTAGACTGTTGGAATGCAAAAACAAACTTTTTTGCATTTTCTCCCATCCCTGTTTTTGGTGTGTATTGCATGTGCTCTGATAGGGTTTATCTACCATTCTTTAGATATCCAATTCAAACCATTTTGTGTTTTTAGTGGTTAAAGTACCTAATCATAGTATTTTGCTATGTGTAGTTTTTCTGTAACTGGAATAGTGCCAGTTCCTATGTGAATTGCATGGTGGGAAATTACCTGTCCTGGTGCTTCCTCATGATTACTGCATGTCAGATGGAAGGTGGAATCTGTTAAGTGGGGGGGGGGGTTGATACTTAACCTGAATAAAACAAGTACTGGATTGAAGGCAAGAAGCAATGCATCTTTTAGGAAGGGCTAATTACTAGAGATGGCCGAACTTTATGAAGTTCGGCCATCTCGAGTAATTGGCCCTTCCTAAGGGCACAGCCACGCTGCGCTGCAATCATACACCGAATCGCATGCGATTTCATTGCATTTTCTTCATTAGGTATTGGAAAAAATGCGCAAAGCACCCGAAAACGCGTTTTCGGTGTGTTGCCATGTTTTTATTGATCTGAAAAAACCACAAATGCAGCAGTGTGGCCTAGCCCTAAAAGTTTTCGAACTTCATTGAAAGTTTGAATTGGGACCCATTAAAGTTAATGAGGGAGTAATAGTTCGAAAAGTTCGGATGATTTACAGCTAAACTAACAATGGTAACTTACTGTAAATGGCTGGCACCTGGGAAATGGTCTGGAGAACATGTCACGATCACCAAAACTTTTTGAAACATGAGTGGGCAATTTTCTGGTTTTAAGCAAGCTACATTCTAGGGTAACTGGACAATACTTTCAAGAGTTAGCGAAAATATAACCATAAATTCAAGTGTTACTGAAATCGAACAATACTTTTGAGGATTACCGAAAATGAACGATAAATTCTAGGGTTAGCCAAAACGATCTATATTCAGAGGGTTACCGAAAACGAACAGTACTTTTGATGGTTACCGGAAATCAAAGGCTACATTCAACGGTTAGTGAACGATGCATTCTAGGTTTAGCAAAAATGATCTGTATATTCAAGGGTTATCTAACGGCTTGTAAGTTGGATAATTATCAAATACAACTGAGTCCGAAAAACAAACTAGTTAGAATAGTTAGTTCTCCCAAAACTTGTAAAGTTTGGCTCAAACTCTGATTCGGTTTTGTCCATCACTACGAATTACCTGAATTTATTAAGATGAGGTATCGTAATTGCTACAGAATTCCACAAATAAGAATTTTATACCTTTGCCAAACTTGGGAAGAAATGCAATCCGATACAAATGTACATACCCCTATTTTAATCATAAAATGAGATTCACAGCAAGATCACAGGACTACCTCTGTACCTATGCTTAAAGAATCAATATTATAGGAAAGTAGCAATAAGAAATGTGGTAAACATAGCAATAATCTGCATCAATTAAAATGTTGGCAAAATGAACTATGGTAGTCCAGTCGGTCAGTATAAATTAAAGATTCCGGATATCTCCAGTGGGAGAGCTATTAAGTGTCCTAGTTTTTTTTCATTTATTTAAAGGGTAACTATTGCCTTAAAGGGCAAGTCCAGCCCTAAAATGAAAACTTACATACAGGTAAATCACCCCTCAAAACCCTAAACGGTAATAGTTTGATATGTGAAATATAAGTCTAACCTGAAATCCTGCACAATGTCCTGTTTCCCCTGTTTCTGCTTCCTGGTTCTTCCAGTTAGTAACTGTCAGTTATGGATTTGACAGTTGACATCACAGCCAATGACTATGTTAATCCCCTGTCTGCCTCTTCTGAGCATGCCCAGGCTCAGTACATGTTTCCATGAGGCATCCAGAAGCATAGCAGGCATACAGTAATGAATTCATAGGACAAAGTATGATATATCCACATATTTTAAAGTGGACGTTCTTTCTAAAAGATGTTCTTATGAGGGTGGAGTTGTCCTTTAATGCATTTTTTTAGTTGCTTTAAAACAAGTAAGGTATGCAGCCCTCCCCATACATTTCATTACTGATTTCGAGACTTTGCCTTCAATTAGCCATGCTGTGAAGGGGGAATAATGATTGTCTGCCTCTGTCACTCAAAAATAGCATGTGAACTCCACCCACCCATGATCAGCTTTATTATGTAGGCTGTATCCTAGCAATTTCAAGTTTACTTGACTGGCAGAGGAGGAGAGAAGTTGTAACAGACATTCCCACCAGCCATTGACAAGTGATATGTTAATCTGGGCCCTTGGAGGTGGGCTTTTAGCACTCGTTTTGCTGTCATATTTAAAGGGCAAGTCCAGCCCTAAAATGAGAACTTACATACCGGTAAATCACCTCCCAAAACCGTAAACTGTAAGTTTGAAATCTAACTCCTGCACAATGTCATGCTGCCCCTGTTTCTGCTTCATGGTGCTTCCAGCTAGTAACTCAGTTATGGATTTGACAGTTGACATCACAGCCAATGACAATGTTAATCCCGTCTGCCTCTTCTGAGCATGCCCAGGCTCAGTACAGGTTTCTAAATTGCTCAGTTTCACAAGGCATCCAGAAGCATAGCAGGCATACAGTAATGAATTCATAGGACAAACTGATATATTAACATATTTTAAAAAGGCCATTCTTTCTAAAATATTATGAAGGTGGAGTTGTCCTTTAAGGGAGGGCAGCACAACTGTGAGTGATTTCAGCTGCTGTAAGTGTTGACATGTAATGGGGGGGTGATGGATTTTTTGGTATTGTTATCCTTTAATTTATTGATCTGTAGGATATTTGAGCATGGGATTTTATATGTATATGTGTATATAATTTTTTTTTTTGTATTATATTTAACACGGCCCAGAGTTATATTTACAATGGACATTCGAGCTGCTCTATTATAGAATATGTATTTCATTACTAACTAGAGATTAATTTTTAAGTCTTTAGATTTATTCACATTTTGAGATACTGGATATTGTGCGATCCTGTTTTTGATGTAATAGTTTTAAATTGGTTGCTTTTAACTTGCATTAAGGTCTTTGCAAAAGTTTGCCATAAATCAAAATTAGGAAAGGCTTTAGTAACACTTGGTATTTACTTAAAATGTTATTGATCTGCTTGTGGGTAGCCATAGCCTTTACAGAATGTAGGCATTACTTTGATATAGAGCTTTAGTTTAGTTTGTTTTGCTGTTCATTAATTCAATTTTTTTTTTTACAGCATTGTTCAAGATATTACAGTTGGTACAAAGGTAAGACTAAATTTACATTTAACATTTATGGATACCTACAATATCTTGAGCCATCTTAAAGAAAACACAATGTTGCAAGAATTTAGTAAATTTATTTCACCCTAACAGTCTTTTTTTGATTAGATTAAAAATTGTTGCCAGTCTTGATGGTCATTTAAAGCAGGGCTTGAAAAATCCAAGGAGCCGGGTAGTCAGTGACTAGAAGTTAACCTATTTTAAAGAATTTTCTATTGATGTCTGTGGTAGGGATGGATAAATCTCTGGAGTCGGTTAGCCTAGAAATTGGCAACTCTATATAGTATGTGTTTTGTCTGGAGTTGGCTACCAAAAATTTAGTTTAAAGGGGTATGTACACTGTAAATCCAACTTACTATTACCAGATGGCTTAGGCTTTAAAGGGGAAGTTCAGTGCAAATGCATGTATAAATAAATGCAACCGAAATACTGACTTCCTGTTTGCAGGACCCCTAGTAAAGACCGTTATGGTTTTGCCCTTGACCCAGCGCCTGGGTTGATTCAGTTTCTCATTAGAGATCTCAGCATCTATGACCCATCCAACAGCCAATCCGTAAAAATTACTGTTAGGAACTTTCCAAGGAAGTGGTGCATCCTGGGAAGGACCGTTAGAACTCGAAATGTCAGCTAACTAATGTCAACAGCGAAGGATATGAAATCAACTGATTTTTCAAAATGGAAGAAAATATGATAGAATAACTAAGAAGGCATTACATAAACTAACAATTTAACAAATATTGATAGTTTTTTTAACTGAACTGTCCCTTTAAATGTAAAGGTTTTTTGTTTCTAGCTTCCTCCTATACCCTACCTCTACTCATTGAAAAGTTATGTTCCTCCTGTCTCCCTGTTTTGAGCTGCCCCATGATATTGGCCAAGCAAATACAGTCCCATTCCCAGAGCACAGCTTGCATTATTCTGTGGCAGATGTCGGTGTGCAAGCACGCATGCACACTTGACGTAAGGCGTGCTCTGCAAACGGCAATATTTGCTTGGCAAAGGTAATTGGCCAATCTCGTGAGGGGCAGAACTGAAAATGGGAGGAGACAGAAGGTGGAAGACAGAACCTTTCAATGAGCAAAGGTAGGGTAAAGGAGGGTGCTAGAAACACACTTTGCATTTAAAGCCTAAGCTATCTAGTACTAGTAAGTTGGATTTACACAATACATAATCTGTAAGTTGTCTGACTGGCTCCTAATGTTCTTTCTCTATGGGACTGGCTACCTAAAAATACTAGATTCTATATTGGAGTTGACTGGAATCCTTTAAAAGGGGTACAGCCCTGATCTAAAGGAGGTCTTGTGTTCTTGCCCTTTGCCATTGTTTTTCATTCACATTAACTTTTTAGTACTTCATGTTAAACTTGTTTTGCATGTTCATACACTCAAGACTTGTATTCTAATCTGCTTCAGGTGTTTGGCTGGTATTTCAAAGTCTTGCAGGCAAAGAAAGCAAGCACAGAGTAATCATTTTTCTGTTGATGTGTAAACACCTTTCTAAAATGTACTTGGAATCCACAGTATCAATCTTTGATAGCAGGAACCATCTTTTAATGTGCCCATAACACTGATCTGATGGTATTGCGTAAAACCATCCATCTGTATGGCCATCATAACATTTTCTGTCATCTGTTAAATATGTTGCTACTTAGTCCTGAAAGATCGTTCTGGACTGCCACACGCCAACATTGCAGCCAACTTCCTATAATATGGTACAAAGAGCAGACTGACAAATGCAGGAATGGTTGCTTTGAAGCTATTGGCTCACAGGAAAGCTGGTACAGTTCTTTCTGATCCATTGAATAACTTGAAAAGAACATTTTACAGCAGATGAGGTTTTATTTAATGCTCACTCAAATTTAACCTTTTTTAAAAAAAAAAAAAATCCTTTCCATGGAGGTGGGGAAATGGCAGGTATGGTTCTACATTGGGTCCAATGCTAGAGGGGCAAGGACCCTACTGGTTTTGTTTTCGGCCCTGACTCACAGCTAACCTGGTCAATCCTGGGTGTTGGATATTTTTGGGTTAAATTCTTCTGTACATATTCATTCCTGGTATTCTTTATATTTACATGTTTTTTGTTGCAAGTATTTACTTACTGTATAATACCTCTACTCTGTAGTTAGAGTATGTATACATATTTTTTTAAGCAGCTACCAGGTTTTTTTTTCTGCACCGTATGCCAGCTTTGGTTGCCATGGCAGAATTTACATTTTTCTTTGGTTTTCAGGCTTTTTTAAAAGCACTCAAGAATGTTTGGCAAACATAGAACAGTAGCTTATTTTAACTTCAAAATTTTAAAGGTGTTCTTGTAAAGGTATATTGCATGATATTCCTGTACTACCCTGTTTTACCACTTTTTTTACCACTGCTTTACCACTTCAGTCTGACTGAATTGTTGGGGGGGGTCTGAAGCAAAGCATAAACTACTGTATAGGGTGAACATTCTTCCCTTTTGCCAGGGCTAAACACTTGTGCAATTCCCAAGGGATTGCACCAATCATTACTGCTCTCTGTAATATGGAATAGGGAGTTGGACTACTAGACTTTGTAGCAGACCTGAGTGATCTTCCCTATACTTAATATAGGGACACCATTCAGTGTGTAGCTACATCTTTAAAGGATATGTACGCTGTAAAAACATTAGCTTACTGAATAGCTGTGGCTTTAAATATAAGCGTATAATTTTTTTTATCCTATTCACCTCCCATAGCCTACCTTTACTTGAATGTTGCTGGCTTCTTCCTCGTCTGAAATTCTGTTATTAGCCCTGCCTCCACAAGATGGTGGAGATTTGCACAATCTTGCTGTCGGGTAAGTTTACATAGTGTGACACTGGTGCATATGCAACATGACGTCAATGCACGTATTGGGTCATGCAGAAAAATTACCAATGTGCACACGCATTGACGCAGTATCACTGACTGCGCGCTATGCAAACTTACTGGACACAGCTAGATGGTGGTTTGC
The DNA here is from genome assembly GCA_019447015.1 of Hymenochirus boettgeri. NCBI lineage: Eukaryota > Metazoa > Chordata > Amphibia > Anura > Pipidae > Hymenochirus > Hymenochirus boettgeri. Next base: position 188,311,112 of record CM033469.1, on the reverse strand, counting down.
TCAATCTAGTGTGGGTGGAGCTAAACACTAGAGGAGGAATCTGGCAACATTCAAGGAGTAACGGTAGGCTATGGGAGGGGCTAAAGTTGTTTATACAGTGTACATATCCTTTAACAGAGCTTGCATATTACCTGTTTATGATTAGTACACTGCTTTACTTCCCTCATTTGTGCCAGAACTCTTTATTGAAGGTAGGTTCAAATCAGGAGCCCCATAGGACCTGGCGGAGATCCACGAAACACTTTTGTTTGTATCTCATGCTGTAATGGCTTTCTTTGATTATGATTTTTAACCTACCTTCAGTAAAGTTTAGAAGTTTTATTCAGCTACGTGGCTTTTTGGTTGCCTGCCGCCTGGATCCTTTATTGTGGGACCCCACTAGTATCTCTGCATACTGACTGGGATAAGGAGACTTTTGAAGTGTGTGAGCACTGGCCAAGCAGGGGATGATAGTGCTCCCAGGATACAGGTGTGACTACTTGCTATCTATAGACATTGTACATACTCTATCCACACTAAAACATAAATGGGCAATATGTTGAGTGTTCCTCATTGGCCTATATTGAAGTGACCTCCCCATAATCATCTGCATGCATTGTAACTTAGGAGTGATGTAATTGACCAAAAGACAGTTGTGAAGAGGACACTGTTTGGCTCGCTGAGAGTTTGAGATGTATTGGATTAATTGTTCTTTAACCAACTTGTGCCTGTGTACCATAGATGTATACATATACACTATGCATTTTAAGTAATTTGCACGGTTGGTTGAGCAAGCCTGATTGTAGGGTAAGCATTTGGAAAACATACATAGTACACCGTACAAAACTTTACTAGTTTAGGATCGGTCATTTTAGTTTTAAAGGGCATCTCCACCCTCCATATTAACTTATCTATATTGTAGGGTCTCCCACCCCTAACCGCAAAGTTAAAAGTTAAATAAAAGAAACTAACTGCTCCTGGTTCCAGCATCACTCTGGTCCGGCTCCCCTGCCTGCTGGAACTACAAGCAGGGGCAGCCAATCACAGCTGCGGCTACCAGCAATAGAGAAGATGCTGGAACCAGGAGCTGTAAGTACAGTCTGGAATCGATTTTTTTAAACTTCTAACTTAGCGGTGGGAGGGTATGCCCTACAATACAAAAGTTTTTACACTAGAGGGATCAGGGGGGATGGGGCTCCTGCGCATGTCACCATCCCTTCCGGAGGAAAGACACTCCCTTCTGGAGGCAAGACAGAAGGCAGCAACTTTTGGACAGGAAGATAGCCACTATTCACTTTCCTGGACATGGACTGCAGGAGAACCATAAGGAGCAGGGTTATGGAACAGTTTTTTTTAAACTAAAAGTTTAACCCATACTGGCTCCACTGTACAGTTTGGGGTGGACATGCCCTTAAACCACTGTGCTGAATTTGGTTCTTAAAGGGGAACTGTTCCAAAAATGAGTAAACTGCATAGTTGTGAAGATATTTACATTTGTGTGATATGGCCGCAGCATCACCATCCACTGCACTTCCTGCTCTGAAAAGTCAGTGGATGAGTCACATTTTTGTGTGTGATATGATCACCATCCACTGCACTTCCTGCTCTGAAACCATGTCAGTGGATGAGTCAATCTGCCTTGTCTCCTTCTCCCCTTGCAGCCCCCTCTTGCCAGCCCCCCTGGTCCCTCCCATTAATGGACTCCATGTGGCCCCACCCACTCGTGGGTGCCCTCCTACAGAAAACTGGAAACTTGGGCCACTTGAGTATACAAACAAGGGGATAAGTGCAAGCAATTATAAAATGCAAATTAAATACAATTTCTTATACTTTATATACCTATAAAGTATGGATACATTGACATAAATGCAGCATTTCTTGACAAATTAGGAATACTATCCCTGCCCTTACAGAATTGACAATCTAAGTGTGTTGGACAACATACAGGTACAAGTGGGGGATGGAACAAAGAGCTTGAGATGGCCAAAAATCATTTTTGTGCTGGTTCTCAGAAAGGTAGTATAACGGTCTAGATTTGAAAGTCAATGGCTGTCACCTGGCAAAACGAGGGGGAGAGTTCAAAAGGTAGCGGAGCAGCAAGAGAATGGCTTAAGACGGGAGGAAGCAGTGTTTGTTGTGGGGGGGGGGGGGGGGGGAGAATCACAAGTTCAGTTTTAGATAGATTAAGTATAAGGTGGGGGACATTAGAGATTTGAGATTGAACTTCAGGGGTTAGTGCGAGGGTGGACACGTGGATTTGGGTGTAGATGATATTTAAAGCAACATGAAAGGATTGAATCCCCCAAAGTGTAGAGGAAGAACAGTAACTGTCACAGTGGAGCCCTGAGGAACCCCCACATTAAATTCAGACCAACACTTGGAAACAATGCTGCAACAACTGACCAAGGTGTGAGTCACAAGATGGGGCTTCTTACATGATGTGCTGTGCATCTCCAAAAGCTATAAAGACATTTACAGCTCCCACATGGTCTTTAATAAAGAGCACTTGTATGGTGACCAGTTACCCTTAAGTTATGGGATGTTTGATTCCCTGCCCAACCCTGTATTTATAAAACAGTTTTGTAATGTTTGCATAGCAGTGGATTTTGTATGCAAACTGAACCTAGATTGTAACATTGGGCTTTCTGATTTAAAGGGCATGTCCACCCCCAAAACTATAATCCCCCCCCAACTACTGGCCCCATCATGTAGTGTAGTTTAAGCCTTCTCACATCCCAGCTCCATATGGTTCTCCTGTAGCCCCCCCAAGTCCCAAAAACTGCCCACCAGGAGGATAGCAGTCCATATAGGACTCTGCCTCCTACCTGGCCTCCGGGAGAAGTTTGGCATGCGTACTGTAGCCCTTCTCTCCCTCCCTCTCAGGTTTCCCTCCCCCTAGTGTCACACCCTTAATATATAGGATTCCCCCTGTCCCCCCAGCCCCAACCGCTATATTTATATTGTTAGAAAGCTCCCGAAAATTTACTTGCCTTCCCTCTTTCCCCTGCCGAAATGCACTCCCGGCAGCGGCGTCCGTTATTGGCTGCCGCTCAGCCAATCAGATGCGACTGCCAGTCCCGCCCCTCTGCTTGCATTTTCTCACAAGCAGAGGGCCGGCAGCGCGGCGGAGGAAAGAGGGGAGGTAAGTAGAGTTTGGGGCACTTTCTGAAAATATAAATATAGCTGCTGGGGGGACAGGGGGAATCTTATATTAAAAAAATCATTTTTAGGGTGGGCATACCCTTTAAGCCAGGTGGACAAGACAAACTAGAGAAGTGTCTCCCAAACCAGCAGAGACTACTTCGCGACCACCATACGTTCGCAAAATGAATGGGTCAGGTGTGACCTCAACCTTATATCGGTCGCGAAGAACAGTAAAGGCGGATCTGGAAATATTAATTACATATTGTGGTATCAGTTGGCAGGTAAGTTCTAATGTGTCTGCCCCTTTAGTCTACAATGTTAATCTCAATCTATCAATGTTTTTAGAATTGTAGCACGGGAACTAACACGGGTCCTGATAAATTAGTGGTAAAAAGATATTGCATGAGGTTTTCACTCTTGGACAATAGCGCTATTTATAACTTTTTTTTTTTTTTACATATATGGATTTAGGGCCCTATTTGTAAACGTGCAGTATCACAATTTAGCAATACCTCCCATTATCGATAATGTACCTCTGTGGCAAAAAATCTATGCGGTCGTATGTCTCTGCCTAGAGTATAATAAACAAACGTTCGGGTGTAGAATACCGTGCGGTAGTAAACTACTGCAGTGGTATCGAACGGGGATCATAAAACTATGATCACATTATCATATTTTTAGGCTTGCAATAGGTAATTTACGAATGTTAATTTCCAATAGTTATCGTAAATTAATGATCTGTTTACAGATTGTTAAAGGAGAGGTAATGCTAAAAAGCAATTCTGCACCTTTACAAATAGCGCCCTTAATAGATACTGAACCATTTATAGTATAGGCAGCAAAAGGCTTTTATAACTAATGCATCACATTCAATTTTCAAACTCCTCTGCCACTCTGCTGCCTCTTGCATAGTTTTATAATCACATACCCCCCCCCCCCCCATACCCACTTTAAAGTTATTAATACAGATCAAATTGGAGGGGGGCATTCAAGGACCCTGTAGCACAACGCTTGGATGGAGCTCAGTTGAGGACTACTCTCTACATGGGGAAAAATGGATTGCTAGATTTTGTACAAAGACAAGCAAACATTATGCTGGCCAAATACTAAAAACTTGACTCCTGATGCTTTTCATGACATTAGGAGAACCTCCCCAACTCGGACATGTTTTTTAGGCTTGGAAGCCCTTACTCAAGACTGACTCCACAGGGTGCTTCTCTCATACACCATATAGCTTGCTCACCGGATGAAAACTGTAAGCATGTTTTTTTTTTTAAAAAAAAATTGGAATAAAGAAAGCGGTTATGAGATCTGACTGTGTGGCAAGGCAAGATGGTGCTGGGAATACTTCGTCTGTTCTTTGATTCAGTGGTGGCGACGAGAGCTCCCCTTTCCTGTGAGCACATTGCCGGTTACTGGGATTTTCTCCCTCTTCCCTCCACCTCTCCCAAGGAAGATATCTGGCGGAAGGCTGGAGCCGCAAATGTTGGTGCATCAACCATTAATTCTAAAGTGCATAATGTTTTAACATTTGAACCTCATTTGACATTGTATACCAATCCACAAGTCTATTTAAAGGGCATGTCCACCCCGTAAACTAATTTAACCCACTACTGTCTGTAGTGTAATAAAATCCTTACCTTACATCCCTGCTCTAAAATCCTTACCTTACATCCCTGCTCCAAATGGCTTCCCTGCTATGCCCCTCCAAATTTTCCAATACTCTCCACTAGGAGCCTGGCAGTCCATATAGGACTCTGCCTACTGTCTGAGAATGTTCTCTCAATGCCTAACTAGATCTTTTATGGACAGATTAAAAAGCCACCAACTGAGAACCTGACCCCCCCCCCCCCCCCCCCCCCCCGGAACACCATTAACTGTTTAAACTAGAAACTTTTCCATTTATAGCCAAATCTATCCTTTAGGTGATTCTCAGAGTTCAAATAGTACAAGGCAATTCTGTTTAGTATCCTATGTGAGTTACCATATCACAAGCTAAACCATATCCACGGACACCCCCTCCATCCTCCCAGGATAGAGTACAACTCTCCTTCCTTCCATGAGAATATCTGTGGCAGAATTGCCTTGTATGTTATAGGAACGCCCAGGGTAAGGTGTCATGGCAGACCATTGATGTCGAACCCCCCCCACCTATTTAGGCTTGGTTTCTTTATTTTCACATACCGTAAATGGCCTCCTTGACACCTCTTGTACCAGTCATGTTCCTTTGCCAGTATGTTAACATTACAATCTTCAAAGCTACGTCCCTTTACCTTATTAGTGTAAACAAAAGCTAAGTTGAGTTATGACCAGATATGTTCTGATTGCAATATGCAAATCACATTCTGGATTACAGGCATTTTTTTATACCATGCAGGTCTGTTTTCTGGTGTACTGTATTGCACAAACCCCCCAGACAGCAAGGGGTTTATCTGTATTAATGGTTTTATTACTTTTGGCTAGTGCCCTACCATTGTTTCTTTTAGAGACATAACCACCATTTAAGGGGATTTTTTGGACATATACCATTTTTTAAGGAACATAAATAATTGGTTTACTCACTGTGGGGAGCTACACCGCAAACAGTCACTTTCTCATGGTGATCCCAAACAAACTCTCCGGTCAGTCCGACCTCTTCTGTAGTACAAGTATCAGCAAATATAGAGTAAGCGGGTACCTCCAAGACAAGGACTCCTATAGACCATATCTTGCATAAAACTTTCAAATTTATTAGCACATGTTAAAATACAAGCAGTGTCACGAGAGAGAGGAACGCAGAGGGAAGGGGGTGGGGCCAATAATGGTGCTAATAAATTTGAAAGTTTTATGCAAGATATGGTCTATAGGAGTCCTTGTCTTGGAGGTACCCGCTTACTCTATATTTGCTGATATTCCATTTTTTCCAAAGTAATTGCCCACAATTTTTGGAACCTACACGCCTTCAGCTGCCTAAGGTTTTGGTACACGTGGGTCGCTTTTTCAGCTGGCACCCAAAATGGTTGCCACAGATATTTCAGTCCATAGATGTGCCAATCTGCTGACATTAGACTTGTCTGATTAGTTCTGTAAACAGTTGGTCAGGTCACAATATTGGCCTGTTTGGAACTAGCGTAACTTCATAATTTTTTTTTTTTTAATCCATATGTACAGTTTGGCAGTCCTTTGACACTTTGTTGAATTTATTTAAGGATTTCTTGCAAAAACCTAATCTTCCACAAGTTCTGAATCTAAATATGCTATGCACATGTCTACACAGGCAAGGCCATCAAATAACACTTGTGATCCATTCACAAATACAATGGTAAGCTGTCCATAAATGACTGCTTACTATAACCAGTTCTACTGTGATTCCGGCATTGGTTTTGGATCAGACTGATCCCTGCAGGACGGCATTTTACTTATTAAGAGCAAAAGTGTCCACCCAGTATAATAAGGTTGAGAATCCCTGGTATATTTACCAAGATAATTGTTTGGCAATGAACAAGCAGTCTGAAGCAACCCATCTTGCCAATGCAAATTTGGTGCACAGAGGTATACTTGTGACTTGCTATTTCTTTAAACTCCATGGAGTTCGTACCTACCCCTGCAGTGTAATCCATTACAATATACTACTTTTTAGCCACATGAATTGTGGTTTTTCTTCTACTGTGCCTGTTTAACCATTTCATGCTGTATCTTGGATCTCTGTATTTATTCCTTTGATTAAATGCTTTTCTACTGCATCATATTGAATTTTTAAATTTTTTTTTTTTCCCCAGAGAGGATCCGACGAGCTTTTCTCTTGCGTTACTAACGGACCATTTATCATGAGCAACAGTGCTACTGCAGGTACAGGTTTTGTATAAATGAACTTTGAGCTGCTATATAAAATGTTCATCAGAATGAAATCTGCTTGTGCACCCAGCCAAACAGCTTTTGACTGATTTAATGTTGCTGTAAAATTATTTTGGCATATGAAGGTTTTCTTTGAGTGTTAACAAGAATGAAACCTATCCCAACTGCCAGTTTCCCCAATTGGTCCGTTCCATTTAACGATTTGCTTTGACAGTAGTAAAACTTGTATTAAAAGTATAAGGATGATGACTCAAGTTGTCACAAGCAAGTGTGCACATAAATATTATAACTTGAATGTGTCTCATCGTCCTTATACTTTGAATATTGAAGAAGCTACTGGTCGTTTGTAGAATCGGAGAATCTCCACCATTCAGGGTTTAATAAACGGAGTGCAAGGAAAAATCATACATATATAAAGTATGGTAACTTGTATTGGTTTGGTGGACTAAATCTGACAATGTGAATGTGCATTTTCATTCTATTTAAGTGCTGGAAAGCAATGATTGTATTGGCCTGATTTAGATGTCTGGGTGGACAAATTTTGGCTGATCAATATCTGCCACGATTTCCTGATTATATTGATCAGTCTATGGCCACCATTAGTCTTTGGCCAGCTTTTGAATGCTAAAGCTTTAAAATGCTTTTTGACAAATGGTTCATACCCTGCCTATCTGCACATTTTTAGATATTCCCCCCCCCTTAAATACAACTCAAAATATTTTTTGCAGCAAATGGAAATGACAGTAAAAAATTCAAGGGTGACAGCAGAAGTGTATCGTCTGGTTCTAGAGTAATCCATGTTCGTAAACTTCCAACTGATGTAACTGAGGCAGAAGTGATTTCTCTTGGACTGCCGTTTGGTAAAGTTACCAACCTTTTGATGCTTAAAGGCAAAAATCAGGTATGTTGAAATTTTTTCTACAGCTGGCAATGCAGGCTGGCATGTCCTGTTGAATTTATTTTGATAGTAATTGAGGCTGAATAAAGATGTGTCCATGTAGTAGTAATCCAAAGTTTCTAAATGTACCTTTTTCTCTGTTGGCTCTGGTGGTTTAGTGGACTAATGCTTTGCTTTTAGAATGACAGCTGGGTTACCAACCCAAATCCCCAGACTCATGAAGTTTTAATTTCTTCCATTAATCCAGCAAAGAAAATAAACTACAAAGATTCCTTTATTTTATTTTGGAGGGGGGGGGGGCTCTGTATGGTAAGCTGGGAAATGTATTGTTTTCACATTTGTTGTTTGACTAGCTCTGAAATCATTCCAATGGCTAAAATTTTTTATTTTTTTGCATCTGCCTTTTTCTTAGGCCTTTCTTGAAATGAACACTGAAGAAGCTGCAAATACCATGGTGACTTACTATACCTCTGTCACTCCTGTTCTTCGAAGTCAGCAAATTTATATCCAGTTTTCAAACCACAAGGAACTGAAGACTGACAACTCTCCCAACCATGCGGTATGTAATGGACATACACACCTGTAATGTAATTTTCTATGAATTTGGTAGCTGGAAAAACATTAATTTTAGGTACCCATACTATGATACATACAAGAAGGGAGTCTTTCCATTGAAAGGATGTCTGAATCTGCTTCCACAACAAGGAAGCAGGTCTGTAGAGGAGCATAGAGGCACCTAGAAGTACCTGATCTTACAACTAGAATTCTCCCCCCCCCTCGTGTGAAGACTATATACTATAAATGTCAAAATGTACACACAGTGTAAAATATGTATACAACATAAATACTTCTTTTGGTCACGTCTTTGATTGCTTTTATATTTTTTTTCTCCTGCCCTCCCACCAGAGAGCTCAGGCAGCTTTACAGGCAGTGAATTCTGTGCAGTCTGGTAACATTGCACTTTCTGCTTCTGCTGCTGCTGTCGATGCTGGTATTACAATGGCAGGACAGAGTCCTGTCCTTAGGATTATTGTGGAGAATCTTTTTTACCCAGTCACCTTGGATGTTCTTCATCAGGTAAGACAGATCCTTAATTGCAAAACTGCTGGAGAAATCTTGATAGTTCTTGTGGTATGTAGTGGTCTATCAGCCCTCAAAAACTAGACATAACTATGGTTTAAAAGTAAACTGGTACCATTTTGGTAAATTAATTGTAAACGGATGTAGTTCTACTTTTGTGTTCATGTGAACCTGAATGTCCTACCACATGCACACCTAGAGCAATGCTGGACTTATCTTGATGGAGGCATAGCTATTGAAAACCACATCCTTTGGCTACCAGCAAATCCCTTTGTCATACTGTTTACTATTGAAATATAGTGACTACATATATTTTTAGCTGTTGTCTCGTGGAAAATTGTGTTCCTGTTGCAAGTAAGCAGCGATAATCCTTAAATATAGGAGCAGCACATGACCCCTGTCATCAGCATAGATAGTATCTACCTGCAATAGAATCCTACCCTCCTCCCCCCCCCCCCCCCTCCAGTAGCTGTAATTGTGCATGTATAATTCTAAAAAATGTTTCTATCTAGATCTTCTCGAAATTTGGAACGGTACTGAAAATAATCACTTTTACAAAGAACAACCAGTTCCAAGCACTACTGCAGTATGGTGATCCAGTGAGTGCCCAGCATGCTAAATTGGTATGTGTTCTGTTTATCTGCTTAAAAAGAGAGCTAAAATTACGATGGACATACCCTTTAACTGTTTTACTTGAAGAATGGAGGTAAATGCATTCTTGCCTCCCGTTCTTCAGTAAATCTTGCAGGAGACTCTTACCTGCATTGTTCCAGTGCTGCAAGAGACCCGGCTCAAACCCCAGACGCATCCCCAGTACTTTGCACTGTACGCACATGCGCACACTGTGCGAAGGACGGACGATTCTGAGGCTCTCGGAAGCGGGCGCTGGAGCGATCCGCAGGTAAGTCTCCTGCAAGATTTACTGAAGAATGGGAGTAAAGTGAATTTACCTCCTGTTCAGTAAAACTGTTAAAAAGAAAGTTGAAATTGATGGACATACCCTTTAATATTAAATGCATAATTAAACAGCTGTGATGGTGTACAAGTTTTTGTGTACATGCAGTCGACAAATGGTACTACTAAATTGAGATTACATATGCTCACTAGAGGGGGGAATGGAATTTTGGGTTTTAGGTTTAATTGAAGAATGGGAGGTAAAGGAGCAGTCTTGACTCCTGTTCATTTAAACCTGCAAGAGCCAGGTACAAAGAAGCTACTGAACTGGTCTTGTGCAATGCATAAAGGTACAAACTCCATCTCGACCTGTCAGGGCAGTGGAGAGAGACTGGGTAAGTTCCTTCCCTTTTTCTGGCCCTTTCCTCCATTTCAATAAAACTTGTAAGACTTTGCTCCTTTACCTCCCATTCTTCAATTGAACCGAAAACCCCAAACTCAGTGGAAATACTCTTTAACAGTTTATTTAATTGACATTGGAAGTGTTGGGCCTTAATGGGCAATATCGGTGGTGGTGGTGGTGGTGGTTGTTACTAGCTAGTAATTTTTTTCTAAATAATGACTTGGGACCTCTTTAGCAAGAGTGTAGATTTAAACTGCTTGACGTGTGTTCACAAGTGCAATTTAGCCATCCATGTCAAACATACAAAATCTCATGTTGTATATAATCAGGCCTTGGTATGAAAGTGGCAATTGGGGTGGGGGGGTGGCTTTTCTTAGACTGCAGAAGATCTTTTACAAGAGCTGATAGTCAGGATCTAAGGTGCACAAGTGCATTAGACATTACAAGTTGGCAGGTGCCTGCAGTGCTATGGGCTAGTCCCAGTAATCCTTTTTGACTTTGAATAACATTCTGGCTCTTGTTTTTGCAGACTTTGGATGGACAGAATATTTACAATGCCTGCTGTACTCTCCGCATAGACTTCTCCAAACTAACCAGCCTCAATGTAAAGTACAATAATGACAAGAGCCGTGACTACACACGCCCAGACTTGCCCTCTGGAGATGGACAGCCATCTCTGGATCAGACAATTGCTGCCTTTGGTGAGAACACTTGTCTTTGTGGAGGGATATTTGAAATTTTGGCAGCATTGTGTTAATTTAGATCATGCAAAAAAGTGAGATGCTGCTTTTTTAAATTTAACATATGTGTTTATCATAGGAGCTCCAGGGCTTATATCGGCTAGTCCATATGCCAGTGCAGGGTTTCCGCCAGCCTTTGCTATTCCTCAAGGTAATCCTTATTTTATTTGTGCAGTTTGTCATTGTCAAAATTGACCCATGTACTGGCCCAAAGCAATACCAAACAATAAAATATGGTAATCTGTTGGTCAAACTCTTGCCACTGATATTTCATCACTGGCGATTGCACGGCCTATTGAAGACCACACAGTTGGATGAAATGTAAACATGTCCAAATCAGTTTGTTGATTTTTCAGATAAATCAAAGGACAAATGTTTTAGCAATATGTTGCCCCAATCAAATTGTATGTGTACCATGAATTTTTCCTAAAGCTAGGATTGTATTTGTTGTTCATGCGTGTTTTCACTTTACAATGTCTAGTTATCTATTGGAAGCGTACCATTATATGCAGTAGTAACCTGTAAAATCACTTGTAACACATGTGTCAAACTCAAGGCCCGTGGGCCAAATCCTGCCCTTCTGGCTGTTTGCAACTCCCGGTGACTACAGCATCCAAGACTTGCTACACTGCTATCCAATTATGCAGTCCCAAGTAGTGGCATAACTATAGATCTACCTGCTTTTTAAACAGCTGATCATGTGCACCTTGACTAAGATAGGTGTGATCAGCTTTTTTTAAAACAGTTGATCCCAATTATCTAGCAGGCAGATCTATAGTTATGACGCTGCTTGGGACTGTGCGGACAGATAGCAGAGTAGTAAGACTTGTATGCAAGTACTGATCATGTATCTACCCGGGCACTGGGGAGAAGAGGGCCTTTGGATTTGGCCATTCCATTACCTCACCAGAAGTGTGGACGTTCCACATTAGTACATGATCACACCATAGACAGGGGTCCTAGTCCAAAACAGTGTGGTTCACACCTTTTTTCCTGCCATATCTTAAAAATGAGTAAAGTTCAAATCTGACTTAAGGCTAGCAGTCCTCCAGTTCTATTCCCATTGTTCAGTGTCCACCACCCAAGCCAAAGTTAGATGTGCAAGCCGTACCTAAAAAGCGTTTTTTCTAAGCAGTTCTAAAGAATTGAGAGCTATTAGTTTAGTGGATGCTTTATAGCTTGCCCTCCTTGAAACTGTTGTAGTACACAACTAGTGTGCCAACCTGGCTGTGGACAACTTGAAAATACAATTTGGGATAGGGAACTTCCTGCTTAACAAAGCACTTTCCTGTATAATCCATGCTAATTTTATGTCAACTTTCCCTAAATCTGCATTATACCTATGGCATCCTTTTGCAGCTAGTCTTACTACAACTGTTTTGAGTTGTGCCTCTGAATTTTTTTATTTTTAGGTGTCCATGGGACGTTAACACCATTGGCTCTACCTTCGGCGGCTGCTGCTGCAGCAGCCGCAGCAGCTGGCAGATTGGGTATTCATGGACTTGGTATACCTGGAAACGCTGTCCTACTAGTCAGCAACCTAAATCCAGAGGTTAGTGAATGTCTATTTCACCAGTTAGTGATAAAATGTAATTTTTGGCCCTGCTGAAGTAGGGCTGTGGATGTAACTGCAAACTGGACATCTTATTTACAAAATGAAATTGTTCTGTTGGTCTATGAAACGTTTATGCTACAAAGTTATGTGGTATTTTCAGAATTTCCCACTTTCTTTGAAACTATTTGTTGTAAAGTCTTGTTTGTTCTGTTTAACTTTTTTCCACTGGTCCTGGATGCATTTTTTTCCTTCTTACTGCAATCCCTATTGAATTGAGAATCCCCATCTGTTACTTGCCCTAAGAAAGGGTGGCAACCACTCTGGGATTGCTTCTAATGTGGTTAACTTTTCAAGTAACATACTATTCTTTTGTAACAGGTCCTAAATCTGAATCCTAGTCTGCTTAACTTCACTAGTAATCTTCAGTTTTCTTGTGACTTTTCATTCTTAAGGTTACCAATTGCTTTAAATAGAGGTAACTGGGAAAATTAAAATTTATCATTGCCCAAAAAGATGAAATTCTAGTCTTCGGTACTGCTCCTAGCATTTAAAGGGATTTTAAAATATGGTATTAATACCCTGGGGTAGTCTCCAAGAACTGCTGTAGCCATAAATTAGTTTGTATTGGTAGCTTTAAAATTTGTTTGAAATGAGTTTCTGGCATAGGGTGTTGTGCAGGGTGGGAAAGTTATGCAGAACCACTTCTATATTGTAAATAAGCGGTCTTGCATTAAGGGTAAAGCAAATCATGAAGGGTTTTTCTTAAAGGTACTATATTTTTAAGATCTGTTTCTACCATTAAAACTTCAGTTGTCTGACAGAATGGAAAGTCCACAACCATACAAATCTTTATTCTGTTACATTTTCTGTTGATGGATAGCCTTCTATTTTACATACTCAAATTCATCTTACCACTGTTTCACCAAATTAAAACTTAGTGTACTGTCTAAACTTAGAAGCTTTAAACCTTTTAAACTTATGATCTTCACATATTCCTTTATGTATTTACTGACCTGTTTTTGCTACTTTCTTTTCCTTCCCACTCCCTCCCTTTTTGTTATTCCATTGATCCGGAATTTCTTTGCCAACTGACTGCACGGCATCTTCTGCTTCCTGTTGTGCTTGAAAAAATAAACTATTTATCCCTTCCAAAAAACACAACAAACCCAAACACCCTGCTGTCCGGATCCAACCTATCCTTCAAAATATTAACCACCTTGAATATCATCCGTCAACTGCTACCACTCCGGTGACACCTTCCTCGTGGACCATTTCTGCAAGCTGTGCTCTCCCCTTCCGGCTCCTTTTCTCTACCCCTGTCCCTCCGCTGCCTTGCTCTGCTGTTTTCTAAAGAGAGTTACACCCCAATGCCTCTTTATTCTTTTCGGTATGTTTTTCACACTTATTACTTTTCATTTTTGGTTTACTTTGTTTGGGACTGGGTCTGCATGCAGATTTTTGTGTTGGGTGGGTATTTACAAATTCTTAAAGGAGCAGCTCTACATGGGTTTTGTGTCCATTTTAAAACATTCTTTCAGATCTTTAAAAACAGGTTTATTATAAAAAAAATGTAGAACTGTATCCCTTTAAATATTTGTTCTTGACAGCATGCAGTATTGAAGTGATCTTAATCAAAGTTTAAAACATTACCTGTAAATCTGTTATTGACAAGACCCACATTTTAACAAAAATATTTTTCTTAAAATATGATCAGGTTTCTGAACTTCAGTTTTACAAAACTTCTGGATAGCAGGTGTACAACTTGCTCACTGGTCTATGTAAAATCAAAGGCTTTTGTCATGTCTGAAAATATTTTTACATGAAAATTTTGTGCTGTACCCTAAAATATTGTCAGGATCTAAAAGTTAACTTTGATTGCAGTATCTTCCGATTTGGTAAAATTGTTTCAATAAAGGGGAAAGGTTTGCTCTTTTGCATTCTCTCATGTAAAACACAAAATTAAAACGAATTAACTGAAAGTCTATTTTTTTTTAAGGTGTGTACGGTGATGTACATAGAGTAAAGATCCTATTTAACAAGAAGGAAAATGCACTTGTACAAATGGCAGATGGAAACCAAGCTCAACTTGGTAAGATTCTCTGGTTTGGTTGATAGTCCTGCAAATAGGTCTAGCCCTTTAATTCCTTTGCAGACAAGCAAAGTTAAACTAGTCCTTAAAAGGCAACTGTGGTCTCAAAACAAATTAGGGTTGAATGAGAGCCTGCAGTATTTCCTTTAAAATGAACAGACAATCACATCTATGGCTGGAGACTGAGAAATTACATTGGGGTGAATGTTCAAGCTTCCAGTAGGTTGAGTGACATCACCTTAGCCCTGCCTGTCCGCCCCGGGGGAGAAGCGTGCTCAGTTAAGACTTAATGCTGGGAAAATCAGGAAGTACCTGGGGAAAAAATTGAGTTAAGAAAGGGAGCCTATTAAGGCAGGCAGAGGCTGGTCACATGGCTGAAAACAGGAAGTGTTTATGCAGGAAGTAATATGGCTGGACCTTTCCAGGAATAACTTTTCACAAATTCTATCTAGAGATGTGATTTAGGTTTCTATTTTTAAGGTGTGATGGAAGGCTTTTTATATCATTCTTACTAGTTTGGAAGAATTCAAGAGCACAGTTACCCTTTTAAAGTTTCTTTCAAAGGAACAGTACACAAATTTTATTTTCTGTTCCCCCGTGTTTATATAAGCTTGTCATTTTGAGGCAGCGGTCATTAACACATTCTGCAATTGGTTTGAAACCTGCATTACTTAAACTTGCGCTGCGACTACCACTATTGTGATATCATTGCATGTGATTTGCAAAAAATGATATGCGCTCTGAAAAACAGGTAGCAGTGGGGACAGACAATTGACAAACACTTGCTTGTGCTTAACACATGGTTGGATCACGTGTTAAAATGTGCTGGTGTGGCCTCTTCCATAAAGTTGACTTTAACCTAATCTGTGCTTTTATTGTAGCTATGAGCCATCTTAATGGTCAGCGGCTCTTTGGCAAGCCTCTCCGTATTGCTGTTTCAAAGCACCAGACTGTTCAGCTACCACGAGAAGGACAAGAGGATCAAGGCTTGACAAAGGATTACAGTACATCACCTCTTCACCGTTTTAAGAAGCCAGGCTCTAAAAACTTTCAGAATATCTTTCCCCCGTCTGCAACCCTGCATCTTTCAAATATCCCGTAAGCGGTTTAACTTGTTTTAACAAATATTTAGATTTTTTTTTTTTTTTTTTTAAATGCCTTGATGTTGGTAACATGCCTTGGTTTTTAAAGGGCATGTCCACCCTTAAAAATTGTTTTTAATATGATGTTTCCCCATGTCTGGCAGCCCCAACCGCATATATTTTATTTTCCAAAAGCCCCCCAAACTCTACTTACCTCCCCTCGTTCCTCCGCCGCACTGCCGGACCTCTGCTTGCGAGAATGCAAGCAGAGGGGCGGACCGCAGTCGCGTCTGTAATTGGCTGAGCGGCAGCCAATCGCGCTGCCGGTCATCAGTGCAGCGAGGAAAGAGGAGAGGTAAGTAAGAGTTTGGGG
Organism: Hymenochirus boettgeri; assembly: GCA_019447015.1. NCBI lineage: Eukaryota > Metazoa > Chordata > Amphibia > Anura > Pipidae > Hymenochirus > Hymenochirus boettgeri. The sequence continues at coordinate 188,295,041 of CM033469.1, read as the reverse complement.
AGCTTTTGGAAAATAAATATGCGGTTGGGGCTGCCAGACATGGGGGAACCTCATATTAAGGGGGTTTTATGCTAGGGGGAGGGATAGTAGAACGGGAGGGAGGGGGGAGAAGGGCTGCAGTACGCATGCAAATATCTACCAGGCAAGGTAGCAGGCAGAGTCCTGCTAGCCTCCTGGTGGACAGTTTTTGGACTTTAGGGGGTCTACAGGAGAACCCTATGGAGCTGGGATGTGAGGTAAGGTTACACTGCACTACATGGTGGGGCCATTACTGGGGGGGATTATAGTTTTGGGGGTGGACATGCCCTTTAACTGTACACGGTACACCAACATTAAGTTTGAGTTCTGTCTTATTGGGTATTACATTTAAGTAATAACAGATTAATCAGGCGTGCACATTCTAAGTATTTTTTTTAAGCAAAAACAAATCTTCAAGCTGAAATTTTCCCTATATAGGCAGCTTCCAGTTCTCATCTGTCGTATTAAGTTGGAGCAACTGGACTTTAAGTTTGAAAAGAATTGCATTTCCAGTTGATCCAACAGACTATCAGGCAAACTATGACCTGAAGCCTTCGCAAACAGAGATTAAATAAAAGTTCTTTAAAAATTGTGCTAATTTGACCCCATCCAAGCAGTTGTTGGCTTTCAAATGTTAAATAAGATCTGATTGGTTGGGGAAATCCTCCCTGAAAGTTCTGCACAAATTCATAACTGGTTCTCAAGTTTTAAGGGTATCCTCACTCATAAATAAGACTTGACTTTTTTCAAGTTTAATTGAAAAACAGGAGGTAAAGAAACTCCTGTTAAAGTAAACAGCAGGATTTGCACTCGCAGGATTTGCACGTCAGAAGTGCTGGCTTCTCTGACAGGCTTGGGCACTCCCTTTCGCTGTATGCGCTTACATTGGAGCTTGATGGCTGGTAAGTTGTGTTCCCTACCTGCTCCTGACTAAAGTAGTCGGGAGCAGGCATGGAACAAAGAACTTGCCTGCAATCCAGCATAGGCTTCTTACACCCCCATGCTCCCTTTCACTGCATGTGTGTACATTGTAAGGACAAGTCAGACCTTTTTAGAAGCCAGTGCTGAAGTGTGATCTGTGTTCCCTGTCTGCTCCTGACTTATTAGTTATTCAATCCAAACATACTTGTCAATGAAAGCTTTTCAGATCTGCAGCTTTATATAAATGACTGACTATTGGACCAACCTTAGGAGCCGTAATATATAATTTTATTTTTTTTTACAGACCCGCTGTAACCGAGGAAGATATAAAAATGCTATTTTCAAATAACGGATACACAGTGAAAGGATTTAAATTCTTTCAGTAAGTATATAAATTTTGGTCTGTTAATGTAAAATATGCTATTTTAGATATTAATCTATGTATTTTTCTCAGGAAAGACCGAAAAATGGCTTTGATCCAGATGGGTTCTGTTGATGAGGCAATAGAGTCATTGATTGAATTGCACAACCATGATATGGGGGAGAGCCATCATCTAAGAGTATCCTTCTCAAAATCCACTATATAAGCGAGGAGGACAAAAGACTTACAGCCTTTGGAGTGTGGGCTCTGATATCAGACATCATTCCAGAGGAGGATTCACTTTCATCATTCCATATAAAAAGCCACTTTAAGGATGAGAAATGCTACTTAAGTGTCCTTTGCATATTACATCATTTTTAATTTTCTTTTTTTATCCACAACTGTTTTTAGAAGGTGATTATTTTTTTTTTTTTTTTCCCCAAGGTGGGGTAGTAAGGAGCTGTACCCAGGAAAGGACCTATATATCGAATGTTTAATGACCAAATCCTTCTCTCCCCCCCCCCCTTTTTTTTTATTTTTTTATTTTCCCTTCACCTGCAGTGCCTTTAGCAGTGTAGGCTTTCAGGTCTGCTATTAATATATAGTTGGGGCCTTTAAATCTGTTGCCATGCACAGGTCTTTTGAAAGGGACTTTCATGTTCTTGCTCGGCTTCCCAGAACATTTGACTTGCTCTTGGCTGGACTTTGCAATTTGGCAAGCTGTGGATTAGATGCAAGCTTTTTTGCTTGATCAGATCTCCTTGGACTTGTGTGCAAATGAAAGAATGAATATGTTATAATCATATGGCTTTATGATTTGCCTTTGTCTTGCATTTTTTCTTCAAAGCATTTAATCAGTTTTCTGCAGTCTTGACCAAATGTTTTTTGGGTTTTTTTTGAGACTTTCCAGTATGCACAATGTTTAGTATACCAACTTACTGCCTGTGGCTTCGATGTTTTGTTCTTTTGTATAATGCCCATACATATATTTTGGAATTTGTATAGAATGCTAGTGTCCATTTTCAGAGACTGGCAAATATAGGAGTTTAAAAAAGCAAGCTTTGGCTGAATGGAAGTTTCTATTACCCTACACTTGCAACTGACTTGTGTTAATGTGCTTCAGCTCTCCCTACTGGGTGGGCATGGGTTAATTAAAATTTTTAGGACCAAATCACTTCAAAGAACAATTGAATTGGTGCAAGCTTAATAAACAGCTGGAAACTTTTGTAAGTTGAGCTGATGTTACCTACTGACTGCTACATAAATGGAAAAGTCATTAGAAGTTGTGAAATCTTATACTGGAACAGGTTTCATCCCATATACTATATGCGTACCCCTCTTAATTTTTTTTTTTTTTTTTTGTAGTGGAATCATTGAAGCACCAACGTCATGATCCCTATAATCCCTGGTTGCGATTTAGTATGTTTACTAGCTTATACAAATCCTGGACATAGTTCTAGTTTCACAAGCTGTAAAGTGCCTTAGGGGTCCAAATAGATGATTACTGTAGTACAAGTCTTTTTGGCAGTACACTTCTGGTAACTTAATTGAATCTCTATGGATAGCTTCACATTGGTGCATTTACTCCCATCTTCAGTTCTTGTATATTAGCAACTTGATTTTTGACATTTTGGTGTATTGAGGGGCTGGAAATTGGCATGGATGCAAATGTGCCTCGGTATATCGTGATTCTCATTCTGTATACAGACTGTAAATAAGTAGCTTTTTATATACATGTTCAATATAAAGCTGCAAACAATATATTTTTTGTGGTAAAGTGTATATTTTGATAACCTCACAGATGCAGTATTGCAGGATGCAGAGATGACCAACAACTTTAAAAAAAAAAAAAAAAAGCAATTACCTCTAATCAAATATTTGTATGAAAATCATTAAACCTATTTTATAAGAAACCTTATATTTTCTTTAGATTTTTTGAGACTGTAGCATTCAGTTATCAGCCATTATGTATTTGGGCTTAAATAAATTTCTTTATTCGTTTCTGTTTTCCTCTGTTTCTGTCCTCCGTTCTTACTTTTGTTTTTCCCCAATTTGCTTTATTAAGACTAAACTAGGTCCCTATTTAGAAACCATTTTTAAATTCTAAGCAGCCATATAAAGCTTAAAGGAGAACTATTGTTTTTTTTTTTAATGTTTAAAATAGACTGCAACATAAATAGGACTGGTAATTCCTTGTAATTTTGTGAGCAGCTCCAGCCCAGAGAACTGATTCTGCCTGGCTTCAGCACTCATTAATACATTACCAATACTGGTTTAACCTAGCAAATGAAAATGGTATACTGTAGCTCCTCAGTATTATGTAGGAATAATCAATCCTAACTTCCTGCCCCGGGTACTTTTTTCATTTTTTTTTTTTAATACCTAAGAGTATAGTTATCACTTTACTATAAATAGTAGTTTAAAGTAAACGTGGGGGTGCGCTCTGAAAGAGCTCAGACGCACGCCTGGACCAAACATCCACAAAAAATCCACACAGGAGGACCAACTAAAGCAAGCCTCAGACCATTCTCCCAAGCTTTCCTATCACAATTAGAGATTGCTTAAAGAGGAACTCGAAGCTGCCATAACCCTGCTACAGGCCAGCGAATTGGGGTAATGGAATCGTGACCAGACGATATAGCTAACAATGTAGTTAACGCTCACAATGACTTGTGGTCTGCCTATAATAAAATAAGCGCCCATATGGAAAACTGTTCCTACAGAAGGAACATAAGGATAATGGGTATCCCTGAATCCTTAAGGCATACATGAGGTGGTATCCAACATCATAGCATCATGCTGCCAGACTCCTCAGAGGGCAGAAAGGAATACAATTGAGCTCTGGCAAGGCCCCCCAATGACAGTCTAGCTAGAGACATTATCAAATTGCATTATTACACCACAAAAGAGAAATTATTACAAATGGCCAGGAAATCTGACATTCGGAATACAAAGGACATAAATTCCAAATGTGTACCTAGCCCCTCAAACTTTATGGAAAAGATATCTTTGACATATTACCAAAATACTAATGGATAGAAACATTAAATACAGATGGGAACATCCATTTAAACATTACCTCTTTACCTGGAACAGCAACACCCATACAATCAATTCCACTGAACAAGGCCATTGGATACTGCAAATGCAGAGCCTAACAGGAAACCCTCAATAGCCCAGCTAAAAAGGAACAAAAAAAAATTTGAAGAACCTGGCAGAAGGTTGGTAAAACCTAAAAAAAGAGACTATGGGGAGAACACCATGTACAACGGAGTCAAAACAATGAGTAAATCTCCCTGAACAATTCTTACTTGGATTAGATCAAAAGGAGGGAGGAGGGGAAAGGCTATATATTATAGCTTCTAAAGCTAGGTACACACAGTACAGATTTCTGAAAGATGACAGACAGGATCTGCAAGATCATCTTTCAAATCTGCATACACACAGTCCCGAGCGTTCTCCTATGAATACACAGGGAGAACGCTCGGGACTGTGTGTTTCCATCGGCCGCGCTAGACTCCTCTATAGGGAGTCTGCGCGGCCGATGGAAATTTTCGGCCTTTCCCGAATGAGCGTTCGGCCAACCCGATCGTTTGGCGGCCGCGCGCTCGTTCAGGAAACGAACGTACACACGATTAAGCCCCGATGATCCGACGGTATCGGGGCTTAATCGTTAATGTGTGTACCCAGCTTAAGAGACAAACTTTGACTGTGTTAACCACTCCCTTAACGGGAAATAATCGGTTATATTTTTTCAGAATAAGCATGTTAATTTAGCTATGCTTAATATTTTCAAACATTTGCATTTTGCATGCAATACAAAAAATGGGTATTTAAAATCTATCTAGAAAGAAACATTCAAGTGGATTGAAATATACTTACAGGATCTAGATATGGGGACTAGACACCCACCTTCACATGATTACCTCCATGTTAAAAAAAATGTTCTTGTATATTTCTGTTGTATTCAATTAGATCAACTGGACTTGAAGTTTAGTTCTTGAAGATGTTTCGCTAGTCATCCACCTGGCTTTCTCAATTCTGAATTGTTCGCCAGTCGAATGACTAGCGAAATATCTTCAAGAACTAAACTTCAAGTCCAGGTGATCTAATTGAATACAACAGATATACCATGATGTGGATGAATGAAAACCTTCACAAAAAATGCCAGTTCACTTGTATCAGCCATAATGTACGAGGTCTGAATTCAGACAGAGTCTCTATTCTCATCCGTAATGCACTAAATGTAGATATTAAAACATCTAAAGCAGACCCCGAAGGGCAGGCAGATACCTACTACTTCACTGCTACCTAAACAAACAAAAAAGTATGTTCTACTTAATGTTTATGCCACAAACATCCAACAACATAAAATTTTAATTAGAATTTTAGCCCTCTTGGATACATACCTGAAAATACCAACACTGATTTTAATATACTTCTAGACCCATATTGGGACAGGTCTTCATAAACAAAATTAAGACACAAAAAAACACTGTAAGGGCATGGCCACGCTGCAACGCAATCGCATTTGTTTTTTTCATTAACTATTGAAAAACGCATGCGATTGTGATTTAAAATGCAAAGCGCAACGCACCCGAAAACGCACGTTTCAATGATATGAAAAAAAGTGCAGCAGTGTGGCCTAGCCCTGAGCAACTGAATAATACTCAGACAATTTAATCTTTCAGATTTGTTGAGAGAAAATAATTTACGTTTTATTCTACTCTGCACAAGTGCTATGCATGACTTGATTATTTCTTAGGATCATCTTCTGTACTTAAACAATCTGTGTGAGCGTGCATCTATTGAACCATGTGTTTGGTCCGACCATAAAATTCTTTAAATAAACCTTACTTTGAATAATTTTTATAAAGCAGCCTTCAGATGGCGCCTTAATGAATCTTTACTATCAGAGGAAAGCAGGGTATAGATAGGCCAGTGGTGGGTGGAAAGGGGGGTTAGGCTAGCATAAGGGATAGGGAAGCATGTGTATTAAAGTGTATGAATAAATTACAGGATCTAAAACATGCAATCTAAATTGCATGTTTTCAAATGCGAGAAGCCTGGCTGACAAAATGGGTGAATTGGAAATTATGGCATTGAATGAAAAGTATGATGTAATAGGTATAGCAGAAACATGATTGAACAGTTCTCACGACTGGGCTGTAAATTTAGAGGGATATGCCTTGTTTAGGCAGGACAGAAAAAAGGAAAGGGGGAGGAGTATGTGTTTGTTAAAAAAGAAATGAAGACAAATTTAAGAGATAACTGTCGATATCGATGTTAAAGTGGAGGCAATATGGGTGGAATTAGGCAACAGGAAAGGGGGGTAATGTCATTGTTGGTGTCTGCTATAAGCTGCCAAATGCTAGCAGAGAGGAGGTAAGTCAACTTCATATGCAGTTGGCAAGAGCTGCAAGTTTGGGGAGTGTGCTCATTATGGGGGACTTTAATTACCCTGACATTGATTGATTGGTGTAGTGGAACTGCCATCACAGAAAAAGGTGATGGGTTCCTGAATTTGCTGCAGGATAATTTTCTCTCACAGGTGGTTGAGGTTCCTACTAGAAAAGGAGCTCTGTTGGACCTGGTAATATCTAACATTGTGGAGCGCATTATAGATATAAAGGTAACTGGAGGCTTAGGGAATAGTGACCATGAAATAGTGGCGTTTGGACTTTGTTAACCCAGGGCACCTTTCCTTTCAATAACAAAGACTTAATTTCGGGAAGGCAAATTTTCCCAGGTTAAAAGCAGCTCTTCAGAATGTCAACTGGGATAAGGTATTATCAGGTAAAGGTACTGAACAGAAGTGAACTGTGTTCAAGGGGATTTTAAGCCAGTTCACATCTAAATTTATACCCTTGGGAAATAAATGTAAAAATAAATAAATCTGCGGCCATGTGGCTGAATTCTGATGTAAGGAGGCAAATGGAAAGGAAGAAAAAGACATTTAAAACCTTTAAGGGAAAAGAAAGGTCCTTATAAAAACTATAACAACGATAAAAAACTGATAACGAAGTTAGCATAGCTGAACAAAGCATCACTAAGCCTAAAATTTTTTAAGTACTGTATATACTCGAGTATAAGCCGAGGTTTTCAGGCTTTAAAAATAGCCTCAAAACCCGACCTCGGCTTATACTCGGGTCATGGTAAAATCTGCTGCTGCTTACCGGTGTCCACCAAAACGTATCTACGCAAAACCTCCTATTGGCTACCAAGTGCCTGTGTGTCGCCTCGTTTAGGCCAAGCCACGCCTTTTCCCTTTCCGGGAGTAGGAAGCGGCTCCCGGTGTCTGTGCGATTGGCACTAGGGATCAGTGAATCTTACCGAGTAGTTTTAACTCACGTTACACGTAATTAGGGAGCGGGTTACGTAATCTGGTCCCAGGGTGTTTTTTTTTTTAACCCAGTCTCAACATGCTTCCGCTATCTATTAAAGACGATGAATACAAACCACCGAAATTCAACTTGATTCGGAAAGTGTCTGGATGGATCAGGTGAGGGGTAGGAGATACACACAATACAACAGTCAGTGTGAGAGGGGAAGATTGTACAGTGAACTCTACCAGTTATTAACTTAATTTCATATATAGGAGATATATTTATGTACTGTGTATATATAGGTATGTACTGTGTGTATATAGGTATGTACTGTGTGTATGTATGCCTGTACTGTGTGTGTTTACCTGTACTGTGTGTGTGTGTATGCCTGTACTGTGTGTGTGTATGCCTGTACTGTGTGTATGCCTGTGTGTGTGTGTGTATGTGTATGCCTGTACTGGGGGTGCTGTCCATTAAAAAAGCCTCATTCCTTGGCACTAAAGGGGTTTGGAAACTACAACTCCCAGCTAATAAAGCATGCTGGGAGTTGTAGTTTCCAAAACATCTGGAGTGCCAAGGAATGAGGCTTTTTTATGGACAGCAGAGTTCCCATAATTTCAATACTCGAGTCAATCATGGGTTCTTACTTTTTGAGGTAAAAATAGGTACCTCGGCTTATACTCGGGTTGGCTTATACTCGAGTATATACAGTAACAAGGATTGTAAAAAAGAAATTAAGCTAGCTTTTGATACTTAAAAAGTATCACAAACTCTAAACATTTTTTCTATTAATAGTAAAAGATAAGGACTGAAAATGTGGAACCATTGATTAATGGGGGTAAGACAGCTATAGAGGATGGTGATTATGCAAATGTCTTGAACAATTTTTTCCCTCTGTAGAGAAAGTTTTAAAAGAGCACCCCTTGCATCTTCCCCCCAGGAAAGATCTCCTGAATCAGGGAAATATTCTTTATTCCAGTCCCAAAGATTTGACAGGAGGAAAATGTCAGAGCAAGGATGTTCAAAAAAGGTGAAAGAGACGCTACTAAAAGCTAAAAAAACTCTACCTCATCCAGGTATGCAGATGTTTGGAAAACATTCTTTTCCAATTTGATCCTTTTGCTCCTTCTATTTCTAACATATTGGATTTTCTTCAAGGAAGTTTGGACAAAGGTCTTACAGGGAGATTCAATAAAAGTTCTTGACGATAAAAGTGGTGCTAATTTTGCCCCATCCAATCAGATATTATTTAACATCTGATTGGTTGGACTAAACGCCCGTTTCCGTTTCGGCTGATTAAGTGCCCATACACAGGACGATTATCGCCCAAAATGGCCATTCATACACACTGTGCGTCGCAGGTCAGCACCCGCGATCGCACATTTGTACGAACCTTTAGAGCCAGAATAAGAAGATTGCCCCTTAAAAGCAGAATCTTTAAAACCTTGTTCTACTGCCTGGGTAATCCAACTCAAAACGTATGGCTTGTCCACCGAAGGCTTACACTTTTGTCACTTGGAACATTCTTTATGCTGAACACCCAGACTTTCTCCTTCTGCTATTTCCTTAATGCAATCTCTGCATAAATGTCTCCCCTGTAAGGCAGGGTTGTCATAGACTTTGGACAGGTCCACATGGTTTTCCTTTCTGCTCCTCTTCTCAGCACCTCCCCCAAAATGATTACTCCTGGCTGAAACAATATAAAATAAAATGCTATGGTTACCTATACTTCTTTTTAAAAAAAGCCTCTTAGCAACAGGAGCAGCACTCATCATTTCCCCTCCGTAGCAGACTACATTAGGCTGCACAGCTAAGGGCTACCTGTCCAGCAACAGCTTACTGCAGCAAGCAAATGGGAAATCCACTGCTGAACTGGACTGGAATTTCAAATTTCCCTGGTCCTTCCACAGCAGTGGAAGTGCATGGGTTAAGTTCCTTGATCCCCTAATGAGAGGCCGTTTGTCCAATAAAAGATGTAGCTCCCGCCCCTCCTTACCTGCGTCTATTTCTTCTGTACAGACAGACCAGACAAGTAGGAGCTCCACCAAAATTTATTTCACTGGGCTCTCTCTCTCTCAGGGGTGACCACTTGATAATGCACGCATGTAGAGTGGTGGGGCTAAACAGACCACATTCTTATACCGATCGCGCACAGAGTCTCTGTTGCCCATGATCGGGAATTAGCTGATAACTGGTGATGTCATGGCATGAAACTTTAAAAATGTCGGCTCTCCCTCATATCAGGTGAGCTTCAGCATTCAGACACTTCTGTTTTTCCCAGCTGCTCTTCTTGTGTACACCTGCATAGTCTACTCACTATTTCCGCTGTCCCAAATCTATTAAGCTGCCAGTATGTTGTAAGTGAGAAGGCTCACTAGGTACACCTTCTTGTGATTCTCTTAGCTTTTAAACGTGCTGTTAATATCTGTCTTGCAGTGCATCTAACAGCCCTGACAAAAGACACAGGTCTGGATCCAGGGGGTGAGCAAATACTAATAACTTCTATGGCATGCAAACTATTTGTTAGAACAAGGCATTCTCTACCAGCCAAGCCAACCGACTCCGAACCCACCTCCATCAACAGACGAATAGGAGGGAGAATTATGGTCAGAAGAAGAGGAAGAACCAGAAGAGTCCCCCTGTGATAATATCTCTCCATCGGCATTAGAATATCTCATTACAAAAATGAGGCCTACATTTCAAATCTCAGACCCTTCAGCCAAAAATAAAGGAAACCTAATGCTTTCTAATAAATCAACCCCAAATCATGAACAAATTACATAAGTGATCAAGTCTGAATGGGAGAACCCATACAGGAGATTCAATGTATCCCAGAACATGTCAAGGAACTTTGCCTTTCAAAAAGAAGATTCAAAAACCTGGGATGAAGCTCCAAAAATAGATACTCCAGTGGTGAAAATAGCAAAAAAAAGTCACACTTGCTACAGATGACTGGGTGTCCCTCAAAGACCCCATGGAAAGAAAAGAAGAGGAGGCATTAAAAAGAACGTAGCGGCAGGGGATTTTATTCGTCCCGCAATTGGTTTAACAAGCATAGCCAGAGCCAACCGCACCTGGATTAAAGACTTGCTATTTCAGACGGAATACACAGGACTGAGCTACTTAAACTAGTTCAAGTTGTTAAGCTTCATTGTAGAAGCTTCTATGGATTCTCTGAAATTATCAGCCAAATCCATGGCTCAATCCACAGTCGCAAGGCTTAGACAATGGAAAGTGGATAGCCAGTCAAAACAAGGACTGACAAATCTCCCTTTCAAAGGCAATCTACTGTTTGGCCCAGCATTAGATGAAGTAATATAGAGAAACTCAATAAAGAAATCTCTAACAACCCTCAGAAAATTCAGTAAAGAACTTCCCTCAATGTCCTCAATGGAACAATCACTCCGCCAAGCAAGACAGTACCGACCTTTCTTTCAGAAACAAACTTGGAGGCAGAATCAATCCTTTTGTGACTCAAAAAGCTGAAGAGGCAGGGAAAAAAGGCGTTATGACTGGCAACATAGGCACAAACTAGGAGGAAGGCTATCCAAGTTTGTGACAAATTGGTGCAAATCGAACCCAGATGCTTGGGTACTTATATCTCAATATCTATGAGGTACTTGACTTTTCAGTAAAAGTTCAGCAGTTCAGAAACGGACCAATTAAGGCAATAAGGAGTGATAGTTCGAAAAGTTCGGACAAATAACAGATAAAATAACAATTGTAACTTACTGTAAATGGCTGTGGCACCTGGGAAATTGTCTGGGGAGCATGTCACAATCAACAAAACCTGTTTAAACACTTCTTTCTTCATGATCGGGCAATTGTCGGGTTTGTGCAAGCTACATTCGACGATTACATCCAATTCGAGGGTAACCTAATGATACTTTCGAGGATTACTGGAAATAGAACTATACATTTGAGGATTATCAAAATCGAACGTTACATTCAAGGGTTACCGAAAGTCGAAGGCTACATACGAGGGTTAGCGAACAATACATTCTAGAGTTACCGAAAATTGCCCATACATTTGAGGGTTACCGAAAACTAACTATACATTCGAGGGTTAGCGAACGGCTCGTAAAATAATAATTTCCAAAAATAGCAGCATCACCTTTAAGATGCTTTGTTAGGAAAACTAAACAAAATACAAAGGCAGCTCCACAGACTCTATAAATGTCACTTCGTAAAACCATTTGTTTCTCACCTCTGAATTCAGCCTGGCAATGTGTGATGTCACGACTGGCTTCTAGTGTTGCCTCTTCCTGGTGGTCCTGGACCCAAAACTCCTTCTGCACATGCTAACTAGCTACCTTGTGCTTGTGAAGGTTCTCATTCATCCAGGTCATGGTATATCTGTTGTATTCAATAAGCCCTAAATGGCCTAACGTTTTCCCTACTGTTAAAACTGAAATAAATACTGCACACCATACTTTTGGCAAAGGGCAGGGCCCCAACGATAGGACCCTGCGTTTATTTTCAATATATTAACAACAAAGTAAAACAAGTTTTATGGCAAGAAGTCCCCTCTCGGTCCTAGGAATGCGCTTTAGTCACAGTTGCCGTTCTTCCGTGACGGCCCACGAGAGTAAGCGGAGGACACCCGGCCACACCCCAGGCTTCTCTCCTCCAAACTGCGCGCCCCCGGTAAGGTCTGAACCCTGAACCTCCAAGGGCTGACCGTACGATCATAGCTCCTCGGCCGGGGGCCCAGCCTTTCCCCCTGGCGCTCCTCCTCCTTGCGCATTCCCCGTCTGCTGCTTTCTGTACTTCCGTTGGGTATACTGTATTTACCTTGATGACCTGAAACGATATATGTGATGGGTGGGAGAGAGGGAAAGAGAAAGGTACAAGTTAATATTATACATCCTGCTTGTTTTCCCTGTTTTATGCTCCACTTGTCCTTTGTTTTTTAGCCCCACCTACTTTTCTTTGTTACAGCCTATGAGGCCCTAGGTGTTACATTGCCCCTCCTCCTCGCCTTCCCCTACCCTCTCCCAGCTGGCTCTTTTGACTAGGAGTGAAAAGAAAGGGAGGGGGAGCAGGGGAGGAGAAGAGGGGGAAGGGAGAGCACTGCTGCCATTAGGCCTTATGTGCCTCCATTTTAGAATTTCGGCTGACTTTAGATCAACAGGACTTGATGTTTAGTTCTTGAAGATGTTTCGCAAGTCATCTGACTGGCTTTCTCAATCCAGAATGACTTGTACAAGAATCTGTGGCAATTATGTACCCAGGAAAATCCCAATTAGCATATCACAGCCAGGTGTTAAGGGTGTGATTAGATAGTGGCTAAGAGGTGTTATAGGAACGCCCAGAGTAAGGTGTTAAAACAGCATTGTACATGGCAGACAGTTGGTGTCGAACCCCCCCACCTCTATTTAGGCTTGGTTTCTTTATTTTCACATAAATGGTCTCCTTAACACCTCTCTTGAACCAGTCACGTTCCTTCGCCAGTATGTTAACATTACAATCTTCAAAGGTATGTCCTTTATCCTTAAGACTATAAAACGCACACTAGGCGAGGGAGCAAAATAACCATACAGTCTATAAAAAAGGGCTACATATAAAAATCCCCAAAATTTATTATGAATACATATAAAATCACATTAAAAGGTTCTAAAGACATACAAATAGATAAATAGCCGGCCAGCTATAGACTATCATATAACCCTAGATATCCCCTAAAAATCACAATATAAAACTAACAACGAAGGGATAAAAACCAGCATGATACCAGGTATATGTATATAAAATTCCGGGCAGTCCCGTCCTGAAATCGTAATGAATATAGATCCAGACAGTTTAGTCTTTATATCACAGTTGAAATGCAAAAGAGGGAGTATAAGTCCGTATCAAAAGTGTGTGCACACACACAAAAAAAAAAAAGAGTTTACTATATATATATATATTTTTTTTGTGTGTGCACACACTTTTGAGGGATTTTTTGGGGATTTTTATATGTAGCCCTTTTTTATAGACTGTATGGTTATTTTGCTCCCTCGCCTAGTGTGCGTTTTATAGTGTTTTTTCTCAGGGTGGATGTTTCATTTGATGCACCCATCTGGAGTGATTTTATCTGAGTGGGAGAACTCAGGTGCACCTAGTTGAGGTATTATACTATACTCGTTTTACTCTTTATCCTTAAGATGCAGATACACGGCTGAGTCCTGACCCGAGGAATTGGCTCTTCTGCATTGGATAGTGGCTAAGAGGTGTTATAGGAACGCCCAGAGTAAGGTGTCAAAACAGCATTGTACCTGCCAGTGTCTCCCAGCCAAATAGCCAATCATCAGATAGCAGTGAATATTATAAGCAGATTTTCCTGCTCAAACAGAGTGGGGGAAGGTGTTAACCCTTCTCATATGTATTTAGGAAGCAACTTGTTAACCCTTTATATTTGTGAGCATTTCTGCAAGAAACTGTCAGGCTCATTTACCCAGACTCGCTGGGCAGATATATGGAGTTAAAGTCGTGCTAGCCGGTTTGCTCCATATTAGCAATGAATGCGGAGGTTATGGAAAAATCACCTGCGCATCCGATGTTCGCGATTCAAATAGCTGGCGTTAAAATCCCGCAGTCACAAACGTGATATTGAATTGCGAACAGGACTTTACCCACAAGCGTTATCAGCTCTACCAATTTCAATACAATTGAATCGCAATCGCCTGAAAAATAAGATAGGATAGGAACACCCTTTGAAGATTGTAATGTTAACATACTGGCGAAGGAACGTGACTGGTTCAAGAGAGGTGTTAAGGAGGCCATTTATGTGAAAATAAAGAAACCAAAGCCTAATAAGGTGGGGGGGTTCGACACCAACTGTCTGCATGTACAATGCTGTTTTAACACCTTACTCTGGGCGTTCCTATAACACCTCTTAGCCACTATCAATCACACCCTTAACACCTGGCTGTGATATGCTAATTGGGATTTTCCAGGGTACATATTGCCACAGATTCTTGTACAATTCATTCTGAATGAGAAAGCCAGTCGGATACTAGCGAAACGTCTTCAAGAACTACATTTCAAGTCCAGTTGATCTAATTGAATACAACAGATATACCATGACCTGGATGAATGAGAACCTTCACAAGCACTTTAACAGGTACACTATAAAAATAACAGCTCAGAGCAGCAGGTGCAGCATATCGACTTGAACATGGCCAAGTCAAGGTGAACATTTTACAGGCCATCATTGCCTTTAAGACCCAAACACGTATTAAATATACATGTTGCAGTGCTAAGTACCATTGCATTAAATACAAACTGTATCAGCCTGCTCATGCTTCTTAAGAAAATACTAACAACCTTTTGTTGTGTAGATATTATCAGCCCTAAGTAATACAAGTTCTTACAATCTGATTGGTTGGGGCAAAATTTGCACCATTTTAACCATTAGAATGTTTAATACATAGGCTTGTATATGTGTTCTGGTCTTAAAGGCAAAGGTGGGAACCCTAGTTGAAGAGGGTTTTTGTTTATGCAAAACTTCCCACAGGCAGACCACCTGCTGCATTAATTTTATATAACATGTTTGCATCCCTCTAACAGTACCCCTTTAATTGGCATTCCCTCCAATAATTCCTATTAATATGTACATTTATAGAAACAACATGGTGCAGAGCTGCAAGTGGCATACCCTCCAACATTCCCCTTTAATAACGTACACTTATAGAACATAGAGCAATGCTGCAGGTGGAGGATAATATAATACCCTGATCTTAGCACAGCTCTGTGCAATGCATTTCTCTGTGTAATGCATTTCTTAGCTTAGCTCTGTACTACATTTTGTTGTTTTTAACAGACAGCTGAATTAAAAACACACTCTTCCTACCCTCCAACATTCCCTTTAATGGTATACTGAAGAGAGGGCATTTCACAGAGCTGTGCTAAGATCAGGTTCACTTCACTATCGCCCCCCTACAGTTCTGCACCGTTGGTCTCTAAAAACACACTCTTCCTACCCTCCAACATTCCCTTTAATAAGGTATACTGAAAGAAATGGCATTGCACAGAGCTGTGCTAAGATCAGGTTCACTTCACATCGCCCCCCCTACAGTTCTACACCATGTGGTTTCTATAAAAACACACTATTCCTACCCTTCAATCCTTTAAGAAGGTACACTTTCACTAATATTGCTGCAGCGGACAGGAAGCTGAGACCTTTACACTATGGGCCATATTTATAAAGGTGTGGTCATTATGGCGATCGTAATTTATGATCGCTATCGGAAATCTGGTAAATGTACGGTAGCGTACATAAATATTCAACCGCCCATAGAACATCATTACAGTAGTTTACAGCATGGTATACTACTGCCACGGTCAACAGTAACGAAACCCACGGTATCGCAAATTGCCTTCCAACACTTAACAATACATTGCAGGTGAAACATACAAACATACACAGGTCTGTAAGTGTGAATAGTGCAGGTTTAATGCAAAAATGCATGCTACATGTTTCTGACCCACTTGTCCTTCCTCAATGCTTGAGTGGGTCTGAAACATGTAGCACGCATGTTTTGCAATAAACCTGCACTATTCACAGCTACAGACCTGTGTCTTTGTATGTTTCACCTGCAATTTTTGTTTAAATATTGGATTTGGTGGAGTGAAAGCTGTAGGTGGGACATCAGTGTGTTGTCTGCCTGGTGCTAGGTTCGACATGTGGTGGATCGTGTAGACAGATTATTGGGTGGGGCTGGGTGTGACCCGGCGGTCTTGGTTCACATTGGGCCAATGACAAAGTTAGAGGTGGAGGTGAGGTCCTTAAAAATGATTTCACAGAATTAGGGGCCAAGTTAAAACAGACCTCCAGGGTAGTGATTTCAGAAATACTACCAGCCGCAGCCACGTGCTACACTAGGGAGACAACGGGAGCCAGGTGTTAAATGCCGTGGCTAAGAGAGTGGTGTAAGGAGATGGGGTTTGGGTTTTTAGAAACTGGCTGATTTTTCTGTTGGCTACAGGCTCTTTAGTAGAGACGGATTGCACCTCAATGGTGATGGTGCAGCTGTTTTGGGGGAGAAGATGGCTAGGGGGTTGGAGGAGATTTTAAACTAGGTATGGGGGGAGGGAATGTTTAACACACAGGGGTAGATAGAGAAGTTAGGATCTGGGCTAGTAACACACACGGAGGGAGGAGAAGGGGAGGGGGGAGCATAGAGGATAAAGAGGCATGTACGACCATGTATGGAAGTAAATCAATTGATAATCTAAAATGTATGTTTACAAATGCAAGAAGTCTGGCTGGAAAAACCGGCGAACTTGAAATAATAGCTCTAAAGGAAAGGTATAGCAGAATCATGGCTTATGATTCACAGACTGGACAGTAAATATTGAAGGATACTCCTTTTTAGACATGACCGAGTTAATAGAAAGGGGAGGAGTATGTATGTATGTTAAACAGGAATTGAAGCCAAATTTAAAAGATGGAATAGATGGGGGACAAACGATACGTCAGAAACATTATGGGTGGAACTGTGTACAGGAAGCAAGAAGGTAGGTAAATTAATTGTTGGAGTTGTTATAAGCGCAAATGCCGGGGAAAGAGGTGGAAATGAATCTCATATGCGTTGGCGAAAGCTGCTGGTATGGGGGCATGTTTTGTGTAATGGGGATTTTAACTACCCTGAAATAGATTGGAGTAATGGATCTGCCAGCACCTCTAAAGGTATAAAGTTCTTAAATTTTCTATATGAGCATTTTCTTCACAGATGGTAGAAGTTCCTACTAGACAGAATCTTGTTGGATCTGGTGATATCTAATACCCTGAGCTCATTTTGGAGATGAAGTAAGGGAAGCTTAGGGAACAGTGACCATGATATAGTGTCATTTATATAGGTTGCAAAAAACTAAAGTGCACTGACTTAACAAAAACTTTTAACTTTAGGAAAGCTAATTTTATGCTTTTAAAGGAATCGCTCCTGCTCATAGACTGGGGGAACTGTTTCTAGGTAAAGATACTGAGCAGATGTGGACCACTTTTAAAGGGAATATTAACTATTACATTTCCAAATCGGTACCTTTAGGTAACAAGTGTAAAGAAATTAGGTCCAGTCCTGCATGGCTTAATGCTCAGGTAAAAAGGGAAATGGAAAAAAAAGAAAGGGCCTTTTAAAATTTGAAAACAGAAGGCACAACGGCTACGGGAGTACAAAGCTGTAATAAAGAGTGCAAGAAAGCAATTAAACTAGCTAAAATAGAAAATGAAATACGGATTGCCGAACAAAGCAAGTCCATCCCCAAAATGTTTTTTAAGTATATAAATGGTAAAAAGATGAGGACTGAGAATGTGGGACCATTAAATAAATGGAGCTGAGGTGGTTGTAGAGGATGCCGAAGAGGCTAATCTGCTAACCGTTTTTTTACATCGGTTTTTACTGTTGAGAATCCTTGTCCTTACAGTAGGGATTGTAGCAATGTCAGGGAGAAATGAAGAGTTTTCACATTGGATAACAGAGGATATGGTACGGAAACAATTAGAAAAACTGGTATGCTTTATACTCGGGTCATGTAAAATTCTGCTGCGCTTACCGGTGTCCACCAAAACGTATCTACGCAAAACCTCCTTTGGCTACCAAGTGCCTGTGGTCGCCTCGTTTAGCCAAGCCCGCCTTTTCCCTTCCGGGAGTAGGAAGCGGCCTCCGGTGTCTGTGCGATGGCACTAGGGATCAGTGAATCTTACGAGTGTTTAAACTCACGTTACAGCTTAATTAGGGAGCGGGTTAGCGAATCTGGTCCCAGTTGTTTTTTTTTTTAAACCCAGTCTCAACATGCTTCCGCTATCTATTACAGACGATGAATACAACCACCACCGAAATTCAACTTGATTCGGAAAGTGGTCTGTGAGATCAGGTTGAGGGGTAGGAGATACACACATACAACATCAGTGTAGAGGGTAGATTGTACAGTGAACACTCTACCAGTTATTAACTTAATTTCATATATAGGAGATATATTTATGTACGTGTATAGATAGTATGTACGGTGTGTATATAGGTATGTACTGTTGTATGTATCCTGTACTGTGTTGTTACCTGTACTGTGTGTGTGTGTAGTCCTGTACTGTGTGTGTGTATGCCTGTACTGTGTGTATGCCTGTGTGTGTGTAGGGGTGTGTATGACGGGGGTGCTGTCCTTAAAAAGCCTCATTCCTTGGCACTAAAGGGTTGGAACTACAACTCCCAGCTAATAAGCATGCTTGGAGTTGTAGTTTTCAAACATCTGGAGTGCCAAGGAAATGAGGCTTTTTATGGACAGCAGAGTTTCCATAATTTCAATCTCGAGTCAATCATGGGTTCTTACTTTTGAGGTAAAAATAGGTCCGTCGCTTATACTCGGTTGGCTTATACTCGAGTATATACCATCTAACAAGGATTGTAAAAAAGAATTAGCTAGCTTTTGATACTTAAAAAGTATCACAAACTCTAAACATTTTTCTATTAATAGTAAAAGATAAGGACTGAAAATGTGGAACACATTGATTAATGGGGGGAAGACAGCTATAGAGGATGTGATTATCAAATGTCTTGACAATTTTTTCCCTCTGTAGAGAAATTTTAAAGAGCACCCCTTGCATCTTCCCCCCAGGAAAATCTCCTGAATCAGGGAAATATTCTTTATTCCGCTCCAAAGATTGACAGGAGGAAAAATGTCAGAGCAAGGTTTCAAAACAGTGAAAGAGCCACTAAAACTAAAAAAAACTCTACCTCATCCAGGTATGCAGATTTTGGAAAACATTCTTTTCCAATTGATCCTTTTGCTCCTTATTTCTACATATTGGATTTTTCTCAGGAAGTTTGGACAAAGGTCTTACAGGGAGATCAATAAAGTTCTTGACGATAAAAGTGGTGCTAATTTTGCCCCATCCAATCTAGATATTATTAACATCTGATGGTTGGACTAAACGCCCGTTTCCGTTTCGGCTGATTAAGTGCCCATACACAGGACGATTCGCCCAAAATGGCCATTCAACACACTGTGCGTCGCAGGTCAGCACCCGCATCGCACATTTGTACGAACCTTTAAGAGCCAGAATAAGAAGATTGCCCCTTAAAAAGCAGAATCTTTAAAACCTTGTTCTACTGCCTGGGTAATCCAACTCAAAACGTATGGCTTGTCCACCGAAGGCTTACACTTTTGTCACTTGGAACATTCTTTATGCTGAACACCCGACTTTCTCCTTCTGCTATTTCCTTAATGCAATCTCTGCATAAATGTCTCCCCTGTAAGGCAGGGTTGTCATAGACTTTGACAGGTCCACATGGTTTTCCTTTCTGCTCCTCTTCTCAGCACCTCCCCCAAATGATTACTCCTGGCTGAAAACATATAAAATAAAATGCTATGGTTACCTATACTTCTTTTTAAAAAAAGCCTCTTAGCAACAGGAGCACACTCATCTTTCCCCTCCGTACAACTACATTAGGCTGCACAGCTAAGGGCTACCTGTCCAGCACAGCTTACTGCAGCAAGCAAATGGGAAATCCACTGCTGAACTGACTGGAATTTCAAATTTCCCTGGTCCTTCCACAGCAGTGGAAGTGCATGGGTTAAGTTCCTTGATCCCCTAATGAGAGGCCGTTGTCCATAAAAGATGTAGCTCCCGCCCCTCCTTACCTGCGTCTATTTCTGTGTACAGACAGACCAGACAGTAGGAGCTCCACCAAATTTATTTCACTGGGCTCTTCTCTCTCAGGGGTGACCACTTGATAATGCACGCATGTAGAGTGGTGGGGCTAAACAGACCACATTCTTATACCGATCGCGCACAGAGTCTCTGTTGCCATGATCGGGAATTAGCTGATAACTGGTGATGTCATGGCATGAAACTTTAAAAATGGTCGGCTCTCCTCATATCAGGTGAGCTTCAGCATTCAGACACTTCTGTTTTCCAGCTGCTCTTCTTGTGTACACCTGCATAGTCTACTCACTATTTCCGCTGTCCCAAATCTATTAAGCTGCCAGTATGTTGTAAGTGAGAAGGCTCACTAGGTACACCTTCTTGTGATTCCTTAGCTTTTAAACGTGCTGTAATATCTGTCTTCAGTGCATCTAACAGCCCTGACAAAACACAGGTCTGGATCCAGGGGGTGAGCAAATACTAATAACTTCTAGGCATGCAACTATTTTGTTAGAACAAGGCATTCTCTACCAGCCAACCAACCACTCGAACCCACCTCCATCACAGACAAAGCGAATAGGAGGGAGAATTATGGTCAGAAGAAGAGGAAGAACCAGAAGAGTCCCCCTGTGATAATATCTCTCCATCGGCATTAGAATATCTCATTACAAAAATGAGGCCTACATTTCAAATCTCAGACCCTTCAGCCAAAAATAAAGGAAACCTAATGCTTTCTAAAAATCAACCCCAAATCATGAACAATTACATAAGTGATCAAGTCTGAATGGGAGAACCCCATACAGGATTCAATGTATCCCAGAACATGTCAAGGAACTTGCCTTTCAAAAAGAAGATTCAAAAACCTGGATGAAGCTCCAAAAATAGATACTCCAGTGGTGAAAAGAGCAAAAAAAAGTCACACTTGCTCCAGATGACTGGGTGTCCCTCAAAACCCCTGGAAAAAAAGAAGAGAGGCAATTAAAAGAACGTAGCGGCAGGGGATTTTTTATTCGTCCCAATTGGTTTAACAAGCATAGCCAGAGCCAACCGCACCTGATTAAAGACTTGCTATTTCAGACGGAATACACGGATGCGAGCTACTTAAACTCGTTCAGTTGTTAGCTTCATTGTAGAAGCTTCTGGATTCTCTGAAATTATCAGCCAAATCCATGGCTCAATCCCAGTCGCAAGGCGGGCATTGTGGCTTAGACAATGGAAAGTGGATAGCCAGTCAAAACAAGGACTGACAATCTCCCTTTCAAAGGCAATCTACTGTTTGGCCCATCATTAGATGAAGTAATAGAGAAACTCAATAAAGAATCTCTAACAACCCTCAGAAAATTCAGTAAAGAACTTCCTCATGTCCTCAATGGAACAATCACTCCGCCAAGCAAGACAGTACCGACCTTTCTTTCAGAAACAAACTTGGAGGCAGAATCATCCTTTTTGACTCAAAGCTGAAGAGGCAGGGAAAAAAGGCGTTATGACTGGCAACATAGGCACAAACTAGGAGGAAGGCTATCCAAGTTTGTGACAAATTGGTGCAATCGAACCCAGAGTCTTGGGTACTTATATCTCAATATCTATGAGGTATTGACTTTTCAGTAAAAGTTCAGCAGTTCAGAAACGGACCAATTAAGCAATAAGGAGTGATAGTTCGAAAAGTTCGGACAAATAACAGATAAAATAACATTGTAACTTACTGTTAATGGCTGTGGCACCTGGGAAATTGGTCTGGGAGCATGTCACAATCAACAAAACTGTTAAACACTTCTTTTCTTCATGATCGGGCAATTGTCGGGTTTGTGCAAGCTACATTCGACGATTACATCCAATTCGAGGGTAACCTAATGATACTTTCGAGGATTACTGGAAATAGAACTATACATTTGAGGATTATCAAAATCGAACGTTACATTCAAGGGTTACCGAAAGTCGAAGGCTACATACGAGGGTGCGAACAATACATTCTAGAGTTACCGAAAATTGCCCATACATTGAGGGTTACCAAACTACTATACATTCGGGGTTAGCGAACGGACGGTCGTAAAATAATAATTCCAAAAATAGCAGCATCACCTTTAATTGCTTGTGTAGGAAAACTAAACAAAATACAAAGGCAGCTCCACACTCTATAAATGTCACTTCGTAAAACCATTTGTTTCTCACCTCTGAATCAGCCTGGCATGTGTGATTCACGACTGGCTTCTAGTGTTGCCTCTTCCTGGTGGTCCTGGACCCAAACTCCTTCTGCACATGCTAACTAGCTACCTTGTGCTTGTGAAGGTTCTCATTCATCCAGGTCATGGTATATCTGTTGTTTCAATAAGCCCTAAATGGCCTAACGTTTTCCCTATGTTAAAACTGAAATAAATACTGCACACCATACTTTTGGCAAAGGGCAGGGCCCCAACGATAGGACCCTGCGTTTATTTTCAATATATTACAACAAAGTAAAACAAGTTTATGGCAAGAAGTCCCCTCTCGGTCCTAGGAATGGCGCTTTAGTCACAGTTGCCGTTTCTTCCGTGACGGCCACGAGAGTAAGCGGAGGACACCCGGCCACACCCAGGCTTCTCTCCTCCAAACTGCGCGCCCCCCGGGAAGGTCTGAACCCTGAACCTCAAGGGCTGACCGTACGATCATAGCTCCTCGGCCGGGGGCCCAGCCTTTCCCCCTGGCGCTCCTCCTCCTTGCGCATTCCCGTCTGCTGCTTCTGTACTTCCGTTGGTATACTGTATTGTACCTGATGACCGAAACGATATATGTGATGGGTGGGAGAGAGGGAAAGAGAAAGGTACAAGTTAATATTATACATCCTGCTTGTTTTCCCTGTTTTATGCTCCACTTGTCCTTTTTTTTAGCCCCACCTACTTTTCTTTGTTACAGCCTATGAGGCCCTAGGTGTTACATGCCCCTCCTCCTCGCTTCCCCTACCCTCTCCCAGCTGGCTCTTTTGACTAGGAGTGAAAGAAAGGAGGGGGAGCAGGGAGGAGAAGAGGGGGAAGGGAGAGCACTGCTGCCATTAGGCTTATGTGCCTCCATTTTAGAATTTCGGCTGACTTTAGATCAACAGGACTTGATGTTAGTTCTTGAAGATGTTTCGCAAGTCATCTGACTGGCTTTCTCAATCCGAATGACTTGTACAAGAATCTGTGGCAATTATGTACCCGGAAAATCCCAATTAGCATATCACAGCCAGGTGTTAAGGGTGTGATTAGATAGTGGCTAAGAGGTGTTATAGGAACGCCAGAGTAAGGTGGTTAAAACAGCATTGTACATGGCAGACAGTTGGTGTCGAACCACCCCCCACCTCTATTTAGGCTTGGTTTCTTATTTTCACATAAATGGTCTCCTTAACACCTCTCTTGAACCAGTCACGTTCCTTCGCCAGTATGTAACATTACAATCTTCAAAGGTATGTCCTTTATCCTTAAGACTAAAAACGCACACTAGGCGAGGGACAAAAAACCATACAGTCTATAAAAAAGGGCTACATATAAAAATCCCAAATTTATTATGAATACATATAAAATCAACATTAAAAGGTTCTAAAGACATACAAATAGATAAATAGCCGGCCAGCTATAGACTATCATATACCTAGATATCCCCTAAAAATCACAATAAAACTAACAACGAAGGGATAAAACCAGCATGATACCAGGTATATGTATAAAATTCCGGGCAGTCCCGTCCTGAAATCGTAATGAATATAGATCCAGACAGTTTAGTTCTTTATATCACAGTTGAAATGCAAAAGAGAGGAGTATAAGTCCGTATCAAAAGTGTGTGCACACACAAAAAAAAAAAAAAAGATTTACTATAATATATATATTTTTTTTGTGTGTGCACCACTTTTGAGGGATTTTTTGGGGATTTTTATATGTAGCCCTTTTTTATAGACTGTATGGTTATTTTGCCCTCGCCTAGTGTGCGTTTTATAGTGTTTTTCTCAGGTTGGATGTTTCATTTGATGCACCCATCTGGAGTGATTTTATCTGAGTGGGAGAACTCAGGTGCACCTAGTTGAGGTATTTACTATACTCGTTTTACTCTTTATCCTTAGATGCAGATACACGGCTGAGTCCTGACCGAGAATTGGCTCTTCGCATGGATAGTGGCTAAGAGGTGTTATAGGACGCCAGAGTAAGGTGTCAAAACAGCATTGTACCTGCCAGTGTCTCCCAGCCAAATAGCCAATCATCAGATAGCAGTGAATATTATAAGCAGATTTTCCTGCTCAAACAGAGTGGGGGAAGGTGTTAACCCTTCTCATATGTATTTAGGAAGCAACTTGTTAACCCTTTATATTTGTGAGCATTTCTGCAAGAAACTGTCAGGCTCATTTACCCAGACTCGCTGGGCAGATATATGGAGTTAAAGTCGTGCTAGCCGGTTTGCTCCATATTAGCAATGAATGCGGAGGTTATGGAAAAATCACCTGCGCATCCGATGTTCGCGATTCAAATAGCTGGCGTTAAAATCCCGCAGTCACAAACGTGATATTGAATTGCGAACAGGACATTTACCCACAGCGTTATCAGCTCTACAATTTCAATACAATTGGAAAATCGCAATCGCCTGAAAAATAAGGATAAGGATAAAGGACACACCTTTGAAGATTGTAATGTTAACATACTGGCGAAGGAACGTGACTGGTTCAAGAGAGGTGTTAAGGAGGCCATTTATGTGAAAATAAAGAAACCAAGCCTAAATAGAGGTGGGGGGGTTCGACACCAACTGTCTGCCATGTACAATGCTGTTTTAACACCTTACCTGCGTTCCTATAACACCTCTTGCCACTATCTAATCACACCCTTAACACCCTGGCTGTGATATCTAATTGGGATTTTCCAGGGTACATATTTGCCACAGATTCTTGTACAAGTCATTCTGAATTGAGAAAGCCAGTCGGATGACTAGCGAAACGTCTTCAAGAACTACATTTCAAGTCCAGTTGATCTAATTGAATACAACAGATATACCATGACCTGGATGAATGAGAACCTTCACAAGCACTTTACAAGGTACACTTATAAAAAAAACAGCTCAGAGCAGCAGGTGCAGCATATCGACTTGAACATGGCCAAGTCAAGGTGAACATTTACAGGCCATCATTGCCTTTAGACCCAAACACGTATTAATATACATGTTGCAGTGCTAAAGTACATTGCATTAATACAAACTGTATCAGCCTGCATCATGCTTCTTAAGAAAATACTAACAACCTTTTGTTGTGTAGATATTATCAGCCCTAAGTAATACAAGTTCTTACAATCTGATTGGTTGGGGCAAAATTTGCACCATTTTTAACCATTAGAATGTTTAATACATAGGCTTGTATATGTGTTCTGGTCTTAAAGGCAAAGGTGGGAACCCTAGTGGAGAGGGTTTTTGTTTAGCAAAACTTCCCACAGGCAGACCACCTGCTGCATTAATTTTATAAACATGTTGCATCCCTCTAACAGTACCCCTTTAATTGGCATTCCCTCCAATAATTCCTATTAATATGTACATTTATAGAAACAACATGGTGCAGAGCTCAAGTGGCATACCCTCCAACATTCCCCTTTAATACGTACACTTATAGAACATAGAGCAATGCTGCAGGTGGAGGATAATATAATGACCCTGATCTTAGCACAGCTCTGTGCAATGCATTTCTCTGTGTAATGCATTTCTTAGCTTAGCTCTGTACTCAGTTTTTGTTGTTTTTACAGACAGCTGAATTAAAAAACACACTCTCTACCCCACATTCCCTTTAATAAGTATACTGAGAGAAAGGCATTTCACAGAGCTGTGCTAGATCAGGTTCACTTCACTATCGCCCCCTACAGTTCTGCACCGTGTGGTCTCTAAAAACACACTCTCCTACCCTCCAACATTCCCTTAATAAGGTATACTGAGAGAAATGCATTGCACAGAGCTGTGCTAAGATCAGGTTCACTTCACATATCCGCCCCCCTACAGTTCTACACCATGTGGTTTCTATAAAAACACACTATTCCTACCCTCAATATTCCCTTTAAGAAGGTACACTTTCCACTAATATTGCTGCAGCTGACAGGGAGAGCTAGAGACCTTTACACTATGGGCCATATTTATAAAGGTGTGGTCATTATGGCGATCGTTAATTTATATCGCTATCGGAAATCTGGTAATGTACGGTAGCGTACATAATATTCAACCGCCCATAGAACATCATTACAGTAGTTACAGCATGGTATACTACTGCCAGGTCATACAGTAACGGAAACCCACGGTATCGCAAATTGCCTTCCAACCTTAAACAATACATTGCAGGTGAAACATACAAACATACACAGGTCTGTAGTGTGAATAGTGCAGGTTTAATGCAAAAACTCATGCTACATGTTTTCTGACCCACTTGTCCTTCCTCAAGTGCTTGAGTGGGTCTGAAACATGTAGCACGCATGTTTTGCAATAAAACCTGCACTATTCACAGCTACAGACCTGTTGTCTTTGTATGTTTCACCTGCAATTTCTTGTTTAAATATTGGATTTGGTGGAGTGAAAGCTGTAGGTGGGACATACAGTGTGTTGTCTGCCTGGTGCTAGGTGTCGACATGTGGTGGATCGTGTAGACAGATTATTGGGTGGGGCTGGGTGTGACCGGCGGTCTTGGTTCACATTGGTGCCGACGACAAAGTTAGAGGTGGAGGTGAGGTCCTTAAAAATGATTTCCAAGAATTAGGGGCCAAGTTAAAAGCAAGGACCTCCAGGGTAGTGATTCAGAAATACTACTACCCGCAGCCACGTCTACATAGGGAGACAACGGGAGCTCAGGGTGTTAAATGCGTGGCTAAGAGGTGGTGTAAGGAGATGGGGTTTGGGTTTTTAGAGAACTGGGCTGATTTTTCTGTTGGCTACAGGCTCTTAGTAGAGACGGATTGCACCTCAATGGTGATGGTGCAGCTGTTTGGGGGAGAAGATGGCTAGGGGTTGGAGGAGATTTTAAACTAGGTATGGGGGGAGAGGAATGTTTAACTACACAGGGTAGATAGAGAATTAGGGATCTGGGGGCTAGTAACACAACGGGGGAGGAGAAGGGGGAGGGGAGCATAGAGGATAAGGAGGCATTACGACCATGTATGGAAGTAATCAATTGATAATCTAAAATGTATGTTACAAATGCAAGAAGTCTGGCTGGAAAAACCGGCGAACTTGAAATAATAGCTCTAAAGGAAGGTATAGCAGAATCATGGCTTAATGATTCACACGACTGGACAGTAAATATTGAAGGATACTCCTTTTTAGACATGACCGAGTTAATAAGAAAGGAGGAGGAGTATGTATGTATGTTAAACAGGAATGAAGCCAATTTAAAAGATGAATAGATGGGGAGCAAACGATACGTCGAAACATTATGGGTGGAACTGTGTACAGGAAGCAAGAAGGTAGGTAAATTAATTGTTGGAGTATGTTATAAGCCGCCAAATGCCGGGGAAGAGGTGGAAATGAATCTCCATATGCTTGGCGAAAGCTGCTGGTATGGGCATGTTTTGGTTATGGGGATTTTAACTACCCTGAAATAGATTGGAGTAATGGATCTCCAGCACCTCTAAAGGTATAAAGTTCTTAAATTTTCTATATGAGCATTTTCTTTCACAGATGGTAGAAGTTCCTACTAGACAGAATGCGTTGTTGGATCTGGTGATATCTAATAACCCTGAGCTCATTTTGGAGATGAAGGTAATGGAACTTAGGGAACAGTGACCATATATAGTGTCATTTAATATAGGTTGCAAAAAACTAAAGTGCACTGACTTAACAAAAACTTTTAACTTTAGGAAAGCTAATTTTATGCTTTTAAAGGAATCGCTCCTGCTCATAGACTGGGGGGAACTGTTTCTAGGTAAAGATACTGAGCAGATGTGGACCACTTTTAAGGGATATTAAACTATTACATTTCCAAATCGGTACCTTTAGTAACAAGTGTGTAAGAAATAGGTCCAGTCTGCATGGCTTAATGCTCAGGTAAAAAGGGAAATGGAAAAAGAAAAGGGCTTTTAAAATTTTGAAAACAGAAGGCCAGAACAGGCTTACAGGGAGTACAAAAGCTGTAATAAAGAGTGCAAGAAAGCAATTAAACTAGCTAAATAGAAAATGAAATACGGATTGCCGAACAAAGCAAGTCCATCCCCAAATGTTTTTAAGTATATAATGGTAAAAAGATGAGGACTGAAGATGTGGACCATTAAATAATGGAGCTGAGGTGGTTGTAGAGGATGCCGAAGAGGCTAATCTGCTAAACCGTTTTTTTACATCGGTTTTTACTGTTGGAATCCTTGTCCTACAGTAGGGATTGTAGCAATGTGCAGGGAAGAAATGAAGAGTTTTCACACATTGGATAACAGAGGATATGGTACGGAAACAATTAGACAAGTTAATATCAATAAGCACCAGGACCTGATGGATTGCATCCTAGGATTTTAAAGAGCTTAGTTCAGTTCTAGCTAGACCACTGTTTCTCATATTTTCAGATTCGCTTTTGTCTGGGGACGTGCCGCTGGATTGGAAAAAGCCAATGTAATACCATATTCAAAAAGGTAGTCGTTCACAGCCTGGTAACTATAGACCTTAAGCCTAAGGTGATGAAACTTTGTAAGGGATCATATCCTTGACTTTGTCTCCAGAGATCATCTTATTAGTAGTAGTAAGCATGGATTTATGAGAAATAGATCATGCCAGACAAATTTAATTGTTTTATGAAGAAGTGAGTAAGAAGTTAGATTCAGGCACAGCAGTGGATGTGGTATATTTGGATTTTGCAAAAGCTTTTGATACTGTGCACATAGGCGACTAATGTATAAACTGAGGAGTGTTGGCCTTGAAAAAAACATTTGTTCATGGATAGAGAACTGGTTATTGGACCGCAAACAGAGAGTGGGGGTTAATGGAGCTACATCTATGTGGGCTAAAGTTCTAAGCGGAGTGCCTCAGGGTTCGTACTGGGGCCACTTCTGTTTAATTCGTTTATAATGACTTAGAAGGGGCATTGAAGCAAGGTCTCTGTGTTTGCTGATGACACTAAATTATGCAGAGCTTTGGAAACTTCCAATGATGTGCAAGTGCTGCAAGCAGACCTAGATAGATTATCAAAATGGGCAGCAGAATGGCAGATGAGATTCAATGTAGATAAATGTAAGGTGATGCATTTGAGATTTAATAATCCTGTGCCATCTACACCATAAATAACTCGTGGTTAAGTTCATCTGTAATGGAAAAAGATTTGGGGTTCTGGTAGATAACAGACTTAGCTGTAGCACAATGCCAGGTAGCAACAGCTAGAGCTAGCAAGATATGTCTTGATATAAAGGGGAATAGATTCAAGAGAGAAAAATTTATTCTCCCTCTTTACAAGGCACTGTAAGGCCTCATTTGGAATATGTGGTGCAGTTTTGGAATCCCATATACAAAGGGACATCTTGAAATTGAGGCAGTTCAGAGAAGGGCAACTAATTAATAGGGGAATGGAGGGGCTTGAATATGCAGGCAGATTAGACAAGTTAGGGCTGTTTACATTGGAGAAGCGGCGGTTGCGTGG
This sequence comes from Hymenochirus boettgeri, assembly GCA_019447015.1. Taxonomy (NCBI): domain Eukaryota; kingdom Metazoa; phylum Chordata; class Amphibia; order Anura; family Pipidae; genus Hymenochirus; species Hymenochirus boettgeri. Next base: position 188,265,222 of record CM033469.1, on the reverse strand, counting down.
GGACATGATAACCTTATACAAATATATTAATGGTTCATACAATGAACTCTCTGGTGCATTGTTCACTAATAGGTCATATCAGAGGACACGTGAACACCTTTAAGGTTGGAAAAAAGAAGTTTCTCTCAGGTTAGGAGAGGTTTCTTTACAGTGAGAACGGTGAAACTGTGGAACTGTCTTCCAGCATGTGGTAATGGCAATTTCATTGATAACTTAAAAAAAAGCCTGGATAAGTTTCTAAAACTAAAAAATATGAGAATTACTGGTATAATGCATATGAATCTGGTTGATCCAGGGATACTTCCGATTGCCGTTTGGAGTCAGGAAGGAATTTTTTCCCCCTTTTTAGCTGGGTTTTTTGGCCTTCCTCTGGATCAACTGTTAGGTAGGGTTAAAAAAAAAAAAAAAAAAAGTGATAGGTTGGACTTGATGGACGTCTGTCTTTATTCAACCTTAATTACTATGTAACTATGTACATTATTTAGATCCGAACACACTAGATACCGAACACACTAGATACCCAGACCTATATACATCACACTACAACACTGCTACTAGGAAAGTTAATCAGCTGCACCACCAATTTGAATATGATGATGTAATATATTCCTACATCATAGGGGTTAAGAGTGGGAGTGGAGATCACACAGGTGCTGAAAATGTAATCAAGGTAAAATACTGGCAGGCAAGGGAAAATGTCAGCTTCAGATGTGGGGAACAAACAGAACCTAAAATGAGCTCAAGAGGTAAAGAAAAGGCCCCTGAGTGGAATCTTCCTGCTGAGAAGGATGTTGAGGCAAGTACTTTCTAACTTCAACTTGATTTTTTTGGGTTTAGTTCTCCTTTAGGAGTATTAGGTGGATGCTGCTTAAGAAATGGTGGGATAATGGCATGTCTCACATCAGTAGAGGAAGAGACGTGCATAGGTCTTATGTGTGAGACATTACAGGAGGGCATACCTTGATGAGTGTCCCGCTAGCGCTGGTATGTAATGGAAGTTTGTCATCCACCAGTGAGCATGCTGCTTGATTCTTATGCAGTCAGCCTGAAGTCGGCTTAATAGTGTGTGCCGACTGTGGATGGTAATCACTGTGTGGACCAACAACTGAACTCAAACCATTCAACTAGTTCGGTTTTCCGAACTAGTGGCTATATTTTTTATAATTATTGAATTACGAGACTTTAGCTAACCCTAGAATTTATCATTCACTAATCATCGATTGTATCGTTCATCTTCATGTAACCTTCAAATATAATGTTCATTTTCTCTAACCCTCGATGTATGGTTTGTTTTTGCTAACCCTAGAATGTATTGTTTGGTAACGCTTGAAAGTATTCATTTTCCCTAGTCTTTGAATGTATCATTCTTTTTGGAACCCTGGAATGTAAGGTTCGTTTTCACTAACCCTAGAATGAATCGTTTGCCAACCCTTGAATGTAGCCTTCGACTTTCATAACCCTCGAATGTAGTTCGTTTACGGTAACCCTCGAATGTATGGTTAGTTTTCGTTAACTCTGAGATGTATCGTTCGCTAACCCTCGAATGTGGCCTTCGACTTTCGGTAACCCTCGAAAATATTGTTTGATTTCGATAATCCTCAAATGTATGTCTATCTTCGGTAACCCTCACAAACCGACGATTTCCCTATCATGAAGAAGAAGTGTTTAAAAGGTTTTGGTGACAGTGACATGCTCCCAACCATTCCCCAGGTGCCACAGTCATTACAGTAAGTTACCTTGTTATTTATCTGTTATTTATCCGATTTTTTTCAGTTCCAAATACAGACAGACTTTACCATGAAGGTTCATACACACGTGCGATCGCTGACCCGCGATGCACGATGTGTACGAACGGCCATTTCGGGCAAAATGGGCGCTTTTTGGGGATCGTTGCCTGTTCCGCCAGGTGGATCTCTGAACTTGCGGGTCGGCACCTGCGTACCCACGTGTGTACGAACCTGGAGGGTGGGCCCTATCTGTTAAGAGTTTAAGCAGCCAGGGATGCCTAGCTGCTGTGTGTATTGTATTTATTAATGCTATGTATTTTGTTATCTGCACCACTATTTATAAATACCTTGTATGGTAGTAGTGGTGGGTTTTATAATTATGTATATTATTACATACATAGTAACATAGTAATAAGGTTGATAAAGACATACGTCCATCAAGTCCAACCTATTCACCCTCTTTATATATATATAAATATTATATATATATTATATCTTATATATATATATTATTTCTTTTATTTTATTTTTAACCCTACCTAACAGTTGATCCAGAGGAAGGCAAAAACCCCAGCTAAAAAGGGGAAAAAATTCCTTCCTGACTCCAAACGGTATCGGAATGTATCCCTGATTAACCAGATCTATATGCATTAATCCCAGTTATTCTCAATATTTTTTAGTTTTAGAAACTTATCCAGGCCTTTTTTAAAGCTATTCAATGACTTGCCATTACCACATCTGCCGGAAGACCGTTCCACAATTTCACCGTTCTCACTGTTAGAAACCCTTCCTAACCTGAAGATGAAACTTCTTTTTCTTCCAACCTTAGAGGATGTCCACGTGTCCTCTGATATGACCTATTAGGTGAACAATGCACCAGAGAGTTCATTGTATGGCCCATTAATATATTTATAAGGTAATCATCTCCCCACGCAACGTCGCTTCTCCAATGTAAAACGCCCTAACTTGTCTAATCTGCCTGCATATTCGAGCCCTCCATTCCCCTTATTAATTTAGTTGCCCTTCTCTGAACTGCCTCAATTTCCAAGATGTCCCTTTGTATATGGGATTCCAAAACTGCACCGCATATTCCAAATGAGGCCTTACCAGTGCCTTGTAAGAGGGAGAATAATATTTTTCTCTCTTGAATCTATTCCCCTCTTTATACAAGACAATATCTTGCTAGCTCTAGCCGTTGCTACCTGGCATTGTTTGCTATGGCTAAGTCTGTTATCTACCAGAACCCCCATCTTTTTCCATTACAGATGCCACTCAACACGAGTTATTTATGGTGTAGGTGGCACAGGGATTATTAAATCCAAATGCATCACCTTACATTTATCAACATTGAATCTCATCTGCCATTTTGCTGCCCATTTTGATAATCTATCTAGGTCTGCTTGCAGAACTTGCACTCATTGAATTTCCAAAGCTCTGCATAGTTTAGTGTCTTTAGCAAATACTGAGACCTTGCTCTCCTCAATGCCCCCTTCTAAGTCATTTATAAACAGATTAAGCAGAAGTGGCCCCAGTACAGAACCCTGAGGCACTCCGCTTAGAACTTGAACTTTTGTACGTTGACGCTTATGTTACCTACTGACTGCTACATAAATGAAAAGTCATTAGAAGTTTTGAAATCTTAACTGGAACAGGTTTTCATCCCATATACTATATGCGTACCCCTGTAATTTTTTTTTTTTTTTTTTTTTTGTAGTGGATCATTGAGCACCAACGTCATGATCCCTATAATCCCTGGTTGCGATTTAGTATGTTTACTACTCTATACAAATCCTGGACGAGTTTTTCTAGTTCACAGCTGTAAAGTGCCTTAGGGGTCCAAATAGATGATTACTGTATAGAAGTCTTTTGCAGTACACTCTGGTAACTTATTGAATCTCTATTAGCTTCTTCACATTGGTGCATTTACTCCCTCTTCAGTTCTTTATATTAGCAACTTGTTTTGACATTTTGGTGTATTGAGGGCTGGAAATTGGCATGGATGCAATGTGCCTCGGTTAACATCGTTGATTCTCATTCTGTATACAGACGTAAATAAGTAGCTTTTATATACAGTTCAATATAAAGCGGCAAACAATATATTTTTTGTGGTAAAGTGTTATTTTGATAACCTCACAGATGCCGTAATTGCAGGATGCAGAGATGACCAACTTTAAAAAAAAAAAAAAAAAAAGCAATACCTCTAATCAAATATTTATGAAAATCATTTAAACCTATTTATAAAAACCTTATATTTTTCTTAGATTTTTTGAGACTGTAGCATTCGTTATCAGCCATTATGTATTTGGGCTTACAATTTCTTTATTCGTTTCGTGTTTTCCTCTGTTTCTGTCCTCCGTTCTACTTTTGTTTTCCTCCCCATTTGCTTTATTAAGACTAAACTAGGTCCATATTGATAGAAACCATTTTTAATTCTAAGCAGCCATAATCAAGCTTAAAGGAGAACTATTGGTTTTTTTTTAATGTTTAAATAGACTGCAACAAATGGACTGGTATGTCCTTGTAATTTGTGAGCAGCTCCAGCCCAGAGAACTGATTCTGCCTGCTTCAGCCCTCATTAATACTTACCATAACTGGTTTACCTACATCAAATGATGGTATACTGTAGCTCCTCGTATTATGTAGGATAATCAATCCTAACTTCCTGCCCCGGTTACTTTTTTTTCATTTTTTTTTTTTAATATACCTAAGAGTATAGTTATCAACTTTACATAAATAGTAGTTTAAAGTAAACGTGGGTGCGCTCTGAAAGAGCTCAGACGCACGCCGAAGACCAACACCACCAAAATCCACACAGGAGGACCAACTAAGCAAGCCTCAGACCATTCTCCCAAGTTTCCTATCACAATTAGAGATTGCTTAAAAGGAACTGAAGCTGCCATAACCCTGCTAAGCCAGCGAATTGGTATGAATCGTGAACCAGACGATATAGCTAAACAATGTAGTTAACGCCACATGACTTGTGGTCTGCCTATAATAAATAAGCGCCCATATGGAAAACTGTTCCTACAGAAGACATAAGGATAATGGGTAATCCCTGAATCCTTAAGGCATACATGAGGTGGTTCCAACATCATATGCATCATCTGCCGACTCCTCAGAGGCAGAAAGGAATACAATTGAGCTCTGCAAGGCCCCCCAATGACGTCTAGCTAGAGACATTATCAAATTGCATTATTACACAACCCACAAAAGAGAAATTTACAAATGGCCAGAACTCTGACATTCGGAATACAAGAGGACATAAATTCCAATGTGTACCTAGCCCCTCAACTTTATGGAAAAAGATATCTTGACATATTACCACATACTAATGGATAGAAACATTAAATACGAGGGAACATCCATTTAAACATTCCCTTTACCTGGACAGCAACACCCATACAATCAATTCCACTGAACAGTGCCATTGGATACTGCAAATGCAGAGCCTAACGGAAACCCTCAATAGACCCAGCTAAAAAGGAACAAAAAAAATTTGAAGAACCTGGCAGAAGGTTTGTAAAACCTAAAAAAAAGACTATGGGGAGAACACCATGTACAACGGAGTCAAAACATGAGTAATCTCCCTGAACAATTCTTACTTGGATTGAGCAAAAGAGGGAGGAGGGGACAGGCTATATATTATAGCTTCTAAAGCTAGTACACACAGTACAGCATTTCTGAAAGATGGACAGACAGGATCTGCAAGATCATCTTTCAAAGCTCTGCACATACACACAGTCCCGACGTTCTCCCATGATATCCAAAAGGGAGACCTCGGGACTGTTGTTTCCATCGGCCGCGCTAGATCCCTCTATAGGGAGTCTACGCGGCGATGGAAATTTTCGGCCTTTCCCGAATGAGCGTCGGCCAACCCGATCGTTTGGCGGCCGCGCTCGTTCAGGAAACGAACGTACACACGATTAATCCCCATGATCCGACGGTATCGGGCTTAATCTTTAATTGTTGTACCCACTTAAGAGACAAACTTTGACTGTGTTAACCACTCCCTTAACGGGAAATAATCGGTTATATTTTTTCAGAATAATCATGTTAATTTAGCTATCTTATATTTTCAAACATTTGCATTTTGCATCAATACAAAAATGGGTATTTAAAATCTATCTAGAAAGAACCATTCAAGTGGATTGAAATATACTTACGGATCTAGATATGGGGGACTAGACAACCCACCTTCACATGATTACTCCATGTTAAAAAAAATTTTCTGTATTTTCTTGTTGTATTCATTAGATCAACTGGACTTGAATATTTTGTTCTTGAAGAGGTTTCGCTAGTCATCCACTCTTTCTCAATTCGAATTGTTCGCCAGTCGAATGACTAGCAAATATCTTCAAGAACTAAACTGCAAGTCCAGGTGATCTAATTGAATACAACAGATATACCATGAGTGGATGAATGAAAACCTTCACAAAAAATGCCAGTCACTTGTATCAGCCATATGTACGAGGTCTGAATTCAGACCGAGTCTCTATTCTCATCCGTAATGCACTAAATGTAGATATTAAAACATCTAAAGCAACCCCCGAAGGGCAGGCAGATACCTACTACTTCACTGCTACCTAAACAACAAAAAAGTATTGTCTAGCTTATGTTTATGCCACAAACATCCAACACAAAAATTTTAATTAGAATTTTAGCCCTCGTTGATACATACCTGAAAATAACCAACACTGATTTTAATATCTACTCTTAGACCCATATTGGGACGGTCTTCAAACAAATTAAGACAACAAAAAAAACACGGTAGGGCATGGCACGCTGCAACGCAATCGCATTTGTTTTTTCATTAACTATTGAAAAACGCATGCGATTGTGATTTAAATGCAAACGCACGCACCCCGAAACGCACGTTTCAAGATATGAACAAAATGCAGCAGTGTGGCCTACCCCTGACACCTGAATATACTCAGCAATTTAATCTTTCAGATTTGTTGAGGAAAATAATTTAACGTTTTATCTACTCTGCACAAGTGCTATGCTGACTTGATTATTTCTTAGGATCATCTTCTTTTAAACAATCTGTGTGAGCGTGCATCTATGAACCATGTGTTTGGTCCGACCATAAAATTCTTTAAATAAACCTTACCTTGAAAATTTTTTATAAGCAGCCTTCAGATGGCGCCTTAATGAATCTTTACTATCAGAGAAACAGGGTATAGATAGGCCAGTGGTGGGTGGAAAGGGGGGTTAGCTAGCATAAGGGTAGGTGAAGCATGGTAGTATTAAATTTATGAATAAATTACAGATCTAAACCATGCAATCTAAATTGCATGTTTTCAAATGCGAGAAGGCCTGGCTGACAAATGGGTGAATTGGAAATTAGGCATTGCTGAAAAAGTATGATGTAATAGGTATAGCGAAACATGATTGACAGTTCTCACGACTGGGCTGTAAATTTAGAGGATATGCCTTGTTTAGGCAGGACGAAAAAAGGACAAGGGGGAGGGAGTGTGTGTTTTGTAAAAGAAATGAAGACAAATTTAGAGATAACTGTCTCGAATCGATGTTAAAGTGGAGCAATATGGGTGGAATCAGGCAACAGGAAAGGGGGGTAAGTCTCATTGTTGGTGTCTGCTATAAGCTTCCAAATGCTAGCAGAGAGGATGTAAGTCAACTTCATAGTCTTTGGCAAGAGCTGCAAGTTTGGGGAGTGTGCTCATTATGGGGATTTAATTACCCTTGACATTGATTGATTGGGTGTAGTGGAACTCATCACAGAAAAGGGGATGGGTTCCTGAATTTGCTGCGGATAATTTCTCTCACAGGGTTGTAGGTTCCTACTAGAAAAGGATCTCTGTTGGACCTGGTATATCTAACATTGTTGGAGAAGCATTATAGATATAAAGGAACGGAGGCTTAGGGATAGTGACCATGAAATAGTTGGCTTTGGACCTTTGTTACACCGCAGGGCACCTTTCCTTTCAATAACAACGACTTAATTTCGGGAAGGCAATGTTCCCAGTAAAAGCAGCTCTTCAGAATGTCACACTGGTATAAGGTATTAGGTAGTAAAGGTACTGAACAGAGATGACTGTGTCAAGGGATTTTAAAAGCCAGTTCACATTCTAATTTAACCTCGGGGAAATAAAGTTAAAATAATAAATCGCAGGCCATGTGGCTGAATTCTGAATGTAAGGAGGCAATGGAATGAAAAAAAGACATTTAAACCTTTAAGGAAAGAAAGGTCCTTATAAAAACTATAACAACGATAAAAAACTGATAACGAGTTACTAGCTGAACAAAGCATCACATAAGCCTAAAATTTTTTAAGTCTGTATATACTTTCAGTATAAGCCGAGGTTTTCAGGCTTTAAAATAGCCCTCAAACCCACCTCGGCTTATACTCGGTCATGGTAAAATCTGCTGCGCTTACCGGTGTCCACCAAAACGTATCTACGCAAAACCTCCTATTGGCTACCAATGCCTGTGTTCGCCTCGTTTAGGCCAAGCCACGCCTTTTCCCTTCCGGGAGTAGGAAGCGGCTCCCGGTGTCTGTGCGATTGGCACTAGGGATCAGTGCAATCTTACCGAGTGTTTAACTCACGTTACACGTAATTAGGGACGGGTTACTATCTGGTCCCAGGGTGTTTTTTTTTTTTAACCCAGTCTCAACTATGCTTCCCTATCTATTTAACGACGATGAATACAAACCACCGAAATTCAACTTGATTCGAAGTGGCTGTGATGGATCAGGTGAGGGGTAGGAGATACACAAATACAACAGTCTTGTGAGAGGGAGATTGTACAGTGAACTCTACCAGTATTATTAACATTAATTTCATATATAGGAGATATATTTAGTACGTGTATATATAGGTATGTACTGGTGTGTATATAGGTATGTTGTGTGTATGTATGCCTGTACTGTGTGTGTGCCTGTACTGTGTGTGTGTGTATGCCTGTACTGTGTGTGTGTATGCCTGTACTGTGTGTGTGTGTGTGTGTGTGTATGTGTATCCTGTACGGGGGTGCGTTCCACTAAAAAGCCTCATTCCTTGGCACTAAAGGTTTGGACACTCAACTCAACTCCCAGCTAATAGCATGTCTGGAGTTGTAAGTTTTTAAACATCTGGAGTGCCAAGGAAATGAGGCTTTTTTATGGACAGCAGAGTTTCCCATAATTTCAATACTCGAGTCAATCATGGGTTCTCTTTTGAGGTAAAAATAGGTACTCGGCTTATACTCGGTTGGCTTATACTCGAGTATATCCAGTAACAAGGATTGTAAAAAAAGAAATTAGCTAGCTTTTGATACTTAAAAAGTATCACAAACTCTAAACATTTTTCTATTTAGTAAAAAGATAAGGCTGAAAATGTGGAACACATTGAATATGGGGGGTAAACAGCTATAGAGGATGTGATTATGCAAATGTCTTGAACAATTTTTTCCCTCTGTAGAGAATTTTAAAAGAGCACCCCTTGCATCTTCCCCCCAGGAAAAGATCTCCTAATCAGGGAAATATTCTTTATTCCAGTCCCAAAGATTTGACAGGAGAAAAATGTCAGAGCAAGGATGTTCAAAAAGGTGTAAAGAGACGCTACTAAAAGCTAAAAAAAACTCTACCTCATCCAGGTATGCAGATGTTGGAAAACATTCTTTTCCAATTTGATCCTTTTGCTCCTTCTATTTCTACATATTGGATTTTTCCATAGGAAGTTTGGACAAAGGTCTTACAGGGAGATTCAATAAAGTTCTTGACGATAAAAGTGGTGCTAATTTTGCCCCATCCAATCAGATATTATTAAACATCTGATTGGTTGGACTAAACGCCCGTTTCCGTTTCGGCTGATTAAGTGCCCATACACAGGACGATTATCGCCCAAAATGGCCATTCATACACACTGTGCTCGCAGGTCAGCACCCGCATCGCACATTTGTACGAACCTTTAGAGCCAGAATAAGAAGATTGCCCCTTAAAAGCAGAATCTTTAAAACCTTGTTCTACTGCCTGGTAATCCAACTCAAAAACGTATGGCTTGTCCACCGAACTTACACTTTTGCACTTGGAACATTCTTTATGCTGAACACCCAGACTTTCTCCTTCTGCTATTTCCTTAATGCAATCTCTGCATAAATGTCTCCGTCCCCTGTAAGGCAGGGTGTCATAGACTTTGGACAGGTCCACATGGTTTTCCTTTCTGCTCCTCTTCTCAGCACCTCCCCCAAAATGTTACTCCTGGCTAAACAATATAAAATAAAATGCTATGGTTACCTATACTTCTTTTTAAAAAAAGCCTCTTAGCAACAGGAGCAGCACTCATCATTTCCCCTCCTACAGACTACATTAGGCTGCACAGCTAAGGTCACCTGTCCAGCAACAGCTTACTGCAGCAAGCAAATGGGAAATCCACTGCTGAACTGGACTGGAATTTCAAATTTCCCTGGTCCTTCCACAGCAGTGGAAGTGCATGGGTTAAGTTCCTTGATCCCCTAATGAGAGGCCGTTTGTCCAATAAAGATGTAGCTCCCCGCCCCCCTTACCTGCGTCTATTTCTTCTGTACAGACAGACCAGACAGTAGGACTCCACCACAACAAATTTATTTCACTGGCTCTCTCTCTCTCAGGGTGACCACTTGATAATGCACGCATGTAGATGGTGGGGCTAAACAGACCACATTCTTTTACCGATCCGCGCACAAGGTCTCTGTTGCCATGATCGGGAATTAGCTGATAACTGGTGATGTCATGGCATGAAACTTTAAAAATTCGGCTCTCCCTCATATCAGGTGAGCTTCAGCATTCAGACACTTCTGTTTTCCAGCTGCTCTTCTTGTGTACACCTGCATAGTCTACTCACTATTCCGCTGTCCCAAATCTATTAAGCTGCCAGTATTTTGTAAGGAGAGGCTCACTAGGTACACCTTCTTGTGATTCTCTTAGCTTTTAAACGTGCTGTTAATATCTGTCTTGCAGTGCATCTAACAGCCCTGACAAAGACAAGGTCTGGATCCAGGGGGTGAGCAAATACTATACATTCTATGGCATGCAACTATTTGTTAGAACAAGGCATTCCTACCAGCCAAGCCCACCGACTCCCGAACCCACCTCCATCAACAAACGAATAGGAGGGAGAATTATGGTCAGAAGAAGAAGAAGTACCAGAAGAGTCCCCTGTGATAATATCTCTCCATCGGCATTAGAATATCTCATTAACAAAAATGAGGCCTACATTTCAAATCTCAACCCTTCAGCCAAAAATAAGGAAACCTAATGCTTCTAATAATCAACCCCAAATCATGAACAAATTACATAAGTGATCAAGTCTGAATGGGAGAACCCATACAGGAATTCAATGTATCCCAGAACATGTCAAGGAACTTTGGCCTTTCAAAAGAAGAATTCAAAAACCTGGATGAAGCTCCAAAATAGATACTCCAGTGGTGAAAATAGCAAAAAAAAGTCCACTTGCTACAGATGACTGGGTGTCCCTCAAAGACCCCTGGAAAGAAAAGAAGAGGAGGCATTAAAAGAACGTAGCGGCAGGGATTTATTCGTCCCTCATTGGTTTAACAAGCATAGCCAGAGCCAACCGCACCTGGATTAAAGACTTGCTATTTCAGACGGAATACACAGGACTGGAGCTACTTAAACTAGTTAAGTTGTTAAGCTTCATTGTAGAAACTTCTATGGATTCTCTGAAATTATCAGCCAAATCCATGGCTCAATCCACAGTCGCAAGGCGGGCATTATGGCTTAGACAATGGAAGTGGATAGCCAGTCAAAACAAGGACTACAATCTCCCTTTCAAAAGGCAATCTACTGTTTGGCCGCATTAGATGAAGTAATATAGAGAACTCAATAAGAAATCTCTAACAACCCTCAGAAAATTCAGTAAAGACTTCCCTCAATGTCCTCAATGGAACAATCACTCCGCCAAGCAAGACAGTACCGACCTTCTTTCAGAACCAAACTTGGAGGCAGAATCAATCCTTTGTGACTCAACAGCTGAAGAGCAGGGAAAAAAGGCGTTATGACTGGCAACATAGGCACAACTAGGAGGAAGGCTATCCAAGTTTGTGACAAATTGGTGCAATCGAACCCAGATGCTGGTGTACTTATATCTCAATATCTATGAGGTACTTGACTTTTCAGTAAAATTTCAGCAGTTCAGAAACGGACCAATTAAGGCAATAAGGAGTGATAGTTCGAAAAGTTCGGACAAATAACAGATAAAATAACAATTGTAACTTACTGTTAAATGGCTGTGGCACCTGGGAAATTGGTCTGGGAGCATGTCACAATCAACAAAACCTGTTAAACACTTCTTCTTCATGATCGGGGCAATTGTCGGGTTTGTGCAAGCTACATTCGACGATTACATCCAATTCGAGGGTAACCTAATGATACTTCGAGGATTACTGGAAATAGACCTATACATTTGGATTATCAAAATCGAACGTTACTTCAAGGGTTACCGAAAGTCGAAGCTACATACGAGGGTTAGCGAACACTACATTCTAGGTTACCGAAAATTGCCATACATTTGAGGGTTACCGAAACTAACTATACATTCGGGGTTAGCGAACGGCTCGAAAATAATAATTCCAAAAATAGCAGCATCACACTTTAATATGCTTTGTAGGAAAACTAAAACAAATACAAAGGCAGCTCCAGACTCTATAATGTCACTTCGTAAAACCATTTGTTTCTCACCTCTGAATCAGCCTGGCAATGTGTGATTCACGACTGGCTTCTAGTGTTGCCTCTTCTGGTGGTCCTGGACCCAAAACTCCTTCGCACATGCTAACTAGCTACCTTGTGCTTGTGAAGGTTCTCATTCATCCGGTCATGGTATTCTGTTGTATTCAATAAGCCCTAAATGGCCTCCGTTTCCCTACTGTTAAAACTGAAATAAATACTGCACACCATACTTTTGGCAAAGGGCAGGGCCCCAACGATAGGACCCTGCGTGTTATTTTCAATATATTAACAACAAAGTAAAACAATTTATGGCAAGAAGTCCCCTCTCGGTCCTAGGAATGCGCTTTAGTCACAGTTGCCGTTCTTCCGTGACGGCCCACGAGAGTAAGCGGAGGACACCCGCCACACCCCAGGCTTCTCTCCTCCAAACTGCGCGCCCCCGGTAAGGTCTGAACCCTGAACCTCAAGGGCTGACCGTACGATCATAGCTCCTCGCCGGGGGCCCAGCCTTTCCCCCGGGCGCTCCTCCTCCTTGCGCATTCCCCGTCTGCTGCTTTCTGTACTTCCGTTGGGTATACTGTATTACCTTGATGACCTGAAACGATATATGTGATGGGTGGGAGAGAGGGAAAGAGAAAGGTACAAGTTAATATTATACATCCTGCTTGTTTTCCCTGTTTTATGCTCCACTTTGTTTTTTTAGCCCCACCTACTTTTCTTGTTACAGCCTATGAGGCCCTAGGTGTTACATTGCCCCTCCTCCTCGCTTCCCCTACCCCTCCCAGCTGCTCTTTTGACTAGGAGTGAAAGAAAGGGAGGGGGAGCAGGAGGAGAAGAGGGGGAAGGAGAGCACTGCTGCCATTAGGCCTTATGTCCTCCATTTTAGAATTTCGGCTGACTTTAGATCAACAGGACTTGATGTTTAGTTCTTGAAGATGTTTCGCAAGTCATCTGACTGGCTTTCTCAATCCAGAATGACTTGTACAAGAATCTTTGGCAATTATGTACCCAGGAAAATCCCAATTAGCATATCACAGCCAGGGTTAAGGGTGTGATTAGATAGTGGCTAGAGGTGTATAGGAACGCCCAGAGTAAGGTTAAAACAGCATTGTACATGGCAGACAGTTGGTGTCGAACCCCCCCACCTCTATTTAGGCTTGGTTTCTTTATTTTCACATAAATGGTCTCCTTAACACCTCTCTTGAACCAGTCACGTTCCTTCGCAGTATGTACATTACAATCTTCAAAGGTATGTCCTTTATCCTTAAGACTATAAAACGCACACTAGGCGAGGGAGCAAAATAACCATACAGTCTATAAAAAAGGCTACATATAAAATCCCAAAATTTATTATGAATACATATAAATCACATATAAAAGGTTCTAAAGACATACAAATAGATAAATAGCCGGCCAGCTATAGACTATCATATAACCTAGATATCCCCTAAAATCACAATATAAAACTAACAACGAAGGGATAAAACCAGCATGATACCAGGTATATGTATATAAAATTCCGGCAGTCCCGTCCTGAAATCGTAATGAATATAGATCCAGACAGTTTAGTCTTTTAATCACAGTTGAAATGCAAAAGAGGGAGTATAAGTCCGTATCAAGTGTGTGTGCACACACACAAAAAAAAAAAAAAAGAGTTTACTATATATATATATATTTTTTTTGTGTGTGCACACACTTTTGAGGGATTTTTTGGGGATTTTTTTATGTACCCTTTTTTATAGACTGTATGGTATTTTTGCTCCCTCGCCTAGTGTGCGTTTTATAGTGTTTTTTCTCAGGGTGGATGTTTCATTTGATGCACCCATCGGAGGTTTTATCTGAGTGGGAGAACTCAGTGTGCACCTAGTTGAGGTATTATACTATACTCGTTTTACTCTTTATCCTTAGATGCAGATACACGCTGAGTCCTGACCCGAGGAATTGGCTCTTCTGCATGGATATGGCTAAGAGGTGTTATAGGAACGCCCAGAGTAAGGTGTCAAAACAGCATTGTACCTGCCAGTGTCTCCCAGCCAAATAGCCAATCATCAGATAGCAGTGATATTTAAGCAGATTTTCCTGCTCAACAGAGTGGGGGAAGGTGTTAACCCTCTCATATGTATTAGGAAGCAACTTGTTAACCCTTTTATTTGTGAGCATTTCTGCAAGAAACTGTCAGGCTCATTTACCACCAGACTGCGCTGGGCAGATATTGGTTAAAGTCGTGCTAGCCGGTTTGCTCCATATTAGCAATGAATGCGGAGTTATAAAATCACCTGCGCATACCGATGTTCGCGATTCAAATAGCTGGCGTTAACACCGCAGTCACAAACGTGATATTGAATTGCGAACAGGACATTTACCCACAGCGTTATCAGCTCTACAATTCAAACAATTGGAAAATCGCAACATCGCCTGAAAAATAAGGATAAGGATAAAGGACACACCTTTGAAGATTGTAATGTTAACATACTGGCGAAGGAACGTGACTGGTTCAAGAGAGGTGTTAAGGAGGCCATTTATGTGAAAATAAAGAAACCAAGCCTAAATAGAGGTGGGGGGGTTCGACACCAACTGTCTGCCATGTACAATGCTGTTTTAAACACTTACTCTGGGCGTTCCTATAACACCTCTTAGCCACTATCTAATCACACCCTACACCCTGGCTGTGATATGCTAATTGGGATTTTCCAGGGTACATATTTGCCACAGATTCTTGTACAAGTCATTCTGAATTGAGAAAGCCATCGGATGACTAGCGAAACGTCTCAAGAACTACATTTCAAGTCCAGTTGATTCAATTGAATACAACAGATATACCATGACCTGGATGAATGAGAACCTTCACAACACTTTACAAGGTACACTTATAAAAATAACAGCTCGAGGCAGCAGTGCAGCATATCGACTTGAACATGGCCAAGTCAAGGTGAAACATTTTACGGCCATCATTGCCTTTAAGACCCAAACACGTATTAAATTACATGTTGCAGTGCTAAGTACCATTGCATTAAATACAAACTGTATCAGCCTGCATCATGCTTCTTAAGAAAAACTAACAACCTTTTGTTGTGTAGATATTATCAGCCTAAGTAATACAAGTTCTTACAATCTGATTGGTTGGGGCAAAATTTGCACCATTTTTAACCATTAGAATGTTTAATACATAGGCTTGTATATGTGTTCTGGTCTTAAAGGCAAAGGTGGGAACCCTAGTGGAAGAGGTTTTTGTTTATGCAAAACTTCCCACAGGCAGACCACCTGCTGCATTAATTTTATATAACATGTTTGCATCCCTCTAACAGTACCCCTTTAATTGGCATTCCCTCCAATAATTCCTATTAATATGTACATTTATAAAACAACATGGTGCAGAGCTGCAAGTGGCATACCCTCCAACATTCCCCTTTAATACGTACACTATAGAACATAGAGCAATGCTGCAGGTGGAGGATAATATAATGACCCTGATCTTAGCACAGCTCTGTGCAATGCATTTCCTGTGTAATGCATTTCTTAGCTTAGCTCTGTACTACAGTTTGTTGTTTTTACAGACAGCTGAATTAAAAACACACTCTTCCTACCCTCCAACATTCCCTTTAATAAGGTATACTGAAGAGAAAGGCATTTCACAGAGCTGTGCTAAGATCAGGTTCACTTCACTATCGCCCCCCTACAGTTCTGCACCGTGTGTCTCTAAAAACACACTCTTCCTACCCTCCAACATTCCCTTTAATAAGGTTATACTGAAGAAATGCATTGCACAGAGCTGTGCTAAGATCAGGTTCACTTCACTATCGCCCCCCCTACAGTTCTACACCATGTGGTTTCTATAAACACACTATTCCACCCTTCAATATTCCCTTTAAGAAGGTACACTTTCCACTAATATTGCTGCAGCTGACAGGGAGAGCTAGAGACCTTTACACTATGGGCCATATTTTATAAAGGTGTGGTCATTATGGCGATCGTAATTTATGATCGCTATCGGAAATCTGGTAATGTACGGTAGCGTACATAAATATTCAACCGCCCATAGAACATCATTACAGTGAGTTTACAGCATGGTATACTACTGCCACGGTCATACAGTAACGGAAACCACGGTATCGCAAATTGCCTTCCAACACTTAACAATACATTGCAGGTGAAACATACAAACATAACACAGGTCTGTGAAGTGTAATAGTGCAGGTTTTAATGCAAAACATGCATGCTACATGTTTCTGACCCACTGTCCTTCCTCAAGTGCTTGAGTGGGTCTGAAACATGTAGCACGCATGTTTTGCAATAAACCTCACTATTCACAGCTACAGACCTGTGTCTTTGTATGTTTCACCTGCAATTTCTGTTTAAATATTGGATTTGGTGGAGTGAAACTGTAGGTGGGACATACAGTGTGTTGTCTGCCTGGTGCTAGGGTTCGACATGTGGTGGATCGTGTAGACAGATTATTGGGTGGGGCTGGGTGTGACCCGGCGGTCTTGGTTCACATGGTGCCAATGACAAGTTAGAGGTGGAGGTGAGGTCCTTAAAAATGATTTCCAAGAATTAGGGGCAAGTTAAAAGAAGGACCTCCAGGGTAGTGATTTCAGAAATACTACCGCAGCCCGTGCTACACTAGGGAGACAACGGGAGCTCAGGTGTAAAATGCGTGGCTAAGAGAGTGGTGTAAGGAGATGGGGTTTGGGTTTTTAGAGAACTGGGCTGATTTTTCTGTTGGCTACAGGCTCTTTAGTAGAGACGGATTCACCTCAATGGTGATGGTGCAGCTGTTTTGGGGAGAAGATGGCTAGGGGTTGGAGGATTTTAAACTAGGTATGGGGGGGAGGGAATGTTTAACTACACAGGGTGTAGATAGAGAAGTTAGGGATCTGGGGGCTAGTAACACAACGGAGGGAGGAGAAGGGGAGGGGGGAGCATAGAGGATAAGGAGGCATGTACGACATGTATGGAAGTAAATCATTGATAATCTAAAATGTATGTTTACAAATGCAAGAAGTCTGGCTGGAAAACCGGCGAACTTGAAAATAGCTCTAAAGGAAAGGTATAGCAGAATCATGGCTTAATGATTCACACGACTGGACAGTAAATATGAAGGATACTCCTTATTTAGACATGACCGAGTTAATAAGAAAGGAGGAGGAGTATGTATGTATGTTTAAACAGGAATTGAAGCCAAATTTAAAAGATGAATAGATGGGGAGCAAACGATACGTCAGAAACATTATGGTGGAACTGTGTACAGGAAGCAAGAAGGTAGGTAAATTAATTGTTGGAGTATGTTTAAGCCGCCAAATGCCGGGGAAGAGGTGGAAATATCTCCATATGCAGTGGCGAAAGCTGCTGGTATGGGCATGTTTTGGTTATGGGGGATTTTAACTACCCTGAAATAGATGGAGTAATGGATCTGCCAGCACCTCTAAAGTATAAAGTTCTAAATTTTCTATATGAGCATTTTCTTTCACAGATGGTAGAAGTTCCTACTAGACAGAATGCGTTGTTGGATCTGGTGATATCTAATAACCCTGAGCTCATTTTGGAGATGAAGGTAAGGGGAAGCTTAGGGAACAGTGACCATGATATAGTGTCATTTAATATAGGTTGCAAAAAACTAAAGTGCACTGACTAACAAAAACTTTTAACTTTAGGAAAGCTAATTTTATGCTTTTAAAGGAATCGCTCCTGCTCATAGACTGGGGGGAACTGTTTCTAGGTAAAGATACTGAGCAGATGTGGACCACTTTTAAAGGGATATTAAACTATTACATTTCCAAATCGGTACCTTTAGTAACAAGTGTAAAGAAATTAGGTCCATCCTGCATGGCTTAATGCTCAGGTAAAAAGGGAATGGAAAAAAAGAAAGAGGCTTTTAAAATTTTGAAAACAGAAGGCACAGAACAGCTTACAGGGAGTACAAAAGCTGTAATAAAGAGTGCAAGAAAGCAATAAACTAGCTAAAATAGAAAATGAAATACGATTGCCGAACAAAGCAAGTCCACCCCCAAATGTTTTTAAGTATATAAATGGTAAAAGATGAGGACTGAGAATGTGGACCATTAAATAATGGAGCTGAGTGTGGTTGTAGAGATGCCGAAGAGGCTAATCTGCTAAACCGTTTTTTTACATCGTTTTTACTGTTGAGAATCCTTGTCCTTACAGTGGATTGTGCAATGTGCAGGAAGAAATGAAGAGTTTTCACATTGGATAACAGAGGATATGGTACGGAAACAATTAGACAAGTTAATATCATAAAGCACCAGGACCTGATGGATTGCATCCTAGGATTTTAAAAGAGCTTAGTTCAGTTCTAGCTAGACCACTGTTTCTCATATTTTCAGATTCGCTTTTGTCTGGGACGTGCCGCTGGATTGGAAAAAGCCAATGTAATACCAATATTCAAAAAAGGTAGTCGTTCACAGCCTGGTAACTATAGACCTGTAAGCCTAAGGTGATGGAAACTTTGTTAAGGGACCATATCCTTGACTTTGTCTCCAGAGATCATCTATTATATGTAGTAGTAAGCGGATTTATGAGAAATAGATCATGCCAACAATTTAATTGGTTTTTATGAAGAAGTGAGTAAGAAGTTAGATTCAGGCACAGCAGTGGATGTGGTATATTTGGATTTTGCAAAAGCTTTTGATACTGTGCCACATAGCGACTAATGTTAAACTGAGGGTGTTGGCCTTGAAAAAACATTTGTTCATGGATAGAGAACTGGTTATTGGACCGCAAACAAGAGTGGTGGTTAATGGAGCTAAATCTATGTGCCTAAAGTTCTAAGCGGAGTGCCTCAGGGTTCTGTACTGGGGCCACTTCTGTTAATCTGTTTTAAATGACTTAGAAGGGGGCATTGAGAGCAAGGTCTCTGTGTTTGCTGATGACACAAATTATGCAGAGCTTTGGAAACTTCCAATGAGGTGCAAGTGCTGCAAGCAGACCTAGATAGATTATCAAAATGGGCAGCAGAATGGCAGATGAGATTCAATGTAGATAAATGTAAGGTGATGCATTGAGATTTAATAATCCCTGTGCCATCTACACACAATAATAACTCGGTGTTAAGTTCATCTGTAATGGAAAAAGATTTGGGGGTTCTGGTAGATAACAGACTTAGCTGTAGCAAACATGCCAGGTAGCAACAGCTAGAGCTAGCAAGATATTGTCTTGTATAAAAGGGGAATAGATTCAAGAGAGAAAAATATTATCTCCCTCTTTACAAGGCACTGTAAGGCCTCTTGGAATATGTGGTGCAGTTTTGGAATCCCATATACAAAGGGACATCTTTGAAATTGGAGGCAGTTCAGAGAAGGCAACTAATTAATAAGGGGATGGAGGGGCTTGAATTGCAGGCAGATTAGACAGTTAGGGCTGTTTACATTGGAAAAGCGGCGGTTCGTGGGACATGTAACCTTATACAAATATATTAATGGTTCATACAATGAACTCTCTGGTGCATTGTTCACTAATAGGTCACTAGAGAGAACCGTGACATCTTTAAGGTTGGAAGAAAAGAAGTTTCATCTTCAGGTAGGAGAGGTTTCTTTCAGTGAGAACGGTGAAACTGTGGAACTGTCTTCCAGCAGATGTGGTAATGGCAAGTTCATTGAATAACTTTAAAAAAAGCCTGGATAAGTTTCTAAAACTAAAAAATATGAGAATTACTGGTATTAATCATATAGATCTGGTTTGACCCAGGGATACTTTCCGATTGCCGTTTGGAGTCAGGAAGGAATTTTTTCCCCCTTTTTAGCTGGGTTTTTTGCCTTCCTCTGGATCAACTGTTAGGTAGGGTAAAAAAAAAAAAAAAAAAGTGATAGGTTGGACTTGATGGACGTCTGTCTTTATTCAACCTTAATTACTATGTAACTAGTACATTATTTCAGATCCGAACACACTAATACCGACACACTAGATACCCACACCTATATACATCACACTACAACACTGCTACTAGGAAAGGGTTAATCAGCTGCACCACCAATTTGAATATTGATGATGTATATATTCCTACATCATAGGGGTTAAGAGTGGGAGTGGAGATCACACAGGTGCTGAAAATGTAATCAGGTAAAAGTACTGGCAGGCAAGGGAAAATCAGCTTCAGATGTGGGGAACAAACAGAACCTAAAATGAGCTCAAAGAGTAAAGAAAAGGCCCCTGAGTGGAATCTTCCATGCTGAGAAGGATGTTGAGGCAAGTACTTTCTAACTTCAACTTTGATTTTTTTGGGTTTAGTTCTCCTTTAGGAGTATTAGGTGGATGCTGCTTTAAGAAATGGTGGGATAATGGCATGCTCACATCAGTAGAGGAAGAGACGTGCATAGGTCTTATGGGTGAGACATTACAGGAGGGCATACCTTTGATGAGTGTCCCTCGCGCTGGTATGTAATGGAAGTTGTCATCCACCAGTGAGCATGCGTGCTTGATTCTTATGCAGTCAGCCTGAAGTCGGCTTAATAGTGTGGCCGACTGTGGATGGTAATCACTAGTGGTGGACACAAAACTGAACTCAAACCATTCAAACTAGTTCGGTTTTCGAACTAGTGGCATATTTTTTATAATTATTGAATTTACGAGACTTTAGCTACCCTAGAATTTATCATTCACTAATCATCGAATGTATCGTTCATCTTCATGTAACCTTCAAATAATGTTCATTTTCTCTAACCCTCGATGTATGGTTTGTTTTTGCTAACCCTAGAATGTATTTTTTGGTAACGCTTGAAAGTATTCATTTCCCTAGTCTTTGAATGTATCATTCGTTTTTGGTAACCCTGGAATGTAAGGTTCGTTTTCACTAACCCTAGAATGAATCGTTTGCCAACCCTTGAATGTAGCCTTCGACTTTCATTAACCCTCGAATGTAATGTTCGTTTACGGTAACCCTCGAATGTATGGTTAGTTTTCGTTAACTCTGAGATGTATCGTTCGCTAACCCTCGAATGTGGCCTTCGCTTCGGTAACCCCGAAAATATTGTTTGATTTCGATTCCTCAAATGTATGTCTATCTTCGGTAACCCTCACAAACCGACGATTTCCCTATCATGAAGAAAGAAGTGTTTAAACAGGTTTTTGGTGACAGTGACATGCTTCCCAGACCATTCCCCAGGTGCCACAGTCATTTACAGTAAGTTACCTTTGTTATTTATCTGTTATTTATCCGATTTTTTTCAGTTCCAATACAGACAGACTTTCCCATGAAGGTTCATACACACGTGCGATCGCTGACCCGCGATGCACGATGTGTACGAACGGCCATTTCGGGCAAAATGGGCGCTTTTTTGGGACGTTGCCTGTTCCGCCAGGTGGATCTCTGAACTTGCGGGTCGCACCTGCGTACGCACGTGTGGTACGAACCTGGAGGTGGGCCCTATCTTAAGAGGTTAAGCAGCCAGGGATGCCTAGTCTGTGTGTGTATTGTATTTTTAATGCTATGTATTTTGTTTCTGCACCACTATTTATAAGATACCTTGTATGGTAGTAGTGGTGGGTATTTATAATTATGTATATTATTACATACATAGTAACATAGTAATTAAGGTTGAATAAAGACATACGTCCATCAAGTCCAACCTATCACCCTCTTTATATATTATATATAATAATATATATTATATATTATATATATTATAATATTTTTCTTTTATTTTTATTTTTTAACCCTACCTAACAGTTGATCCAGAGGAAGGCAAAAAACCCCAGCTAAAAAGGGAAAAAATTCCTTCCTGACTCCAAACGGTAATCGAATGTATCCCTGGATTAACCAGATCTATATGCATTAATACCAGTAATTCTCAATATTTTTTAGTTTTAGAAACTATCCAGGCCTTTTTTAAAGCTATTCAATGAACTTGCCATTACCACATCTGCCGAAGACCGTTCCACAATTTCACCGTTCTCACGTTAAGAAACCCTTCCTAACCTGAAGATGAAACTTCTTTTCTTCCAACCTTAGAGGATGTCCACGTGTCCTCTGATATGACCTATTAGTGAACAATGCACCAGAGAGTTCATTGTATGGCCCATAATATATTTGTATAAGGTAATCATCTCCCCACGCAAACGTCGCTTCTCCAATGTAAACAGCCCTAACTTTCTAATCTGCCCTCATATTCGAGCCCCTCCATTCCCCTTATTAATTTAGTTGCCCTTCTCTGAACTGCCTCAATTTCCAAATGTCCTTTTTGTATATGGAATTCCAAAACTGCACCGCATATTCCAAATGAGGCCTTACCAGTGCCTTGTAAAGAGGGAGAATAATATTTTTCTCTCTTGAATCTATTCCCCTCTTTATACAAGACAATATCTTGCTAGCTCTAGCCGTTGCTACACCTGGCATTGTTTGCTATGGCTAAGTCTGTTATCTACCAGAACCCCCAAATCTTTTTCCATTACAGATGCACTCAACACAGAGTTATTTATGGTGTAGGTGGCACAGGGATTATTAAATCCCAAATGCATCACCTTACATTTATCAACATTGAATCTCATCTGCCATTTTGCTGCCCATTTTGATATCTATCTAGGTCTGCTTGCAGCACTTGCACATCATTGGAATTTCCAAAGCTCTGCATAGTTTAGTGTCTTTAGCAAATACTGAGACCTTGCTCTCAATGCCCCCTTCTAAGTCATTTATAAACAGATTAAGCAGAAGTGCCCCAGTACAGAACCCTGAGGGCACTCCGCTTAAACTTTAGCCCACATAGATGTAGCTCCATTAACCACCACTCTCTGTTTGCGGTCCAATAACCAGTTCTCTATCCATGAACAAATGTTTTCTTCAAGGCCAACAGCCCTCAGTTTATACATTAGTCGCTTATGTGGCACAGTATCAAAAGCTTTTGCAAAATCCAAATATACCACATCCACTGCTGTGCCTGAATCTAGCTTCTTACTCACTTCTTCATAAAAAACAATTAAATTTGTCTGGCATGATCTATTTCTCATAAATCCATGCTGACTACTACTAATAAGATGATCCCTGGAAACAAAGTCAAGGATATGATCCCTTAACAAGGTTTCCATCACCTTCCCTACCACTGATGTTAGGCTTACAGGTCTATAGTTTCCAGGCTGTGAACGACTACCTTTTTTGAATATTGGTATTACATTGGCTTTTTTCCAATCCAGCGGCACATCCCCAGACCAAAGCGAATCTGAAAAGATGAGAAACAGTGGTCTATATAGAACTGAACTAAGCTCTTTTAAAATCCGAGGATGCAATCCATCTGGTCCTGGCGCTTCATTGATATTAACATTGTCTAATTGTTTCCGTACCATATCCTCTGTTATCCAATGTGAAAACTCTTCATTTTTTCCCTACATATTATTACAATCCCTACTGTAAGGACAAGGATTCTCAACAGTAAAAACCGATGTAAAAAAACGGTTTAGCAGATTAGCCTTTTCGGGATCCTCTACTACCACCTCAGCTCCATTATTTAATGGTCCCACATTCTCAGTCCTCATCTTTTTACCATTTATATACTTAAAAAACATTTTGGGGATGGACTTGCTTTGTTCGGCACTCCATATTTCATTTTCTATTTTAGCTAGTTTAATTACTTTCTTGCACTCTTTATTACAGCTTTTGTACTCCCTGTAAGCCTGTTCTGTGCCTTCTGTTTTCAAAATTTTAAAAGCCTTTTTTCTTTTTTTCCATCTCCCTTTTTACCTGAGCATTAAGCCATGCAGGACTGGATCTAATTTTTTTACACTTTTTACCTAAAGGTACCGATTTAGAAATGTAATAGTTTAATATCCCTTTAAAAGTGGTCCACATCTGCTCAGTATCTTTACCTAGAAACAGTTCCCCCCAGTCTATGAGCAGGAGCGATTCCTTTAAAAGCATAAAATTAGCTTTCCTAAAGTTAAAAGTTTTTGTTAAGCCAGTGCACTTTAGTTTTTTGCAATCTATATTAAATGACACTATATCATGGTCACTGTTCCCTAAGATTCCCATTACCCTCATCTCCAAAATGAGCTCAGGGTTATTAGATATCACCAGATCCAACAACGCATTCTGTCTAGTAGGAACTTCTACCATCTGTGAAAGAAAATGCTCATATAGGAAATTTAAGAACTTTATACCTTTTGAGGTGCTGGCAGTTCCCTTACTCCAATCTATGTCAGGGTAGTTAAAATCCCCCATGACCAGAACATGCCCCATACCAGCAGCCTTCGCCAACTGCATATGGAGATTCATTTCCACCTCCTCCCCGGCATTTGGCGGCTTATAACATACTCCAACAATTAATTTACCTACCTTCTTGCTTCCTGTACACAGTTCCACCCATAATGTTTCTGCCGTATCGTTTACTCCCCCATCTATTCCATCTTTTAATTTGGCTTCAATTCCTGTTTAACATACATACATAATCCTCCTCCTTTCTTATTAACTCTGTCATGTCTAAATAAGGAGTATCCTTCAATATTTACTGTCCAGTCATGTGAATCATTAAGCCATGATTCTGCTATACCAATTACATCATACCTTTCCTTTAAAGCTATTATTTCAAGTTCGCCGGTTTTTTTTTTCCATACATGGTCGTACATGCCTCCTTATCCTCTATGCTCCCCCCTTCTCCTCCCTCCGTTGTGTTAATAGCCCCCTGATCTCCTCCAATCTCCTCCAACCCCCTAGCCATCTTCTCCCCCCAAAACAGCTGCACCATCACCATTGAGGTGCAATCCGTCTCTACTAAAGAGCCTGTAGCCAACAGAAAAATCAGCCCAGTTCTCTAAAAACCCAAACCCCATCTCCTTACACCACTCTCTTAGCCACGCATTTATACACCTGAGCTCCCGTTGTCTCCCTAGTGTAGCACGTGGCTGCGGTAGTATTTCTGAAATCACTACCCTGGAGGTCCTTGCTTTTAACTTGGCCCCTAATTCTTGGAAATCATTTTTAAGGACCTCACCTCCACCTCTAACTTTGTCATTGGCACCAATGTGAACCAAGACCGCCGGGTCACACCCAGCCCCACCCAATAATCTGTCTACACGATCCACCACATGTCGAACCCTAGCACCAGGCAGACAACACACTGTATGTCCCACCTACAGCTTTCACTCCACCAAATCCAATATTTAAACAAGAAATTGCAGGTGAAACATACAAAGACACAGGTCTGTAGCTGTGAATAGTGCAGGTTTATTGCAAAACATGCGTGCTACATGTTTCAGACCCACTCAAGCACTTGAGGAAGGACAAGTGGGTCAGAAACATGTAGCATGCATGTTTTGCATTAAACCTGCACTATTCACACTTACAGACCTGTGTATGTTTGTATGTTTCACCTGCAATGTATTGTTTAAGTGTTGGAAGGCAATTTGCGATACCGTGGGTTTCCGTTACTGTATGACCGTGGCAGTAGTATACCATGCTGTAAACTACTGTAATGATGTTCTATGGGCGGTTGAATATTTATGTACGCTACCGTACATTTACCAGATTTCCGATAGCGATCATAAATTAACGATCGCCATAATGACCACACCTTTATAAATATGGCCCATAGTGTAAAGGTCTCTAGCTCTCCCTGTCAGCTGCAGCAATATTAGTGGAAAGTGTACCTTCTTAAAGGGAATATTGAAGGGTAGGAATAGTGTGTTTTTATAGAAACCACATGGTGTAGAACTGTAGGGGGGGCGATAGTGAAGTGAACCTGATCTTAGCACAGCTCTGTGCAATGCATTTCTCTTCAGTATACCTTATTAAAGGGAATGTTGGAGGGTAGGAAGAGTGTGTTTTTAGAGACCACACGGTGCAGAACTGTAGGGGGGCGATAGTGAAGTGAACCTGATCTTAGCACAGCTCTGTGAAATGCCTTTCTCTTCAGTATACCTTATTAAAGGGAATGTTGGAGGGTAGGAAGAGTGTGTTTTTAATTCAGCTGTCTGTATAAAAACAACAAACTGTAGTACAGAGCTAAGCTAAGAAATGCATTACACAGAGAAATGCATTGCACAGAGCTGTGCTAAGATCAGGGTCATTATATTATCCTCCACCTGCAGCATTGCTCTATGTTCTATAAGTGTACGTATTAAAGGGGAATGTTGGAGGGTATGCCACTTGCAGCTCTGCACCATGTTGTTTCTATAAATGTACATATTAATAGGAATTATTGGAGGGAATGCCAATTAAAGGGGTACTGTTAGAGGGATGCAAACATGTTATATAAAATTAATGCAGCAGGTGGTCTGCCTGTGGGAAGTTTTGCATAAACAAAAACCCTCTTCCAACTAGGGTTCCCACCTTTGCCTTTAAGACCAGAACACATATACAAGCCTATGTATTAAACATTCTAATGGTTAAAAATGGTGCAAATTTTGCCCCAACCAATCAGATTGTAAGAACTTGTATTACTTAGGGCTGATAATATCTACACAACAAAAGGTTGTTAGTATTTTCTTAAGAAGCATGATGCAGGCTGATACAGTTTGTATTTAATGCAATGGTACTTAGCACTGCAACATGTATATTTAATACGTGTTTGGGTCTTAAAGGCAATGATGGCCTGTAAAATGTTCACCTTGACTTGGCCATGTTCAAGTCGATATGCTGCACCTGCTGCTCTGAGCTGTTATTTTTATAAGTGTACCTTGTAAAGTGCTTGTGAAGGTTCTCATTCATCCAGGTCATGGTATATCTGTTGTATTCAATTAGATCAACTGGACTTGAAATGTAGTTCTTGAAGACGTTTCGCTAGTCATCCGACTGGCTTTCTCAATTCAGAATGACTTGTACAAGAATCTGTGGCAAATATGTACCCTGGAAAATCCCAATTAGCATATCACAGCCAGGTGTTAAGGGTGTGATTAATCAGCCCAGTTCTCTAAAAACCCAAACCCCATCTCCTTACACCACCCTCTTAGCCACGCATTTATACTCCTGAGCTCCCGTTGTCTCCCTAGCGTAGCACGTGGCTACGGTAGTATTTCTGAAATCACTACCTTGGAGGTCCTTGCTTTTAACTTGGCCCCTAATTCTCGGAAATCATTTTTAAGGACCTCACCTCCACCTCTAACTTTGTCATTGGCACCAATGTGAACCAAGACCGGCGGGTCACTCCCAGCCTCCCAGTGCCCTGCACTTTATATGATATTCTATTTGGTGATAGTGGGGGAGGTGTGCAGATGTATAGATTCATGTATTGTGCTTAATCAATTTTTGGTGGTGTTATTACTCATATATATGGATGCAATTAAATGCATGTGTTCATTTGATTGATTGTACAAGTGGCTGTGCCTTTGTTGCAAGGGTCTTTGTACTGGGGTTTCCCATGTAATCCTGATTCGCTGTTTTTCAAGCTAACCCAATAGGTGCTGTGTTAAGATGGCCAGTTATCTCAGATGGCTTATGGTTATGCGTTTTTAATTCCATCCAATCTAAATATTCGGTGGAACAGCTCAGGAAAAGATCCAAAAAGTTCAAGAGAGCGAGCAAAGTCCAGCCCAGATGAGGAGGGCAGATATTACAGAGCCTGTCCTAACAGTTGAAATAAGGAAAAGGCTATGCACAGATTGCATTTATGATATTAATAATGATGATGGGAGGCTGTCTCATACTTCCCAGGTTGGGGCCAGACTATCTGTTATGCATGTATGGGTGAAAAACATAAAGGATACATGGGTTTTGACAGTCGTCAGAAGGGATTTTCTACTAGAGTTCCTAAAGAAACCAAAAAGGTATTGCTTTATTGAAACACCTCAACCCATGAAACAAGAGAAGGCCTAATTCTTCAGGAGTATATTCAAAAAATACTTTTAAAAAGGGAAATAATATCAGTGTCGGAGAAAGAAAAGGGAATGGGGTTTTACTCCCCTCTTTTCCTGACAAAGAAAGTTACAGAGAGTAAAGACCAATTTTAGATTTCAGAAGGGTAAATTGTTACATCGGGTGCTTTACAGACAGAGAAGCCACCTCGTTCAGTGAGGATGTTTACAGTAGACTAGATGTATACATATACACATGTCCCTATTGCCAAAGAACATGAGAAAATCCCAAGATTCATGTTAGTGACTCAACACTACCAATCTGTCTCCATTTTGGCCTCTTGGTAGTGTTTGCTCATCTGGGGAAACTGAATATAGAAATAAACTATTACCTAGACAATTTCCTAATAGTAGCGAGAATGGAACAGGAAACACAGCAGAAACATAGCCTTACAAATGGATGGCTAGTGATGATCGTTCTGTGTATGGATGCACGGTCGGCCATTGAGTCGGGCCTCATTGATGATCCGCAAGGCAAATTGGTCCATTATCAATGAGCTCTGACTGAACAACCAAATGTGTTTGAACCTTAAGTCTGGTTCTTTGCATAGAGGCAGTGCTGTGCTATTGGCCACATTGGTATTTAAAATAAGTATAGCTGGGCACACCAGTCTTAAGTGAATATATTTTTATTCAGTGATGTTTCGGAACCTGTGTGGTCCCTTCATCAGACAAACTGTTAGATAACTGTTTGATGAAGGGACAACACTGGTTCTGAAACGTCACTGAATAAAAGTATATTCACTTAAGACTGGTGTGCCCAGCTAAACTTATCATTTTGGATGTATTTACTGTTGGCTCCAGTGTTGAAGCACCCAGCAATTTTCTATTTTTGCATTTCTTTGGTTTAGGTGTGCAGGATCTCAATCCATTGCATTGGTATTTAAGGCACAGTCAAAAAATGAAAGAAGTTGGTGCAGTATTATGTTTCAAAGGTTATTATAGGTATTTAGTGACAGGTTTAAGTATTTGTAATATGATACAGTAATCTTATTCTCCATTGCTGTATTGACGGTTTATTTTGCAATTTCCTTCAGGATCTATTTTGTCATTTTGCTGTTGCTACAAAACCTTGCAAAGCATGCATTGCTTTACATGTTTTCTTTTATGAGATAACTGAAGTGTGTGTATGCCTCTATATGTGTACAGTATATGTATGATGTATATATTTAAAGCAGAACTGTGGTCTAATGTGCCCGTAAAAAGTCTTAATATATTTTAAGTGCCCCTCCTAGCGGCCTTATTAGCAACCAGGATCATATCAAGCCTGGACGTAGTTTGGCGGGAGGACAAATAAATTGAGAATTCTATGCTTGAGGAGTTTAAAGGGGAAGTTCAGTGCAAATACATATGCTTTTCAGAAAAAAGAGCAGTATTTTTTCATCCCAATGACCTTAATCTGCCAATTCAGCATTTTGTCTGTGTATAAATAAATGCAACCGAAATACTGACTTCCTGTTTGCAGGACCCCAAGTAGAGGCCATTATGGTTTTGCCCTTGACCCAGCGCCTGGGTTGATTTCAGTTGCTCATTAGAGATCTGAGCATCTTTGACCCATCCAATAGCCAATCAGTAGAAATTACTGTTGGGAACATTCCAAGGAAGTGGTGCATCCTGGGAAGAAGGACCGTTAGACCCTGAAATGTCAGCGCACTAATGTCAACAGTAGGGAACAGCAAAGGGTATGAAATCAACTGATTTTTCAAAATGGGACAAAAAAATATATGTAGAATAACTAAGAAGGCATTACACAAACTAACAATTTAACAAATATTAAAAATCTCCACTGAACTGTCCCTTTAAATATCTCCAAGCATCTGACAAGCCGAGGGATTGCATGAATCTACCAAAGCTAGTAACAGGATTTGGTGGGGATGTAAGCAGTCCTGTGCAATATTCAAGACTGTATTTAAAAAAAACAGCCAGACTGAGGCAATACCTGGGTTTTTGGCCAAAATTGTAATCAAAGCTTGAAGCCAATGCAAAGGGGGTGGGATATAATATGCAAGTAAAATAATTGGCTTTGACTGTATTTTGGCATTCAAAAATACATACACTCCCATGCGGTCCAAACTCCAGTTCACCATCTCAAAGAGGTGAACTGTGTACAGTATATTTATGATGCATATATTTAAAGCTATGATCTAATGTCCCAGTAAAAAGTCTAAACATCCATTGTCTCTTAAGAGCCCACTGTTATTAACCCTCTAAATTATTTCTGCTTTTAATTTCTTGGTATACTCCAGTACAGCAGAATATTTAATATATCCCTAATCTGTCTGCATAGTCAGGCCCCTTCATTCCCGCTTATTATTTTAGTTGCCCTTCTCTGATGTCCCTTTTGTATATGGGATTCCAAAACTGCACAGCAAATTCCAAATGAGGCCTTACCAGTGCCTTGTAAAGAGAGAGAATAATATTTGTCTCCCTTAAACCTATTCCCCTATATTGTGCTACCTCTAGCCACTGCTGTCAGACACTGCTTGCCGCTTGTGTACAGCTGTCTGTCTTTTATCTACTAGAACCCCCAAATCTTTTTCTAACAGAGATTCACCAAGTACAGAGTTATTTATGCTATAGGAGGCACAAGAATTGTTAAACCCTATATGCATCACCTTACTTTTACCAACATTGAATCTCATCTGCCACTCTGCTGCCCAATTTGGTATTCTATCTAGGTCTGCTTGCAGCACTTGCACATCTTTTGCTCCTAATAGTTTTGTGTCATTTGCAAACACAAAGACCTTGCTCTCAATACCCACTTCAAATCATTTATAAACAGATTAAAAAGAGGTGGCCCCTAGTACAGAACCTTGAGACACACCACTTTAGTCCACTTTAAGGTAGCTATTACTGGTACAGTACGCTCTGTAAGGGATCCAACAACTATTTATCCATGTACAAATGTACAGTCCTCAGTTTCTACATAAGTCACCTGTGCAGCACAGTATCAAAAGCTTTAGCAAAATCCAAGTATACCACATCCACTGCTGTGCCTGAATCTGAATTCTAACTCCCCTCTTCATAAAAACAAGCAAGTTAGTCTGACAAGATCTATTTCTCAGAAATCCATGTTGACTACCATTTATAAGATCAACTCTGGAGACAAAGTCTAGAATATGTAACAAAGTTTCCAGTTGACTTACAGGTCTATAGTTACCAGACTGTGAAGACTATCTTTTTTTTCACCAGACAAAACAGTGGTCTAGATAGAACTGGACTAAGCTCTATTAAGACTAGAGGATGTATTTCATCACATCCTAGGACTAGGACTTTATTGATATTAACTTTGGCTAACTGGTTCCGTACTTTTGTCTTTCAGAGTGAATATTCATCATTTATACCCTTCGTATTATTATAGTCTATGCTATAAGAATTAGGGGCCATATAACGATCGGTTTAACGGTCCTTAATTTACGATCGTTCTCATAAATTAACGATAACGAAAAATTACAGATAGCAAACATAAATCTAACAATGCAATCGTAGATTTGCGATCCGCATAGAACACCATTTTACCAGTTTACTACCACATAGTATTCTATGATTGAACGTTCACTAATTAACGAGCGTTTGGCATAAATATACGGCCGTGGGCATACATTACAGAAATGTGCAGTATCGCTAAATTGCTGCGCTTGTATAAATATGGCCCTAGGATTCGCTTTAACACCTAAGCCTTTTCCCCATATTTTAAGCTGGGTATGCATGGACAGATCCCTTTATCCTGACCAACTATTCGGCCCTTCCATAGGTCAGCCAGGGAGAAGGAATGTCGTTTGCAACTAAAGTATCCCTCCATCTATTCCATCTTTTATATTTGGCTTCAGTCCTTGTTCTAGTTCCCTGTTTTTCCATGTACATGCCTCCCTATCCTCTATGCTCCCCCATCTCCTCCCTACATTATCTGATCCCTTACCCCCCTATCTACCCTTGTGTAGTCAAAAATCATCCCCCCATACCTAGTTTAAAATCTCCTCCAATCATCTTGCCATCTTCTCCTGCCAAAAAGCTGCACCATTATCATTGAGGTGCAATCCATCAATACAAAAGAGGCTGTAGCCCACAGAGAAGTAAAGGTGGCCATACATCAGTGCGATATTACTTACCCGACCGAACGCTCACGCGACGTTCCTGCGATCCTGCCGGAACCACCTCTCCCGATCTTATATTTGACCGACATGCGATTGCAAAATGAATGGGATTTTGCAATCGCATGTCAGTCGGGTATAAGATCAGGCGGTTCCGGCAGGATCGATGAACGTCGCGTGAGCACTTGCGGGGAGATTCAATAAAGGTTCCTATCATTAAAAATGGTGCTAATTTTGCCCCAACCAATCAGATCTTATTTAACATTTGAAAGCTAACATCTGATTGGTTGGGGCAAAATTAGCACCATTTTTTAACGATAAGAATTTTTATTGAATAAACCTGTTGGTCGGGTAAGTAATATCGCACTGAGGTATGGCCACCTTTAGCTCAGTTCTCTTTAAACCTAAACACATAAAGGCTTATGAAGCCAATTATTAAGATTAGAAAAAGACCTACTGCAGGTATATGTACCACCACATTCAATTCGCGAAAGGTCTTAGAACACAGACTGAAAATGTTGTTAAAGTCTAAATAAATTTTTTGGAAAGTAATTAAGGGAATAACTACCAGGAGAACAGGAGGAGCAACTGAAGGGGGGGCCCGGGAGCCAAGGGGGCCACATCTACTTATTTTTCTTATAACAGGTATTGATTCCTCCCAGAAAATCACTGTGGACAAAGCATGTATACAGGCCCCATCATAGTTTTACTGGGGGACCCAGTGATTCCTAGTTACATCACTACTAGGCAGTGGTGTATGTTGTATGTAGAAAGTTGGATGGCTTGCACCCTGACAGATATTCGAACGACCCCCGACCGAACGCATACACACGTGTGACTATTGGCCATTTCAGACGTTCATTGTGCTCGGGGGTCTGGTGGAAATAGTCAGCTGTGTACGAACCTTTAGAATGTCATTAGTCTGTCGCGGCTGAAAATCACCACAGATATTTCAGTCCCTCGGACCGTGTGTACATAGCCTTTAGGCTCAGAGTAGAGCATCCTGGATTAGGCTCACATAAGACAGCAACAGATTCTGAGGCTTTAAACCATTGTGAGTATGTGGATTCCTTTTAAAAAGTAGGTGCTCAGATTATTTAAAAAAAAAAAAAAAAAATTTTTAGAATTAAAAATATTGTTAAGCCTGTACAGAGGAAATGGTTAATAGTTATTTTCTTAGGAGAAAGCTGAGCTTAGCTTAGCTGAGAAACCTAAGGAGGAGCATTTCAGTGAATGTTTATCTCCTATTTTAGAAAATAAAAAAGAACTACATTGTCAGTTTTGCTCATAGCATTTATTCCTTCTAGTCCAGCCCCCCCCCCTTTGTTTTTTAAGGAAATAAAGTTTGTCTCTAAAGCTGGGTACACACATTAGTGATTTTTCGGAACTGTCTTTACCTGCGAGAGAGAGGGGAAAGAGAGAGAGATGGCAGGGATCTTTAAATGCCGAGGGGAACGGGGTTTGCAATTCCTCAAAGAACCTGTGGTTTACTAGTACATTATATTAGGAACCAACAGGGAGATTCAATAAAAGTTCTTATTGTTAAAAATGGTGCTAATTTTGCCCCAACCAATCAGATGTTAGCTTTCATTTGAAAGCTAACATCTGATCGGTTGAGGCAAAATTAGCACCATTTTTAACGATAAGAACTTTTATTGAACCTCACTGCAAGTTTTCATGTGGAAGCACGGCCCTTTAATTGGGAGGTCCTATGCCTTTAAAGCGTACGTCCACCCCTAACCAAAAATTGTTGATATGTTATTCAGGACCCTCCAAATCCACAGTTACATTTTGCTTAAAAGTATTTATGGTCCCAGAGAGAGAAATTATACCTGCAACCTTCACAGTCCACCGCCGCGGCTCTTTGCTACTTCCTGGTAAGGCAGTCAGTCACGGCTGTGACCGTAATGACAAATCCATTACTGGACAAACCTCAACTGCTGCTGTTCATGAACGGAAAAGGCAATTAGCAACAGCAGTGAAGAGCGAACAAGGGGCGGTGGATCGTGGAGGTAGTAAGTATAATTTCTCTCCCCGGG
The DNA here is from genome assembly GCA_019447015.1 of Hymenochirus boettgeri. Classification (NCBI taxonomy): domain Eukaryota; kingdom Metazoa; phylum Chordata; class Amphibia; order Anura; family Pipidae; genus Hymenochirus; species Hymenochirus boettgeri. The sequence continues at coordinate 188,230,916 of CM033469.1, read as the reverse complement.
AGAATGTAACTGGGGTTTTGTGGGGTCCTGAATAACATCTGAAAATGGACATACACTTTAATATAAAGCACATGGATGGCCTTGTCACTATAAAAAGCAAGTGGGCAGGGGGCAAGTGAGGAAGCCTCCAATGGGATCCAACTGTAAATAATACCCTTAAATAATAATACCCTTAAAGTAACTCTAGTACTTTGTAGTGCAGCATTATAACTAGAAAGGGAAAGTATAAACTTTGAATTTGGCTTGAAAGACTGCATTTTGTAAGGGAATTTGTGTGTTTGTGCTGCAGATTTTAAAACTCAATAATGCCAATGAAGAGGACATTATTGTTTTTTACTTACCCTTTAAATGTCACATGCATTAAAGGTAGGTTAGTTGGTGTGTGTGTATTCATATCAGGTTGGGGGATAAAATACTTTTTTGATGATTGGTCAAAATGTGTTTTTTTTTGTAAAGTTACTCTTTTAATATGGCTGAAATGGAAGGGTGAGTCAGTGTGTGTGTTTACCTGGATCAGGTTGGAAGTTAAAAATTGATCAAAATTATTTTTTTCTTTAGTTACCCTTTTACGTATGGCTGCCATAGTAATGGATAAGTAGATCAGTAGGTGTGTGTACCTGTGTCGGGTTGGGGGTTAAAAAAGCCAAACTTTTTTGATGATTGGTCAAAATAATTTTTTTTGACTTCAGTTACCCTGTAGGTATGGCTGCAACAGTAATGGAGGGGTAGGTCAGTAGGTGTGTATACCTGTACCACGTTAGGGGTAAAAAAAACAAACTTTTTTTGATTATTGATCAAAATTAGCTTTTTTGACTTTAGTTACCCCTTAAGTATGGCTGCCACTATAATGGATAAGTAGATCAGTAGGTGGGTGTACCTGGGTCTGGTTGAGGGGGTACATCTTTTTTGTGTTTACAACCATAAAACTATCTTTTATTGAGGATAAATCTAAATTCGTGTTTTTTTTACTTTAGTTACCCTTTTAGCATGGCTTCCATGGGAATGGAAAGGTAGGTCAGTAGGTGGGTGTACCTGTGTCTGTGTGGGGGGCTGGGGGTATCGCCATTTGTATTTATGACCATGAATCAAACTGTTTTGAAATATCCCAATTGAGGATTGTTACCATTATAGTCTATGGAAAAAAATGTCCGGAAATTTGCTATTAAGCCCTAACGCTTCCGTGGATTCCTTAGCTAGAAGATAGCACGCTTCTCCTATATGCCCCATGTTTCTAGCTGTGGTAGGAGATGCAGTCCAAAAAAGCAGAAGAATAAAACAGAAGAAGAAATAGAAAGAACAGTAATTTGGCTTTTCAAGCCAAATTAATAACACATACAGTACAAAGGACTTACTAGGTTTATGACTGGGCATGGCATACAAAACTACCCAAAAATCTCTCACTCATCTTGTGGCTGCCATAAATAAAAAAAAAGAAAAGCGCTGGCATAGAGGACCATGCTAACCTGTAAGAGTTGGAGGCTTGGTGAAAGTTTTAGACACATAATCCAAAAAGTATGGGGGAGGGGAAAGCTTGCCTGCGTAGTAAAGGGGGCATGGTTTCATTGGGAAAGTGGGTGTGGCTTGTGGAGGTGGCCATTGTTTGTGGAAGTGGCCTTAACATTGGCTGGTGGACTTGAGAGCTGACTTTACTCTGGCTGGTAAATTGGGCTAGTAAACTGGTAAATGTGCCCACAATACAGACTATAAAATATAAGATACCCATGCATACATAATGGCACATATGCAAAGATACACTTGCATGAGTAGATGAACGTATACAGACACACAGAGAAAAAAACCACAAACACACACACATGCATACAGAAGAGTAACTAAAATTAAATTTCTCCCCTGACCGTAGTTCTCAACAATTTAGTGGCCCACCTCTGGCTCTCTCATGGCATGCAGTATGTAATAGCACACCATTTGGAGGAGAAATTCTACTTTATATTATCTACTCCTTTTAAAGCCCAGAGCAAAAGCCCTTTTGTGACGTGCAGCAAATATATTTGGTACAATGGTACTGGTACTGCACCTGGTACCCCGTACCAGGTGAATCTGCCATTAAGAAATGTGTATTCTGCTCTATACATTTTAATAATCTTTATTTAAAATCCAACAATTTACAAAAAAACACAAAAACTTGTGAACCATATAAATGTTATCTGCACCTAGACAAGGTTTGCTGCTGTATTAAGAAGTTCCAAGATATTTTTATTACTTTGGCTATACAAATTCCCACCATGACACGGTTTGCAATTACATGAGTCCCTGAAAGATTTGTGATTAAACAGCACCAGATTTAGTAGTTCTAATCTCACTCACAACTCAGGAGTTTTATGTTGCCCTGATACAGCCCATAATGAAATCTTATTTCAGAAGTTGCTTATCTTTCTATTTATAGGAGTCAATGCATGTACCAAATGAGAAATAAACACTAAAAATAGCTAAAATTTTGTTGATTTCTTCATGTAATAGAGATCCAAACTGGTATAGTTTTTTTCACAAATAGCTTAAAAAATCTGAACATTGATTTTGACTCTCCTCCTCTTTACTATTGTCTTCTGCTGTTGGTGATACCTATAGGGCAGGCGTCAAATGAAGATTTAGGTTTGTGCCATTTGTGTGGAATAACACCTACGATTGCATACATTTCAAGTTTTCATGATTATATAGTGAAATGTGGTTTCATATATGTCCTTATTACATTAAAATCACCCTTATGTTATGTATAGCCGTACATTCTATTTCAGTTCACTCCAATGCATAATGTTTATTTCTATAAGTGAGCTATTTTCCCACAAACTATAAATTAAACTACCCAAGAGCAACTGTATCTTGAAGGTTTTGGAGTCCAGGGGACTGGAGAGAAACCAACACATTATGCTGTATCAAACTCTAATATCACTACGCTATTAATATAACAACATTCAGAGTTCTAAGATACAGGCACTCCTGCAGTAATGGGCTAAGGCACACTGTAAATTAAGTCAGTTACCCTTTACTCATAAACCAATGTGCATTCCATAGTCTCTGCTATCCACCCATGAACACATGAGGGGTGTATTTTTAAATCCTCTGTATTTAAGGGTAGAGCAGATAGTACACTTGTCATGAGACTAGGCCCCAGTAGAGCACCTTAGTCAGAACATGTTATAGGTAAAATAAAAAGCACATGTTCTTATAAATCAGTGCACTGATTGTTTAGTAGAGATGGCTGGCGTTTAGCCACAAAGTTGGTTCTGTGGTGAAAAGGCTTTTTTTTTGCTGGCGAAAATTTGCGCCTAATTTTTCTGCAAAATGACTTTATTCACATTGTATGGCTCCCATGAACAGTGCTTCCAAAAACCAAGACATTTAACCTTCGGTATATGTTCTTCCATACCATATTGCAGCTACACATTTGTTGATGCTATTATAAATTTGCTTACCATAAACTTTGACCAATACATTTTGCGTAAAGGCTTTTTTAAAATTTGTGAAAACTGCAGACAAAATAACCTGTCTAGTTTTGTCCATGTCTAATTGTTAGTGATTTTTCCTACAATTTATTTCAGGTATGTCCAACCTACAGCCTTTTATCTGATGTTAAACTTTAACATTGCCAATTGCTCTGAGTATCGAAAGTTGTAGTTTAACAACAGTCAGGGGTTTGGGAATCCTACATTGTATATGTTGCAGTCCTCCCTTTCCCATGACCCTCCTTTCCCCTGCCCTCACTTCATCCCTCTATGCCCTAAGTTTCATGCATTTTTTCGTTCTCCCCATACTATTTACAGACACACAGTCATGTATCCCTTCTGCAGCACAGAACACATTTTCCTGTCCCTTTGCTGCTTCCATTTGTATATAGAGAATGGAGATATGGATAGTTAAAGAAAGTGTTGCTGCTCCATTTGTGAAAACTTTCTAAAATCTCTGATTGAACAGATGGGTTTGCATGGACCCATTTCAGTGAACCACCGTAAATAGTGGCAATGTCTTACATCCTGCAACCAGACTGCTGCTTTCTCTGTAAACGCAGGGTGCATACTGGGCATTGTAACGCTCTCTACTTTCCAGAAATTCTATGGAAGTAAGGTGTCAATGTTTTTTATGAATGAATATTTTAGGTGAACTATGTTGCTGAATTCTGTAGCTATTTCTTTCTGTCCAAATCATGCCGTGATATTTACACTTTTACACATTCTCTACACCTCAGTCCTTGAATCTCTGGTTCTGAAGCTTTTTGTAGAAGGGCTCTTCTTCTTCACTACCTTCTCTTTCAGCAGACAGTGGCTTTCTTCTAAGGCTGGCCTCCCTGCTGGATGAAATACTAACAACATCTGCAACTATTGGGGTGGGCACACCTCCTGCCACATTGACTGTGGGACCATAACGTTGTTCAGTATCTGGCTCCAGATCACTAATGGAGGAGCCAGGGGATACACCAGCACCTTTGGGGGTCCTATATCCACGATAGTCCTTGCTCATTTCATAACTCATTCCTTCCTGTGACTCCACTGCTTTTTGTCCAGCCTTCCATTCCCACGGTCCATTGCCTGATGAAAGGTGAACTACAGGGTGATGTGGTGCATGAGCATCAATAGTAACAATGCTAGAGCTGTCACGATCAGATGGTGAGCGGTATTGTGAGGAATCAGAGCTGCTTGTAGTAGAAGAAGAAGAGGTTTCAGAGTGTTTAGGTGTACTAGCACCTAAAACATTTGCCTGCTGCTGCTGTTGCTGCTTGGACAATGCAATTACCTGCATAAGTCTTGGAGCATTAGCTGATGCCCGTGGAGCTCCCCCTTTCTCTGCCATCATCATCCACTTGGCTCGGATGGCAGAGCTTCCTTTAGGTGACCCTCCTTGGTTTTCCTCAGGTATGTGAAGAAGTGGAGGGGCTGCTGGACGTGGTTGGATAAGGACGCGCGGAGCACCCGGTCTGGCCTGTACTGTTGGATACAATGAAGGGGGTGCCCGGTCTGAATCTGGATCATCAAGAGAAATTCCAGATGTTTCAGAAAGAGCTCTTCTGTGAGCCTGTGCTAATGCCACTTCCTCCCCTAATGTCAGACTTCTTCCTTCTAATGGCTTTGGCTTCCACTCAGGCCCTGTGCTACGTGTTCGTGAGCCTTCTGCTGGAACATGTATGGTCATATGACGACGAGCAGGGTCTTCCATGGAAGGAGTGCTGACACGAGGAAGTGTGTTACTGAAGGTCACCATGTTTTCTTTACCCATTGGGCTCCTAGGGGCTAATAAATCAACATCTACACTGGCTCGTTTTAGGCTACCCAAAGAGTTCTTCTCACGTGGTACCTATGGAGAGTGGAAAGTGCAGATTTTAGCTTCTGTTAATGGAAATAGCAACAATTTATACATAAAACTGTTAGATTTTTCACAATAAATCATAAAAAAATTAATACAATGTTGGCTAAGGTTATTAATTGTCTCAGTACATATTGGTCCATATTTCTAAAGGTTCATGTTGCTTTTCGTCCATGGTGTAAATCATCTCTGTGGCCAAAAAGTCAATACTGCCCGATATTGATACCAGGCAGTATGGAGATATCATTATTAGACATTGCTAATAATGAACCTTAATGTACATGTCCCATAATGCTTTATTTTGCAACAGTCTCATAATATCCTCTTTGTTGCAGACTTAATTTACAGCTCCTCATCTGTAAATTAATTGTTAGCTTGAGACTCAGAAACAATCATCAGAGAAAGTTGACAATATTTTGTCTACTATGCATGGGGTTGAAAAATCAGAGGACTCCTAGTAAAAACATACTCAGCAAGAATGAATGCTCGTATACTGGTGCAATTTGATGCCTGAGCAGTGTTACATTTAGCAGATGAAATGGTAACCCTCACTATGTATAACAAATACTTTCATTTACTAATAAATCGCACCTGTTCTGGGACAGGTTGCAAAGATTCTATGCAAATCTGCAAGCGTAACGCATTTTTGTAAGTTTGCCCATCACTACTGGTCTTCAGTATCTCAATTAACAACCATTACTTTAATTAAACTATTGTTAAGCAACAAAGGAGTAATTGGTGACAAAAGCATTGGAAAATTAATCTTTAGGCAGCAGTAGCAATACATAGCATACCTGGCGCTGAGATCCTTGGTTTCTTGGATGTGGGGTCAGTTCATCAGTGCTCGATGACTTATTTTGGTTGAACACTGATTCATGGCTATGTTGGGTTAAAGCTCGAAAGGCATCTTTGGCAGGTGGACTTGTTGGAGAATCTTCCGTGGAAGAGCGGAAATTACCAACTGCATGGAAAGCCTGGAAGGTGAAGCAGTACACAGATTTATTCATAAAATGACCCCAGCCTATGCAGCAGTAACAGCAGTGTACCCACAGTTAAAAGCAACTACTGTAAAACTTAATTATTCTCAGATTTACTGATCTATTAAGTCTAAAACAGAAAGGTGTATAGACATTTTTCAAATGAACACGGTAATTATAAAATATATTAACAAGCTCTCCCTGTCCCTGTGAACTTTTGACGCTGATTTGTTTATATTAAGTGACAGAATCACGTGAACTAAGCAGAAAGTTTATGAACAGTTGGTTGAACCTGACAAAAACAAAATCTATTTTCTTTTGGAGGAATTTGAGACTGTGGTGCAGCAGCTTTCTTTCCATTGTTGCAGTGCAATACAGAGGGTGGAAGCATTGCCTGGCTGCACTCGCATGTGGGCAAATTCCAGTGAGGAGATTGGATCCACCTTGGCTTGCAAATATTGATTTCTGTCTATAACTATCAAATGATCTGTTTGCATTCCTTACCAAGTAGGCTGCAATGCCAGCTCCAATAAGAAACCCTGAATACACATCCACAGGGTGACTGCGGTATTGAGTAATCTGTGTCAGGCCACATACTCCAGCCGCAATTGAGAAAGAAAAGACCAGCAACGGTTTAAGTAGCTTTGTGCTGTCTGAGATGATGGCGTTAAAATACATCTGCAAAAAAAGGAGTAGTGTGTTATTAGCAATGGCTCTCAAACCTTTATAGGTAGCGTCAGATTTGGCATTGTGACTTTCTCTCTGTCTTGGTTAATGATTAACTTTTGACATTTTAAAGTCATTTAAACACTTTATGGTGCATATTGTAATTACATTTTAATTATAATCCATGAAGAGTAAAGTTACATTTTAATAACTCTTATTTAAGTTATATTACAAAATATTTTAAGTAAGATGTGACTCAATCTTTAAGGCTGGTGAAAATATTTTCACTAACAAAATTTGGAAGCACACCTATTGTGCCCCGGCGCCCAGTGCACTATAGTACTGCATTAACAACCATACAGATTTATCACTAAGTCCCACTTACAATAGTTACAATAATATTTGCTAAACGGTATCATTATTGAGGTTTCAGTGCATGTCTTGTGGTTACATAACAAGGTAACTGATTGTGCAACACTCTGAAATGTGTAACTGTTTTTTTTTTTTTCGGAAGCCACTGAAGCAGAAGGAAAACAAACTATTATTACTTTTACTACATAAAGAAATGGATACATTTGAAATATATCAGGCATGTCTACTTTTACCATAAATAACTGTATAGTAGGTTTAACATCGGTCTAGGTTAAGGACCGGTTAAATATTAAGATTGATTTATATTTAGATAAACAAAGCACACATAAGGCAATGTTGTCCAAATAAGAAGATGCACAACTAAAACTCCAAATCTTCCTCAGGCCAATTACAGGACAGTGGTTTCAAACTTATTCAGATTGTAACACACTTGGCAATGTCTGTTTTAGAGATGTTTTGCTTTGTTGTGATGTTGGTGCACAGCCCAAGATATTATTAATTCACCGATCAGAATGTTAGGGAGTGGGAGATTCTGAATCTGTGGTCACAAATACTAGTCTACAAGCCCTCCTTCTAATCTGTGGTTGGCACATGCTCCAAGTGGGAGGGGCCACAGGGGTTTCAAGGGGACTGCAAGGTGAGGGGCTATGGTGGCCCATGAGGAGACACAGGCAAGAGGGACTGTTGCATGGTTTCTGAGCAGGAAGTGCAGGGGATATGGTGATACTGGTAAATATCTTCGAAACGATGTAAAACAAATAAAAAGTAAATTGCAAAAATACTCAGGAAAGCAATTCTTGCCAATTTAACTAATTTTAATTAGTTAAATTTTTAATTTTTGGACCACTGTTAACATTTAAGAAGAGCTGACAGCTAAAGTAGGGAGAGACACAGTGCTGTATATTATGTGCTATTTACATGTACCTTGTGGTAAATGATATGGCCAACTTGCCAACCAGTCCACTAGCCAAAACTGCCTCTCCCTTTCTCTCTATTTTTGCATTTATATATTTGGATGGGAGCTGCTATACTTATTCTTATACTATACCCATTGGCACATGTTCCTCATACCATATTACAGATTACTATGCAATCTATATGCTTTAATATTTGTGCGACTTTAGAATTAGGTTTTGTTGTAAATTTCAAGAAACCACAAGCAAAACCAAGCGGTAAATTTGTTGTGCTGCACCTATGTTCTTTTTACATTTTATTATGTTATAGTGTTGTATGGTGTTGACTGTAATCTATAAGGTTGTACTGTAATAATATTAAAAAGCACTTTCTCTTTCTTCTTCACAGGGACTTGTTCCCTTTTATTTTTATGAAATAGGACTCTCCTTTACATCGGCCCAGTTTTGCACTTTAGATTTTTCGAGGAGTCTAGCTGGTCTTACTCTCTCTCTGTCTGCCACCTCAGAGCTTCTTTGGGCAATAGGCTCCACACATATTCACCCTTTTTGGAATTCTGGTGTTTGCTTAGGCACTCTGAATGGAATAACATGGGGCAATGAAGGAGAGATTGGTGAAGGTAGGAGGTGTGCTGGTGGAGGGTACTTTTAAAAAGCTTTTTATCATTGGTTCCATAATCTTAAGGACAGCCAAATCCAAGATGGCTGAAACGTGTTGATCGTGGACCTAATGTGTTTGTTTATTAAAGAATATTAAGCTATCTTTATGGACGGTAGCACCCAGGTGAACAACTAAACAGATGTGCCAATGATATAATCCTATTCTAATTATACATCACCCAACCCACACCCGCTCCAATTATAAGACCTTACTAACTTCTGTTCCTGTGTTCTCTACTTCCATCATGGCGAAGGAACATCTACAGGCCACCAACTTCATGACAATTGACCCCGAAGGGGACTTTTTAAAGGGCTTGCTTCCCAGACCAAATTTGAAGAGACAAATGCACACCCTAAGCACTAGCATGTGCTCAAGTATTTCAAATTGTGGTGCTGGTGACCGGACATCCTGCCACGTCCACAATGCAAACAATATACAAATAGGTACTGCACACGCAGAGGTTGTGAAAAGGGTCCTTAAGCCATTTATTTAGTGCAACAAAATAATGTTTCGGGGGACCTAGCCTCCCTTCATCAGATAACACAATGGCAGTGCAACACACAATAAATAGCATATTGAAAATCCCGCCCCCTATACAGGCTCTGCCTGCAAAAAGTCATTGTCCAATGAGGAGTCCATTCCAATGTCCAAAAGTCCATTCCTGTGCGTTGGATCCAAATCCAAAGTGAAGAAGTTGAATGTTTAACATCTTTCATTACACAAGTCCATTTGCTTCCCATTGTGTATATTGCTTCCCAGACCACCCAGGAGGAGGTAATATATAACCACAGCAATCACCCCCTGACCCCACAAGAACACAAACTCCTGAGCAAAGGTCTTTCATTTGTACCGACTCCCAAACAGGACTTCCTAAACTATGAAGTGGATTTTGTATAGATTTGACCGCCAACTAAAACTCAAGGACCAGTTCAGAACCAATGATCCTAAACCTAGGTTATATTGTGGAGGTTTCTGCACTTCTCCAGAGAAATGACTTTATTTACAGGTGCCACATGATCCTGTAACTCCATTTATTACACCAAAATGTTCCAATAATATATAAGCAATTCCCGGGCACACTGATTTTATTAATGTGAATTTATCAACGTTTCGGTGGCACACAGGTATTCATCAGGAGACAAAAAAAGTGCAAAATAGTGCTATACCTTACATATCATTATGTGATCAGACAATGATGATATATAAGGTATAGCACTGTTTTGCACTTATTGTTGTGCTGATGAAGACGACCTGTGCATTGCCGAAACAAATTCACATGTGAATATGTATGTATACACGCATGTATGTATTTATTTCTTATATAGCGCTACATATTCTGCAGCATTTTACAATTATTCACATCAGAGCTTACAATCTAATCATATTATGTACACATACAGTATGTCTTTATGATTGCAGAGGAAACCCACGCAAGCGCGGGGAAAACATACAAACTCCTTGCAGATGTGTCCAAGGATGGAATCAAACTCAGGACCTCAGCGCTGCGAGGCATCAGTGCTAACCACTGAGCCACCATGCTGCCCCTTTATGAAATCAGTGTGCCTGGGAATAGCTTATATGTGATCCTAATAATTTTCTATCTAAAAGCCTGTATGGACCCCCAACACTCCTCCAGTCATTGAAGTTTCAGAGAAATGGTGAACAATCTGTGCCCTTTAGGAACCACTTAAGTGATAAAAGTATGTGATTAAATATAACTAGGAAGGAAAATCTGCCATTACGTTACCTCAAGGAGAATCTGAACCTTATCAGATCTGCAGATAAGGGTGATGCGATAGTCCTATTAGGCATCGTCTATTATAGTACAGAACTTTTGTCCCAATTATCTGACACCAGGACTTACAAAGAGCTCCAGGCAGACCCTACTGCATGGCTTAAACAAGCTTTAGATCAAAGAATAAAGACAGCAGTGGCCAACAATTGGATTTCCACTGACGAGATGGGGTACCTTATTAGTAAACACCCCCCCCCCAGGGTTTTTTACTACAACCCCCCAGGGTCCTTTACTAAAAAACCCCAGGGTCCCTATTATCTATACAGTCCCGAAGATACACAAAATTCACCACAGCCCCTCTGGGGAGGCCCATAGTGGCTTCTTGTGGACGTACATTGATTAACTTTTACAACCTGTGGTTATAAACAGAGTTCTATTAACGTGACAGCCAACATGTCATGAAAATATTAAGGTAATATAGGGAACCATTGGAGGGCACTGGGGGGGGCAAAAGTGAATAATAACTGCCGTGGGTGTGGTCTTGTGGGGGGGATAGTTTGGAAAATATAAATATAGCATAATATAATAGACAGATAAACAGAAAGACAGATAAAGAGATATGAATAGATAGATAGGCACAGAGACACACAGATATAAAAAGATAGACATAGAAAGACAGACAAAGATATTGAAAGAGAGATACAGGCAGATATCTACAAACAGTGCTAGACATATGCATATACAGAGACAAATGGAGACAGATGGAGAGAAAGCGAGAGATCAATAGGTAAATTATTGATACAGGTACAGCAAACAGACTATTGATACAGGTACAGCAAACTGGAACTATTGATACAGGTACAGCAAACTGGAACTATTGATACAGGTACAGCAAACTGGGGGTTATTGATACAGGTACAGCAAACTGGAACTATTGATACAGGTACAGCAAACTGGAACTATTGATACAGGTACAGCAAACTGGAACTATTGATACAGGTACAGCAAACTGGAACTATTGATACAGGTACAGCAAACATGGACTATTGATACAGGTACAGCAAACTTGGATTATTGATACAGGCACAGCAAACTGGGGGTTACTGATACAGGTACAGCAAACTGGGATTGTTGATGCAGGCGCAGCATTTTGGGGTTATTGATCCAGGTACATTATACTAGGATTATTGATATGGGATTTTTTGATACAGGTACATCATACTAGTATTATTGATACAGGTACATCATACTTCTGATTCAAATCGGCATTCTTCCAACAGATAACTGAGACTGCTATGGGTTCCATTGTAGGACCCTTCTTATCAAACCTGTTTATGATGGAATATGAGACCAAGAACATCCACCCACTGTACCATGATAAGATCCTCATCTACAAGAGATACAATGATGATCTGTTCTTTCTGTGGATGGGCACAAAGAGTGTCTAGAGTTTGTGAACACCCGTGGCAACCTAGATTCATCAGTGAAACTGACCATGACCTCCCACAGTGAAACTAAAGATTATCATCCATATCACCAGTTATCTCTTCTTTTAAAGTGGAGGCAATATGGGTGGAATTAGGCAACAGGAAAGGGGGTAATGCCATTGTTGGTGTCTGCTATAAGCCGCCAAATGCTAGCAGAGAGCAGGTGAGTCAACTTCATATGCAGTTGGCAAGGGCTGCAAGTTTGGGGAGTGTGCTCATTATGGGGGACTTCAATTTCCCTGACATTGATTAGTGTGGTGGAACTGCCATCACAGAAAAAGGCGATGAGTTCCTGAATTTGCTGCAGGATAATTTTCTCTCACAGGTGGTTGAGGTTCCTACTAGAAAAGGAGCTCTGTTGGATCTGGTAATATCTAACATTGTGGAGCGCATTATAGATATAAAGGTAACTGGAGGCTTAGGGAATAGTGACCATGAAATAGTGGCATTTGGACTTTGTTATCGAAAGGAAAAGTGCGCTGGGTTAACAAAGACATTTAATTTCAGGAAACCAAATTTTCCCAGGTTAAAAGCAGCTCTTCAGAATGTCTACTGGGATAACGTATTATCAGTTAAATGTACTGAACAGAAGTGGACTGTGTTCAAAGAGATTTTAAGCGAGTTCACATCTAAATTTATACCCTTAGGAAATAAATGTAAAAAAAATAAATCCGCGCCCATGTGGCTGAATTCTGATGTAAAGAGGCAAATGGAAAGGAAGAAAAAGGCATTTAAAACCTTTAAGGCCGAAGGAACGGAAAGGGCCTTTAGGGATTATAAAAACTGTAACAAGGAGTGTAAGAAAGCAATCAAACTAGCTAAAATTAATAATGAAGTTAGGATAGCTGAACAAAGCATCACTAAGCCTAAAAAATTTAGTATATTAATACTATTAAAAAAGTATATTAATAGTAAGAAGATGAGGACTGAGAATGTGGCACCATTAATTAATGGGGATAAGTTAGTTACGGAGGATGGCGATAAAGCAAATGTCTTGAATAATTTTTTTTCCTCTATATACACTATAGAAGATCCAAGTACAGATATCATAGAGTATCGTAGCAATAATGGTATAAAAGATTCAAGTGCACTTTGGTTAACCAAGGATATGGTACAGAACAAGAAAAGAACTGGTTAATATTAATAAATCTCCTGGACCGGATAATACATCCTGGGTACTTAAGGAGCTAAGTTCAGTTTTATCTAGCCTTGTTTCTATTTTTGCTGATTCCCTCATGTCCGGTGGTGTGCCCTCTGTATTGGAAAAAGGCTGATGTTATTCCAATATTCAAAAAGGGTAGTCGTTCACAGACGGGTAATTACAGGCCTGTAAGTTTAACTTCAGTGGTGGGGAAGATCCTGGAAAGTTTAATAAGGGAACATGTTCTAGATTATGTTTCAAGGACTGACATTATAAATAGTAACCAGCATGGATTTAGGAGGAATAGATCTTGTCAAACTAACTTGCTTGGCTTTTATGAGGAAGTAAGTAGAAATTTAGACTCTGGCATAGCAGCAGATGTAGTTTACTTGGATTTTGCAAAGGCTTTTGATACAGTCCCCCATAGGCGACTAATGAATAAGCTAAGGTCTGTTGGTCTGGGGAGTCACATTTGTACATGGATAGAAAATTGGTTAATGAATAGGTTGCAGAGAGTAGTTGTTAATGGGGCATCATCATTTTGGACTAAAGTGCTAAGATGGGTGCCACAGGGTTCTGTGCTGGGGCTGCTTCTATTTAATCTATTTATTAATGATTTGGAAGTGGGTATTGTCAGCAAGGTTTCTGTGTTTGCTGACGACACAAAACTTTGTCGACCATTAAAAACTTCTGAGGATGTGCAATCGTTGCAAGGGGATCTAGATAGATTGTCACATTCAGTGTTGATAAATGTAAGGTGATGCATTTTGGACTTAAAAATCCTTGTGCTACTTATACTATAAATGGCTCTGTGTTAAGTGAATCCCTGTTGGAAAGGGATCTTGGAGTTTTGGTGGTTAACAAACTTAAAGGTAGCAAGCAGTGCCAGGCGGCAACAGCCAGAGTCAGCATGGTATTGTCTTGTATATAGAGAGGTATGGATTCAAGCGAGGAAAATGTAATTTTCCCTCTTTACAAAGCATTGATAAGGCCTCATTTGGAATATGCAGTGCAATTTTGGAATCCTGTGTACAAAAAGGACATCTTTGAAATGGAAAGGGTTCAGAGAAGGGCAACTAAATTAATAAGGGGATTGGGGGAGCTGCGGTACCTATGGAGAGTGGAAAGTGAGATTTTAGCTTCTGTTATGGAAATAGCAACAATTTATACATAAAACTGTTAGATTTTTCACAATAAATCATAAAAAAATAATACAATGTTGGCTAAGGTTATTAATGTCTCAGTACATATTGGTCCATATTTCTAAAGGTTCATGTTGCTTTTCGTCCATGGTGTAATCATCTCTGTGGCCAAAAAGTCAATACTGCCCGATATTGATACCAGGCAGTATGGAGATATCATTATTAGACATTGCTATAATGAACCTTATGTACATGTCCCATAATGCTTTATTTTGAACAGTCTCATAATATCCTCGTTGAGACTTAATTTACAGCTCCTCATCTGTAAATTAATTGTTAGCTTGAGACTCCGAAACAATCATCAGAGAAAGTTGACAATATTTTGTCTACTATGCATGGGGTTGAAAAATCAGAGGACTCCTGTAAAAACATACTCAGCAAGAATGATGCTCGTATACTGGTGCAATTTGATGCCTGAGCAGTGTTACATTTAGCAGATGAAATGGTAACCCTCACTATGTATAACAAATACTTTCATTTACTAATAAATCGCACCTGTTCTGGGACAGGTTGCAAAGATTCTATGCAAATCTGCAAGGTAACGCATTTTGTAAGTTTGCCCCCATTACTGGTCTTCAGTATCTCAATAACAACATTACTTTAATTAAACTATTGTTAAGCAACAAAGGAGTAATTGGTGACAAAAGCATTGGAAAATTAATCTTTAGGCAGCAGTAGCAATACATAGCATACCTGGCGCTGAGATCCTTGGTTTCTTGGATGTGGGGTCAGTTCATCAGTGCTCGATGACTTATTTGGTTTTAACACTGATTCATGGCTATGTTGGGTTAAAGCTGAAAGGCATCTTTGGCAGGTGGACTTGTTGGAGAATCTTCGTGGAAGAGCGGAAATTACAACTGCATGGAAAGCCTGGAAGGTGAAGCAGTACACAGATTTATTCATAAAATGACCCAGCCTATGGAGCAGTAACAGCAGTGTACCACAGTTAAAAGCAACTACTGTAAAACTTATTATTTCAGATTTACTGATCATTAAGTCTAAAACAGAAGGTGTATAGACATTTTTCAAATGAAACCGGTAATATAAAATATATTAACAAGCTCTCCCTGTCCCTGTGAACTTTTGACGCTGATTTGTTTATATTAAGTGACAGAATCACGTGAACTAAGCAGAAGTTTATGAACAGTTGGTTGAACCTGACAAAAACAAAATCTATTTTTTTTGAGGAATTTGAAACTGTGGTGCAGCAGCTTTCTTTCCATTGTTGCAGTGCAATAACAGGGTGGAAGCATTGCCTGGCTGCACTCGCATGTGGGCAAATTCCAGTGAGGAGATTGGATCCACCTTGGCCTGCAATATTGATTTCTGTCTATAACTATCAAATGATCTGTTTGCATTCCTTACCAAGTAGGCTGCAATGCCAGTCCAATAAGAAACCTGAATACACACCACAGGGTGACTGCGGTATTGAGTAATCTGTGTCAGGCCACATACTCCAGCCGCAATTGAGAAAGAAAAGACCAGCAACGGTTTAAGTAGCTTTGTGCGTCTGAGATGATGGCGTTAAAATACATCTGCAAAAAAAAAGGAGTTGTGTGTATTAGCAATGGCTCTCAAACCTTTATAGGTAGCGTCAGATTTGGCATTGTGACTTTCTCTCTGTCTTGGTTAATGATTAACTTTTGACATTTTAAAGTCATTTAAACACTTTATGGGGCATATTGTAATTACCTTTTAATAAATCCATGAAGAGTAAGTTACATTTTAATAACTCTTATTTAAGTTATATTACAAATATTTTAAGTAAGATGTGACTCAATCTTTAAGGCTGGTGAAAATATTTTCACTAACAAAATTTGGAAGCACACCTATTGTGCCCCGGCGCCCAGTGCACTATAGTACTGCATTAACAACCATACAGATTTATCACTAGTCCCACTACAATAGTTACAATAATATTTGCTAAAAGGTATCATTATTGAGTTTCAGTGCATGTCTTGTGGTTACATAACAAGGTAACTGATTGTGAACCATCGAAATGTGTAACTGTTTTTTTTTTTTCGGAAGCCACTGAAGCAGAAGGAAAACAAACTATTATTACTTTTACTACATAAAGAAATGGATACATTTGAAATATATACAGGCATGTCTACTTTACCATAAATAACTGTATAGTAGGTTTAAAATCGGTCTAGGTTAAGGACCGGTTAAATATTAAGATTGATTATATTTAGATAAACAAAGCACATAAGGCAATGTTGTCCAAATAAGAAGATGCACACACTAAAACTCCAAATCTTCCTCAGGCCAATTACAGGACAGTGGTTTCAAACTTATTCAGATTGTAACACACTTGGCAATGTCTGTTTTAGAGATTTTGCTTGTTGTGTGTTGGTGCACAGCCCAAGATATTATTTAATTCACCGATCAGAATGTTAGGGAGTGGGAGATTCTGAATCGTGGTCACAAATATAGTCTACAAGCCCTCCTTCTAATCTGTGGTTGGCACATGCTCCAAGTGGGGGGGCCACAGGGGTTTCAAGGGGACTGCAAGGTGGGGCTATGGTGGCCCATGAGGAGACACAGGCAAGAGGGACTGTTGCATGGTTTCTGAGCAGGAAGTGCAGGGGTATGGTGATACTGGTAAATATCTTCGAAACGATGTAAAACAAATAAAAAGTAAATTGCAAAAATACTCAGGAAAGCAATTCTTGCCAATTTAACTAATTTTAATTAGTTAAATTTTTAATTTTTGGAACATGTTAACATTTAAGAAGAGCTGACGTAAAGTAGGGAGAGACACGTGCTGTATATTAGTGTGTATTACATGTACCTTGTGGTAAATGATATGGCCAACTTGGCAACCAGTCCATAGCCAAAAGCCTCTCCCTTTCTCTCTATTTTGCATTATAATTTTGGATGGGAGCTAGCTGCTATACTTATCTTATACTATACCCATTGGCACATGTTCCTCATACCATATTACAGATTACTATGCAATCTATATGCTTTAATATTTGTGCGACTTTAGAATTAGGTTTTGTTGTAAATTTCAAGAAACCACAAGCAAAACCAAGCGGTAAATTTGTTGTGCTGCACCTATGTTTTTTTACATTTTATTATGTTATAGTGTTGTATGGTGTTGACTGTAATCTATAAGGTTGTACTGTAATAATATTAAAAGCACTTTCTCTTTCTTCTTCACAGGGACTTGTTCCCTTTTATTTTTATGAAATAGGACTCTCCTTTACATCGGCCCAGTTTTGCACTTTAGATTTTTCGAGGAGTCTAGCTGGTCTTACTCTCTCTCTGTTGCCACCTCAGAGCTTCTTTGGGCAAAGGCTCCACAAATATTCACCCTTTTTGGAATTTGGTGTTTGCTTAGGCACTCTGAATGGAATAACATGGGGCAATGAGGGAGATATGGTGAAGGTAGGAGGTGTGCTGGGTGGAGGGTACTTTAAAAAGCTTTTTATCATTGGTTCCATAATCTTAAGGACAGCCAAATCAAGATGGCTGAAACGTGTTGATCGTGGACTAATGTGTTTGTTTATTAAAGAATATAAGCTATCTTTATGGACGGTAGCACCCAGGTGAACAACTAAACAGATGTGCAATGATATAATCCATTCTAATATACATCACCCAACCCACACCCGCTCCAATTATAAGACCTTACTAACTTTGTTCCTGTGTTCTCTACTTCCATCATGGCGAGGAACATCTACAGGCCACCAACTCATGACAATTGACCCCGAAGGGGACTTTTTAAAGGGCTTGCTTCCCAGACCAAATTTGAGAGAAAAATGCACACCCTAAGCACTAGCATGTGCTCAAGTATTTCAAATTGTGGTGCTGGTGACCGGACCTCTGCCACGTCCACAATGCAAACAAATATACAAATGGTACTGCACACGCAGAGGTTGTGAAAAGGGTCCTTAAGCCATTTATTTAGTGCAACAAAATAATGTTTCGGGGGACCTAGCCTCCCTTCATCAGATAACACAATGGCAGTGCAACACACAATAAATAGCATATTGAAAATCCCGCCCCCTATAAGGCTCTGCCTGCAAAAAGTCATTGTCCAATGAGGAGTCCATTCCAATGTCCAAAAGTCCATTCTGTGCGTTGGATCCAAATCCAAAGTGAAGAAGTTGAATGTTTAACATCTTTCATTACACAAGTCCATTTGCTTCCCATTGTGTATATTGCTCCCAGACCACCCAGGAGGAGGTAATATATAACCACAGCAATCACCCCCTGACCCCACAAGAACACAAACTCCTGAGCAAAGGTCTTTCATTTGTACCGACTCCCAAACAGGACTTCCTAAACTATGAAGTGGATTTGTATAGATTTGACCGCCAACTAAAACTCAAGGACCAGTTCAGAACCAATGATCCTAAACCTAGGTTTATTTGTGGAGGTTTTCTGCACTTCTCCAGAGAAATGACTTTATTTACAGGTGCCACATGATCCTGTAACTCCATTTATTACACCAAAATGTTCCAATAATATATAAGCAATTCCCGGCACACTGATTTTATTAATGTGAATTTATCAAAGTTTCGGGGCACACAGGTATTCATCAGGAGACAAAAAAAGTGCAAAATAGTGCTATACCTTACATATCATTATGTGATCAGACAATGATGATATATAAGGTATAGCACTGTTTGCACTTATTGTTGTCTGATGAAGACGACCTGTGCATTGCCGAAACAAATTCACATGTGAATATGTATGTATACACGCATGTATGTATTTATTTCTTATATAGCGCTACATATTCTGCAGCATTTTCAAATTATTCACCTCAGAGCTTACAATCTAATCATATATGTACACATACAGTATGGCTTTATGATTGCAGAGGAAACCCACGCAAGCGCGGGGAAAACATACAAACTCCTTGCAGATGTGTCCAGGATGGAATCAAACTCAGGACCTCAGCGCTGCGAGGCATCAGTGCTAACCACTGAGCCACCATGCTGCCCCTTTATGAAATCAGTGTGCCTGGGAATAGCTTATATGTGATCCTAATAATTTTCTATCTAAAAGCCTGTATGGACCCCCAACACTCCTCCAGTCATTGAAGTTTCAGAGAAATGGTGAACAATCTGTGCCCTTTAGGAACCACTTAAGTGATAAAAGTATGTGATTAAATATAACTAGGAAGGAAAATCTGCCATTACGTTACCTCAAGGAGAATCTGAACCTTATGATCTGCAGATAAGGGTGATGCGATAGTCCTATAGGCATCGTCTATTATAGTACAGAACTTTTGTCCCAATTATCTGACACCAGGACTTACAAAGAGCTCCAGGCAGACCCTACTGCATGGCTTAAACAAGCTTTAGATCAAAGAATAAAGACAGCAGTGGCCAACAATTGGATTTCCACTGACGAGATGGTGGTACCTTATTAGTAAACAACACCCCCCCCAGGGTTTTTTACTACAAACCCCCAGGGTCCTTTACTAAAAAAAACAGGGTCCCTATTATCTATACAGTCCCGAAGATACACAAAATTCACCACAGCCCCTCTGGGAGGCCCATAGTGGCTTCTTGTGGACGTACATTGATTAACTTTTAAAACCTGTGGTTATAAACAGAGTTCTATTAACGTGACAGCCAACATGTCATGAAAATATTAAGGTAATATAGGAACCATTGGAGGGCACTGGGGGGGGCAAAAGTGAATAATAACTGCCGTGGTGTGGTCTTGTGGGGGGGATAGTTTGGAAAAAATATTAGCATAATATAATAGACAGATAAACAGAAAGACAGATAAAGAGATATGAATAGATGATAGGCACAGAGACACACAGATATAAAAAGATAGACATAGAAAGACAGACAAAGATATTGAAAGAGAGATACAGGCAGATATCTACAAACAGTGCTAGACATATGCATATACAGAGACAAATGGAGACAGATGGAGAAAAGCGAGAGATCAATAGTAATTATTGATACGGTACAGCAACAGACTATTGATACAGTAGCAAACTGGAACTTATTGATACAGGTACAGCAAACTGAACTATTGATACAGGTACAGCAAACTGAATATGATACAGGTACAGCAAACTGGAACTATTGATACAGGTACAGCAAACTGGAACTATTGATACAGGTACAGCAAACTGGAAAATTGATACAGGTACAGCAAACTGGAACTATTGAACAGGTACAGCAAACTGGAACTATTGATACAGGTACAGCAAACTGGAACTATTGATACAGGTACAGAAACTGGAATAGTGAACAGACAGCAAACTGGAACTATTGATACAGGTACAGCAAACATGGACTATTGATACAGGTACACGCCAACTTGGATTATTGATACAGGCACAGCAAACTGTGGGGTTACTGATACAGGTACAGCAAACTGGGATTGTTGATGCAGGCGCAGCATTTTGGGGTTATTGATCCAGGTACATTATACTAGGATTATTGATAGGGATTTTTTGATACGGTACATCATACTAATTATTGATACAGGTACATCATAATTCTGATTCAAATCGGCCTTCTTCAACAGATAACTGAGACTGCTTGGGTTCCATTGTAGGACCTTCTTATCAAACCTGTTTATGATGGAATATGAGACCAGAACATCCACCCACTGTACCATGATAAGATCCTCATCTACAAGAGATACAATGATGATCTGTTCTTTCTGTGGATGGGACAAAGAGGTGTCTAGAGTTTGTGAACACCGTGGCAACCTAGATTCATCAGTGAAACTGACCATGACCTCCCACAGTGAAACTAAGATTATCATCCATATCACCAGTTATCTCTTCTTTTAAAGTGGAGGAATATGGGTGGAATAGGCAACAGGAAGGGGGTAATGCCATTGTTGGTGTCTGCTATAAGCCGCCAAATGCTAGCAGAGAGCAGGTGAGTAACTTCATATGCAGTTGGCAAGGGCTGCAAGTTTGGGGAGTGTGCTCATTATGGGGGACTTCAATTCCCTGACATTGATTAGGTGGTGGAACTGCCATCACAGAAAAAGGCGATGAGTTCCTGAATTTGCTGCAGGATAATTTTCTCTCACAGGTGGTTGAGGTTCCTACTAGAAAAGGAGCTCTGTTGGATCTGGTAATATCTACATTGTGGAGCGCATTATAGATATAAAGGTAATGGAGGCTTAGGGAATAGTGACCATGAATAGTGGCATTTGGACTTGTTATCGAAAAGAAAGTGCGCTGGGTTAACAAAGACATTTAATTTCAGGAAACCAAATTTTCCCAGGTTAAAAGCAGCTCTTCAGAATGTCTACTGGGATAACGTATTATCAGTTAAATGTACTGAACAGAAGTGGACTGTGTTCAAAGAGATTTTAAGCGAGTTCACATCTAAATTTATACCTTAGGAAATAAATGTAAAAAAAATAAATCCGCGCCCATGTTGGCTGATCTGATGTAAAGAGGCAAATGGAAAGGAAGAAAAAGGCATTAAAACCTTTAAGGCCGAAGGAACGGAAAGGGCCTTTAGGGATTATAAAAACTGTAACAAGGGTGTAAGAAAGCAATCAAACTAGCTAAAATTAATAATGAAGTTAGGATAGCTGAACAAAGCACACTAAGCCTAAAAAATTTAGTATATTAATACTATTAAAAAAGTATATTAATAGTAAGAAGATGAGATGAGAGAATGTGGCACCATTAATTATGGGGATAAGTTAGTTACGGAGGATGGCGATAAAGCAAATGTCTTGAATAATTTTTTTTCCTCTATATACACTATAGAAGATCCAAGTACAGATATCATAGAGTATCGTAGCAATAATGGTATAAAAGATTCAAGTGCACTTTGGTTAACCGGGATATGGTACAGAAAGAACTAAAGAAGGTTAATATTAATAAATCTCCTGGACGGATAAATACATCTCGGGTACTTAAGGAGCTAAGTTCAGTTTTATCTAGGCCATTGTTTCTTATTTTTGCTGATTCCCTCATGTCCGGTGGTGTGCCTCTGGATTGGAAAAAGGCTGATGTTATTCCAATATTCAAAAAGGGTAGTCGTTCACAGACGGGTAATTACAGGCCTGTAAGTTTAACTTCAGTGGTGGGGAAGATCCTGGAAAGTTTAATAGGGAACATGTTCTAGATTATGTTTCAAGGACTGACATTATAAATAGTAACCAGCATGGTTTAGGAGGAATAGATCTTGTCAAACTAACTTGCTTGGCTTTATGAGGAAGTAAGTAGAAATTTAGACTCTGGCATAGCAGCAGATGTAGTTTACTTGGATTTTGCAAAGGCTTTTGATACAGTCCCCCATAGGCGACTAATGAATAAGCTAAGGTCTGTTGGTCTGGGGAGTCACATTTGTACAGGATAGAAAATTGGTTAATGAATAGGTTGCAGGAGTAGTTGTTAATGGGGCATCATCATTTTGGATAAAGTGCTAAGATGGGTGCCACAGGTTCTGTGCTGGGGCTGCTTTCTATTTAATCTATTTTTAATGATTTGGAAGTGGGTATTGTCCGCAAGGTTTCTGTGTTTGCTGACGACACAAAACTTTGTCGACCATTAAAAACTTCTGAGGATGTGCAATCGTTGCAAGGGATCTAGATAGATTGTCACATTCGTGTTGATAAAGTAAGGTGATGCATTTTGGCTTAAAAATCCTTGTGCTACTTATACTATAAATGGCTCTGTGTTAAGTGAATCCCTGTTGGAAAGGGTCTTGGAGTTTTGGTGGTTAACAAACTTAAAGGTAGCAAGCAGTGCCAGGCGGCAACAGCCAGAGTCAGCATGGTATTGTTTGTATATAGAGAGGTATGGATTCAAGCGAGGGAAATGTAATTTTCCCTCTTTACAAAGCATTGATAAGGCCTCATTTGGAATATGCAGTGCAATTTTGGAATCCTGTGTACAAAAAGGACATCTTTGAAATGGAAAGGGTTCAGAGAAGGGCAACTAAATTAATAAGGGGATTGGGGGAGCCTGAATATGAAGAGAGACTGGAAAAGTTACATTTATGTACGCTGGAGAAAGGCGCTTTCGTGGGGATATGATTACTGTGTATAAATACATTAACGGGCCATACAATAAAGTATCTGGGGCATTGTTCACCAATAGAACATGTCAAGGACACGAGGACATCCTTAAGACTTGAAGAAAAAAGGTTTAGACTTCAAACTCGGAAAGGGTTTTTCACTGTGAGAACGGTAAAGCTATGGAACTGTCTTCCAGTGCACGTTGTTATGGCAGGTTCATTGTCATTTTAAAAAAAAAAAGCTGCATGAGTTTGTGCAAACAAGAAATGTTACAAGTTACTGTATTGATACATAAAGTAGAGTTGATCCAGGGAAATTTCCGATTGCCACTTGGAGTCAGGAAGGAATTTTTCCCCCTTCAAATTTGGTGGGGTTTTTTGCCTTCCTCTGGATCAACAGTTAGGCAGGTAATGAGGGTATTGCTAGATGGGTTGAAATGGATGGACGTATATGTCTTTATTCAACCTCATACTATACTATACTATACTTGGCTCTGAGGATCTATTAGGATGTACAGAACCTGTGCTCCATGCTTTTTACATAACCCACATATAGGAACGTGCTAATGCATGTAGCTAGTTACCACTTGGAGCCCCAAAAGAAGGGCATAATATATTCCCAATTCCTGAGGGTCCTAAAAAAAACCACAAAACCCCATTAATGCCCAAGTACAACTTTGGAACTGAAAGATAATTTCGAAAAAAAGGGGGGGAATGACGAAGGGTGACAGTCTCAGATGGAACAAGCCTATTTACTGCAGTACCTAAAGGAGACATTTCCGAAAAACTCATGAAAAAACATCAGGGTAACCATTTATGCCACAGAGCATTACACTCAAGAAAAGTATGCAACAGCAACTTGAAATTATTATTATATTGGAAATTATCGGAATTACCTTTTCAAGATAATGTACAATGAGTACAAGCATGCAGAGAGGAAAAGGTATGAAAAATCTACAAATGAAAAACAGACCTTAGGGATTTTTAAGGCAATGAGTCTTACCCTTACTACTCTCATGGTTGTTTTCGATGTGTTTATTATTAGAAAAGCTTTACAGTAATAAATCCAGATGATTCTCAGTTACATCCTCCTGTATGCTTATTTGCCGGTTAAAGAACTGGTGGCTGGAGTTCGAGCGAGAGAGTAGTATGCAGACCGCATACTTCGATATATAATTCGCCGCACACCTCTCTTCTAAAGCGGTACCTGGTGCAGGTGTGTGACTGAACTACTCATAATATATGCCGCACACAGGATTGTTGTTAAGAAAGTTTGTGAGTTGGAAGAAACACATACAGCCTGTACTTTGGTTTTAGGGCTAGGCAAACTAGCTCATGTTTCGCGCTCGCGATTGCGACCGCGATATTCGCTAAAATGGAAATCGCGGGAACGCAAAAATTCCTGCGATTTCTGATGCACATACGATTGCACGTCCGCATGCACATAATGCATGTGTTCACCATTTTTGCTGTGTTAACGCATGTGTTTCCATAACGCAAAATGGCGAAAACGCATGCGCCAAAACGCACACAATACGTGCGATACGCTCGCGATTTGGGCGCGATTCCTGTGCGTTGCAGTGTGGCCTCAGCTGAATCTTTGCTCCGTGTCTGTTGGCCGCCTGATGCTAAGTATTTCTCAACACATTTTGCCTGCTATTATCTTTGTGATCTGCCATCGGTCTGTGATCCCCCTGTCCTCTTTCCTTGATATTTAAGCTATGTATTTTGGAAGGGTCTAAGGTATAGTGCGGTATTCAGCTCATTTTATATGTGGTGGCTTTATCGCAGTACCTTACCTATGTTATATCCCTATACTATTAAGTATTAAGTGTGTGCATGAGTGATGGATATACCAGCATATCATCTATTTGTATTATAAGACTGTATTTCTATGACCTTGCCAGCAGAATGATGGGAAGTGTTTCTAATCGATTTTTGCACTTATGGGGATTGAGACAGGGTAATAGTATATACTGAAAAAGGGGAATATGTATATTGTAAATCTATTGGGTTGGGCTTATGATGTTATGTCCTTTTGAGGGTGGATATAATGTGGGTTTCTGTAGCAATGTGTGATAGCCAACTTTGTACCTGAGGAATGTGATCGCTATCCTTGAAATGTTGTAAATTAAAATAAAAGCCAAAAAACAATTCATCAATTGTGAGGTGTGGAACTTTTATTGTTACACATTGAATCCGCGTTTCATCCCCACTCTGGCTGTCTTCAGGATGAAGATAGCCAGAGTGGGGCTAAAATGCTTAGATGCAATTTTCCTGAAGACAGCCCGAGTGGGGCTGAAACCCATAGATGCGATTTTATGCGTAACAATTTAAAAGTAAAATTTTAAACAAAGACCAGTGAGTGGCCTCAGTTTGTTCTGTGTAGATTGGCTTTGGTGTGCACAGTGACGTAACTACTCGCCCTGCGGGGGGCCGGACAGTAGTAGGGCCGCCTACAAGCCCAAATCCTGCATTAAAGAGCTGATTGCGCGTATGAAGAAAACATACACGCGATCAGCCTCTTACAGACCTGAACTTCCGGTACTGAACCAGAAGTCCAGGTCCGGTTTTAAAGAGCTGATCGTGTGTATGTTTTTTCATACGCGCGATCAGCTCTTTAAAAAAGGTGAATACTGCAGGGACCTGCGTGAAGGGAGGAGGGAGTCAGGGGCCCGGCCCCCAAACGGTACGCCCCTGGTTGTGCTCCTGGGCATGAAAAGGTTTGGATTGAAATGGAGTGTTGACCTGTAACATATATCTGTATATATGAAGAGAGAGTCTGAAGTTTGACTAAATATTGGACTGCCTACATTGTTACAGGGGAATCCCCCGGTGGAACCACAGCCCATTCACTAAAGAAATAAGATAGATATGTAAATTAGTGATAATAGAGAGATGAAATTTTAGGTGGGCCCCTGGTCTCCCTGGCATTGCATTGTACTTGCCTCACTCATAGGCCTCAGATGCTACAAAATTGCATAACTTCTATGGCACCTCTACCTGCACATCTAATCATATGATAAAGGAATCCATAATTACTTATCAGAGTTGTAATCTGCCATACAACAACCACAACCATGTATAAACTTATGTAGTCAAATGCAGTATTTAACAATCTTTAGAAAGTATTAATTATTCAAATTTCATGGATTTTTCTGAATATGCCAAATACAAATAATTGCCCCATAGTTAGTGATGAGTGTATTAGAGTAGGTCTACAAATTCCGGGGGAATAATGTGCAACCATGTAGTATTACATGATGATATAGATATATATATATATAATATAATATATATATATATTAATATATATATATACTTGTTTTTATGTCTATTTATTAATTATTTTGTAATCACTATTGCACCATTTGTTTTTCTTTTATTAAACTATATTCTATAAAATCGTTAAGCTGATTCTCTAGTGCTCGAACAGAACTAAGTAAGAATCCTGTCCTCTGAGAAGCTACATATAGTAATTGTATTCTGTATCTCTTGTATTATCTGGTACTTTCCTGCCTGAGCGTGTGTACAGGTAGCGAGTGTTACAGGTATTTAGTATTATTTTACATTTATAGACGTTAAGGCTGGTATTTGTTCCCACTGCCGGGCTTTTGCAGTAGTTTATATACCTGGTAAGGGGTTATATGTTAGTGATGACAACCTTAACCTGGTTTTGACCCGGTGAGCTGGGAAAGCTCGTTTGGTCTGAGGTTAGAGTTGTGGTATCGTCACTGGTATCGGTTCCCAAGCCGTTAGTGAGTGGGTGGTGGCAGTGTTTTATATACCTGGTAAGTGACAGCAGCCTCAACCTGGTTTTGACCCTGTGAGCTGGGAAAGCTCCATTTGGTCTGAGGTTAAGAGTAGTTCCGTGTAGTTTCGTCACATGTACTATATCACTATTACCATTTAATGACCTTCAGTAAATGTATACAAAGTATAGCACGAATTATATTAGGTACAAGACAAATATACAAAATACATAAACTTACTTACAGAGCTGGATCCTATTTCAAAATGGAATGGTCAAATGGCAGCTTAAACCACACCCTGGGTCTGCTTCATGTGAATACTGAAAGGAAGTGTAATCCAAAAATGTTTCTGTCTCCTACATAGGATGTGAGTGATGTGTATTGTAATGGACATATACTCCAGGCTACTCATCTCCACCCTCAATATTAATTTTTGATATATTGCAGGGCATCCGCTTACACCCCAACCGTATTGTGTATAGATGTGTAAAAAAGAATCCAAACTCTACTTACAGCCCCTCGCTCCAGCATCGTTCTGATCCAGCTCCTGCTTGCCGGAAGTACAAGCAGGGGGGGCCGGACGGAGCCGTGGTGTGATTGGCTGAGAGGCAGCCAATTACAGCCGCAGCTGCCAGCAATAGAGACACACAAGAGCGATGATCTGTACGTACAGTTTCAATATTTTTTACACTTCCTATTAGCAGTTGGGGAGGGGAGGGATGCCCTGCAATACATAGAAAAAATGAACAGTAATGAAGGGACAGCCAAGGGATCAGGAGGGTGGAGTGAGGGGGAAAGTGTTCCCCTGCGCATGCCACTGTCTTCTCAGAGGGCAAGGAGGAGGCGAAACCTTTTAGACAGGAAGACAGCTACTACTCCTCAGTGTTCCTGGACTTTGGACAAGCACTAAAGGGAAACCATAAGGGGCAGAGATGTAAGGTAGGGATTTATTAAAGGGCATGTCCACCCTAATTTTTTCTGTACTATAGGGCTCCCTCCCCAGCCCAACACTATAGTAATATTTGCAGAAACTCCCCCGATCATTACTTACCTTGCCTCGTTCCTCCGGCGTACTGTCACCGTCCCTCTGCTTGCATAAAACTGCCGGACCAGCAGCCGTGTCTGTGATTGGCTGAGAGCCAGCCAATCCCAGACGCAGCTTCCGGCTATCCAGAACGCCGGAGAAGAGAGGCAAAGTAAGTAGATCTGAGGAGTTTCTGGAAATATTACTATAGTGGTTGGGGGAGGAAGCCCTACCTACAGCAAAGGGGATTTGTGCTAGGGGGGGAGAGCAAACGAGAGGGATGGAGGGGGGGGCTGCAGTGCGCACTGCAAAATTCTCCCAGAGGAGGACAGGAGGAAAAGTCCTATATGAACTCTCCTAGGCTCCTGGTGGTCAGTTTTTGGGACTATGGAGGGACATTACAGGAGAACCATTTGGAGCTGGGATGTAGGTTTTTATTACACTAGACTGGGTGGCCAGTATTGGGTAAATTATAGTTTTGGGGGTGGAGAATGCCCTTTAAACTACTCAGTGAGGCCAGTAGTGGGTTAAACTTTAGTATGGGGAGTGGACATGCCCTTTAATCTATGGAATCTGCTACTGATGTATTGATTTAAATCCTCCTGTCCTTGTACCTTGCTGAAGAAACGGCCCAATCACTCAGTAGACAACCAGGCCCAATTGCCAAACCTTTTTTTAAATCTGATCCAATCAGTATCCTGTGCTCCCGCATTAGGAGCATCTAGAAATGTGCAACTTGCCGTGGTGAATACTAATAAGTATGAACTTATCCCACCCTCCCGGGAGTCTCCCTGATTTGTGGGTGGTCTCCCGCACACCTGTGAGACACCCCAAACTCCCGCAATCCGAACCTACCAGACAGTCCGCCCTTCGGAACGGCTCCTTTTTTCTGGTCACACCTCTTATGTGACATAAATTACATCCCATGGGCCAGTCATGCCCCTAGCCACGCCTCTACGTGATGTAATTACACATCCACATAGTGCGTTCCTCCCCTAACTCTGCCCCCGCCCGCTCCTTTGGTGACGTTGGTGAGGCCTTCTTCCCCACCCTGCTCGGAAACCATATTCGGCAGGGTGGGATGACTGAAACATAGCATGTTAAGTTTGAACCACATAGTGTTGCAGGATTTCCTGAGTCTATTCTCAGACCTGTAGGATTATCCCCTGGATGCTGGTGAGTTAGGGCACGGCCACAACTGCAACGCAATCGCACGCAATTTCATGTGCGATTTTGTTGCGTTTGCGCATGCATTTTTTTCATTAAGTATGGAAAAAACGCATGCGATTGCGTTACAATGCGGAACTCAAATCGCAACGCACCAGAAAACAAGCGCAATGCAAAAGCGCAGCAGTGTGGCTTAGCCCTACAGTTTACATCCACTGTATCCAACATAGCAAAACATACACACACATAATTTCCACTGTGCACCAACGGGCACGCTTTTGCTAGTATTGTAGTGTTACCATACAGGATTCGTTTGCAATTGCTAATACAAGGAAAAGAAAAGAAAGCAAATGTTCAGCTGCATAGACATACTCACTGAAACATAGACAGCTGCAAATGCAGATAGGGTGGCATGCTGGGAAGGAAACGTCTTTCTGGGGAAACAACACAAAGAAAATCCCATTTAAAGCAAGCTTGTATTAAAACAAGTTACTTATTTCAACAATCTGAGCTATGAATTCAGTTTCATTTCTATCTGATGTACAGTTTTTTCTTGTAAAAGACACTGCAGACACAATTCTATATCCTAGTTCTTAAAAGGGAACTGTGTTCTCCATACAAGTGCCCTTTGCTGATTGAAAATTGCTCTCCTATCTTTCAAAACAGCTAGGATAATGTCTCTTGCTGTTGTGAATCCAATTATAGTTATGTTAGTTTCACTGTCTTGTTGCACTCGCTGTTATAATATGCCACCCCCTAAATTGATCTTTAATAAAGCTGCAACCATTATCTGTGCTTTTCTTTGTCTATGGAACCTTAGGACATTTTTCCTTTGCAGACTAGACCGGGTACACATGGAGGGGCAATTTGTCGCGAGCGCTAAACGCGGGAAAAATGTCCGTCGTCGTGGCAAATTCGGCCACGGCCTAATTTGTGAACGATTGACTGTGCGGCTCCATAGGAAACCACACGATCGATCGTGATTTTCCGACAAGTCAGATGTCCGTTCCGGACGATCGAGGTCGGTCGCGGCCATCCGCCCCACACCAGCCAATATTTCCGTGCCGATCGACCGAAAATATTGGCTGGTGTATACCCAGCCTTATGGTTAGCTTTAAAAATGTTAAGCATTTTTGGGGCAGGATTGTGTATGGCAATGTCAATTATATTATATTTCCTGTTCCAGCAGTAGGATAAAAGTGGTGCAATGGTGCTGGTGATGGTACAGCTCACAGTGTATCGCCACTACATTTTAAAGTGTGTTTGTGGGCACATGTGTGGGGACCCCTTTAACTTACATTTGACAACAAAGATAGCGAGAGCTTATTTTTGGTTTCTGTAACACGCCCTTTTTCAGCTGTTTTAAGTTTTGCCTCAATTTTGGTTATAGCTGAAGGGTTTTTTTTTTTTTTTTTTTAATGTTGGGTAAGATTCAAGTGCACTTTGGTTAACCGAGGATATAGTACACAAACTAAATAAGGTTAATATTAATAATCTCCTGGACCAGATAAATACATCCTCGGGTCCTTAGGGAGCGAAGTTCAGTTTTATCTAGGCCATGTTTTTTTGCAACATGGAATGTTGCAAGATACTGGTAATGATTTAGAGTAGTAGAGTTGATCCAGGGAAATTTTCGATTGCCACTTGGAGTCAGGAAGGAATTTTTTCTCCTTAATAAATTTGGTGGGGTTTTTTGCCTTCCTCTGGATTAACAGTTAGGCAGGAAATGAGGATTGCTAGATGGGTTGGATTGGATTGATGTATGTCTTTATTCAACCTCAAATACTATACTATACTATTGAACAAATTGGAATCATCTATACATTAAGTGTGACTTTTTAATCCTTTGGAACCAGTTTAACCTGGGTAAATTAATTTGCCACTCAGCAAGAGCCTGACCTTGAATACTTATATTTACTGAAAATGTAATTTTATGCTCCCCTTTCCTTTTTTGAGTTATTTGCTGAATTCCCATTCATTCTATAAAAAAGTGCATTTTATTTTCTTAAATTGCCTACAGTGCAGTCTCAAGGCAATTATGTGTCTTCTATAGGTACACATGGAAGGACATTTCGGAAAGACACGAGACACACTATCGGACAAAATTACAGACATGAACAATTTGGGTGAAAGAATGTCTGGAATAGGGTGCCGGCCTGCAAAAAACAGTGCCACTGTGGTACCTAGCCTAATTCTGTTCTTTTACTGTTATTATTTAATCATCATTCTCATTCCTCATATCCATTTGTCTTATTCATTTTAAAATGGGTATTGAGAGTGAATAAAGTGGGACGAGAGTTAAAGTAATGGGGAAGTATGTAAGTATGCAATGCAGGAATGAAATAAGAGGAGAAAAACGAAAAATATATATTTCTCACAAAATCGTCTAGATGTGATGATGAGTAGGACAACCGCCTGTATCGCTGCATTTAAGACATTCTGAACAGTTAACACATCCTCTAAATATGGTATGGTGTGTTATATAAATGATAAAGTAGGTCTATGCTAATTTAAAGAGTTTAGAGCGCAGCTTTGGTCCAGTGTTGCGAGGATACAATTAAATCACTAATTCCTTGTTACTGGGATACAAAGGTTATAGTCAATATATAGTGAATCTTGTATAGGTTGCATTACAATACTGGCATTGTGTAAGCATTTTGTGGAATGTGATGATCTCTTGCATGATGATACTGAATCTTTGTGGGAACTCTTCTTGATGCTACTTGGGATCAGAACATTCAACCAGAACCCCTGATACTTAGCTGTTTTTTTCATTAGGAAAATATAAACATGTTATTTCCTGATACTGTATTGTACCTTGTTGCTACAAACATACTGTATAAGCTGTCATCTGTTTGCAAAATACATTTCTTAGCAACCAACATTCTACTGTAAACTGCATCCACCACATGTTGTTACAAGAAAAACCATCCTCATTTTAATGAAACACAGTTCACACATCCTAGCTATTTTCTAAATAAAGTATGGGAGCCCCGCCGCGTATAGCGGATGGGGCGTCTGACCGTGGGGGGAGGACGCACCTTTTTCCAGGAAGCCTTCCGGGTCCTCCCTGCTGGTTCTGGCTTTCGCGAGATGGAGTGGTGCGGCGTGACGTCATTGCGCTGCGCGGTCCTATAAGGCGGAGCCACGAGGACACCGGTGCCATTTTCACTAGCGCCGGTGACCGAAAAGTCGTTGTCTGTGTCTTATTTAAGGTATAAAGGGAGTAATTGTTCATGGGATAATTGTGTATGGCTATATGGGTTCTTCATTTTCCCCGCGGTCTGATTGGAAGTTTCTAGTCAATATACTGTAAGGGAAATGCAATATACTAGCAGATAGGATGGCATGCTGGTCATTTCCTGTGCAGATGTCTTGAGTGATGTAGGGATTAGAAGCACACGATGTACCCAACCTGTTGTAGTTGGGTTTACAGACAGTCAGAAAGAAGGGGGCATGGTTATCCTGTAGCCAATTGAATGATATCTGTGACCAATGCAGTGGCACATAGCCCAAAGACATGTACCCCTTGGAAATATGCAAAGACAGAGTTAGAATATAGGAGTTATACTCTGATCCATCATTGTTAACTTTTTTTCCCAATGCACTTACCCACAAAACGAACAGTCCTGCGCAGGAAGGAATTAAAATTACAGCCTCCTGCATTGATACTCCCTCAGAGCTACTATGACCTTTTAGCTTGGATTGAATACAGTACAATACACCCTCTCCTAGCATGATCTGGGAAAAGAAAAACCATGACTGTGATTAAAAAAAAAAACCTTTATCTAATATGTTACCCCTTTATGGGGTTGTTACACTGAAGCTGCAGGCGCTGCAAATGCAAGACTCAAAAGCATAAGCAAAGGTATGAGCTCCTCATTGCTCTCCACATATGGCATAGAGAGGGCACGGTCGGCACTGAAAACCACCCTGTGCTGGGGGAATATGTCTGTTAGTTCCAGAAAATATAGTGAGACTATGGAGGAGGCCACAATAGGAAGCTATAGAAAAAAAATACAAACAAATGAATGTTATACACACAATGTTCATCCTAAATGGTGGTAAATGAGACCATAATTGCAGAAAAAGCAACAATAACTAACCTGTTAAGGGCAATCACTAGTGTTTAGCATTGCTTTAAGGGTTTTTTTAAGGGCAGTGGTTTTTACATACCCTCCAACATTCACCATTCATGACACCCCCACCAAAGTAAAGACTCCACACATGTTCTACTCCCTACAACCGCCCCAACCTCTCTTTTTCACCTTTCCAAACAATAGCAGTATCCGGAATCACCTCGGAAAACAGTCTGCTCTCCTTACAAAGGCTGTCTCTACACCTGCTGCATACGGTGCAGAATACCCATCAATCAACCATGGCTATGATCATGACAATCCTCATGGGCAATGATTGAATTGGGTTCCCTGTGTGTGGCACTTTTTGCATGAATGAACTTGTTAAAAATGTCAGAGACAACACTGGGGGCATGAACCTTTGCAGACTGCTTTCTTTTGGAAATTGAAAAGGAGTGGTCAGGGATTCTGTAAGGTGTAGAACTTGTTGTTGTTTTTTTATGGTGGGGGGAGGAGGGAGGGGCATGCCCTTTTAAGAGCAGAAGCTGTAAAAAAAATTGGACTTTTTAATGCCAGAAGATGACTGGTCTTACACTGCAAAAGATAAGATGGAATTTAGAATGTAATATAGGGTGATAATGACATAATATTTTGGAACAAACTTATTAATTTTTGTAACGCAGTAAAACAACTGTGTGCCAATGCTCATCTTATTGGCAACATTATCATATTGGGCATAACCCTTGATTATTCAGAGTTTTTGGTTTGGGGGAACTTAGGAGTTGGGACCCAAGGCAGTTTCCTCTTTTTGCCAGTGTGGTTAATTGGGCTTGAATATTAACCGGTGTCAACTCCACACACATGGTCACTTTGGATAGAAGAAGTTAGAAGTCTAGAACTTTTCTACACATGTTACTATCATTAGGTTACAATCCAACAATGAAGTAGGGCTTTGTAGTATTAAATTACATGCAATGAAACCTGTTAATTGGTCGATGAGTTTTTATTAATTTCTGCCCAACAATGTACAAACTCACCTCCACAAAGTAAAAGCAAGGTAAGAGGGTCATGCTGTCCTTAGGGGGCGAACTTTTGTATTTTCTTTGTTGGAGATCATGGCCCCTACTGGGGAGTCTGAAAAGTATAGAGCCCCTAGGACACCTATGTAAACAAACAGATTTTTTTTAGATATAGAGAGAGGGTAAGGAGTGTGGTAAAGGGGGATATGTTTTATGTGTATCTGGGTCATCTCCTAGGCAAGATACCCATTACCAAGTAATAGGCATAATCTCATAAGGGTTGTTATTATTGACTTTATGTATGGGACAATCCCAGGGCTAAACTATCACCATTGACTGTAAAACAGTTTTTCTATACAGAATATTAGTCAGCAGTATTTCCAAGTACAGAGTAAATTATAGGTAGAGTCAAAGTATTAAAAAATTATGAATGGATGTCATACCCAGCCTCAAACTCTTTTATTTATGTGTAGCAATAGGTGTGCAAACTAAGAAGTCGGCATTTACTTAGAGGGCATGTATGTTATATATATGACTTATTGATGATTAAAACATAATTGGAAATACACACAAAAAATCAAGTACATTTTTCTGTAATAGCCCGACAATACAAACTGTTAAGAAGTTTGAACATCAGATTGTATGTGGGGTTATCTTCAGTGACACATAATTCTCCATTGTCTGCCATGTACAATGCTGTTTTAAACCCTTTTACCATGGGCAGATTTAATAACACCTCCTAGCTACAACGCACTCCACACCTTTCATTCAGAAGGTCCCTGGACACATTGTGTTATATGCTGATTGGGACACATTCCAAGATTTTTATTGCCAACAGATTTTGATAAGTCATTCTGATTGAGGGAAAGCCAGTCAGATGACTAGAGAAACATCTCAAGAACTAAACTATATCCAGTTGATATAACTGAATACAACAGATACAATTTATTACATGTATTTGTTTTCAGATATTGATACCGTCTCTTCCGTTCTGGAAAAGGTATCTGAGCTTTTGTAAGCTTGAGCAATGTGCAGAGGAGACAGCAGGTGAAACAGCAGTCAATCATTGGTTGTGATGTCGGCAATCACAGCCTTGATTAACTGCATGGAGGGGGGGACCAGCAACTCTGCCAGAATAAAGGCAATAATTATCCAGAAATGTCTGGTTAATAATACATCTAATGATGCAATTAATATATTAGTTGGGGTTGGGGGCAGTTAACTGACATGTGACCAGCTTTTGTTTTTAAAGGGTGGACATTCCCTTTTAAACCAGCTCAATGTCCCTATTATAGTGGCAATAAAAATGATGCATTTATAATAGTATAGCAAAGTCAGTTAGGCAAAGCCACAAAAGAACACTCCACAGTACAATATTAACACACATGTGGGAAATATTAGAAATAAGATACAAATCTACAGAAGACCATGTTACAGACACAGTGATACATGATAGACACATACTGTCGGGTTAAAATGAAAATGTTACCCATCTGGAGTGTTCCATTACAATCATTGACAGTCAAGTCTGTAGATGGAGCCAAGATATATTACCTGTCACAGGAGCGATCAGCAGGGCAGGAATGGAACATCCACAGGACTAGAACAATGGGAGTAAAGCAGGAGGAGTAGAGGATGGGCAGGCAGGATGAGAAGGAGGAAGGGATAGAGGGGAGAATGGGGGAGATCAGTGTAATAACAAAAGGAATCGATGTGAGAATGGGGATAATTACAGAGAGAGGAGAGGAGATAGACACAGAGAGCGCACCTGGATTCAGCGATAAATCTGGGGATTGTTAACCCTTCATTGTACAGATTCTTCTCAAATACCAGTAGGTACTGACCTACCGTAGGTTAAAACAGCAGCGAATAGAAGAAAGCCCTTGGCTGTCTGGCCAGGTTGGGGAGCTTAGTGGGACCAGCAACCTATAGTAGGGGGATTAATGAAAGGGAAGAAATGCAGGGAAGAGTGGCGGGGACAGGGGGTTGGGGATGGAGGGACAGACAGAGGCAGGAGACAGATATAGGGGCTGAGTCTGCAGCACACACAAAGAATCAGATGGTGTGTGTGTGTGAGAGAGAGAAAGAGATTAGAGTTAGACCGATTGTACCTGTAGTTCTGGCAGGGATGTCCAATCTATATAGCTTTTTTACATATTAGGGGGTGAATTATTTTAGTTAAGGTGGACTAAGCAATTACGTTAGATCGGGTTAGAAAAATAACGGGGTTTCCATTGGGTAGATGTGTATATCTTAGCATGTACGCGCATATGTACATTACACTCCGTATATTACCCTCAGTACATTACACTGTACATTACTCTCTGTACAGTTACCCTCTGTATAATTACATCTATGTACATACCTCTGTACATTAAATTCTGTATGTTGCATATGTTGCATATTGATTGTTTTCTCCAATGGACACATGCTCGTTTACTCTAAAGGGAACCCACTGAGATTACATGGGATTCACTGCAGGTCAGTTAGAAAATGCAAATAAATCAAGGGTTCTGGGCCATTTGTTCTGTCAATGTATCGTATGTATGTGATTTGGCCCACCCCTGGCTTGGTTTCCATGGAGATACTGTAGCGCTTCAGTGGAAACAAAAGAAAGATGAGGAGAAAGCGTGGGGGCATGGCCCTGCTCTGAGGCGGCGAAGTGAGGACTATTCGGTCTTGTGCAATACAGGAAAATCAGGGTAGGATTGAAAGAAAATTCTCACGTGTACTGGAGAAATCAGTATGTAGTGGATTTGCAGGTGTCTTCTGCCAGTTCCTAGCAAACAACTGCTTTGCCTCCATCCCTCCAGGGGTACCTGCTTATATTCCCTAGGGGAAGTTCTTGAAGCTTCAGGCCGAATAGAGAGCTGCCAAAATTACCCCTCACACTGGACATTGGGACAACATCACTACCACCACACCTAGCATTTACTTGGAATGATTAAATAGCTTTATATAGAATTCATTTGGCTTGAAAAAATCTAAATGACTTTTCTTTCTATTCTTATTCTTCTCTTTTATTCTTATGTTTTTGACTGTATCTCCTCCCACAGTTTTGTGCGGCTAGAGACACAAAAACTCACTTGAACATGGAAGAAATCCATGGAAGTCATCCCAAGTTTTCAGCAAATGACGGCCATTTTTCATTTTGAATGGATGTGTAATTAAAGCCCACCTGCGAATTTGTATATTAAATACACCTAACCAGAGGGTACTCTAACCTTTACAATGTCTCCCTAACATGCACATGTTAATAGCAAAAGTCCTTAAATGACCACGCTTCTCCTCCCAGTCCTTTTGTTGCCTTTAGCTCAGAATTTTTTTAAGGAGAGGGTGTGCAGGACTTAGGAGAGGCGCCCAAATGCATGTCAGACCAAGGGATGAGTTGCATTATAGGAGAAATCCAGAACAGTAGCACTGTGTTTATGTGTTTTTTAAGGGCCTGACGGGAGGTACTGGTAAGTAACTATAACAATAACTGGGGTTTGGGGAGGACATTGGGGAAGGGAAATCTAGATCTTTACTCTGGGGGTGGGCATGCCCTTTACTAACAAGATGTCTTCTGCAGTGGATTCATGTTGAGTCCTCAAATAACTGAAAAGAGCAATAATGAGAGCAAGGGGTACCCTCTAACTTTGATACCATAAACTTTGATATTAATAATAGTATGTTGAAGTGGCAACAACATGGGGCTATAAATAAATGTATAACCCTACACACTGTCTGACATTGGGATTAGCTGTTTTAGACAGGCATTATGGGTAAGTTAAAATGGTTGGACGTTTATTCTTATGGATTTATACAGCGCCCAACATGTTCCACACAAGCACAGGGAGAACATACAAACTCTTGCAGATGTGTCCAAGTGTGGATTCGGAACTCAGGGATCATCGCTGCAAGGAATGAGTGCTAACCACTGCCCATCTTTATTTAACCTTCCCATACTCTCTAATATATAAAGTAGAAATCTTGTATTGTATGTATGTATGTGCTCACCTCACAGCCACACCTGATGCATCCACATAACTGCGAAGCCCTCTGAAAGGGCTGACGCACCATGAAGGCCAGTTTGACCATAAAAAGCCTGCACGTCACTTACAAAGTGTGATGCCCAATTCAGTAACTCAGATAAAGGGCCTGGGATCCGTACACTGCCCCGACTACAACAACACAGACAAATAGTCCACTTCAGTGAACACAACAACAGTGTAATGTTACGGGACTACAGCAACTCAGAGAGCGGCACACACAGAACAGCTTCTATAACAGGGAACAATACATTTTCCCCTTAAAGGACAACTCCACCTCATAAGAACATCTTTAGAAAGAATGGCCATCTTTAAAATATGTTGATATATCATAGTTTGTCCTATGAATTCATTACTGTATGCCGCTAGGCTTCTGGATGCCTCATGGAAACTGAGTAATTTAGAAGCCTGTACTGAGCGTTTACGTGCCTGGGCATGCTCAGAAGAGGCAGACAGTGGATTAGCATCAGTCATATGGCTGTGATGTCAACTGTCAAAACCAAATGACAGTTGCAAACTGGAAGAAACAGGAGGAAGCAGAAACAGGAAACAGGGGATATTGTGCAGGACTTCAGGTTAGACTTATGTATTCAGTTTTAAAACTATTACCATTTAGGGTTTGGGGGGTGATCTACCTGTATGTAAGTTTATTTTGGGGCTGGAATGCCCTTAAGGTCTGTAAGACATTACACTTTGCACTGGAAGGTTACAAATATAAACCCTGGAAAGACTGTTCTATTGGTGATATGAACTACATTTGCAGTTAGGCAGGCAAAATTAAAGCAGAGGCCTCATGGAATGTGAGCACGCCCCCAGATATTGCTCTCTCGGCCACACCCCCAAACATTACGGTCACGCTCATACTCCAACCATCAGGCCAACGCCCACAAAGATAAATGCCATGCCCACAAACATCGCATTCACATCTTGGTGCTATTTTTAAAGCATTTGACAAGAAAATACTGATATCATGGCTTCTTACAAGCCATGTTGGTATACGCAAAACCAGTGTGAGTTTTTTTAAAAAAAATACTAGCACCTTCTCTATTTCCAGCTGTAGCTCCTATTATAATATAGTTTTATCTCTTAAAGGGTAACTTGGTCTTTAATTCTTCCAAATAGTAAGAATATAGAAAAGCCTTCTATCACACCTTCAAAATACAACCTAAAATCATATCCTAGATGAAAATTCATGAGAAGTATGCTGGAAAAATGTTTAGCCATATTACTTTCGCTTGAACATTCCTGTTTCAGCCACATGACCCAGCATTGTAGCCAGGATGGACCCACCTCAGCCTGCATTAAAGGACAAACAAAAAAAAAAAAACATCACCCCCATTACATGTCCACAACTTCCAGCAGCTTATCACTACTCACATTTACAGACTGTGCTTTCCTCACTTAGATATCACACAACAAATGAGTGCTAAAAGTCTGCCCTTCTGACGCCCAGGACCCTGATTAAAAATATCACTTGTCATTGTGATGGAATGTCTGTTACAAACTCTCTCCTCCCATCTGCCAGTCAAGCAACACTTGAAATTGCTAGAATACAGCCTATACAATCAAGGCTGATCTAGGGGTGAATGGAGGAGTTTTTCTCACATGCTGAGTGACAGTTAGAGGCAGGACTGGAATTGTTTGTTACACCCCCTTCACAGCATCGGCTAATTGAAGGCAGAGAGCTCGAAATCAGTAAATAATGTATGGGGAGGGCTATATACCTTTACTCTGTTTTTTAAAGCAACTAAAAAAATTTAGCTGATATTAAGTTGACCACACACTGACAATCCTCCAACATAAATGGAATGTTTCAAAAACAGCCTGCCTGATATTCACAATCGCAAAATAATGATCACAAAAAAAAGTTTAGACATTAGATCATGGATCCTCAAACTCTTTGAAAAAACTACAATGCAGCATCCTCAAATACAGAGGGAACTTAGGAAAAAGTCGGAGTTGTTTGTTTAAAATTCTGGAGGGCCAAAGTTTGAGGGCCTATATTAGATGGATCTGTGCTAAATGGTATCTGTTAGAAAAGTAGTTCTTAGGTATACAGTGCCAGAGTCAACAGCTATAGCTGGCAATTTGTGTGCTTTGTATACAATACAATACAATTATTCATTTTTAAGTGCGTTTTCTCCTGAGTCTCAGAGTTCAGTTCATTTGTGGTACAAGTTTTTGTCCAGAGGATGCAATCTATAGGTCTTCAAATACTGCATGCACAGTTGTGTTTCAGTGGATTTAAAACACTCCAGGGAGGGGCAGTTGTCTATTGACTGAGGTAAGGAGTTCCATAGAGTAGGTGCAGAATGACAGAAGGCTCTGTGACCGAAGGAATTTATTTTGTTACCAGGCAACTGGCTCTGATTACAAGGACTTTGGTTTTGTCATCATTTAGTTTTGCAGTG
Organism: Hymenochirus boettgeri; assembly: GCA_019447015.1. Classification (NCBI taxonomy): domain Eukaryota; kingdom Metazoa; phylum Chordata; class Amphibia; order Anura; family Pipidae; genus Hymenochirus; species Hymenochirus boettgeri. Next base: position 188,189,993 of record CM033469.1, on the reverse strand, counting down.
TTGTAACATCCATGCCACTAAAGGTGCCTTTACAACTATGTAAACATTTGTCTATAGAGTTCATTATAGACAAATGTCAATCTAAGAATTGCCTAGCCCATTCTTTCTGCAATCAACTTGAGATCACAAAATGAATGGGCCAAATAGCATTATCTCAAGATTAGAACCCACAGCTTGTAAAATGCGGCCTTTAAGGTGGCCATACACATGCGATTTCCATTGCCAATGGGCCGACAGATCACATTGGTATCTGTCCGCACATTGCGAAGGGAACCTTAACACGGAACCGACAGATCCCCATACGCTCTATGGGGAGTATTCGTCGTTGCGATCATTACACTTGTGGTGGAACGACGATTTCGACTTCAGCAAGCAAAGAAATAATCTGAATGGAAGGAACAGTTGACTTTTTATGGAACGCCTGTATAAACACATCAAGGCATTCAACACGAACTGTGTTGTAGCAGAATCTAGGTTCAGGGGGTCACGACAGAGGCTCATGAGAATGCTGGATATGTCTGTTCATCAGTTAAATTAAACTTGGACCGGGGTAAGCTTTTCCTGCTTATATTTATAGCACTGTACGGAGATTGGATGTTACAGGTTTGATGGCACCCTCCTCCTTAGAGGAGACTGTGTCTGAAAAGAAATTAGCAAATTCTTGCACAGATCCTGAGGGTTGTGGTACTGTTCTTTTGGCATGCTGGGTTACAGCAGAGGCCCACTTTGTGAAACAGTTTTAGACGGTGATTATCAACCATCAATAGGGCCCATTTAGCGGCATTGAAAATACAGAAAATTATATAATGCATTCATTAAAGTAACTTCCACAATGCAAAATACCTATATATTAGTTAATGAGGTTTTTACTAGGATGGTTAGATGGATTAGTCTTTTATCACCCTCCACAAAAAGGGTGGTGTTACAGGGTTAACTTTAACTTTTTTTTTTTCTTTACTTTCTTCATTCTACTTCCCTGTTTCCAAAATCCAATGCCGTGGGGGGGGAAGTTGCTGCAATTTTTTTTCAGTTAGAAGTTTTCATCTATGTGAGCATACAGTTGGTAAAGCCAAACATCTGGAGCAGCACCTATAAATGAGACTGGTCCCTTAACGTGAAGATCAACAAAACAATGGAGATGTTCTGTTGGTGATCTATAGCACCTTACTGGGAAGTAACGTGGTAAGGGAAGTGTGGGTCGTGGTTCGCGTAAGTTTGTTTTGTGTAAATCAGTTGGATGCGAATCTGTGTTGGATGGGCACTAATACAGTATTTTTACAGGTCCTGCGTACGATAAATGTGTGGGATGGTTAGAGAGGCTGCCTTCCTAACTCACATCCATACATAGCCCTTGCAGATCAGACGCCACGCACTTGCTGTGGTGGGTCCCTGCTCGCAGATCAGTTTCTATGACAGGCGCCACGTTATGGAACAGGTATGTAAGTGGATTGCTAAAATATGTTATTGCACTGTTTGCTTTTCAGGGCCCGAAAAAGTTTGTATATAAAACTAAATAGGATCTCTTTTTCACTAATGGGTGTTTTGTCTGTATTAGAAATAGTGATTATATTAGAGCATAACATAGTAAAATGATCACCGGAGGTTGAATGGTTAAAATACATAGACATCCAAACGATTCATAATGCCTGACTACAGTTAATCCAAAAGAGGGCAAATAAAAAAACCCCACAAAAACAACGTCCTGAAGGGAGAAAACTTCTTTTTGACCCAAATTGCAACAGGAAGAATCGTTTTTATAGATGCTACTCAAAAAAATTATTATCAAAGATAGTATAATCAAAGAGGCATGCCTTAAGGGTCTTTTTGTTCCTTAATGTTCTTAAAGGGCTGTCCACCCCCAAACTATAATCCCCCCCCCACACTGGCCACATATTGTGTAGTATAGTTTAATCCCTGTACCCCACATCCCAGCTCCATATGGTCTACTGTAGTCCCCCCCAAAGTCCAAAACTGACCACCAGGAGGATAGCAGAGTCACATATTAGTACTCTGCCTCCTATAGGGCCTCCAGGATAAGTGTAGCATGACACAATGCACACTTTCCCCCTCCCTCTCCCTCCCGATTAGGATTCCCTCCCCATAGGGTTAAAAATCTTTTTGACTAACTTCCCATGTCCCACCAGCCCCAACGCTCTATTAGTATCACAGAAAATGCCCAAAACAGACTGTTATTCACTCTTTCCTCCGCCCGCACGGAACTCCCGGCAGCTGCGTCCGTGATTGACTGCCGCTCAGCAAATCACAGAGAGATGCGACTTGCAGAGCGGCGGAGAAGGAAAGAGGGAAGGTAAGTAAGTTTGGGGCATTTCTTGATGATACTAATAGAGGGTTGGGCCTGCGGGGGCAGGTGAATGTTAGGTAAAAATTTTTAGAAGGGTGGAACCCTTTACGGTGGCAGTGCACAACAAAACAGTTACAATCAGCAATGTTTCGGGTCTGACTTCTAAAGACTTTATCAAGCCTATCTTTAGGACAGGATTATATAATATATATATATTATAATCTATAAACCTGTATACCACATGGGTGAGTGAAAAAGGTCACAGTTGTACTGTTATCACTTCTTAGAAACAATTATCTTCCTTCTAATCTTATAAAAGGATGCCCATGTTTGTGAGGTCTCATTCTCCAGGTCAGGTATATCTGTTTGTATTCATCGCCTGCGCTGGCATTCGGACTATGTTGCCTGTTGTTTTCTGCGTTTTTTTTGGCGCCGTACCTGTTGTCCTCTTTTCTGGTGAGGCTCGTCTAGCTTTCTTTTAGTGAGTTGTTGTGCCCTTGTGTGGTTTCATGTTAACCGCGGTTTTGAGCGTGCGCTTCGTGAAATGTTTTTCTTTTTTGGTTCTGTTGATTAGCACTTCAAAACGGATCACTCCGGTGTGATTAATTTTCCCTCCTTTTCTTCTTTGGTATCTTTAGCGTGTGTCCCCATCCCCCGTTTGCCGCGTTCTCCAACACCCACCCCATTCTCCATTGTGGTCACATTCCGTCCTACACCCCTTGTGTGTTTTGCTTTTTACGTCTCTATGGTTCCTTGTCCCTTTTGTCTTTTTTCTCTGCATTTTCATTTTTCCTCCCCTGGTTGTGTCTTTTCTCCTTTCCCCCTCTTTCCTCCTTCCTTTTCTGATTTTTGTCCTAGTCCGGCGTGTTGATTTCTTCGCCTTTTTCCTGTTTTGTGTTTCCACTTCTTTTACACTGTTTCTTCCTTTTTTTTCTGTCTTGCGCACTAGTGTCAGTCCCCTCTGGTTCGACTACCCCCGTCGCGCCTATTAAACCACATCCCTGTTTTGTTTTGGCCTTTCTCTCGTCCACCTCCTTAGGCGCTTGCATTACTCCAACTGCCAACTGCTCCGAGTCTTCATGCTTGGTCCCCCACCCCTGCCTGCCACCTGTGTCTTCTCGCCCTTTTGTTACACCCCCCGAATAACTGTGGCCTGCCCTCCGTTACTGTGGGCCCACCCAGCCTGGGTGCGCTTTTGGCACTTCTAGCCTGGACACCTACTGAGGACTAGCCCGACTCTTTGATTAGCTCAGTTGCCGGTTGCGTTCCATTTATCTGTTTCACTGTAGTATTGCACTTCCGTCAGTCGAGTCTGCTCGCCACGGACCCCTTTTGCCATAGTATATAACAGCGGTGGCCTGTCCGCCCGCTTTCGTCGTCCTCCACGGGCTACGAAATGCTTGCCCTCTCATGTGCAACCAATGTAACGCGGCTTTGCGTTGGCCCACTATCTATCGAGTTATGCGCAGGATGGCTGGTCGTACGCTGAGGTTGTGCGACATACGCGCGATCCCCAATAGCTAAAATCATGTGGGTTAATGTATCTATCCCAGTTTTGTCTACACTGTCTGTCGCCACACAAGATGCCTCTGGTAGTTCCAAACTTATATAAAAGGGATGATGTCCACCCCTCAGCCACTAAAGGCTTCATTTTGAATCTTTGTGGACAAGAAATGGCTATAAACCTTCAACCTCAAGAGGGTTTATAGCACCCCTCAGCGTTCCAAATGTAAATTACAAGCCTTCGTTCCCTGCTGCCTTCAGATTCACATCGCGTGATTGTGCCTATCAGAATGCTCCTCCCTGATTGTGTTGATCCTCTTGAATGGACGAACATTTCTGATGAGATCCGTATGTTGTTTTTTGGAACCAAGCCAGCCACTGTGGATTATTCCTGATGCAGAGGATGGTTAGCGGAAGTAGTAGACGAACAGGAGAGGTGCTATAGATAATCAACCTTAAACCAAACCTATCTTTAAAACTGGTTGTTTAGAGGCTGCACATCTTGTAATATAATTTTATCATTATTTAATTAAGCTATAGCTCACTTTTCTGTGACCTGATACTGAACTGATGCCTTACGTAGTGTTAAGCCATGCAGTGTTATTTTAATGTGACTCTAAAAATCATAATTACAACTATTAAAGGACAACTCCACCCTCATAAGAAACATTTTAGAAAGAATGGCCTCTTTAAAATAGGTTGAGACATCATACTTTGTCCTTGAAGTCTTATGTTTGCCTGTTATGCTTCTGGGGTGCCTCATGGAAACTGAGCAATTTAGAAACTTGTACGAGCCTGGGATTGCTCAGAAGAGGCAGGACAGGGGATTAACATCAGTCATAGCTTTGATGTCAACTGTCAAATTCCATAACTGACTGTGATGCTAACTGGAGAAACCAGGAAGCAGAAAAAGGGGAACAGGACCTTGTGCAGGATTTCCGGTTAGACTTTATATATTCAACATTTAAACTGTACCGTTTAGGGTTGTGGGGGGTGATTTACATGTATGTAAGTTTTCATTTTGGGCCTGACTTGCCCTTTAAATGCTTTATATCTACTTTTCTATTGTGCTGCATACTATTGCCAGTTAATATGTAAAGTACGTTTGCGAGGACAGTTGTTGCTGTTAAGAATCTGTACAAGAAATTTCTGTATTAAAGAAACATATCAATGTTTTCTTATGAAACTCATAGGACTAATCCCAATTCCTGATTAATATGCCCACAGACGGATCGCCCTGGGACACTGAATAGCCAAAGTTGCAATTAGGATCTTTGCAAATCTCAATGAAAATGTTGCATGCCGGGAACTCAATGTGTGACTGCTGGGTGGGGTCACTTGCCACTGAAGGAAGGATACCTGACAGACTCAGTCAGGAAGCCTTAATGTCACTGTGACCGGGCGAGAACAGTGCAGACGTCCCAATAACATCTGTAAAGGCGTCTTCATGCCGCCAGGCTGGCATCTGCTTTGCGGAGTCTAAAGAGTAATAAGGGCGGGGGAAAAAAAGCCTGTGTTATTTCTTCGGCAGAATGTAAGATAAGGCACAACATGCTTGTAGCAAGGGCTATCAGTAGGGTTTCTCAACTGACAGCACACAAGCTCCATCATAAGTGTTCTCTCTTAACACTGCAGTCTAGCTCCCCTGCTTTGGCCCTGTTACCTGAATGGGCAGCAACTAACTAATGGACGCTAGGTGATTGTCCGTTCCCCGGTTATTGGAACATTTTTACAAACTTTGAAGCAGAAAATATTTCTAAAGATAAAACTTATTTATAAGTTAATCGCATGCTGCATTAACTTTCAAAGCATTTAGACTATCAAAGATTTATCCCCCTCACACTATCACGGGGGGTCCTATCCTTTCTTGTGCCAAGCAAGGCTATGTTCAGTACTTTGAAGTTTTATGCAGTAAAGAAAAAGACTTACACTGTGATGCAAGATATACACCACAAGTATTCCTCGCCATTTGTTGGCAAATAAAGTACCAGTAGAATCCCGTTTATAATAACTTATTATTGATCAGCTTAGTAATGTTGGGTAGGGACAATGTGCAAGTGCTTTGTCATTAAACTGAATATATGAACATAACTTATATTTTTTAGTCTAACATTGCCTGTTGTTTTTTATTGCATAAACATGATTGCAACTTCCTTTACTGTAACTATACAGAAGAAAAGATCATTTTTAAATATTAGTTAAACGTTAATGAATATTTACATGCCACAGAACACTCTGCGCATGAATTAAACAAACTGAAATAGCCAGGTTGAATGTATGTTGATAAATGTTTGCCCTGTTTAGAGGGAGGATGAGGTGCAAACTAGTGCATAGCACGAGTAAGCAGGGCTGGCCTTAGTGGAATGTTAGATAATGTTTATCTAACAATTCTATTACAGACAGGCTGCTTAGCAGACGACGGCAGGTCTGCGCTGGACTATGGGAGGGGAGAGAGATTAGGGACATTCGTTGGCATACAAGAATGCAACTCCCCAACATTATTTGTAGTCTGGAAGGGTGGATTGCTTTCACCATATCAGCAGATGCCTTCCACACATTCTAAAATTGTTGGCGACTGTTCTTTATTTAGGGAATATGTAAAGGGTTTTTAGAGGAAGACGATGTCCTTGCAGGGGTGGAGTGAGTCAGGGCCGGGGTACCACTAATTATGGGGGAGGGAAATAGCATGAGCATTATACCAGCCCATTGTATTTTGATATGTCTTGTTACACGAAACTCTGAAAACCCAACCCAATAGACAAACAGTAGAAGTACATGGAGAAACACATGTACAAACCCATGCCTTACAGATTAGTTTGAGGTTGCAAGGTGCAAGACAACCTTAGTATAGGCAACACAATCAAATGTAACAATGCAGTGTTTATATATGTTCCAAAGATGGCCTGATTATGCCCTTCTCTTGCAGGGTGATTCTGGAGGCCCTCTTGTGTGCATGGAGTGATCAGGGAATAACATCCCTTTAATCATCCGGTCTTGTGGAAGCGTGGGCCAGATTGGCTTTTCACGGGTGGCTTTGTTTAGAGGCTTTGTTTAGAAGGTCATTGACAATTCAATCAACAGTTGAATCTGCAGGAAAATAAAATAATTCAAAGCTATTGCAAAAATATAAGCTCAGCCAGTGTGGGTTGCTGGAAGTTGAGCAATGTGCTCACTAGAGCAGTATTGCTTTTACGTTCCTCCCCGTAATCTTTATAAATTAAAAAGCAATAACCTTAACTGGATATGTGTTAATTGATGTCTGCTATAGTTAATATATAGAAAAAATATAGAATATATGCTTTCATGTGTTAACAAGGCGTTACAACTGAACATAAATGATATACATAAAATATAATATGTCCCTGGTCTTGTCTGGCTTTATCTGCAAATATACCGTATGTTGTTTTTTTGTGCACTCAGTCAGTTATGATCTAAAACGCAGTACACATAGGCACATGCTTTTGGTATAAAACTGACGCATAAGACGACGCCTAATCGGTATGATTTTCCACCCATAAATGATACTCAGACCCTCCATTGACATTTTTATGTGAAGGTGTCTGACGTTTGTTTAACCTTGCTAATTATTTTACATGCATTCATTACATTCTATATTTACGACCATTGGTAGGGACAGTGTGGACTAAAGAGAAACATCTGATATTGTCAGTAAGGGCTGGTGTACACACAAGCAGATATTTTGGCCGATCGGCCCATTTTCTGTTATAAGATCGGCCCACGATCAATGTTGGTCTTCTTTTGTCCACATCGGACCAAAGGGAGAATCGTCGAAAATGTTGGTTAAAAAAACAGCTGTCTGTGGGTCTCCTATGGACCGCCCAATTAGTTGCGACAAATTTGATTAGTGTGAAAACTATTGATAGTGTGAATGTCCTATGACTAAGGCGTGGGTAAGCCGAAAACGCGCCAGCCGAGATTGCTTTTTATGTAAACTTCCACGATTAATAAAATAAAGATGTTTTTATGACTGCAGGGATACTTTCTTGCGAAAGCAAACAAAACAACAGCAGTGTGCACACCAGCTATTATCTGCTTTTTTTCTTGGTTTGTGAGTCTCAAGCGGAAAGGGCTCAGGGCAGTGCACCTGGGCCACCCATTGAGGCGGAGTGGTATTGATCCAAACATTTTTTTTTATGCTTTTAAAGAGATTAATGTTTTTGTGTGGTTAGGCCAATTGTTGAACTTATAGCGGAGATTGCCAGTGTAATACACGGATCACTTATATAAGTATAGTATGTTGAGTTGAATACCCAAGACATATCGTCAGCTCAGTCCAACCCCATCTAGCAATTACATATAATTTCCTGTAACTGTTGATCCAGAGGAAGGCAAAAAAACCACCCCAAATTTATTGAAGGGGGAAAAATTCTTCTGAAACCAAGTGGTGCAATCGGAAAATTCCCTGGATTCAACTCTACTTTATGTATCATACCAGTAACTTGCAAACATTTCTTGTGCAAGGACAATCATGCCAGCTTTTTTTTTTAAATGACCCATATGAACCTGCCATAACACGTCCACGGAGACAGTCATCATCAGCTTGACCGGTCTCACAGTGAAAACCCTTTCCGAATTAAACCTTTTTCTTCAAGTCTTAGGGATGTTCTCGTGTCCTGACATGTTTATTGGTGAACAATGGCCCAGATACTTTATGTTATGGCCCGTTAAGTAATTTATACACAGTAAAATATCCCCACGAAGCGCTTTCTCCAGCGTACATAATTGTAACTTTCCAGTATTCTTCAATTAAAGCTGCCCCCAATCCCCTTATTAATTTAGTTGGCCCTTCCGAACCCTTTTCCATTTCAAAAGAGGTCCTTTTGTACACATTGGATTCCAAAATTCATATCCAATCGAGCATTTCAAGCGAAGAAATAATCTTGAATCCCAACTAATCAGATAATTGGATCTGCTTGCGCACTGGCTGTGCTACTTTCAGTTGTTATACACCAAAACTCCAAGATCCTTTCCAACGGATTCATTCACTTAACCACAGAGCCATTTATGTATAAGTAGCAACAAGGTATTTTTAAGCAATCCAACCTTAACATTATCAAACTACATTTATTCAATCAGCCAATGTGACCAATTATCTAGATCCCTTGCAACGATTGCCACATACTCTGAAGTTTTAATTGTCGACAAAGTTTGTGTCGTCAGCAAACACAGAAACCTTGTGCTGACAAACCCACTTCCAAATTCATTAATTAAATAGATTAAATAGAAGCGGCCCCAGCACAGACCACTTGGCACCTCATCTTAGCACTTTGGCCAAATGATGATGCCCATTAACAAACTATCTCTGCAACTCTATTCATCTACCCATTTCCTATCCATGTACAAATGTGACCTCCCCCGGCCAACAGACCTTAGCTTATTCATTAGTCGTCTATGGGGGACTGTATTCAAAAAGCCTTGCAAAATCAAGTAAACTACATCATGCTATGCCAGAGTCTAAATTTCTATTAATTCTCATAAAAGCCAAGCAAGTAGTTTGAAAAGATCTATTTCCTCCCTAAATCCATGGCTGTTACTACTTATAATGTCAGTCCTGAACACATGTATCTCGAAATGTTCTCCTATTAAACTTTCCGGATCTTCCCCACACTGAAGGTTAAACTTACAGGCCTTGTAAGTACCCGGTCTGTGAAACGACTGACCCTTTGAATATTGAATAACATCAGACCTTTTCCAATCCAGAGGCCACACCACCGACATGGGGTAATCAGCAAAAATAAAAGAAACAAGGCCCTAGATAAAACTAGAACTTACGCTCCTTAAGTACCCGAGGATGTATTTTTATCCTGTTCCAGGAGATTATTAAAATTAACCTTCTTGTAGTTTCTTCTGACCATATCCTGACGTTAACCAAAATGCAACTTGAAATTTTATACCATTTAGTGCTAGACTAACTCTATGATATCTGTACTTGGATTTCTATAGTGAGTATCAGAGAAAAAAATTATTCAAGGACATTTGCTTTATACGCCCATCCTCAGTAACTCACTTATCCCCATTAATTAATGGTTGCCACATTCTCAGTCCTCATCTTCTTACGATATATACTTTAATATTTAATAAAAAATTTTTAGGCTCTTAGTGCTGCTTTGTTCAACGCTATCCTAACTTCATTATTAAGGGCATGTCACCCCGAAATTAAGTTTGATATGTGGTAGGGATGCTCCCCCGCCCAAACCGCATAAATATAATTGTTATAGAAGACCGCCCCGATTCTACTTACCTGCCCTACTATCCTCCGCTGCAGTGTTCAGGCCCCTGCTGCATGGATTGAAAAGCAGGGGGCGGGACCGCAGCCGCTGTCAGTGATTGGCCTGGAGAGGCAGGGAGGGCGGCAACTGAGCAATGCCTCAACATGATGAGGTTGAGGAAAGTCTCAGGCACCGCTGCGTCAACACTGCTCCTACACAGCAGTTTTCTGGATTTCGGAGGGGCAAGGCAGGGGAACTATTGAGGCAGAATGTAAGGTAAGGATTGTTTACAACTACTGATGTGGCCAGAAGGGGTTTTAAATTTAGTTTTGGGGGTGGACTGCCCTGTAATTTTAGATAGTTTGATGCTTTCGTTACACTCCTGGTTACAGTTTTTATACTCCCTAAAGGCCCTTTCCGTTCCATCTGCCTTAAAGGTTTTAAATGCTTTTTTTTCCTTACCATGTGCCTCTCTTATATCAGAATTAAGCCACATGGGCGCGGATTATTTTGTTTACATTTATTCCCAAGGGTTATAATTTAGATGTGAACTGGCTTAAAATCACCTTGACCACAGTCACACTTAGTTCCGTACATTTACCTGATAAGACCTTATCCCAGTTTGACATTCTGACGAGCTGCGTTTAACCTGGGGAAAATTGCTTTCATGAAATTAAAGGCTTGTTACCCAAGCCGACTTTCCTTTCGATAAACAAAGTCCCCAAAATGACTATTTCATGGTCATATTCCACTAAGGCCTCCAGTTACCTTTATTATTATAATGCGCTCCAAATGTAGATATTACCCGATCAACAGAGCTCCTTCTAGTAGGAAACATCACCAGCCCTGTGAAGAAAATTATCCTGCAGCAAATTCAGGCACTCTCGCCTTTTCTGTGATGGCAGTTCCACCACACCAACAAAGTCAGGGTAAGGAAGTCCCCCAGAATGAGCACACCTCCCCAAACTTGCAGCACTTGAAAACTGCATATGAAGTTGATCAACTCTCTCTGCTAGATTTGGCGCTTATAGCCGACACCACAATGACATTACCCCCTTTCCTGTTTGCCCTAATTCCACCCATATTGCCTTCCACTTTATATCCATATCACCAGTTATTATTCTTTTAAATTTGGTCTTCAATTTTTTTTAACATAAAACACATACTCCTCCCCCCTTTCCTTTTTTTTCTGTCTGCCTAAACAAGGCATATCTTCTATCTTTACAGCCCAGTCGTGAGAAACTGTTCAACCAAGTTTCTGCTATACCTATTACCATCATACTTTTCATCAATGCCTCATTTCCAATTCACCCATTTGTCAGCCAGGCTTTCTCGCATTTGCAAACATTACATTTTAGGTTATGATCCTTGTAATTTATTCGTACAACTTTGATACAATTCCTACCCTATCCCCTATGCTAGCGCACCCCCCGTTTCAACCCACCACTGGATATCTACACCCGCTTTCCTCGCTGGACAATCTATCCCAGTGAGGACTGCAATACTCCCCCCAAACCTAGTTTTTAAAATCCTCCTCAAACCCTCTAGCCATCTTCTCCCCTCTTAAAACAGCTGCACCACCATCCGTGAGAGTGAGGTGCAAACCCATCCATACGAAAGAGGCCTGTAGAGACAGCAACGTCTGCCCAGTCTCAATAAACCCAAACACCTTCTTCCGTACACCACTATTTAGCCACGCATAATGCTACCTAAGCTCCCGCTTGTCTCCTGGACTTAGAACGTGGCTGCGGTAGTATTTCTGAAAACACTACCCTGGAGGTCCTTGCTTTTATCTGGGCCCCTAGTTCTCGAAATCATGTAGGACTCCCTCCACCTCTAACTTTGTCATTGGCACCAATGTGAACCAAGACCGCCGGGTTCACCACCCGGCCCCACCCACTAATCTGTTCTACTACGATCCACTACATGCGAAACCATAGCACCAGGCAGGCACACACCAGTTCGCATGTAGGGTCTTGGCGGCAGGATACCCATATTAACCTTCTTCTAATGGGGTCCCCCCCTACCACTACACCTGCCTTGCATTCCTGACCCTGCGTGTCCTCCTCCCTTGTATCAGAGATCCCTGGCAGTCCCTGGGTGCTCAAGGACGACACCCCGACATAACGCTAATCCGAGGGTTCCTCCTCCACGTCATTACCTAGGCGGCCAAAACTGTTGGGATGGACAAACTGGGAAGAAGCCCCCTACTCTTCCGTCCCCCACTTCCCTAGGAACCCTAACAAAATACTCTCTTCCTCATTTCCTTCTTGTCCCTCTTCCACACCTCTCTTACTGGCCCCAGCCAGTGCCTGCTGACACCCCCGTTCTTGCCAATCCCCGAATGCTGCATGCTGCCCCCTGAGAATTCCACCGCAAAAGCTTCAACTGGCAACCAACTCACACTGACCACAGGACATAGGTTTCCCGGAACGTTTCGCTCCAGGTTACTATCATGTGGCCCGATTTGCACAATGCATTGTACTGACAAAATGCGCCCTTCTAATACACAACAACACCAGTGACCACAAACCTTGTGTAATTTCCTTCTTGTTTCAATGTCCGTCTTTTATATGTCCTGAGAGCAAGGGTACTTAAGAGAAAGGGCCCTCAAAGTTGTTAACTCACAGGAAACTCCTTTTGTTAGGTCAAAAACCACAGGCCCAACAATGTGAATCCTATTTACCTAATAGGCCCCAACCCCCACACCAATGTGACAAGAGCAAGAAGAGAGGGAAAAAAAACCCAAACACTTATTAACCCTTTCCACAGGCCCTGTTGTGATTTACAACAGGACAATACGAGAATATAGAAGTCCAGCAACCCCTTTACGGAAGAAGAAAGATTAGTCTGCTTACTGCACACCAGTCTGCACACAGTTTTAGCATTATAACATATAAGTGAGTGAGATTCATCTCATATTTAAAGTGACTATTAAATAGTGGCTATGGGGGGAGATATTAGGGAGATAAGTGTGTATATTTGTTAGGTAATGTGAATGCTCGGCTATGATAAATTATTTTACATGTTGTACAGCTATAAGTGTTGTTCCTGTTTGTTATGTATAGTGTGCTTTACAAGGTTCAGTATTGTATCAGTCTGAAGAAGAAGCTTAAGAAATCTTGAAATATTTGCATGTAGATAGCCAATATTAGTTTTACTTATATCCAAGATTATCTCGATTTTCATCCATGGCTGCCTACTACTAATTTGACATGGTATTGTTAATCTACACTATAAACCATGATTGAACTAGTAACATTTTTTTTGTTATTAATCATGTGCATTTTCCCAATGTTGTAAAGTTGCAACATAATAAAAGTTAAAATCTTGTTAGCACTTTTTTAAAGTTGAATGCTTTGTTAATTCTGAACTGAGGTTACTGCATCGCCATCGGTTGTTTACTTTGGATGAACCATCAAGAATCTTTATCCTTTTTGCCCAAGCATGGTTTGTCCATAATCCCGGATATCATAAGTGCAATACGGGTGTTAGATTCCTGGCGTATTTGTTTGCACATGACGAAAAGACGCCTGTACAATACACTGAACTCCAATTACATATTAGGGTCCCCGGAGTAACCTAAAGAGAAAGGGGAATGTTTAGAAAAAATACAGCAAGAAAACCTAAAATGTCATAAAACCTCACAGGTGCACTTAAGTGTAGTTTTATATATGTATGCATGATGAACGGGACAATTATAAATCATTACACCAGGCTACAGCTGGGTACACAAATTGCTATCTAGGGCCAATACGGCAGTAGCAAGGGATCTTAACACCTTACTCTGGGCGTTCCTATAACACCTCTTAGCCACTATCTAATCACACCCTTAACACCTGGCTGTGATATGCTAATTGGGATTTTCCAGGGTACATATTTGCCACAGATTCTTGTACAAGTCATTCTGAATTGAGAAAGCCAGTCGGATGACTAGCGAAACGTCTTCAAGAACTACATTTCAAGTCCAGTTGATCTAATTGAATACAACAGATATACCATGACCTGGATGAATGAGAACCTTCACAAGCAGACCTAGATAGATTATCAAAATGGGCAGCAGAATGGCAGATGAGATTCAATGTAGATAAATGTAAGGTGATGCATTTGAGATTTAATAATCCCTGTGCCATCTACACCATAAATAACTCTGTGTTAAGTTCATCTGTAATGGAAAAAGATTTGGGGGTTCTGGTAGATAACAGACTTAGCTGTAGCAAACAATGCCAGGTAGCAACAGCTAGAGCTAGCAAGATATTGTCTTGTATAAAAAGGGGAATAGATTCAAGAGAGAAAAATATTATTCTCCCTCTTTACAAGGCACTGGTAAGGCCTCATTTGGAATATGTGGTGCAGTTTTGGAATCCCATATACAAAAGGGACATCTTTGAAATTGAGGCAGTTCAGAGAAGGGCAACTAAATTAATAAGGGGAATTGGTGTGTCGCACCCGGGGTTCAAAGCCGCCAAATGCCGGGGAAAGGTGGAAATGAATCTCCATATGCAGTTGGCGAAAGCGCTGGTTGGGGCATGTTTTGGTATGGGGGATTTAACTACCCTGAAATAGATTGGAGTAAGGACTGCCAGCACCTCAAAGGTATAAAGTTCTTAAATTTCTATATGAGCATTTTCTTTCACGATGGTAGAAGTTCCTACTAGACAGAATGCGTTGTTGGATCTGGTGAATCTAATAACCCTGAGCTCATTTTGGAGATGAGGTAATGGGAAGTAGGGAACAGTGACCATGATATAGTGTCATTTAATATAGTTGCAAAAACTAAAGTGCACTGACTTACAAAAACTTTAACTTTAGGAAAGCTAATTTTATGCTTTTAAAGGAATCGCTCCTGCTCATAGACTGGGGGGAACTGTTTCTAGGTAAAGATACTGAGCAGATGTGGACCACTTTTAAAGGGAGTATTAACTATTACATTTCCAATCGGTACTTTAGGTAAAAGTGTAAAAAATTAGGTCCAGTCCTGCATGGCTTAATGCTCAGGTAAAAAGGGAAAGGAAAAAAAGAAAAGGGCTTTAAAATTTTGAAAACAGAAGGCACAGAAACAGCTTACAGGGAGTACAAAGCTGTAATAAAGAGTGCAAGAAAGCAATTAAACTAGCTAAAATAGAAAATGAAATAGGATTGCCGAACAAAGCAAGTCCATCCCCAAAATGTTTTTTAGTATATAAATGGTAAAAAGATGAGGACTGAGAATGTGGGACCATTAATAATGGAGCTGAGGTGGTTGTAGAGGATGCCGAAGGGCTAATCTGCTAAACCGTTTTTTACAATCGGTTTTACTGTTGAGAATCCTTGTCCTTACAGTAGGGATTGTAAAAGTGAGGGAAAAATGAAGAGTTTCACATTGGATAACAGAGGATATGGTACGGAAACAATTAGACAATTAATATCAATAAGCCCAGGACCTGATGGATTGCATCCTAGGATTTTAAAAGAAGCTTAGTTCAGTTCTAGCTAGGCCACTGTTTCTCATATTTTCAGATTCGCTTTGTCTGGGGACGTGGCCGCTGGATTGGAAAAAAGCCAATGTAATACCAATATTCAAAAAAGGTAGTCGTTCACAGCCTGGAAACTATAGACCTGTAAGCCTAAGGTGATGGGAAACTTTGTTAAGGGATCATATCCTTGACTTTGTTCCAGGATCATCTTATTAGTTAGTAGCATGGATTTATGAGAAATAGATCATGCCAGACAAATTTAATTGTTTTTATTGAAGAAGTGATAGAAGTAGATTCAGGCACAGCAGTGGATGTGGTATATTTGGATTTTGCAAAAGCTTTTGATACTGTGCCACATAGGCGACTAATGTATAAACTGAGGATGTGGGCCTTGAAGAAAACATTTGTTCATGGATAGAGAACTGGTTATTGGACCGCAAACAGAGAGTGGTGTTAATGGAGCTACATCTATGTGGGCTAAAGTTCTAAGCGGAGTGCCTCAGGGTTCTGTACTGGGGCCACTTCTGTTAATTCTGTTTATAAATGACTTAGAAGGGGGCATTGAGAGCAAGGTCTCTGTGTTTGCTGAACACTAATTATGCAGAGCTTGGAAACTTCCAATGATGTGCAAGTGCTGCAAGCAGACTAGATAGATTATCAAAATGGGCAGCAAATGGCAGATGAGATTCAATGTGATAAAGTAAGGTGATGCTTCTGAGATTTAATTTACCTCGCACTCGTCTGTCAGGGTAGGGTTTAAAATCCCCCCCTTAACCAAAACAGCTTCCCCAAGTAACCGAGCGCCTTCGCCAACTGCATATGGAGATTGATTCCCCCCTCCTCCCGTCATGTTAGCGACTGTAAGTAACATATGATCGTGTATATAAATAAGCTCCTCGCTGTGCATTTGTTACTAAACTCTGACCCTCTCTAACCCATCGCCGATAGACCAAATATCTATCTCACATAAATTCCCTTAGTTTTCGGTTACAACAACAATAATCCCTAGGCTACGGCGGTACGCGCAGCCCATGTTGGGTCTGACTTAAATTAACGGCGGGTGTAATAACTGCATTTGTACTGTGACATTTCCTGGCCAAAGAACCATAGGCAGATGCCAATTTTTATGCCTGGTTGGTAGAAGAACTAGCTAGGTAGTGTTTGTCTTAAAATAAACGGTAGGGGATTGAATGCCCTTACTGTGCATATTAAATTTACCAAAGCAACCCCAATTTATCTAAGTTTGGTAGCAAATTTTGGCTGTTGTCTGATCATTTGGTCGCTGAAATTTCTGTCATTCTAAATCAACAGGTCTAAATGCCATCAACACGTAGCAATGAAATGGGTTAAAAGGTCTGCTGAAGGCTGTAACGAGACAACTGCTATGGCACAGTATTGTGTGTCTTTGATCACTGGGTTTAAAAGGGAATGGAGTATGGGCCATAGTATGCAGGCGCTGTGTTCCTGTTCCAACGGTCCTATTACTATTATGCAGCGTTGGTAAGGTGTGGGTGGTGTGTGAGCTACATTTTTTTGCTTTAATGCATTTTGTCGTTACATGTAAAGCATCTCTGTGACAGTTGTGTTGTGTTGGATTGAAGCAGTCCAGAATTTTATGGCTACCGTTATGATTTTTAAAATGGGGAGACTTTAAGCTAAACTGCGTCAGCTAAAGCTCAATTTATTCCATATGAAAAATCACCGGAAACTGCTGTGAAGCAATACAGTTCAGTGGAATTTTTCTGCCCAGCGGATTTCCGACGCCGATTGATGCTTTAATCATCAGGAGGAACGTATATTTGGGGAGAGTGGCCCCCTTAAGGGGAAACTTCATTCGGTGGACTGGTATAAGCTGGTCATTAAAATACCCAAGCAGAGTGGCGACGCATAAGCTGGATTGCAGGGTGTCAGTTGGATGACAACTTTTGGTCCCCAGTACGGCAACAGTGGTTTATGGCAGTTGTGTACAGATCTTAGGATGCATGCTCACTCTCCACGTCCGTAATAAAAGAATTTCTAAACTTAAGATTGGGCTCGCTAGCCGATATGGATCATCTCTTGAAAATGGCGCTCCACATCAAGAACGGTCCATGTCGTCTAACCGAGGGAGAGCCCGTGAAGCTGGTCTGGCGACACCCGACCGCCTTCCTAGCGATCTTTGTTGTTCTTCCCCAGAATGACTGTAGCTAGTATGCGTGACAGCCCCCGAGAGGAGCAGTCGAGTGTCGCCGGTGGCCGTGGACAATATGACAGGAGACAGTGCACTGGACGCGGCAGTGACATCTGCAGGGTCACCACTGGGTGTGACAGAGGACCTGACTGCGCCAATTGTTTTAAATAATCCGCAGCGCTGGCAACATCGGCTCCGCTGGCCGTCGGCCAGCGGTCTCACTGGTCGCCCTCAGTGATCTGCCCTGGCGTCGCTACCTGAGGTGGGGTTGGTGTCGCCAGCCCGAAAGACGTCGCGCCAAGGGCCTCTTTTAAGAGCCGCACTGGGGTCCCGGTTCGAGCTGCGGACCCCCGCCAAAAGCACTTATTATGCCGCAAGTCATTGTCAGTGCCGCCAAGGGCCCTTACAAGGGGCCGGGAGGGGTCGCGTTTTCGAGCTGCGGGACCCCTAATCCACCCCAAAGGGCTCCTTGTAGAGCCGCAAGGGCACTTGTCAGTGCCCGCAAGGGCCCTTAGCCGGGGAGGGGTCCTGTGTCGAGCTGCGGGGACGCCCTAGAGCCCCAAAGTGCTCTTGTTAATAGCGGCCGGCAATGGGGGCAGGCTGTGGTCATGTGCCGGAGCAAGGCCCTTATAAGGTGCCGGGGAGGGGGGGGTTCCCGTTCGAGCTGCGGGAACCCCTAAGCCCAAACATGCTCTTTGTCAAGGCGCAAGGCACTTGTCAATTGCGCAATGGCCCTTATAAGGCCGGGGAGGGGGGGTCCCGGTTCGAGCTGCGGGACCCCCTAAGCCCCAAAAGGCCCTTCTCAGTCCCCACGGCCGCTGGAAGGGAAGGACCTCCACCCCCGGCCAGAGCCCCCCAGCGGCTCCTCCCTTCCCCTCCCCGGGAGCGGCCGGGGGGCGGGGTGCTTGGAGGGGTTTGCCGGGAGGGGGTGCGCGGCGGTGGTCTGCAGGGACCACCTGCTGCGGCCCCTTCCCGCAGCCCCCTCCTAGCCTCGGCCTTCCGGAGTTGGCCTCGAACGGGGAACGGGTTGGTGGGGGGCTGCTGGAATGCGGTGGACGGGTTGGGTCGTCTCTGGCCCGTGCCGCGGGGAGGGTGGGCGTGTCTCCCTGGGCGGGTGCCGACCACGCCGCCGCGGTTGCTGCCCTCCCCAAACCTGGGGAGGTTAGTAATCGGCTGTACCTTTTACGCCACCTTCAAGTGGGCGAAGTAACACGAGCCGATACGTAGCCGAGCAGAAACCAGTACCGGGGGGGCCGGAGCTTTATAAATAGCAGGCGGGCGTAACAGGTAAGTATGCGGCGCGAAAGTTAACGCTTTCGGTTAAACTTTTCCGCGCTTTTCGTGACCTTTATAAATCGCGGTAACGCGGGATTTATGCGTTAGATGTCCGCGAACCCGGCCTGCAAAAGTTTAACGAAGCCTTTTGTGCTTTATAAAATGCCCTTAGAGTTCTTCATAGTACTGGGAACGTTCTGAGAGTGCATGGGTTTAATAATGGCAGCAGGAGGTCTACGAAACCTCTTGTGCATTTAAGTGCATCATGGGTCCATAGCACAGACTGTGAATTAATCGTGGCAGGAAAGGGGGAAGGCTTATAGAAACTTTGCATATGGTCCTTTGGTTATTTCAGAAAATTGTGTCACATTGAAAGATTGAAAACCAAGAGGCTGCTAGGTTTCTGTGATATTTTCCATAAGGACGTGTTATAGTATGGGAAGAGATGATGTTAGGACAAGCCTTAAAGGTGGACCATACATTAGAAGAATTTTACTACCTAACCGAGCAAGTCCCACAAGCATTGACCGAAACCTGACGGACGCGGGGGGGCGGGCTTTCCCGTATTCTCCTTGCGACCGGGCACATGCATCGTGGGATTGGATCTGTCGGGCGCAAGTAAATCGCCTATGTAATGGCCCAACCTTTAGTGCTGTGTGAAGGATGAGTTCCAATATTTTGTCCAGATTAAATTTTAAGTAAATTTGTCGCAAAAAACACCAGTCTGGCGTTCGTCGATAAGTAAGTTGTAAAATCCGTTGATAGGTCTTCAATGGACCCATGATCTGTTGGGGACAAGGTTCCCCGCTGGTACCATGATTACAGCGTGATCAATGGCAAGAGGCGAAAATATTGCACTATGTGTACCCGCCCTATCCTCTACGCCATGATTGGGTACATAATTTAGCAATGGTTGGTAAAAGGTCTGATGATTACTTTGTGTACAGTATCTGTGTCAGTTGGAAATATCCCGTGCAAATGCTGCCTGAGTGTTTGTTGTAAAGTTTGGTGATAGTTAACATAGAAATTTATGAAAAAAAAATAAAAATTTCCCCAGTTGGCCCCCCACCTGGGTGTAAGCGGTTTAAAAACGTCTTATTCCACCCTCTGCTCCAAATGGTATCTCGTTGTGGTGTTAGCCAAAGTCCCAGAAAGTAAAGCGCAGAAGCCGTGTCTGTGTGTTAAAAAGTTTACCTCCCCTTACCTTTCCTCTGAGAAGTTTTCCTGGCATTCACAGTGGAGCCATCCCACGTCCTCGGATCCATCTTGCTCCTTGGTAGCCCTACTTTAAAAACACCTTGTGTGTATGAGTGGAGGAGCCCTGAGCCCACCCCACAACGTCCGTCAAAAAAAGCAAGCTTTTTGCAAAATAAGCGACGCCGGATTTAACAAAAGCGTCTGGAGGTACTTTCATGATGAGTTTTTTTTTTTTTTGTACAAGAAGACCAGAGTTTGGGGGGTGGGCTTGGGTCCCCCTCACTACAGAAAAAAGTTATAGTTGAAGTGGTGGAGATACCACTTTAATGTTGGATTGTTATACCGCATATGTTTTATATCTTAGTCTTTAGTATACAGCTGCAAAACTATAGGTAAAAACATTGCAATTTGATTATAAGCAATTGTCGAGTATAGACGTATATGCTTCATTGTGACTGGATTAAAATGTTATCATTTATTATATTTTAGAGCATAACTCATAAAAAGTTTCAAAAAATTCCTCCACCGAACAAACAGTGAGGCCACTCTATGACCAGTGGTCCCTGCACATCCTTGAGAAACCCTGAATAAAACATCTCAAGCAAATTAATTAAAGCCAAAGCCTTTAAACTAAACCACGTTCCCTCCTTTCCGTTTCTTTGTCATCATTAATGTTTTCAGATCAATGTTGTTAACCACATAAACCACTTTGCTGCAATTACTTTCCAAGTGCATCAATATGGAAGTATTATTTGAATTACTAGTTTTATTTTCTAACAGCCAAAGGACAATTTTATCTGTGATTTATGGGAGAATCTTCCATGGAATTTGGTGGGGGTTTTTCATTTACACAATAAAAGCCACCTAAATTGGCTAATTCAAGTTAATCTATATTATTGGGCCATTTATAGGGGTAGGATTGTGTATTCTAGGCCATACATACCTTAAATTACAATGATTAACTTTTTTAATTTAACCCCAAAATAAAACACTTGAATAAACTTATTTAACAAAGGTACAAAAACATTTGCCTGTTCATCATTTGAAACAACCAATCAATTGGTTAGAAAACATTTGATAATGTCTGATTGGTTGATGTCAAGATTAAACAGCACTGGTAACATTTTTGTTTCCTTCTTATAAATAAATCCAATTATAACTTGGTTACCCATACATTCTGTGTGCTATGGCAGTTACATTTATTTACAAACAGGCTGCAGTTTCATCACCATTTACTCTGAAGACACTCCACACGAGCAAATTTATTGACATGTAAATAAAGCATTTGCAAATATGTATTTTCAAATTAGATTCTCATGGCCTGATTTATAAATATATTATACCGGTATGTGTTGTGTATGCCGTATTATTTTAAAATGTCCCATTAGCGGCGTGTTAAAACCATAAAAACTGGGGCCACACTTGCTACAGAGAATATGCTAAACTAGCATAATCACATGGTGTTCACAAAGAATATGGAAGTTCACCAGCTATGTCAGTAGCTAATAATGTAAGAGAAGAAGGGATAAAAGGAATCAATGTTTGATGTATATTAGCACAAGTCGTTGTTGAGTTGACGTCTACATCACAGCAGGGGTGTGGATGGGAGGGTGACTGGTGCCTGGAATCCCCCTTTCTGCCTGCTTAATGATGTCTGTCTGTTCTACTTTCCTGTAGAATTTCCATTCCAGCTCCCTTTATACAGTGTAGGGAGCCGGTAAACATTGGACCATGTGTGAGAGCATTAAATGTTAATGCTATATAAGAATATATGGAACAATCACTCCTGTGTATATACAATATGTATATAATCTAATACAATGTTGACGGTCGCTATAAACCATCTCCAGGATTTTCTTACGTCGCGCCAAAATGTGGGATTCACACCTCTTCCAGGTATATTAGGGTGGCCCACTCCTTCCCACTACTCCGTCCAGCAGTGAATCGATTGTGTCACTCATATATAAGGAGAAGGAAGGGAAACCATACAGCTTTTTTCAAGCCATAACATTACAAGATTCAAACACATATAATATAATAACCCAACCCCCGTTACACTTGGTGAATGCAGAACAACTCATTAATAGTCCAATATGATCCACTGATTTCTTAATGTCCCTATGCTGCTCACTAAGTTCCATCCCAGTGTAGTAGGTTCATAAGTTGTATATAACCCAGTCTCAGCAAATCAACAGGCAGGCGTGCATGGTTAATATTGATAGCGATACTCTATGCTGCTGTCAATCACAGGGCAGACTGGATACATTTTTGAAACACAAATGCGGCTTCTTACTACCAGACTCAATTGACAATGTAACAATCTATATAACAATCCCTGTAACAGTCTATGGGCACCAGGAGAAGTAGAAAGCATTAAGCAGGCAAAGGGGGATTCCAGGCACCATAATCCCCCCTAAACACGCCCCTGCTAAACCCTTCTATACTTTAAAGTCGTGTATAGTGGCAATCCCTGAAATAGTTCCAGAACATTTATCAGGTAATGAACCCACGGAAAGGGATGGATGATGGAGTTGTAAAGTATTTTGGTTGGCAGCAGATTCGTATTCTGTATTTAATACAAATCTTGGGGAAGGTAAAAAGGATTTTCGCTTGTGATTTATGCCTGAAATCCATTTTGTAATCCATTTTATACCTGGCACCATCACAAATCATTTTTCTTTAATAAAACCCAGCTGTGTCACGCTTTAGAAAGCAACCAAGTCAGAGAAGTCCTAAGAAAAACATGGTAAAAAAAGACATGCTACTCTGTAGTGTAGCGAGGTACCTGTGGTAAAAAGCAGAGACCGGTACAAGTCAATCAGTGCTGGGCAGAAGTTACACTAGAATTTGAGTGACTGAAAATCGTCTCCTAAAGCCAATAGCCATTAGAGGTCCACAGTTAAGATGCTGTGCAGTTAAAGCGAATGGATTTCTCCACAAAATAATTCTTCATGGCGTTTAATCCCTAGAAGACAATTCTTAACGTGACATAGAAGGGTCTGCTGCAATCTCCATAAAATGCATGTCCATTAAAACTGATTAGACGCGTCTAGTTGTCTGACCCTGAATTAATACCCTCCCACATACAAAGGGCACCACCGCAACAGCCACTGTAAACTGGCACAAGAGGGCCCCATTCTTTCTAGTTATAATGTGATTCATTATTCTATGCTATGCACCCCATTGATATATTCTGGTAGTGTATGTTAAAGGGAAAATCCTTGGTGTTTTGGCTCAGTGGTCCGGGCCTTAATATGGGTGGGGTGTGTGGGGAGGTGTTGGGTGTGTGGATCTTGAGCGTATTGGGGTTGGCCAGGTTTAAATTTTCATTGGGGTCCCGGTGTAGTACGGGCTGGTCACTGCACATGGTCAACTAAGGACTATCCAATCGGCAGTCTGTTAGTCAGGAATAAAGAACTTTATTGGTGTTGCCAGTGACTGCTTGATGGCCAATATCAGGTATTCTGCACTTTCTAGCGATAGCTGTTGTGGCCATAGTTGCCCTTTAAACATTGCTGTGTTTATGACAGTGATGAAATGCCTTGTATGTTGGGATCGTTAACTTCTTTCAATCAACAGGGAAAATATTAATATTAAAAATGAATGATTTTCTATCAAACGACTTTCCATTCACTATTATGTCCAGGGAATATGGTTGTCCCTGTCAGGTTACCGTCAATGCAGTTGTTGGGGCAGCAAGGCCATGTTCATTTAGTTATTTAATCTACACTCACGGTGTCCTATTTGTTAATATATGTCTGTATCTTCGTCATCATGACCAACAAAACCAAACAGTCTGTATCTAATCCAGGCCACGCCCCTGTTACTGTGAGGGTTAAACCCTGAAGGTTAGTGCCAGGTCCCATCTTTAAATGACAATTGCATAATAAGCCCCCTGTATGATCAAAGCCCTACGTCCCAATCTAGATCTAAGACTTCCTATTGCTTCTCTTGTAATTGTCTCTAGTAATGTGCTAGTCGGTTTACCACATGGTATTCCTGTGGGTGCAGCGTGTACATACATGTCCTTTTTACTTTTTCCATCAGCACCAAGTAAGTGTTTTTTTTCCTAAGCCATCAGTTCCCATCACATCTATATGTATTATATATATATATGCTGTAAATGGAAAGATGTACCAATCCCCTGTGCAAGTGAATTTAACATCGCTTGCAATGTTTAATCATATACTGCTCCTACTGCCTGGTGGATTGATATACATTGGATCGGCATTAACACTCAAAGTGATTGAAAAACCACCGTCAACGTTACTGTTACAGTTGCCGGGATGTTACAGTTGCCGGGGAATGCTAGTGTAAGGGCTGTATCTCCACTGGGACAAATCATTTTTTGGCTATTCAGTTTTATTGAAGAACAGGTTGTAAAGGAGCCGTGTCTTACCGCCGTTCTTCAATTACTGTTACAGGAGCCGGAACACGGTGTTAAAACTTTCAACCGTTCTTTATTAATCAAAAAGGGAAGTGTGAACTATACCTTTTAAGAGGGTGTACACACAGTACACATTTTTTTGGCTGTGGTGGCTAACACACCACATGATTTTTTCTTTAAGAGAATATGGAAGATCATTCAATGCTGCCTCACATATACCGATCACTGTTCGGCTTTTCTATACTACAGTACAAGGACCCACAGCAACAGGTTTGTCACACTCATGACTGATAAGGTTAGATTAACAGATATCTAGTTTTTATTTTTATACGGGTGTGTTTTTTTGGGGGTTTTTTTGGAGGAAACAGAAGGCATCTTGCAGTTCATGCTATATGAATAGCATTGCCCAAACCTAAGAAACAAGAAGTAATTTCTTACTCCCATGTTCCCCAATAAGGGGCGGAGATATGCAAAATCTCCTTTATGTCCTTAGCTTATGGCATGTATCCAGAACGCGCTGGCCTTAATACATGCAATATAGCTTAATATATAGAGCCAATCATCTGACCTGCAAAAAAATGTTTCGATCTTGTAGTCTCTGTCAGTGCAAAATACAGATTCATGGCTCTATGGTGTAGGACTTGGGCGTAAGTTAGAAAAGCAGCTAGAAAGCTTAGGGAGAGGGGGGGCAAAAGGAGCAAAAAACCTTCACTGAGCATGAAACATGGAAAAAACACCTTCTTAAACAGAAGGCATCTTGCAGTCTCATGCTATATTTTTGCTCCTTTTGGCCCCTCTCTCTCTAAGCTTTCTAGCTGCCTTTTCTAAAAAAATGGTGCATTCGGCCAAAAATTCCAGAAAATCAAACACATAACATTTGATTTTTGTTTAAAAAATACCACACACAAGGCCCACATGCAGCATGATAATTAAAGGTTTTAATGGGTGGGCTTAGTTTGAGGCTCTGCCTAGAGATAAATACAGCCTTACTGTGCCTTAAGTGGATTTATAATTGTGTGTAACCTTATGCTTGCAACATGGGAAGGAAAGAAAGATTTTGGAGGTGATTCAGGTTTAGCAGGTGTGTGGGATCCATGTCCAGTTTGCTGTGTGTCTGGAGTGGAGCCAGTTATCAGTCACGGAAGGCTATCCAGTGAGTTATTTCCACTGCTAATCTGATAGCGTCTCTTGTTACTAGGGAGTAACATGAAGCAGAACTGAATGCTTTTTGATGTAATTGTTTCAAGGTGAGGAGTGGAAATGTTTCCACTGCTTAAAAGGCTTTGTTTAAAATGTCAATATGAATAATCTCTGCTACAGGGGGATGAAATGATGTTATAGGTTTAAAGGGAAGGTATAGACAAAGTTAGTTATTTTGATTGGAAGTAGACGTGTTTCCTATAATGTACAACTTGTATTGCTCTGAGAACAATCCATTCACATGTTATCATGCAGAAAGCAGGGAATCCATTTACTTCCATTACTCAGTGATGCTCAGTTTACTTCTAACTTAGGAGTGGGGAAATAGTTATTATTATTCAGAATTATATAGCGCCAACATCTTCCATAGTGTTTACTATTACATAGATACATTCAACAACTCGTATTCTGTGCAATTGTGGGAAATCTGAGTACCTGTAGAGCAACTACAACCCCTTGCAGATGTGGTCCAAGGTGGATTAGAACTCAGGACTTCACCGCAGCAAATAATATCAGATTCTAAAGGGTTGCGGCATAGAATGACCTAATCATCTTTCTCTTGGGTATGTGAATACACTGTGATAGTACCATAATTTCAGCAAGTGCTGCCGAAATCTTTTCAAATTGACCATTAAAGGCATTCCACCCCTTTTGATCATTTTTAATATGTTGTAGGGATAGTGCCCCAGGCCCAACCGCTACCGGGTATATACTCGAATATAAGTCGACCCGAGTGATAGGGGTCGAGGTACTTATTTTGACCAAAAAAGATTGGTAAAACATGATTGACTCGAGTATAAGTCGAGGGTAGAAAATATGGCCATCTACTAGCCTCTGTTCTGTTTTTGTCTTAAGGGCTTTAGTTGCCCTTGGAGAATTCCCATACAGTAGTCCCATACAATAATAGCCAAATCCAGTATACTATATCTGTATGGGAATGCTGCTGTCCATTTAAAGGGCAACTAAGCCTCAAAACAATACAGTAACATATACCATTCTCCTGAATCTTACCGTATATTGTTGTATGCATTAGTTGCTCTTTAATTGGATAGGACCCACACACTAACCCTCAATTTCTGCACTCCAGATTGTTGGAAACTACAAACCCCAGCATGCTTTACAATTTCCCTGGTTGGGTCAGTTTTTTTTTACTTTGGGGGGACATTACGCGAGAACCATTTGGAGCTGGGATGTAGGTAAGTCTCTTCAAAGGCAATAAAAATCTAAATCCTCCCCCTATCAAAATAGAATGTATGGAAGGTGAGAGCCATGTTCCTACCTCCCTATATATTTAGTGCACAGTGGACAGTTAATTGCTGATTGCAGTGAGCAACTCTACTTTGTTCTGACAGGCGGTCTTTCAGCTTCACTCATACCGTATAACGCTGTATAAGCCGAGTTTTTAGGTTTAAAAAATTAACCTAAAAACCTTGGCTTATACTCGAGTCAGTAGCAACTTACCTTCAATCCAGAGGCAGCCGCGAGTCCGGCCGGCAGTTACCAGTAGTTCTTCGCGGTTGCGCGAGGTGCACGATCATCGACTCACGCTGGCGGATGACGTCATCGCGCAACCGCGAAACAGTAATGGGAACTGCCGCCGGGACTCGCGGCTGCTTCGTGGATTGGCAGAGAGGAAGATGAAGACCAGGTCCGGGTAAGTGAGCTGGGGGGGGACTGGGGGAGGGCTGGGGGTACTGGGGGGAGGGCTGGGGGGACAGTAGTGCCATGCGGAGACACCCACATTTCTTTTTACGTATGTGGTGTGAAACTACAACTCCCAGCAACCAAGCATGCTGGGAGTTGTAGTTTCCAAACATCTACAGTGGAAAGGTATTAGGGTGGGGGACAGTATGCCATACAGTAACCCCAATACCTTTTTACTATGTGGTTGGAAACTACAACTCCCAGCACCAAGCATGCTGGGCTGTTGTAGTTTTCCAAACATGACAGTGGAAAGGTATTAGGGTTTACTGTATGGCATTACTGTCCCCCACCCTAATACCTTTCCACTGTAGATGTTTGGGAACTACAACTCCCAGCATGCTGGATGCGGGAGTTGTAGTTCCAACCACCTATAGTAAAAAGGTAATGGTGTCTGCATGGCTACTGTCCCCCCAGCCCTAGGCTTATACTCGGGTCAATCAGTTTGTTTCTAATTTTGAGGCAAAAATGTGGTGCCTCAGTGCTGATACTCGAGTCGGGCTTATCTCGAGTTATATACGGTACTATTTTCATTCATGGTGGATGCAAACAAATGGGGGGATTGTTGGGGAAACTGATCTTGCGAGCAGAGAAGTAGAGCTGCTGGTATAACCACACACCTTGTATATCTGTTGTTTACTTAAGTGACAAGTATGTACAACCCTCAGGGACAAAACTCTATAACATGTCATAGTCTAGTTATTTCTATAGTCGTATGGAGTGCATACCAGAGTTCTTGTATTGGTAGATTAGCTTGAACAAGTAAATGGAGGTTTGCCTGTTTTGTCAGTAGATGATCGAATGGTCTTATTGTGGGCATGTATTACCTAGTATCAAAGTTTTATTTTTAAGGAAGTCTCATCCTTGCTTCTAGGAAGTTGCTTCTCAGTATAACACAGATGCCACTGGTTTTACAGAAAACCGTTCTCGGCATTCCCCATAGCAATTACCCGAAGGTATTCTATCAGCAGTGTCTTCTAATATCTGGTCATTCATCCACATGCAGCACTCAGGGGTGACCTAAGTTCTTGTTGTAGAGATACAAATAAAATTACAGAAGAACAAAAGATGTTAATGACAGTGATGACAAATTGAAAAGTTTGCAGTTGCCAGCAAGAGATAACCTCGTAATAGGAAAGATGTTAAATAATTGCAGCATTGAGGCTAAATAGCTTATGAGGAAACCTGCCAGTCTGTACAATCCCATCAGTTGTGCTCTGGTTCTCATGAACTAACCCTCTAGGTCACCTTGTTTTCACTGGATATTGTGAAAGGTTTATGAGCTTTGCTGTAGAAAGCACCCTACCTATCTGTACTCTACTTTCCTCTACTTTCTTACTATACTATCCTATAATAATCCTTTACTTACTATAATAACACTGTCCTCTATAATATCCTTTACTGTACTATCCTTTAACTATATACTAAAAGGATGAGTAGTGCAGGCTATAGGGTGATACTTTTTTATTATGGACCAACACACGTATTTTATTAGACAAGCTTTCGAGAGATACACTTCTCTCTTCATTCTCAAACAGTACATGAGGAAAGAGAGGTTATCTCTCAAAAGCTGTCTATAGTGAACGTTGGCCCATAATAAAAAAGGTATCACCTTATCCTACACTACTATCCTTTTAGTTTTATAGTAAAGGATAGTAAAGATAGAACCCCTGAATTTAAATCCCTCTATCACTTTGCTGTAGGACATCCATTAACAGACATCCAACCCTTCCAAACCTGGCTTCCGGGCATGGTGGGGAGAAGGGGGCGAGCTGACTGATGTGACATCAATTATGTCACAAATGGGGTGGAGCTAGGCAGACCACCGAAAGGGGCGGTTGATGGGGCAGACCATTACAGTGACGTAATTTACGCACAGAAGAGGCGTGGTTAGGGGAAGGCGTGACGTAAATTACGTCACAGAAGAAAGCATGCCAAGAAAATAGGAGCTTCGGAGGCAGAGCTGCCAGTTAAGTTAGGGTTGTGGAGTTTGGTGGTGGTCTCGCGGGTGTGGGGAGACCACCCCAAAATCCGGGAGACTCCCTCCGACTCCCGGGAGGGTGGGATGTGCCTGCATTAAATCTTTCAAATCTAATCTTTTGATCTAGTGCACACAATAATAAATGATAGCATCATCGGTCAATGCACTTTGTTCCATCCCGACTGATATCTGTATGTTCCCACTCTCACTGTAGATTTAAGCTCTTCAGTGCAGCAATCTCATCCAATATGTCAAGGCTTGCCACACTTAATCAATTAATTCATTTTATATATATATATTTAACCTATGTATGACATTTTATTTAATTTTTTTATCTGTAAAATGCTTGCACTTATCCCCATATTTGTATTACAGTGTTGCTTTATAAAATAAACTCTACAGACATAAATCTCTGAACTGTACTGTAGTTTACTATCCTTAACCGTGCAATAATTTACAATTTTATAATATCCTGTACTGGTGCTATCCAGTTCTTTACCATACTATATATCCTTTACCATACTACTGGTTAGTACTGGTAATACTAGCTATACTATCCATTACTGATCTGTACTGAACTATCCTCTACCATACTATAATTTACTATTCTATATATCTGTACTTGATTTTACTAACTAGCTTTACCATTCTATCACCTGTGCACTGGACTATTCTTTACTGTACTATATGTGGTGATCCTAAGCATTGCAAAATTATTAAATAGCCTTCTTAAAATAGTTATTTTTCTGGGCTTTCCTATTTGCTGACTCTCTATCGTGGGTTTCCATTAAGGCCAGTCTTTGTTATCTTGGTTTTCCTTTCACAGCTTTATTTATCTCCTCCAGGTACCTTCTCATAAGGTTATAATCTCCTTTCAAGCACTAGATATGTGCAACAATCATGGATGTTAACCATTTCTTTTGATAATGAACCACTTAAAAAACATGAAAATGATCAGGGAAGGAAGCAGCAAAGCCATAGCGCCTGCATGCTAGATATTTGTTGATGCTCTTGTAATACTGTAGAAACGGAAATCTGAGCCCTTTGCTAACTGTGTTTTTTCTGACTGGCCTGGTTGGTTGCTGTGGCTCTAATGTCTGGGGGTATCGTCTGCACATAGTCTAAGTGTCTGCATGTGGTGAGGTTGTGTTTCAGGGCTGTTGTGGAATGGTTTAAGTTGTTCCTTCTCTTTGTTTTTATACTGCAGGCAGTAATTCCGAATCATTGTCAGCTGGGAATCCTTGGTGAAGGCAGACATAGATCTCCTATAAATGTTTTCGAGTCATCCAGGTCATTGTATCTCAAGTAATATTAAGTCAATTCAGCTGGACCGTTTAGTAATTGAAAGACATTTCCCCCCTCATCCAGATGTTAAGAACCTCTTAAAGAATGCGGTGAAATGTCTTCATTACTGAAAAGCCACTGAGATTGATTTAATTATACTTGAAACACAGATTTCCATAAAGATAAAGATGATATTCAAAAAAGTCATTACAAAAGAGCTATTTAAATCTTCCTATGCACAAGCTCATTGGGAAGGATTCCTTTAGTTGGACCTGAATGTGAGATTTCTTCATTCCTGCAAAAACAGAGATATATGTATTTATATAATTATGTTCTTTTCTATGTATGAAGTGGATATAGAAATGGTGATGCGATTCGTTTCTAGACATATCGCAAGCGACCAAAGCGTACCTACTGTGATCAATCGCCCAACACTAGTGCGCGTATTTTAACGCACATTAAAACAAGATAGTGTGGCCTAAACCTAAAGACCCAATTTAATACTGGTACAGATAGAAACTGTCAGAGCTAGTGTTTGCCAGTTGTGCTGTAGATATCCTGTAGATCTAGATTGAGTAGTGGTTTTTTAGGGGTACACACTATCAGGGCGATGCACGCGGAGCCCCGTCTAAATCGGCAACATAGTGCAAACAGCACCGGAGTGTATATGCTGATAAGCGGCGCTGTGGAACATCGCTACCTGGTGCTGTTTTCTATTCCAGCACCTTTTAAACGACGCAAGCTATTAGCTGGCATTTAAATGTGCCGCTATAAAAAACGCCGATTTCGGCATATACATCGCTTCAGTGGCTTGCGGGGGTTAACTTCACATTAGCCACGCAGCCTCCGCAAGGAAGGGGTTTAGTCACCTAACGATATATCATCGGTTAGCGTGACTTAATCTCCAAAAACAGGAGGGATGCGCCTGTTGGTGCATATATTATATTCTTAGCATGATGAACTTTCTCTATAATGACCAAATATCATGGAACAAACTTCTGGGTTATTTTTCTGTGTGGTTAAAAAATATGAACATGTTTTGTTTTTATTCTTGGCTATTGGAATGAACTTAGCCATGTCCAGTATACCCTTATGTTAATGCCAAGATGACTTCAAGGCCTATTCACAAATCAAGGTGGACAATCACCATTTTTAAACAGAGTAGTGACAAAGTATACCTCTGCTCTGTGACTTTTTTCTTTATCACAATTGCATCTGTTAATGTTTTGCTTTACATACAGTAGCTGTAAGTAGATCACAGCTATTTGCTTATTATAAAAGAAATTACTAAATTTAAGTATTTATAAGTTTGTGCCACCAATCTACTGGATTAGTGTGAGAGAACAAATCAATTTCACGTAAACATACATATGTGGAACTGGTTATGCGCTTTCTATTGCCCTCCCCTTTCAATGCACTACCAATACGTCCTCAGTGCAAGCGAATGGCATTTTCCCATTACGAATCTTTAGAGGCCAGTATCTGATGGGACTCTTCACATGCCGATTAGATTCCTGTGCTAGATGTGCCATAATGGTTTTGTAGACACTTTTTATAGATGAATCTGTTTTATCTCAGGTCGCGTAATAAAAATTTGGAGAACCGTATTTGATGGCTACGTAATACATATATTTTATTGCCTACAAAAGTAAGGTAAAATTTTTTACATAAAAAATAAAAATGCACTGGAAAATTCTGTCTGCAAACTTTCTGCAATAACACATAGGGGTTTTAAAATAATTTTAAAAACACTTTTTCCATTTGTGCTGCTATTTGCTTTTAAATCAATTTTCAGACCTTGCATAAGTGATGTATTTGAAAATCAATCCTCCCATCAAAACTATAATGTTCCCTCCTCCTGCTCCCCTGCATCAGCTACAAAAACCCCTAGCGGCTGATGTGTAAAAGGCAGTATGAAATTGGCTGTCCCCGTGTGCTGCTCCCATGGTAGTTACATCTTTGTGCATTGTAACTAGACTGCACTGCACCAGATATTGTTGGATGTCCATTCCACAGAACAGATGTGAATGAACCTTTCCGTGGATTTATGACATTGATGCATGTGATTTTTCGTATTGGTCTGTTACGATCATTGGTGATTATCATTGGTGATGTTTAGAATAATTAATCAGCAGTACATTCACAGCACCAACACACAAAACCTGTTATATGTCTGGAATCCGTCACACACAATGGGTATTCATTATAAAGGGATCTATTAATATGAAATATTTATACTACTAATGGCAAGCAATCCTCACAAGGAGATCCTGCTGATTATTTTCTAATTAAATATACACAGTTTTTTAGATTTTGTTATTTCTGAGCTAAACTTACGTATCCATTGATCAACATGCAATGTGCTGCTGCTATAACAGCGTTTTCCTAATGCATCAGACATGATACCAATCACAGATGGACTATACTTTAGCTGATCTTTCTGTTATATGTTCTTATAGATCAGGGGTGTCCACCCTGTGGCCTTTTCAGTGTTTTGCAAGTTACCTCTCCCAGCATCCCTGGCTGCTATACTAAATAGATATATACAGATAGTTTTCGTAAGAGGGAAAAATGTATAGAATTGTTGGTGGATTGTTTTGCTGACTCTGAATTGAGAAGTATATGAATCTAACTGAATACAACAGATAAACATGACATGACCGGATATAATTACAGATATCGCAAGACCTGGATAATGAATATTACAGATATACCAGACCTGGATGGATGAATATTCACGATTACCATGACTGGATGGATGATATGACAGAATATCCAGACTATGGGATATAGATTACCATGACCTGGATGAATGAATATTACAGATATACCATGACCCGGATGGATGAATATTACAGATATACCATGACCTGGATGATGAATATTACGATATGACCATGACCTGGATGAATAATATTAGATACCATGACCCGGATGGTATAATATACAGATATACCATGACCCGGATGGATGAATATTACAATATACCATGACCCGATGGATGAATTACGATATACCATACCGCGGATGGATGAATATTACAGATATACATGACCTGGATGAATGAATATTACAATATACCATGACCCTGATGGATAAATATATAGAGAACCTTCACAAGAATTTTGCAAAGAAATTATTTTTTTAGAAATATCGATAGTTTTCATTTGGCATGATGTTGGCCGTACACGATAGGATCCAGGTATCTACTATCTGCACTGTGTATGCGGCTGATATGATTTTTTTCTGTTGGAAAGCTGAAAAAGCTATTTTTGTCGGCACATCTGATTGTACGATACCCAGATTGAACAACCATTACCGGTCATTGTTGTCAATCAATTGGATCTGCTTCAAGTTCTCGGAGATTCTTTCCTTTTGAAAAAAGCACACTTTGAGGAGCAATTGCCATGTAATGTGCAGGTTTCTTGTAGCCTCACCCTTTCCATTGAATAATAATCAGTTTTATCACTGCCCAGACATGTCATGATGAGGTCAGCCAGTGGTGATTGACCCTACGTCATGCCATTATTGAGAGATTGCAAGGGTGTGTGTTTCACATACCAGCTTCTCATAGCACACACAATCACGCTTTTCTGATAACAAACCAATCATAAAAGCCCATACACCCACAGATTATTACAACAGAATATTTTTATCTAAAAAAAACAACCTGTCTATAAATGTCAGCCCAGCCCTGAATTTTGTGTCAATGTGTGAATATGGGTTTTAGACTTACTTTACACAATTTGACCATACTTTATTTACCATACTCTATTTACCATACTCTATTTACTATACTTTATTTACTGTACTCTATTTACCGTACCCTATTTACCATATTCCATTTACTGTACACTATTTACCATAGCCTTTTTACTATATGCTATTTACCAAACCTATTTACCATACTCTATTTACCGTACACTATTTGCCGTAATCTATTTACCGTGCTCTATTTACCATGCTGTTTAGTATGACGTTTTGTTGGTGCAATGCGCATCCTGCCGCATTATGGGATCTTGAGCACCGCCCCAGGGGACCTATTATAGTGTTCAGAAGTGAGTGGGTTGCCCATTTGGAATCGAGGTCCAGAAATCTAAGGGTAAACTTGCAGCATGGCAGGCGGGCAAACCTGGGGGAAATGCAGGTACTGCAGGGGCCAGTAAACTGGAGGTGGACATGGGGCAGAATAAGGTGGAGAAGGAAATAGATTTGTAGGTCACCAGGGAAGTAGGGGAGGGAAGATAGGGACGCTTCTTCCCAGCTGGTCGATCACACAGTATTTGCCATTTTAGGTAAGATGTGGAGGACATGGCTCGGAAGCAGCATGTATGGAGCACCCAGGGACGGCCATCTCCAATACAAGGGAGGGAAGAACTGAGGTTAGAAGGATAGGCAGGTGGTAGTGGTAGGGGACTCCATTATTAGTAGGGTAGATAGGGTAATCTGTCGCCAAGACCCTACATGCCGAACAGTGTGTTGTTCTGCCTGGTGCTAGGGTTCGACATGTGGTGGATCGTGTAGACAGATTATGGGTGGGGCTGGGAGTGACCCGGCGGTCTTGGTTCACATTGGTGCCAATGACAAGTTAAGAGGTGAGGTGAGTTCCTTAAAATGATTTCCAAGAATTAGGGGCCAAGTTAAAACAAGGACCTCCAGGGTAGTGATTTCAGAAATACTACCAGCAGCCACGTGCTACGCTAGGGAGACAACGGAGCTCAGGAGTAT
Organism: Hymenochirus boettgeri; assembly: GCA_019447015.1. NCBI lineage: Eukaryota > Metazoa > Chordata > Amphibia > Anura > Pipidae > Hymenochirus > Hymenochirus boettgeri. The sequence continues at coordinate 188,154,579 of CM033469.1, read as the reverse complement.
AAATGCGTGGCTAAGAGAGTGGTGTAAGGAGATGGGGTTTGGGTTTTTAGAGAACTGGGCTGATTTTCTGTTGGCTACAGGCTCTTTAGTAGGACGGATTGCACCTCATGGTGATGTTGCAGCTGTTTTGGGGAGAAGATGGCTAGGGGTTTAGAATTTTAACCTAGGTATGGGGGGGAGGGAATGTTTAACTACACAGGGGTAGATAGAGAAGTTAGGGATCTGGGGGCTATTAATACAACGGAGGGAGGAGAAGGGGGAGGGGGAGCATAGAGGAAAAGGAGGCATGTACGACCATGTATGGAAGTAAATCAATTGATAATCTAAAATGTATGTTTACAAATGCAAGGAGTCTGGCTGGAAAAACCGCGAACTTGAAATAATGCGTTAAAGGAAAGGTATGATGTTTGGTATAGCAGAATCATGGCTTAATGATCACACGACTGGACAGTAATATTGAAGGATACTCCTTATTTAGACATGACCGAGTTAATACAAAGGAGGAGGAGTTGTTGTATGTTAAAACAGGAATTGAAAGCCAAATTTAAAAGATGGAATAGATGGGGAGCAAACGATACGGCAGAAACATTATGGGTGGAACTGTGTACAGGAAGCAAGAAGGTAGGTAAATTAATTGTTGGAAGTATGTTTAAGCCGCCAAATGCCGGGGAAGAGTGGAAATGAATCTCCATATGCAGTTGGCGAAGGCTGCTGGTATGGGGCATGTTCTGGTTATGGGGGATTTTACTACCCTGAAATAGATTGGAGTTAATGGAACTGCAGCACCTCTAAAGTTATAAAGTTCTTAAATTTCCTATATGAGCATTTTCTTTCGCAGATGGTAGAAGTTCCTACTAGACAAATGCGTTGTTGGATCTGGTGATATCTAATAACCCTGAGCTCATTTTGGATGAAGGTAATGGGAAGCTTAGGGAATATGACCATTATAGTGTCATTTAATATAGGTTGCAAAAACTAAAGTGCACTGGCTTAACAAAACTTTTAACTTTAGGAAAAAATTTTATGCTTTAAAGGAATCGCTCCTGCTCATAGACTGGGGGGACTGTTTCATGTAAAGAAACTGAGCAGATGTGGACCACTTTTAAAGGGATATTAAACTATTACATTTCCAAATCGTACCTTTAGGTAACAAGTGTAAAAAAATTAGGTCCAGTCCTGCATGGCTTAATGCTCAGGTAAAAAGGGAAATGGAAAAAAAGAAAAGGGCTTTTAAAATTTTGAAAACAGAAGGCACAGAAAAGCTTACAGGGAGTACAAAACTGTAATAAAGAGTGCAAAAAGCAATTAAACTAGCTAAAATAGAAAATGAAATACGGATTGCCGAACAAGACAAGTCCAACCCCAAAATGTTTTTAGGTATATAAATGGTAAAAGATGAGGACTGAGAATGTGGGACCATTAATAATGGAGCTGAGGTGTTTGTAGAGGATGCCGAAAAGGCTAATCTGCTAAACCGTTTTTTTACAATCGGTTAACTGTTGAGAATCCTTGTCCTTACAGTAGGGATGTAGCAATATGCAGGGAAGAAATGAAGATTTTTTCACATTGGATAGAGGATATGGAACGGAAAACAATTGGACAAGTTATATCAATAAAGCACCAGGGCCAGATGGATGCATCCTAGGATTTAAAAGACTTAGTTCTTTCTAGCTAGACCACTGTTTCTCATATTTTCAGATTCGCTTTTGTCTGGGGACGTGCCGCTGGATTGGATAAAAGCCAATGTATACCAATATTCAAAAAAGGTAGTCGTTCACAGCCTGGTAACTATAGACCTGTAAGCCTAACATCAGTGGTAGGGAAGGTGATGGAAACTTTGTTAAGGGACCATATCCTGACTTTGTCTCCAGAGATCATCTTATTAGTAGTAGTCAGCATGATTTATGAGAAATAGATAATGCCAGACAATTTAATTGGTTTTTATGAAGGAATGAGTAAGAAGTTGGACTCAGGCACAGCATGTGATGTGGTATATTTGGATTTTGCAAAAGCTTTTGATACTGTGCCCCATAGCGACTAATGTATAAACTGAGGACTGTTGGCCTTGAAGAAAACATTTGTTCATGGATAGAGAACTGGTTATTGGACCGCAAACAAGATGGTGGTTAATGGAGCTACATCTATGTGGGCTAAAGTTCTAAGCGGAGTGCCTCAGGGTTCTGTACTGGGGCCGCTTCTGTTTAATCTGTTTATAATTGACTTAGAAGGGGGCATTAGAGCAAGGTCTCTGTGTTTGCTGATGACACTAAATTATGCAGAGCTTTGGAAACTTCCAATGATGTGCAAATGCTGCAAGCAGACCTAGATAGATTATCAAAATGGCAGCAGAATGGCAGATGAGATTCAATGTAGATAAATGTAGGTGATGCATTTGGGATTTAATAATCCCTGTGCCATCTACACCATAAATAACTCTGTGTTAATTACATCTGTAATGGAAAAGATTTGGGGGTTCTGGTAGATAACAGACTTAGCCGGTAGCAAACAATGCCAGTACAACAGCTAAAGCTAGCAAGATATTGTCTTGTATAAAAAGGGGAATAGATTCAAGAGAGAAAAATATTATTCTCCCTCTTTACAAGGCCTGGTAAGGCCTCATTTGGAATATGCGGTGCAGTTTGGAATCCCATATACAAAAGGGACATCTTGGAAATTGGGGCAGTTCAGAGAAGGACAACTAAAATATAAGGGGAATGGAGGGGCTTGAATATGCAGGCAGATTAGACAGTTAGGGCTGAGAACGGCGGTTGCGTAGGGACATGATAACTTATACAAAATATGATTAATGGCCCATACAATGAACTCTCTGGTGCATTGTTCACTATAGGTCATATCAGAGGACACGTGGACATCCTTTAAGGTTGGAAGAAGAATTTTCATCTTCAGGTTAGGAGAGGTTTCTTTACGTGAGAATGGAAACTGTGGAACTGTCTTCCAGCAGATGTGGTAATGGCAAGTTCATTGAATAACATTAAAAAAGGCCTGGATAAGTTTCTAAAACTAAAAATATTGAGAATATACTGGTATTAATGCATATAGATCTGGTTGATCCAGGGATACTTTCCGTTGCCGTTTGGAGTCGGAAGGAATTTTTTCCCCCTTTTTAGCTGTTTTTTTTTTGCCTTCCTCTGGATCAACTTTAGGTAGGGTTTAAAAAAAAAAAAAAAAAAAAGTGAATAGGTTGGACTTGATGGACGTCTGTCTTTATTCAACCTTAATTACTATGTAACTATGTACGCTATTTACCGTACACTATTTGCTGTTTTTTAACTCTCATCGTCCTTCTCTATCTGATCTCAAACCGATATAATTGCTACAATATAATCTATCACTTCTCACACACTGTGAATCCTTTATGATTATTTGAGGCAATTATAGTTAAGATTCCCTTTGAATTCCTAAAACGTATTTTAAATTGCTCCTTATTAATATTTCATTATTTTTTATGTGGCTGACTTCAAAGTGAAAACCATATACACAAAATTAACTGGCAGCTATTCTTCCAAAGCTTCCAAATATCTTTCATGCAACTGTTCCTGTCGGCCAGGACGAAGGACTGTCAATCGCGCGAAACTTGCCACATCCATCAGTTTCTGATGCGTCCGATCATTCGTTCATCTGATTCGGACCACCGAATGGTCACACGACGGTCATGTCCGGCTGAAGAAACCATCCAATATTTTGGACCGACTGTCTGACAGATACACTGAAATGAAGGTCGGTCGAGCCGAATTATTGAATGGTGCTTTTAGGAGAACTAAAGAACAACAATAAACTGTAAATTACCACCCGAGTAAATGGCATTAAACTAAATATAATCCCCTGAAAAATTATATCGATTATATAACTGTGTGTATGTGCACTGTATAGCTAAGACTACTAGTAGTACTAGGGGGCACTGTCTAGCTAGACACTACTAGTAGTACTAAGGTGCACTGTCTAGCTAGAGACTACTAGTAGTACTAGGTGCACTGTCTAGCTAGAGACTACTAGTAGTACTAAGGTGCATTGTCTAGCTAGACACTACTAGTAGCACTAGGGTGCACTGTCTAGCTAGACACTACTAGTAGTACGGGTGCACTGTGTAGCTCCATTCTACTAAAGGTACTAGGGTGCACTCTCTAGCTAGAGACTATTAGTATTACTAGGGTGCACTGTTTAGCTAAAGACTACTAGAAGTACTCGGGTGCACTCTCTACCTAGAGACTATTAGTATTACAAGGGTGCACTGTCTAGCTAGAGACTACTAGTAGTACTAGGGTGCACTGTCTAGCTAGAGACTACTAGTAGTACTAGGGTGCACTCTCTAGCTAAAAGACTACTAGAAGTACTAGGCTGTACTGTCTAGCTAAAGACTACTTTTATGTACTAGGGAGCACTCTCTACCTAGAGACTACTAGTAGTACTAGGGTGCACTGTCTAGCTAGAGACTACTAGAAGTACTAGGGTGCTCTGTCTACTAGAGACTACTAGTAGTACTAGGGTGCACTCTCTAGCTAGAAACTACTAGAAGTACTAGGGTGCACTGTCTAGCTAAAGACTACTAGAAGAACTAGGGTGCACTGTCTAGCTAGAGAATACTAGAAGTACTAGGGTGCACTGTCAGTAAGACTTCTAGAAGAACTAGGGTGCACTGTCTAGCTAGAGAATACTAGAAGTACTAGGGTGCACTGTCTAGCTAGAGACTCTAGTAGTACTAGGGTGCACTCTCTAGCTAAAGATTACTAGAAGTACTAGGCTGTACTGTCTAGCTAAAGACTACTATTAGTACTAGGGAGCACCTCTAACCTAGAGACTACTAGTAGTACTAGGTGCACTGTCTAGCTAGAGACTACTAGAAGTACTAGGGTGCTCTGTCTATCTAGAACTACTAGTAGTACTAGGGTGCACTCTCTAGCTAGAGACTACTAGAAGTACTAGGTGCACTGTCTAGCTAAAGACTACTAGAAGAACTAGGTTGCACTGTCTGCTAGAGAATACTAGAAGTACTAGGGTGCACTGTCTAGCTAAAGACTACTAGTAGTACTAGGGTGCACTGTCTAGCTAGAGACTACTAGATAGTACTAGAATGCACTCTCTAGCTAGAGACTACTAGTAGTACTAGGGAGCACTCTGCTAGAGACTACTAGTAGTACTAGGGTTGAAATGTCTAGCTAGAGACTACTAGTAGTACTAGGGTGCAATTTCTAGCTAAAACTACTAGTAGTAGTATGCACTGTCTAGACACTACTAGTAGTACTAGGGTGCACTGTCTAGCTAGAGACTACTAGAAGTACTAGGGTGCACTGTCTAGCTAGAGACTACTAGTAGTACTAGGGTGTACTCTCTAGCTAGAGACTACTAGAAGTACTAGTGTGCACTGTCTAGCTACACTAGCTAGACAGTGCACACGGCTACTACTACTGTGTCTAGCTAGACATGTGCACCCTAGTACTACTAGTTGTCTCTAGCTACACAGTGCACCCTAGTACTACTAGTAGTGTTTAGCTAGACTGTGCATCCTAGAACTGCTAGTAGTCTCTCTAGCTAAACAATGCACCCTACTACTACTAGTAGTGTCTACTAAACAGTCTGGCTGTGTGGTGTGCCCATGCATATAGTGCGCCCATAGTCCATGCAGTCTGGCTGTGTCTGTGTATCCATGCACACAGTGCGCCATAGTCCATGCAGTCTGGGCTGTGTGTGTATCCATGCACATAGTGCGCCATAGTCCAAGCAGTCTGGCTGTGTGTGTACCCATGCACATAGTGCACCATAGTCTAAGCAGTCTGGCTGTGTGTGTATCCATGCACATAGTGCACCATAGTCCAAGCAGTCTGGCTGTGGTGTGTCCCATGCTATAGTGCGCCATAGCCCATGCAATCTGGCTGTGTGTGTGCCCATGCAGATATGGCGCCATACTCCATGCAGTCCTGGCTGTGTGTGTACCATGCACATAGTGCGCATAGTCCAAGCAGTCTGGCTGTGTGTGTACCCAGCACTAGTGCGCCATAGTCCAAGCAGTTCTGGCTGTGTGTGTACCCATGCACATAGTGCGCCATAGTCTAAGCATTCGGCTGTGTGTGTACCCATGCACATAGTGCGCCATAGTCTAAGCATTCTGGCTGTGTGGTGTACCCATGCACATATTGCAGGGTACACACACAGCCAGACTGCTTGGACTATGGCGCACTATGTGCATGGGTACACACACAGCCAGACTGCTTGTTTGAAGAGTCATTAACTAAGAGAGAAAAATAATGACTTGTTTGGAGAACATAATAAAACTATCCCCCGTGTGTAGGGTTAATAGCTTCTGCATGTAAACCGGTTTTCGCTCTCAAGTGTTTATTTAAATGGTGGCCTCCAAGGTTAACGTCTTCTAGAAGCAGAGCTAATGTATGAGACCAACTTACAGCAGCCAGCCTGTGCATTCTGTAAGTCTCACCTCTGCCATTTAAGATTTACAAGATGTTGTATAAATCCTTGTATTAGGCGGCTTCACAACAGATCAAATATCAAGACACACTACGCTTGGCAGTTACTGGGCTGTAATAGATAATTGTCTTAGAAAAACTACAATCAGTTGGGAATTGGGGAAAAGCATGATGGAATGCCAGGGTTAAAGCCCAGGACCAGATAATACATTTATATATCTGGGCTGTATGGATAATTGCCATAGATAAACTCCATGCCACTTGAGTCAGGAAGGATTTTTTTTCCCTCAATTTGGTGTTTTTTTTTTTTGCCTTCTCTGGATCATCAGTTAGAACAGGAAATGAGGATATTGCGGAGGGGTTGGACGTATGTCTTTAGTCAACCTCAAATACTATACTAATTAGTTGGGAATTCGGGAAAAGCTATGATCACCATTGAATACCAGGGTTAAAGCCCTGGACCAGATAAACATTTATATTTATATTAGCAAAAGTGTGCCTGTTAGTGCACAATGGAAATTATGTGGTGTATGTTTTGCTATGTGTGGATATAGTGGAATAGAATCTTTAATAGGTATATTTTAAACTGTTACTGAGACAGTCACCAGCTTCCAGAGGAGCCAAATAGGATAATCCTGCAGGTCTGACAGTAGACACCAGGCAATCCTGCTACACTGTGTGTTGAAACTAAAAAGCTAGGTTAATACGTATTAGTATTCACCACGGCAAGTGGTGATGGTACCTCATTATTATAACAGAAGGTACCTCACAACATCATGTGTATTGTAATAGCATTGCCCTAATAATCTAATGTATAAACAAACATTTCTCATTCCATTTACCTAATGAAATGGATTTATCCTTTTATACTCTTTTATACAGATCTAATTGGAAAAAAAATGCTGATAACTGCTTTTTATTTCAGTATTACAGTAAATCCTTGGTATACCTGCCTGGCTTTACACATAAGCAAAGGCTAAGGAATTGCAAGCAAGCACCTTCATCCCAACCATAATAGTGGCTGCCAATTCAAATTGTTCTAGCCAAAATCAGTCCACTCCCTAGTTACCCTATCAAATGGATCAGGTTTAAAAATAGGTTTGGCAATTGGGCTTGGTAGAGCTACTGAGTCTAATTGGGGAATTTGATCTGCAGGTACAAGGATAGGAGGATTTAAATCAATACTATCGTAGCAGCCTCCATAGCTTAATACAGAGAACAAATATACAGAGATAATAGGGAGAATAAATAGATTACCAGCACTGCTGTCACCAATTTGTACAATATCACTGCTTTATGGAAGGATTATGGGTAGCATGGACACAGTGGGTTACTCTGGTGATCTGGCACAATGCAGACTGTGCACATAAACATAAACAAGGTTCCCCCGATAACATGTGCAGTAATCAGGGGTGTCCCTGTCTATGTGTGCACCACTTTAATTGACCAGGCCTGTATATGTGTGTCTTGTAAGTTGATGTACACTTACAGTATCTGTTGCCTCAGAGTTTGTATCCAATAAGGTAACGTCTGTCCAATAATCTGTCCTCACAACAGGTTTTATACATAGAATCTTATAAACATGATCTTGAGTTGCAGTCAATATCTCTCCAAAGCACACACCACAATCTACTTTCACTCTTTCTCCTCTATCCATAGAGAGCAGGGATGTCTTGTCTTATTACTCACGACACCACCTGCAGGCTGAAGGTGATATAAGGAGCCTTGGTGTATATGTCGATTACAAACACATCACATCCTGTGTAGAGCAAGACAGAAACTTTTTTGGATTACACTTCTTTCATATGGAGCAGACAGAGGGGTGTGGTTAAGCTGCATTTGACCATCCATGTTGAAATAGGGATCTCAGCTCTGTAAGTAAGTTTCTTATTTTGTATATTTCTGTGTGTACCAATATAAGTGCTATACTTTATATCCATACTGATGACATTTAAATGGTAATAGTGAGATAGTACCACATACATATATACACATACATATACACACATATATACCTTTCCTATATGTAATATCCTATACCCCCCACCTCATGGTAGCTCCTAAAACTCCATCTCCTATGGAGATATAAATATATTTATATAATATAAGGGATTAATGGGCTGTAATGGATATTGTCTTAGATAAACTACATTAGTGGGAAATGGGGGAAACGCTATGATCAGCATGGAATACCAGGGTAAAAGCCCTGGACCAGATATACATTTATATTAAGCCACACAATAATTCCAGCTGATTGCTCTGTGGTCTGTACCAATATATCTCACAGGTCTTTATGTCTTATTATTAATACTTCTGCTGAACAATATCTGAATAATTCAAACGTTCTCCACTGAACCTTCTTCTTATCCCCTATTTACCTTTTCTAGCAAACCGCATTTCCCTAAAATCCCAGTACATCCAAGCAGAACCTGGGTTAGTCAAACTTTATTCCACACTTAAAAATGCCAGAGGTCAAGACTTGCCCTTTGCATTATGATTGTTACTTTATGAATCTTTAATTTCTCTGTTTACATCCCTCCCCTCATTCCAATTATTAACTGAACCTCGTATCTCTTATATAACCAGGAGTCAAACTGGTCCCCTCTATCAATAAGATCATTACATATCTTCCAACCAGTGTGGTCTGCATTAAATGGTCAGTGCATTGCTGTCATTTCTCTTAATGTGATACAAGGCATTATAGCGAGCATTAACTGATGATACTTCTTTAGAATATGTGCATCTCTGCTATATCTTCATGGTAAGGTTTTATAATGTACCTCTTGTCACAGGACGTATGAAACCTCGCACCACTGCGAGCCTGGGAATCATTCGCTAGAGGGGAGTATCTGGTGAGGGAGTTTGTTAAAGCAAAAAACAAGAAAAACATTTACAGCAACGATAAGGAAAAAACCAAGTCAACCATGTGTAATAAATTGTCCCATGGTATTTAATGATTTTATAGACATTAAAGGCTAGTCTAAAAGTGGGTAGAGCAGTGAGTGATTCGACATCAGAGTCAATTGGGCTGCCTCCTCTAGAGATGTGGAAATTGGTATTTAAGAGGAGGCAGCAGCCTGAACAGACAGGAACAGTGAGCATTGGGAGAAAAAAGTGCCACCCGGTGCATTTGTTATCCCCATAAGTACTGTGGTCTTGGGGTTTGGTGGGAGGGAGCTTTAGCCATATATACATTTTAGATCAGGGAGTGGACGTTCTTTAATCTAAATGATTTTTACATTAACCATTTTTCATTTGAAAATAAAGAGAACGCCATAATAGCCATAAAGAGTTTTTGCAAGCTCCATAAACTACAGTACACACCAAACAGATGGCAAGAACACAGGACTGTACCATTATATTTCCACTGTAGTTACTAAGGCTGGGTACCCACTGACAGATTTTTCGGCCCAATCGACCGTTCTTCCGTGTCCAGTTTATTGGGCCGAAAAATCTGTGCAGCTTTCGTCCGCACGGCGACATTTCGTTTGCGGTGGACTTGGTCGTATCGAGTCGGTCCCGGACACGTCATGGTCGCATGGTTGTGTGCATTCCCTAGGGGTCGCACGTTCGTCCACAGCCACTATCACTATTGCCACCACCGTGTGTACCCAGTAACAACAATCATGACGACAGTAACGAATTGGATAGCAATTCGGTGACATCCGAGCTTTATTCGAATTGCTTTATCTTTCTTTTCCATGAACGCCCACTTTAAAATCCTGCCATTTTCTTATGGATAAATGAAACGCAATTAATAATCAAATAATTGTTGCCCTAAACAAGTCTCCCTGGTGCCCCTTTCCAACTGAAATCCCCCCCAATCACCTCTTGCATATTGTAGGTTAGTTAGAAATCAGCCAGGATGATTAAACTGCATGCAACGGAATGAAACGCTGCAAGTTAGAGTAAGTAGATGTTGGTGACAGCTTATTACTCTATAGCGTGGGTTACAAACTGTACCAATCTTTCAAAGATGCTAGACACATTACAGATTCTGTCTGTTATCTTTGACAGATGTGGGTTCAGACAGTCACAAGTTCTCCCTATATGATATTATAGAGAGATTGCTCATGACTGCCATACACTTAACAATCGCGGTTGACTCCCATACTTTAGTACAGAGGACAAACCGCGACCAAGGGAATTTTCCATTCGTAGAGCAGTGCCAACGTGGGCGAATGTTACGTTGTCCACAGAACCGCTAACCATTGCGAACAAAAGATTTTCTTGGTCTTTGTAACGCTCATTACGTAACCCTACTTTGTTACACACAATCCCGTCGGTACAGAGGGGCTTGCCCCTTTATCTGTGTTGTACCAGTTTTTGCTGATAAGGAATGTTTGAATGGCACCCTCCACCTAGCGTTGGCCTAGGTTGCTTATACCTAGAAATGGCCTTGTGGCCAAATTATTATTTAAGCCCAGCGCCCCCACTTCAACCACTTTCTTGCTGGGTCCTACTCGACCAGTACTTTTTTTTTTAAGCTGAAAATCAGACGTCTCTGGCTTACCTTGAGTGGAGTACACAAATCCTAGTGGATTGGTTAAACCCCCATTGTGATGCACCGAATTATATATAAATTGTCCATAACAATAATTTGGAGATGGCCCTTTAACATATGACGCAGCAGCTTTTGGTGAACAGCTGTAGCTACCTATAAAATAGCTTCAGTGCAGCTGCTAGACACTAGGATACAGTCAGCAAGTCCATATCTGCTCCGGTGAGAAATCTTGGGAAGTATAATAGGTACATGAAATTTCTAAATATTTCCCAAAATGTTGCTTGTTACCAATAATAACGTATTATACAATAAAATGACAGTTTTAATTAATTCAGCTCATCTGTTTACAGATTTGAGAGTGTGGTTGTAAAAAAAGATTTTATCTATTAGCACTTTAAAGCTGTTTTACATATTCTTATCAAATTAACTCTGAGATGTGTTGAACTAGAAAAACAGTAGTGTCCAGCAGGTGGCAGAAGACAATGTAAAGTGGGAGGTAGGGAACGAACACTGCATGCCCAGGTACACACAATTAAATTACATTTCCTACATTTAGTGGGTGACTAAGTGCTATCCACATATGGAGATGTGTGATTTCTATCAGTGAACCTGTAAAGTAGACATGCATTTCATTATAATTAGATTCTTGCCTGGTTGTTGTAAATATGAAAATGAGCTAACACAGGTACAGTGATTACAGACCAAATTTTGTGGAGCTTTTTACCCAGTATGTTCCTAGTAATATGCTGGGGTAAAACCCATAAAGTACGTCCGGTGGACACAGTACATCTACAACCCACAATCTATTCCATAAACACAGTACATCTACACCCACAATCTATTCCATAACTGAATGCAGTATTCGGGATAATATTATATTCGAGATCCATATCCAAGAGATGTAAAATTGTGGATACCTGTGATTCATAGCTTTCCTTTAGATAGGGATGTTAATTGCTACAGCTATCATGCTAAGTTGTAATCAGCTTAACCCAAGGCATGTGATAGTGGAACTCCAGGCAAAGCGTCACTTACTAAGCTGCTGTCGACAAGAAACGTTTTAACATTATTATTCTCCTGCCTACAAATCTGCACAATTCTATGCACAATACTCACAGGAAATGAATGAAATCTCTGCAGGAAGCAGGAAGATAGATGAAAGAAGAAATTGCTTATAATTTACATCTAAAATTTATTATGTAAAATCTTATTAGCTGCAAGGACCTTTGGTTTCCAGTTTGTTTAATTAATTGAATCCATTTGAAACAGATTTCCAACGACTGATAGTCCAGGGATGTCCAACTTCATGTCCCCTTCATTATGTACTGCTATATACACACGTGAAGGGTGCGCAGGGGCCGAAACTGCCAGGTTGATCTTGAGGGGGTGGATGAACAAACAGAGCGTGTGTCATCTGCTCAGTTGTCAGGCCTTGTGCACACTAATGAACGCAGGTATGAGGCCTTACGCCTACCTATAGGAATAGTATCCACAACACAACAGGTTTCTCTCCCTGGTGTCCAGCCTAGGGTTCCATGAGAGGTTGCTAGGGGTTTGTACAAATCTGGCCCGGTGAGGAATTTGAGTGCATTATATTTACCAGGGCATGTCCAGCCTTAAAAAAACCTTTTCTATCTATGTCCAGCCAAACCCAGTTTCGCATTAGAAAAACTTCCAAACAGCCCTGAATGGACTTACCTGACTGAGGCAAATTGAAAGCACAGACACAATTTTATTAAATAAGTCTTTTCGCAAAAGTTGAAAGAGAGAAAACAAACAGGGAGATTCAATAAAAGTTCTTATCGTTTAAAATGGTGCTAATTTGCCCAAATCAATCAGAACTTATGTAACATTTGAAAGCTAACAACTGATTGGGTGGGGCAAAATTAGCACATTTTAAACGATAAGGACTTTTATTGAATAGCCCCCAAAGATTTCATTGCTGCCGGAGAGATTCAATATCACAAAGCGGAGCGCGTTTCCTTACCGGGATGCAATACGCAATTACGTCCATTATTGCATTGTGGGATCTCTGCAAGTAAAGACGCTTACGCTTTGTGTGACTTTTACAGCCTCATACAAATTAAATTTCACACGACAATGTAGCACAGAAATCCACTTTGTATTGTATCAGGACCCCCGCGCTATTTTCAAACAATTTCCAAATGGTGCAGCCCTGTAAGATAAATGCAAAACCCACATTAGCCACATATTACATCGGGTTTTTATGTAATATCGGGTTAACAATATTGAATCTCTTGAAGTTTACGATATCGATTCTCTCTGTATGAACCTTTCTAGCTTTTATCTTGGAGAAAATATCTTGATCTGACCTGCCAAGTATCAAAACTTTGTTGCCATCATCAATTTGACTTCTGACACAAGAGACATGCACCTTCAATGACCAGATTGGATATGGTACCCACTAGTGTTTTAACAGCCTGACTTCTCAAAATCTGCTGATGAAAACTTACTTGCATTCCCTGAAGTCTGTAAAATCTTTCCCTAAAACAGAAAATACTAATCCCTTCCTCACTTATCTTTTCAACCAGTGTAATTGAGCTCGGTGAGCGAGGGAAGAAGGGTGTGTAGAAGAAAAGTTGCACTAAAGCAAAAGCGAGACTTTGATTAGGAAAGTGATACATTATTATAATGAGCAGCTATGAGTGGTTGTTTAGTCTGTAGCAGATTCTAATATAAATTCTAATGTATTATTCTACCCTAGATCTCCTTTGAATGAAACTCCAACACTTTCTCTGTATACTTGATAAAGAACCCTTGGAAACCCATGAAACAAAGCAATATTGAGATTTAACTGAAATATTTAGATAAACGTAAATGCAGTTTTAATATCATTTTGTCATTTGTACCATTAACAGACAGTTGCCAGGTACAGAAGTTCCAAAGGTGAAATATGCCATTAACCAAAAGCCTCATTTAAAATAACCTTAGAATGGAAAGTTGCCTTTTACAGCAGAAAGAACTCTGCAAAACAGTACTTTCATTAAAAATGACTTTCCTTTAAAGCCGGAACTTAAAACTGCACACAAATATAAACTATAGAAGATACAAGTGTCGTTTAATAGTGCGAAAAGACAGGGAAGAATTACGGTGTAGCAGATTCATCTGTCTATCTTATAATGAAATCGGATCTGTTCACAGAGAGCGTGCTTGCAGTAAGTTCTTTTTTGTAGACGTACCAGGTCAATCCGATCCATTAAAAAACGCAAATGCAATGGGCATCCATTGTAAAGGAGGCCTGGGTTAATTGCTATTCCACCAATATAATAATAAATCCACCCTAAAAGTTTTTAGAAGGTAGACAACCATCTGATAACATTAATAGAGTCTGTCCCCTTATTAATTGGGCCCTGTTTCTGTAGAACATCCAGACTATGTTATAGGGATGGAAATCAAGCAGTTAAATAAACTATCATGGAATATATATTTTTAGCATTATGTCATAATAAGGTACTTAAGGCTCTCACACTATGTGATCAATGGGGACGACCAGCGCCTGCATGATGTATGCAGGTCCGTATGGCCGACGACGTTCTGTATGGCTGCTCCTCGGCCTGGGGCTCTGTTGAGAGACCCCCCAGCGAATTGGCCAGCCGAGCTCCGACCAAGAAAGGCTGTTCCTACAGCCAACCAGCCACACATACACAGAATGATTGTCGGGTGGTGAAACAGACATGAATACACATCGGCTTCGCTGGTTGCCCCCCCGCAATCACCACTGTGTATAAGCTTCTAAACCAATCCTTTGTTTCTGTCAACAATATGTAGTCCACAAGCCTCCTAAATTGGCTTGCCATGAAACCTTTTACTTACAGAGGCCACCAGGTAGGCTGCCCTTGTCAGTCACCAATATTTTTTCGGGCGAAGTGAACCAGGAGCCCAATCTATTCCCCTAATCAGGACAGATTCCTTTTAAGTTGCTTCTGAAAAACTCTCACCTACATCCGACCACACATCCTCACCCCGTCATTTTACCACGCGCACACTCATCATAATTCTTTACCGATTTGAGACCACAAATATTCGGTATATGCCTTTTAGGTACTGAATTCCCCTATGTTTATTTGATTGACGAAATAATTCTCAGGTACACCCCCCCCTTGTTCCCTAGACTCATGCTCCTTATTCTTTTACCAATCTCTTTTTGCTCTCCACGCCCGTGCCCACGCCCATAGTTGTGTTTCCGCATTGCGGATGTACCATGTTAAGACTTTGCACACTCTTAAACAATACCCGCTTGCCCCTCTCATCCCTAAGTCCCTCTAGTAACTCTCATCGACTTTATTTGCTCCTTTTGGATGTGAGCAGCGATCTATACAGCTCCTCGGACACTTACTATACACCCCGAACCCGTGTTCAAGAACCTCAAGAATCCCCCCGTTGTGAAAGCTGCACAACCAAACAGGGACAGCATACCAAGCCTAGGCCCCCCGAGGCGCCAGAGGACCCACCCCTGCGCTCCACTAACTAATCCCCTTTCCCCTCGAGGCGGCTGAGCTTTATTAACATAACTTTATTATAATGATTCTGTGATGTAACATCGTACGACGATTATCACGAAACAATGGTTGTGTCAGGCGAGCTTTTAGATACTCACCCCCCCCCACCACCAACTTTAACACTACCCGCCAATCCTCCCCACAGTTCCACGGCACACTCCAACTCCGTCCAGTGTATCAAAGTTGTTGTTTCCCGCACAGAGCAATTAGGTACGCCCGCACAGCCCCTTTCGTTTGTATATGTTTTCCTCTTACAGCACGAACCGTCAACATTTCTAAACCGATCCATTTAAACTGTGTGTCTACTATAGCTCTCCAATACTACTTCCCGCACTGAGCAATAAATAGTCCCGGGCAAAACTAATGGGGTTATACGTGTTGGCAATGAAAAAACATATTAAATTCCCCTAACCCTCACAACCTCCCTCACACACTTTCAGTTAACAGCCTGTGATATCCTCATTGATGAACCATAATGGCTGACTAACACTACACAAGGTTCCTTTTTATATAATCCGTCACACGGGGAGGGATAAACGCACCCACATTTTTAGATCTCCTCAACCCTCTCCACACCCTCTCCCTCTCTCTCTGAGTCAAAACTGCACTTAATCCCACAATGCAGAAGAAACCAAACTTTTCAGATGATGTGTTTGGTCAGTAAGAGTCTAGAATATGGCGATTATATTAGCAGTTGTTTTTAGGTATAGGATACTTAGATTTTGCCGAAAGTTTTGCTACTGTGCCACACAGGAGATTTATGTATGTATAAAAATGTTAATGCTGCCCACAATGTTCTGAAACCTTTCTTTCTGCTTCCAGCGTTCTTCTGTTTAGCTGCTGTCAGTATTGGGTTTGTGACCAGGTTGACATGGACAGCCAATGACTAATTCTATAGCTAGCGGCAGAGAGAGAAAAGGTGAGGAAGAATAATTTCTCTGCCAAAACAGCCTCTTAGTCCTACTATCTGTCAGCTTTTTGTTTAGGCTTTGGGAGTATTTGCCAATATTTAATTTTCATTTGAGGGGCGAATCTGACCTTAACGTCTCATACAATTATCAATTTCAAAGCATCCCCAGTTGTTCAGGTTGTGACAGGAACTAAGTTAATTTTAGACAGCATTAGAGACCGTTCATTATTTCTATGTGCCCCACAAAACAACTGGGACATTTCTTGCTGGCAAGATTTTAAAACAGCTTTATGATGGGAATACAATAGTAGTAGATATAACTAACTGTAAAAACGGGATGTAATTGCCCTGTTATCAAGGACAGTGGGGGAATCACAACACCCAACAAGCAGAGCCAATTTTATAAAGGATCACAACAGATTACAACCAAATTAAATTCATGTGGATGTATAAACCCCAGGGAATGAAGCCATAGAGGCGGGTTCATTTACCGCTATTTGTGCATTGTTTACATATATAATGCTCAGCCTATTCAAATGCTTCTCACTCCCGAATACGCCATGGGATAAGGTATTGCTTATTGTGTGAAGTATGTTTTAGCCATTCTCACGCCGTTTCAAACCCCAACCCCCTCAGCACCCCTACAAACCCCCTCAGCCCGGGGGGC
Organism: Hymenochirus boettgeri; assembly: GCA_019447015.1. Taxonomy (NCBI): domain Eukaryota; kingdom Metazoa; phylum Chordata; class Amphibia; order Anura; family Pipidae; genus Hymenochirus; species Hymenochirus boettgeri. The sequence goes on along the minus strand of CM033469.1, from coordinate 188,137,541 downwards.
CTCACGGCACCTTCCACGACCCTCTTCACGCTGCCACCCCCCCCTGGCATCGGCAACACCCCCCTATGGTCGCCCCACCCCCCCTTTTTCTTTTTTTTTCTTTCTTCTTAGCACTACACCCCAACCGCCGCCCCCCCCATACTTTACGGAAACCCCTCGCAACACCATCGCAGAGGACGTCCCAAGCCCCAACATTCACGCCACAGCACTCGCAGTTATGCTGTGCCTTGTACTTTTGTCATGTTATGTCGTTTGCTAGCTTGGGCAGCTAGTTGGCCGTGCACCCATACATGTACTATAGTAGATGGTATGGTCCCCTTTACACTATGCCCCCCTCCAGGATTACACCCAGCACAAGGCTATAACCAAAACCACAATCCTATATGCATACAGTTAACAAATGTAACCCTAGGTTTCGAGTTCCACTCCCAGTACTCCTAGTCTTGCACTTCCTTGTAACTTCGAATTTGTTTCCCTACAGCGATTCTAACATCACCTCATTTTATCAAGATTTTGAGAAAATGTTTCAATTACCTTCTATTTCTAAATGAAGTCCTTTGGTAGTGGTGACACATTAGTGTTTATTGTATTGTTGATGTCTGTTTTTGTTTAGGGCGGGTGTTGTCACGGGCTTGACAGGGAGGGTCAATGGTACTTCAAACGACGCCATTTGTAGCTGCTGTCGTCAGATGTTTTATTTTTTTTGGTAGTGGAAACATTTTCACCAGGATCTAAACCCTTCAAACCGTCAATGTATGTAACTTTTCTCTCTATACTACATTGATTTGAGACAATATATACACAGTTAAGTGACATAAGGATAATTGCCAACTTAAAGTCAAAACTCTAGAATTTTACACAGATGTGCCGGGAAACTTCTGCATTGCCAAGTGCGCCACCACAATCTGAAGAAGTTTGAGAACCACTTGTCTAGAGGGGCAGGCCCTTTTTAAAAAGATTCCACACGCTCTGGTGTGTAATCCCCTCTGCTAGCAATTTGTTAAAGTTTTTATCCAGTACATAAGTGTCAATAATTCTCGTTTTCGATGAGACATCGTATGTTTATCTATTTAATTTTTGGTTATGCTTGCATTGTTTGTATTGAACCTATTTTTTTTTTTTTAGTTGTACTACTGTTTTTGCTGTTTGTATGCTTTTGTTTTGGTGCTTTTATTCTTGTGTTTTTTTTTCCATGTGTTTACACATTTATTTTTTGCACTGATTTTTAGGGCCTTTCTTAAGGAAAGAAGAACAAAACGGAACTATAAAGTGGCAGAGTTTGTTTTCTTCCTTGACTTTTTATGCAACATAATAATCGCATTTGCCACTTTGCAGTTATTCGCAGCAATCATTTTGCCACATCGGTGTAGCAATCACAGGTGCATGCTGATAGTCTGGCCCCTTTTGCTGCATCCATGCATGGAAAGGGCACAGGAGCTTAGCAGAAGACCCAGAGGAAAAATGCTGGTAAGTAGTCAAGGTTTTGTGTGCACACTATGCATTAATCAATATTTTTTTGGGGTGTAACATTAATAATAAATAATTATAAAAATTTATTCTACTTATCATCAACATTTCCCCCTTATTCAACTTTTAATTTTCACCCTCAAAAATCATACCCATACTCACTTACCTATGACCACCATACTCATTAACACTTCTTTTCACCCTACTACAAAGTGTTTGTCTTCTCTTGTTTTTCTGGTGTCTTATTTTTCTACTTTTACAGTGGTAGTTTTTTTGGTGTTGTGGTGAGATGTGGTTATAATTTTTGGTTGTTTGATTTTGACTTATTTTGTTTTTTTTTTGTTATTATTTGTTTTTTACAATTGTCTAGTTCGTGATATCTTTAGTTTTGTATTTGATTACCGTTGTCCTAATCACTCTCTTTCCTACATCTTTTTTTTTTCGTTATTAGTTCCAGTTTGTAATGTTTGAAACATTTCTTGTGTAGGATTTATTTTTTCACTGGCTTTCCGAGTACCCTCCATGAAATGGTCGCTTGATTAGTGATTATCTAATGTTTACCCGTAGAACAATAGTCCGGGGTGTTGGATGTTATTTTGTCTTTTATTATTTTAGCGAGCGTTTTTATGATTTATTTCTATGTTTTTTTGGCCCTTTTTTCATTAGTATCTTTTTGTTGCTGATATTTGTGGTTGGTGGACAGGCCCCACCTTGATGAGACTGTCGTGTGCCCAACAGTTTCTCATGGCGTTTAGTGTGCTCTAGTCATAACATGATAGTGTACTTGGGTGCGTAAATTGTTGTGGTTAGAGTGGGGGCATTGGGGGGGGTGTAGTCGTCCCCATACCCACCAGTTTCAAATCATGGTTTTTCTTTTTGAGTTTTGAAGAGTGTGTTGAGATCGTGATTGTGTCTTAGGCGGTATTCACCGTTTGGGGGTGTGGGGGGAATTGTGTGATCTTAAAACGAATGCCATCAACCACCTCTCTACGTGCTCCACAGCCCAAGATATAAAGCTTCTCCTGCACAGTGCCACCTGCGAGCATAGCCTCAGACTCCCTCAATGTGGAGGGAGACAGGAAGTCCCTCCTCCTCTGCTGTGTGAAGTTCCTGACAGAGGAAGGTAGGGAATCTAAAACCTTCTCACTCTGCCTGAAAAGGCTGTTTCCACAGAGTTTTCTGTAGGGCTGAGTGGCCATGGCACCTGCGATTGGCGGGGCTTATGACACCGTGAGTGGGCAGGGCTTAGGTGCCCACGGGTGGGCGGGGCCTAGGTGCCCACGGGGTGGGCGGGGGCACATTGGGCTGTACGAGAATGGGCAAAGGGAGCCTGCAACTTGAGGGACCATGGGGTCCTGGTGGGAGGGACCAGGGGGCTGCAAGGGGAAGGGGAGGAGGAGACACAGGGCAGATTGACTGGCATGGTTTCAGAACAAGACAGGGAAGTGTAGGGGACCTGGTAATGTTGCTGCCATATCACCTGCAAAAATGTAAATATCATCAAAACTATGCAAAATAAACAATAAAAATAAATTGTAAAAAATTTCCAGAAGAGCAATTCCTATTAATTGACCTAAAGTCATTTTGACCACAGTTCCCCTTTAAACACAAGCTGCATTTAGTACATTCATTCAGTGTCTTGTAATATAGTGGAACACGGGATCACAGAAAATATCCTTCAAACACAAGAGGAAAATGCTCCTACCTGGAAATCTTGATCATCAATTCCAAATCTCTCCCTTAAATTCCGGAAAACCATAGGGACATATTCCTTAAATTTGAAATGGCTTGGCATATTCTCTCTATAATGCAAAGGTAAAAACAAGTCTGAGATTTAGAAATAACACATGATACACAAAGTACAATCTGGATCTCTGCATAATTGGACTATGGCGCACTATGTATGGGTACACAACACAGCCAGACATGCTTAGGGACTATGGCGCACTATGTGTTATGGGGGCACACAGCCAGACTGCTTAGAATATGGCGCACTATGTGTATGGGTCACACACAGCCAGACTGCTTAGACTAGGGGCACTATGTGTATGGGTGCACACACAGCCAGACTGCTTAGACTATGGCCACTATTGTGTATGGGTGCACACCCAGCCGTACTGCTTGGAATTATGGCGCACTATGTGCATGGATACACACACCGCCAGACTGGTCATGGGACTATGGTGCACCTAATGCCTGGGGTTACTAGGCACACACCCACAAGAATATTGCTTGTGCAGACAGGGGTTGATGCTGTTACGTGGGTGACACCACCCTCATTCTCGCGTACCTTCACCAGACCGGGTCCCTTCGAGATGGCGTCCTCTATGACCACAAATCACGGGCACTTCACCTGGTGACTTGCACACACAAGGGCCTCTTGTTGCACTATGTGCATAATCCCTGTGCCATCTACACCATAAATAACTCTGTGTTAAGTTCATCTGTAATGGAAAAAGATTTGGGGGTTCTGGTAGATAACAGACTTAGCTGTAGCAAACAATGCCAGGTAGCAACAGCTAGAGCTAGCAAGATATTGTCTTGTATAAAAAGGGGAATAGATTCAAGAGAGAAAAATATTATTCTCCCTCTTTACAAGGCACTGGTAAGGCCTCATTTGGAATATGTGGTGCAGTTTTGGAATCCCATATACAAAAGGGACATCTTTGAAATTGAGGCAGTTCAGAGAAGGGCAACTAAATTAATAAGGGGAATGGAGGGGCTTGAATATGCAGGCAGATTAGACAAGTTAGGGCTGTTTACATTGGAGAAGCGGCGGTTGCGTGGGGACATGATAACCTTATACAAATATATTAATGGTTCATACAATGAACTCTCTGGTGCATTGTTCACTAATAGGTCATATCAGAGGACACGTGGACATCCTTTAAGGTTGGAAGAAAAGAAGTTTCATCTTCAGGTTAGGAGAGGTTTCTTTACAGTGAGAACGGTGAAACTGTGGAACTGTCTTCCAGCAGATGTGGTAATGGCAAGTTCATTGAATAACTTTAAAAAAGGCCTGGATAAGTTTCTAAAACTAAAAAATATTGAGAATTACTGGTATTAATGCATATAGATCTGGTTGATCCAGGGATACTTTCCGATTGCCGTTTGGAGTCAGGAAGGAATTTTTTCCCCCCTTTTTTAGCTGGGGTTTTTTGCCTTCCTCTGGATCAACTGTTAGGTAGGGTTAAAAAAAAAAAAAAAAAAAGTGAATAGGTTGGACTTGATGGACGTCTGTCTTTATTCAACCTTTATTACTATGTAACTATGTACATTATTTCAGATCCGAACACACTAGATACCGAACACACTAGATACCCAGACCTATATACATCACACTACAACACTGCTACTAGGAAAGGGTTAATCAGCTGCACCACCAATTTGAATATTGATGATGTAATATATTCCTACATCATAGGGGTTAAGAGGTGGGAGTGGAGATCACACAGGTGCTGAAAATGTAATCAAGGTAAAAGTACTGGCAGGCAAGGGAAAATGTCAGCTTCAGATGTGGGGAACAAACAGAACCTAAAATGAGCTCAAAGAGGTAAAGAAAAGGCCCCTGAGTGGAATCTTCCATGCTGAGAAGGATGTTGAGGCAAGTACTTTCTAACTTCAACTTTGATTTTTTTGGGTTTAGTTCTCCTTTAGGAGTATTAGGTGGATGCTGCTTTAAGAAATGGTGGGATAATGGCATGTCTCACATCAGTAGAGGAAGAGACGTGCATAGGTCTTATGTGTGAGACATTACAGGAGGGCATACCTTTGATGGAGTGTCCCGCTAGCGCTGGTATGTAATGGAAGTTGTCATCCACCAGTGAGCATGCGTGCTTGATTCTTATGCAGTCAGCCTGAAGTCGGCTTAATAGTGTGGCCGACTGTGGATTGGTAATCACTAGTGGTGGACACAAAACTGAACTCAAACCATTCAAACTAGTTCGGTTTTCCGAACTAGTGGCTATATTTTTTATAATTATTGAATTTACGAGACTTTAGCTAACCCTAGAATTTATCATTCACTAATCATCGAATGTATCGTTCATCTTCATGTAACCTTCAAATATAATGTTCATTTTCTCTAACCCTCGATGTATGGTTTGTTTTTGCTAACCCTAGAATGTATTGTTTGGTAACGCTTGAAAGTATTCATTTTCCCTAGTCTTTGAATGTATCATTCGTTTTTGGTAACCCTGGAATGTAAGGTTCGTTTTCACTAACCCTAGAATGAATCGTTTGCCAACCCTTGAATGTAGCCTTCGACTTTCATTAACCCTCGAATGTAATGTTCGTTTACGGTAACCCTCGAATGTATGGTTAGTTTTCGTTAACTCTGAGATGTATCGTTCGCTAACCCTCGAATGTGGCCTTCGACTTTCGGTAACCCTCGAAAATATTGTTTGATTTCGATAATCCTCAAATGTATAGTTCTATCTTCGGTAACCCTCACAAACCGGACGATTTCCCTATCATGAAGAAAGAAGTGTTTAAACAGGTTTTGGTGACAGTGACATGCTTCCCAGACCATTCCCCAGGTGCCACAGTCATTTACAGTAAGTTACCTTTGTTATTTTATCTGTTATTTATCCGATTTTTTTCAGTTCCAAATACAGACAGACTTTACCATGAAGGTTCATACACACGTGCGATCGCTGACCCGCGATGCACGATGTGTACGAACGGCCATTTCGGGCAAAATGGGCGCTTTTTTGGGGATCGTTGCCTGTTCCGCCAGGTGGATCTCTGAACTTGCGGGTCGGCACCTGCGTACGCACGTGTGTACGAACCTGGAGGGTGGGCCCTATCTGTTAAGAGGTTAAGCAGCCAGGGATGCCTAGCTGCTGTGTGTATTGTATTTATTTAATGCTATGTATTTTGTTATCTGCACCACTATTTATAAGATACCTTGTATGGTAGTAGTGGTGGGTATTTATAATTATGTATATTTATTACATACATAGTAACATAGTAATTAAGGTTGAATAAAGACATACGTCCATCAAGTCCAACCTATTCACCCTCTTTATATATATATATATATATATATATATATATATATATATATATATTTTCTTTTATTTTTATTTTTTTAACCCTACCTAACAGTTGATCCAGAGGAAGGCAAAAAACCCCAGCTAAAAAGGGGAAAAAATTCCTTCCTGACTCCAAACGGTAATCGGAATGTATCCCTGGATTAACCAGATCTATATGCATTAATACCAGTAATTCTCAATATTTTTTAGTTTTAGAAACTTATCCAGGCCTTTTTTAAAGCTATTCAATGAACTTGCCATTACCACATCTGCCGGAAGACCGTTCCACAATTTCACCGTTCTCACTGTTAAGAAACCCTTCCTAACCTGAAGATGAAACTTCTTTTCTTCCAACCTTAGAGGATGTCCACGTGTCCTCTGATATGACCTATTAGTGAACAATGCACCAGAGAGTTCATTGTATGGCCCATTAATATATTTGTATAAGGTAATCATCTCCCCACGCAAACGTCGCTTCTCCAATGTAAACAGCCCTAACTTGTCTAATCTGCCTGCATATTCGAGCCCCTCCATTCCCCTTATTAATTTAGTTGCCCTTCTCTGAACTGCCTCAATTTCCAAGATGTCCCTTTTGTATATGGGATTCCAAAACTGCACCGCATATTCCAAATGAGGCCTTACCAGTGCCTTGTAAAGAGGGAGAATAATATTTTTCTCTCTTGAATCTATTCCCCTCTTTATACAAGACAATATCTTGCTAGCTCTAGCCGTTGCTACCTGGCATTGTTTGCTATGGCTAAGTCTGTTATCTACCAGAACCCCCAAATCTTTTTCCATTACAGATGCACTCAACACAGAGTTATTTATGGTGTAGGTGGCACAGGGATTATTAAATCCCAAATGCATCACCTTACATTTATCAACATTGAATCTCATCTGCCATTTTGCTGCCCATTTTGATAATCTATCTAGGTCTGCTTGCAGCACTTGCACATCATTGGAAGTTTCCAAAGCTCTGCATAGTTTAGTGTCTTTAGCAAATACTGAGACCTTGCTCTCAATGCCCCCTTCTAAGTCATTTATAAACAGATTAAGCAGAAGTGACCCCAGTACAGAACCCTGAGGCACTCCGCTTAGAACTTTAGCCCACATAGATGTAGCTCCATTAACCACCACTCTCTGTTTGCGGTCCAATAACCAGTTCTCTATCCATGAACAAATGTTTTCTTCAAGGCCAACAGCCCTCAGTTTATACATTAGTCGCTTATGTGGCACAGTATCAAAGCTTTTGCAAAATCCAAATATCCCACATCCACTGCTGTGCCTGAATCTAGCTTCTTACTCACTTCTTCAAAAAAACAATTAAATTTGTCTGGCATGATCTATTTCTCATAAATCCATCTGCTGACTACTACTAATAAGATGATCCCTGGAAACAAAGTCAAGGATATGATCCTTAACAAGGTTTCCATCACCTTCCCTACCACTGATGTTAGGCTTACAGGTCTATAGTTTCCGAGCTGTGAACGACTACCTTTTTTGAATATTGGTATTACATTGGCTTTTTTCCAATCCAGCGGCACATCCCCAGACAAAGCGAATCTGAAAAGATGAGAACAGTGGTCTATATAGAACTGAACTAAGCTCTTTTAAAATCCGAGGATGCAATCCTCGTTCCTGGCGCTTATTGATATTAACTTGTCTAATTGTTTCCGTACCATATCCTCTGTTATCCAATGTGAAACTCTTCATTTTTTCCCTACATTTATTACAATCCCTACTGTAAGGACAAGGATTCTCACAGTAAAACCGATGTAAAAAAACGGTTTAGCAGATTAGCCTTTTCGGGATCCTCTACTACCACCTCAGCTCCATTATTTAATGGTCCCACATTCTCAGTCCTCATCTTTTTACCATTTATATACTTAAAAAACATTTTGGGGATGGACTTGCTTTGTTCGGAATCCATATTTCATTTTCTATTTTGCTATTTTAATTACTTTCTTGCACTCTTTATTACAGCTTTGTACTCCCTGTAAGCCTGTTCTGTGCCTTCTGTTTTCAAAATTTTAAAAGCCTTTTTTCTTTTTTTCCATCTCCCTTTTTACCTGAGCATAAGCCATGCAGGACTGGATCTAATTTTTTTAACACTTTTTACCTAAAGTACCGATTTAGAAATGTATAGTTTAATATCCCTTTAAAGTGGTCCACATCTGCTCATTATCTTTACCTAGAAACAGTTCCCCCCAGTCTATGAGCAGGAGCGATTCCTTTAAAAGCATAAAATTAGCTTTCCTAAAGTTAAAAGTTTTTGTTAAGCCAGTGCACTTTAGTTTTTTGCAATCTATATTAATGACACTATATCATGGTCACTGTTCCCTAAGATTCCCATTACCCTCATCTCCAAAATGAGCTCAGGGTTATTAGATATCCCCAGATCCAACAACGCATTCTGTCTAGTAGGAACTTCTACCATCTGTGAAAGAAATGCTCATATAAAATTTAAGAACTTTATACCTTTTGAGGTGCTGGCAGTTCCCTTACTCCAATCTATGTCAGGGTAGTTAAAATCCCCCATGACCGAACATGCCCCTACCAGCAGCCTTCGCCAACTGCATATGGAGATTCATTTCCACCTCTCCCCGGCATTGGCGGCTTATAACATACTCCAACAATTAATTTACCTACCTTCTTGCTTCCTGTACACAGTTCCCACATAATGTTTCTGCCGTACGTTTACCTCCCCCATCTATTCCATCTTTTAAATTTGGCTTCAATTCCTGTTTAACATACTACATATCCCCTCCTTTCTTATTAACTCTGTCATGTCTAAATAAGGAGTATCCTTCAATATTTACTGTCCAGTCTGTGAATCATTAGCCATGATTCTGCTATACCATTACATCAACCTTTCCTTAAGATATTTTATTTCAAGTTCGCGGTTTTTTTTTCCATACATGGTTTCGACTTCTCCTTATCCTCTATGCTCCCCCCTTCTCCTCCCTCCGTTGTGTTAATAGCCCCCTGATCTCCTCCAATCTCCTCCAACCCCCTAGCCATCTTCTCCCCCAAAACAGCTGCACCATCACCATTGAGGTGCAATCGTCTCTACTAAGAGCCTGTAGCCAACAGAAAAAATCAGCCCGTTCTCTAAAAACCCAAACCCCATCTCCTTACACCACCCTCTTAGCCACGCATTTTATACTCCTGAGCTCCCGTTGTCTCCCTAGCGTAGCACGTGGCTACGGTATTATTTCTGAAATCACTACCTTGGAGGTCCTTGCTTTTAACTTGGCCCCTAATTCTCGGAAATCATTTTTTAAGGACCTCACCTCCACCTCTAACTTTGTCAGTGCACCAATGTGAACCAAGACCGGCGGGTCACTCCCAGCCTCCCAGTGCCCTGCACTTTATGATATTCTATTTGGTAAGTGGGGGAGGTGTGCAGATGTATAGATTCATGTATTGTGCTTAATCAATTTTTGGTGGTGTTATTACTCATATATATGGATGCAATTAAATGCATGTGTTCATTTGATTGTTGTACAAGTGGCTGTGCCTTTGTTGCAAGGGTCTTTGTACTGGGGTTTCCCATGTAATCCTGATTCGCTGTTTTTCAAGCTAACCCATAGGTGCTGTGTTAAGATGGCCAGTTATCTCAGATGGCTTATGGTTATGCGTTTTTAATTCCATCCAATCAAATATTCGGTGGACCGCTCAGGAAAGATCCAAAAAGTTCAAGAGGCGAGCAAAGTCAGCCCAGATGAGGAGGGCAGATATTCAGAGCCTGTCTAACAGTTGAAATAAGGAAAAGGCATGCACAGATTGCATTTATGATATTAATAATGTGATGGGAGGCTGTCTCATACTTCCCAGGTTTGGGCCAGACTATCTGTTATGCATGTATGGGTGAAACATAAAGGATACATGGGTTTTGACATTCTCAGAAGGGATTTTTCTACTAGAGTTCCTAAGAAACCAAAAAGGTATTGCTTTATTGAAACACCTCAACCCATGAAACAAAGAGAAGGCCTAATTCTTCAGGAGTATATCAAAAAATACTTTTAAAAAGGGAAATAATATCAGTGTCGAGAAAGAAAAGGAATGGGGTTTTACTCCCCTCTTTTCCTGACAAAGAAAGTTACAGAGAGTAAAGACCAATTTTAGATTCAGAAGGGTAAATTGTTACATCGGGTGCTTTACAGACGAAAGCCCCCTCGTTCAGTGAGGATGTTTACAGTAGACTAGATGTATACATATCACAATGTCCCTATTGCCAAAGAACATGAGAAAATCCCAAGATTCATGTTAGTGACTAAACACTACAACTGTCTCCATTTGGCCTCTTGGTATTGTTTGCTCATCTGGGGAAACTGAATATAGAAATAAACTATACCTAGACATTTCCTAATAGTAGCGAGAATGGAACAGGAAACACAGCAGAAACATAGCCTTACAAATGATGGCTAGTGATGATCGTTCTGTGTATGGATGCACGGTCGGCCATTGAGTCGGGCCTCATTGATATCCGCAAGGCAATTGGTCCATTATCAATGAGCTCTGACTGAACAACCAAATGTGTTTGAACCTTAAGTCTGGTTCTTTGCATAGAGGCAGTGCTGTGCTATTGGCCACATTGGTATTTAAAAATAGTATAGCTGGGCACACCAGTCTTAGTGAATATATTTTATTCAGTGATGTTTCGGAACCTGTGTGGTCCCTCATCAGACAAACTGTTAATAACTGTTTGATGAAGGGACAACACTGGTTCTGAAACGTCACTGAATAAAGTATATTCACTTAAGACTGGTGTGCCCACTAAACTTATCATTTTGGATGTATTTCTGTTGCTCCAGTGTTGAAGCACCCAGCATTTTCTATTTTTGCATTTCTTTGGTTAGGTGTGCAGGATCTCAATCCATTGCATTGGTATTTAGGCACAGTCAAAAAATGAAAGAAGTTGGTGCAGTATTATGTTTCAAAGGTTTTATAGGTATTTAGTGACAGGTTAAGTATTTGTAATATGATACAGTAATCTTATTCTCCATTGCTGTATTGACGGTTTATTTTGCAATTTCCTTCAGGATCTATTTTGTCATTTGCTGTTGCTACAAAACCTTGCAAAGCATGCATTGCTTTACATGTTTCTTTTATGAGATAACTGAAGTGTGTGTAGCCTCTATATGTGTACAGTATATGTATGATGTATATATTTAAAGCAGAACTGTGGTCTAATGGTGCCCGTAAAAAGTCTTAATATATTTTAAGTAGCCCCTCCTAGCGGCCTTATTAGCAACCAGGATCATATCAACCTGGACGTAGTTTGGCGGGAGGACAAATAAATTGAGAATTCTATGCTTGGGAGTTTAAAGGGGAAGTTCAGTGCAAATACATATGCTTTTCAGAAAAAAGAGCAGTATTTCATCCCAATGACCTTAATCTGCCAATTTCATCATTTTGTCTTGTATAAATAATGCAACCGAAATACTGACTTCCTGTTGCAAGGACCCCAAGTAAGGCCATTATGGTTTGCCCTTGACCCAGCGCCTGGGTTGATTTCAGTTGCTCATTAGAATCTGAGCATCTTTGACCCATCCAATAGCCAATCAGTAGAAATTACTGTTGGGAACATTCCAAGAAGTGGTGCATCCTGGGAAGAAGACCGTTAGACCCTGAAATGTCAGCGCACTAATGTCAACAGTAGGGAACAGCAAAGGGTATGAATCAACTGATTTTTCAAAATGGGACAAAAAAATATATGTAGAATAACTAAGAAGCATTACACAAACTAACAATTTAACAAATATTAAAAATCTCCCTGAACTGTCCCTTTAAATATCTCCAAGCATCTGACAAGCGAGGGATTGCTGAATCTACCAAAGCTAGTAACAGGATTTGGGTGGGGATGTAAGCAGTCCTGTGCAATATTCAGACTGTATTTAAAAAAACAGCCAGACTGAGGCACATAACCTGGGTTTTTGGCCAAAATTGTAATCAAACTTGAAGCCAATGCAAAGGGTGGTGGGATATAATATGCAAGTAAATAATTGGCTTTGACTGTATTTTGGCATTCAAAAATACATACACTCCCATGCGGTCCAAACTCCAGTTCACACATCTCAAAGAGGTGAACTGTGTACAGTATATTTATGATGCAATATTTAAAGCTATGATCTAATGTCCCAGATATGAAGAGAGACTGGAAAAGTTACATATTGTACGCTGGAGAAAAGGCGCTTGTGGGGATATGATTACTGTGTATAAATACATTAACGGGCCATACAATAAAGTATCTGGGGCATTGTTCACCAATAGAACATGTCAAAGGACACGCTTCTATTTAATCTATTTATTAATGATTTGGAAGTGGGTATTGTCAGCAAGGTTTCTGTGTTTGCTGACGACACAAAACTTTGTCGACCATTAAAAACTTCTGAGGATGTGCAATCGTTGCAAGGGGATCTAGATAGATTGTCACATTCAGTGTTGATAAATGTAAGGTGATGCATTTTGGACTTAAAAATCCTTGTGCTACTTATACTATAAATGGCTCTGTGTTAAGTGAATCCCTGTTGGAAAGGGATCTTGGAGTTTTGGTGGTTAACAAACTTAAAGGTAGCAAGCAGTGCCAGGCGGCAACAGCCAGAGTCAGCATGGTATTGTCTTGTATATAGAGAGGTATGGATTCAAGCGAGGAAAATGTAATTTTCCCTCTTTACAAAGCATTGATAAGGCCTCATTTGGAATATGCAGTGCAATTTTGGAATCCTGTGTACAAAAAGGACATCTTTGAAATGGAAAGGGTTCAGAGAAGGGCAACTAAATTAATAAGGGGATTGGGGGAGCTTGAATATGAAGAGAGACTGGAAAAGTTACATTTATGTACGCTGGAGAAAAGGCGCTTTCGTGGGGATATGATTACTGTGTATAAATACATTAACGGGCCATACAATAAAGTATCTGGGGCATTGTTCACCAATAGAACATGTCAAAGGACACGAGGACATCCCTTAAGACTTGAAGAAAAAAGGTTTAGACTTCAAACTCGGAAAGGGTTTTTCACTGTGAGAACGGTAAAGCTATGGAACTGTCTTCCAGTGCACGTTGTTATGGCAGGTTCATTGGTCATTTTAAAAAAAAAAAGCTGCATGAGTTTGTGCAAACAAGAAATGTTACAAGTTACTGGTATTGATACATAAAGTAGAGTTGATCCAGGGAAATTTCCGATTGCCACTTGGAGTCAGGAAGGAATTTTTTCCCCCTTCATAAATTTGGTGGGGTTTTTTTGCCTTCCTCTGGATCAACAGTTAGGCAGGTAATGAGGGTATTGCTAGATGGGTTGAACTGGATGGACGTATATGTCTTTATTCAACCTCATACTATACTATACTATACTTGGCTCTGAGGATCTATTAGGATGTACAGAACCTGTGCTCCATGCTTTTTACATAACCCACATATAGGAACGTGCTAATGCATGTAGCTAGTTACCACTTGGAGCCCCAAAAGAAGGGCATAATATATTCCCAATTCCTGAGGGTCCTAAAAAACACCACAAACCCCATTAATGCCCAAGTACAACTTCTGGAACTGAAAGATAATTTCGAAAAAAGGGGGGAATGACGAAAGGGTGACAGTCTCAGATGGAACAAGCCCTATTTACTGCAGTACCTAAAGGAGACATTTCCGAAAAACTCATGAAAAAACATCAGGGTAACCATTTATGCCACAGAGCATTACACTCAAGAAAAGTATGCAACAGCAACTTGAAATTATTATTATATTGGAAATTATCGGAATTTACCTTTTCAAGATAATGTACAATGAGTACAAGCATGCAGGAGAGGAAAAGGTATGAAAAATCTACAAATGAAAACAGACCTTAGGGATTTTTTAAGGCAATGAGTCTTACCCTTACTACTCTCATGGTTGTTTTCGATGGTTTAATTAGAAAAGCTTTACAGTAATAAATCCAGATGATTTCTCAGTTACATCCTCCTGTATGCTTATTTGCCGGTAAAGAACCCTGGTGGCTGGAGTTCGAGCGAGAGTAGTATGCAGACCGCATACTTCGATATATATAATTCGCCGCACACCTCTCTTCTAAAGCGGTACCTGGTGCAGGTGTGTGACTGAACTACTCATAATATATGCCGCACACAGGATTGTTGTTAAGAAAGTTTGTGAGTTGGAAGAAACACATACAGCCTGTACTTTGGTTTTAGGGCTAGGCCACACTAGCTCATGTTTCGCGCTCGCGATTGCGACCGCGATATTCGCTAAAATGGAAATCGCGGGAACGCAAAAATTCCTGCGATTTCTGATGCACATACGATTGCACGTCCGCATGCACGTAATGCATGTGTTCACCATTTTTGCTGTGTTAACGCATGTGTTTCCATAACGCAAAATGGCGAAAACGCATGCGCAAAACGCACACAATCACGTGCGATAACGCTCGCGATTTTGGGCGCGATTCCTGTGCGTTGCAGTGTGGCCTCAGCCTGAATCTTTGCTCCTGTGTCTGTCTGGCCGCCTGATGCTAAGTATTTCTCAACACATTTTGCCTGCTATTATCTTTGTGATCTGCCATCGGTCTGTGATCCCCCTGTCCTCTTTCCTTGATATTTAAGCTATGTATTTTGGAAGGGTCTAAGGTATAGTGCGGTATTCAGCTCATTTTATATGTGGTGGCTTTATCGCAGTACCTTACCTATGTTATATCCCTATACTATTAAGTATTAAGTGTGTGCATGAGTGATTGGATATACCAGCATATCATCTATTTGTATTAAGACTGTATTTCTATGACCTTGCCAGCAGAATGATGGGAAGTGTTTCTAATCGATTTTTGCACTTATTGGGGATTGAGACAGGGTAATATGTATATACTGAAAAAGGGGAATATGTATATTGTAAATCTATTGGGTTGGGCTTATGATGTTATGTCCTTTTGAGGGTGGATATAATGTGGGTTTCTGTAGCAATGTGTGATAGCCAACTTTTGTACCTGAGGAATGTGATCGCTATCCTTGAAATGTTGTAAATTAAAATAAAAGCCAAAAACAATTCATCATATTGTGAGGTGTGGAACTTTTATTTGTTACACATTGAATCCGCGTTTCATCCCCACTCTGGCTGTCTTCAGGATGAAGATAGCCAGAGTGGGGCTAAAATGCTTAGATGCAATTTTCCTGAAGACAGCCCGAGTGGGGCTGAAACCCATAGATGCGATTTTATGCGTAACAATTTAAAAGTAAAATTTTTAAACAAAGACCAGTGAGTGCCTCAGTTTGTTCTGTGTAGATTGGCTTTGGTTGTGCACAGTGACGTAACTACTGCCCCTGCGGGGCCCGGACAGTAGTAGGGCCCGCTACAAGCCCAAATCCCTGCATTAAAGAGCTGATTGCGCGTATGAAGAAAACATACACGCGATCAGCTCTTTACAGACCTGAACTTCCGGTACTGAACCAGAAGTCCAGGTCCGGTTTTAAAGAGCTGATCGTGTGTATGTTTTCTTCATACGCGCGATCAGCTCTTTAAAAAAGGTGAATACTGCAGGGACCTGCGTGAAGGGAGGAGGGAGTCAGGGGCCCGGCCCCCAACCAGGTACGCCCCTGGTTGTGCTCCTGGGCATGAAAAGGTTTGGATTGAAATGGAGTGTTGACCTGTAACATATATCTGTATATATGAAGAGAGAGTCTGAAGTTTGACTAAATATTTGGACTGGCCTACATTGTTACAGGGGAATCCCCCGGTGGAACCACAGCCCATTCACTAAAGAAAATAAGATAGATATGTAAATTAGTGATAATAGAGAGATGAAATTTTAGGTGGGCCCCTGGTCTCCCCTGGCATTGCATTGTACTTGCCTCACTCATAGGCCTCAGATGCTACAAAATTGCATAACTCTCTATGGCACCTCTACCTGCACATCTAATCATATGATAAAGGAATCCATAATTACTTATCAGAGTTGTAATCTGCCATACAACATCCACAACCATGCTATAAACTCTATGTAGTCAAATGCAGTATTTAACAATCTTTAGAAAGTATTAATTATTCAA
Organism: Hymenochirus boettgeri; assembly: GCA_019447015.1. Taxonomy (NCBI): domain Eukaryota; kingdom Metazoa; phylum Chordata; class Amphibia; order Anura; family Pipidae; genus Hymenochirus; species Hymenochirus boettgeri. The sequence goes on along the minus strand of CM033469.1, from coordinate 188,121,007 downwards.
ATTTCATGGATTTTTCTGTAATATGCCAAATACAAATAATTTTGCCCCATAGTTAGTGATGAGTGTATTAGAGTAGGTCTACAAATTCCGTGGGAATAATTGTGCAACCATGTAGTATTACATGATGATAGATATATATACTTGTTTTTATGTCTATTTATTAATTATTTTTGTAATCACTATTGCACCATTTGTTTTTCTTTTATTAAACTATATTCTATAAAATCGTTAAGCTGATTCTCCTAGTGCTCGAACAGAACTAAGTAAGAATCCTGTCCTCTGAGAAGCTACATATAGTAATTGTATTCTGTATCTCTTGTATTATCTGGTACTATTCCTGCCTGAGCGTGTACAGGTAGCGAGTGTACAGGTATTTAGTATTATTTTACATTTATAGACGTTAAGGCTGGTATTTGTTCCCACTGCCGGGCTTTTGCAGTAGTTTATATACCTGGTAAGGGGTATATGTTAGTGATGACAACCTTCAACCTGGTTTTGACCCGGTGAGCTGGGAAAGCTCTGTTTGGTCTGAGGTTAAGAGTTGTGGTATCGTCACTGGTATCGGTTCCCATAGCCGTTAGTGAGTGGGTGGTGGCAGTGTTTTATATACCTGGTAAGTGACAGCAGCCCTCAACCTGGTTTTGACCCTGTGAGCTGGGAAAGCTCCATTTGGTCTGAGGTTAAGAGTAGTTCCGTGTAGTTTCGTCACATGTACTATATCACTATTACCATTTAAATGACCTTCAGTAAATGTATACAAAGTATAGCACTGAATTATATTAGGTACAAGACAAAATATACAAAATACATAAACTTACTTACAGAGCTGAGATCCCTATTTCAAAATGGAATGGTCAAATGGCAGCTTAAACCACACCCCTGGGTCTGCTTCATGTGAATACTGAAAGGAAGTGTAATCCAAAAAATGTTTCTGTCTCCTACATAGGATGTGATGTGTATTGTAATGGACATATACTCCAAGGCTACTCATCTCCACCCTCAATATTAATTTTTGATATATTGCAGGGCATCCGCTTACACCCCCAACCGCTATTGTGTATAGATGTGTAAAAATAGAATCCAAACTCTACTTACAGCCCCTCGCTCCAGCATCGTTCTGATCCAGCTCCCTGCTTGCCGGAAGTACAAGCAGGGGGCCGGACCGGGAGCCGTGGCTGTGATTGGCTGAGAGGCAGCCAATTACAGCCGCAGCTGCCAGCAATAGAGAACACAGCAAGAGCGATGATCTGTACGTACAGTTTCAATTATATTTTTACACTTCCTATATAGCAGTTGGGGATGGGAGGGGATGCCCTGCAATACATAGAAAAAATGAACAGTATATGAAGGGCAGCCAAGGAGGGATCAGGAGGGTGAGAGTGAGGAGGGGAAAGTGTTCCCCTGCGCATGCCACTGTCTTCTCAGAGGGCAAGGAGGAGGCAGAAACCTTTTAGACAGGAAGACAGCTACTACTCCTCAGTTTCCTGGACTTTGGACAAGCACTAAAGGGAAACCATAAGGGGCAGAGATGTAAGGTAGGGATTTATTTAAAGGGCATGTCCACCCTAATTTTTTCTGTACTATAGGGCTCCCTCCCCCAGCCCCAACCACTATAGTAATATTTGCAGAAACTCCCCCGATCATTACTTACCTTGCCTCGTTCCTCCGGCGTACTGTCACGTCCCTCTGCTTGCATAAAACTGCCGGACCAGCAGCCGTGTCTGTGATTGGCTGAGAGCCAGCCAATCCCAGACGCAGCTTCCGGCTATCCAGAACGCCGGAGAAGAGAGGCAAAGTAAGTAGATCTGAGGAGTTTCTGGAAATATTACTATAGTGGTTGGGGGAGGAAGCCCTACACTACAGCAAAGGGGATTTGTGCTAGGGGGAGGGAGAGCAAAACGAGAGGGATGGAGGGGGGGGCTGCAGTGCGCACTGCAAAATTCTCCCAGAGGAGAGACAGGAGGAAAAGTCCTATATGAACTCTCCTAGGCTCCTGGTGGTCAGTTTTTGGGACTATGGAGGGACATTACAGGAGAACCATTTGGAGCTGGGATGTAAGGTTTTTATTACACTAGACAGTGGGGCCAGTATTGGGTTAAATTATAGTTTTGGGGGTGGAGATGCCCTTTAAACTACTCAGTGAGGCCAGTAGTGGGTTAAACTTTAGTATGGGGAGTAGACATGCCCTTTAATCTATGGAATCTGCTACTGATAGTATTGATTTAAATCCTCCTGTCCTTGTACCTGCTGAAGAAACGGCCCAATCACTCAGTAGATCAACCAGGCCCAATTGCCAAACCTTTTTTTAAATCTGATCCAATCAGTATCCTGTGCTCCCGCATTAGGAGCATCTAGAAATGTGCCACTTGCCGTGGTGAATACTAATAAGTATGAACTTATCCCACCCCTCCCGGGAGTCTCCCTGATTTTGGGGTGGTCTCCCGCACACCTGTGAGACCACCCCAAACTCCCGCAATCCGAACCTACCAGACAGTCCGCCCTTTCGGAACGGCTCCTTTTTTCTGGTCACACCTCTTATGTGACATAAATTACATCACATGGGCCAGTCATGCCCCTAGCCACGCCTCTACTGTGATGTAATTTACATCACATAGTGCGTTCCTCCCCTAACTCTGCCCCCGCCCCGCTCCTTTGGTGACGTTGGTGAGGCCCTTCTCCCCACCCTGCTCGGAAACCATATTCGGCAGGGTGGGATGACTGAAACATAGCATGTTAAGTTTGAACCACATAGTGTTGCAGGATTTCCTGAGTCTATTCTCAGACCTGTAGGATTATCCCCTGGATGCTGGTGAGTTAGGGCACGGCCACACTGCAACGCAATCGCACGCAATTTCATGTGCGATTTTGTTGCGTTTGCGCATGCATTTTTTTCATTAAGTATGGAAAAACGCATGCGATTGCGTTTACAATGCGGAACTCAAATCGCAACGCACCAGAAAACAAGCGCAAATGCAAAAGCGCAGCAGTGTGGCTTAGCCCTAACAGTTTACATCCACTGTATCCACACATAGCAAAACATACACACACATAATTTCCACTGTGCACCAACGGGCACGCTTTTGCTAGTATGTAGTGTTACCATACAGGATTCGTTTGCAATTGCTAATTACAAGGAAAAGAAAAGAAAGCAAATTGTTCAGCTGCATATAGACATACTCACTGAAACATAGACAGCTGCAAATGCAGATAGGGTGGCATGCTGGGAAGGAAACGTCTTTCTGGGGAAACAACACAAAGAAAATCCCATTTAAAGCAATGCTTGTTATTAAAACAAGTTACTTATTTCAACAATCTGAGCTATGAATTCAGTTTCATTTCTATCTGATGTACAGTTTTTTCTTGTAAAAGACACTGCAGACACAATTTCTATATCCTAGTTCTTAAAAGGGAACTGTGTTCTCCATACAAGTGCCTTTTGCTGATAGAAATTGCTCTCCTATCTTTCAAACAAGCCTAGGATAATGTCTCTTGCTGTTGTGAATCCAATTATAGTCATGTAAAGTTTCACTGTCTTGTTTGCACTCGCTGTATAATATGCCCACCCCCTAAATTGATCTTTAATAAAGCTGCAACCATTATCTGTGCTTTTCTTCTGTCTATGGACACCTTAGGACATTTTTCCTTTGCAGACTTAGACCGGGTACACATGGAGGGACAATTTGTCGCGAGCGCTCAACCGGGACAAATGTCCGTCGGTCGTGGCAAATTCGGCCACGGCCTAATTTGTGAACGATTGACTGTGCGGCTCCATAGGAAACCACACGATCGATCGTGATTTTCCGACAAGTCCGATCGTCCGTTCCGGACGATCGAGGTCGGTCGCGGCCATCCGCCCCACACCAGCCAATATTTCCGTGCCGATCGACCGAAAATATTGGCTGGTGTATACCCAGCCTTATGGTTAGCTTTAAAAATGTTAAGCATTTTTGGGGCAGGACTTGTGTATGGCAATGTCAATTATATTATATTTCCTGTTCCAGCAGTAGGATAAAAGTGGTGCAATGGTGCTGGTGATGGTACAGCTCACAGTGTATCGCCACTACATTTTAAAGTGTGTTTGTGGGCACATGTGTGGGGACCCCTTTAACTTACATTTGACAACAAAGATAGGCGAGGCTTATTTTTGGTTTCTGTAACACGCCCTTTTTTCAGCTGTTTAAGTTTTGCCTCAATTTTGGTTATAGCTGAAGGGTCTTTTTTTTTTTTTTTTTTAATGTTTGGGTAAGATTCAAGTGCACTTTGGTTAACCGAGGATATAGTACACAAACAACTAAATAAGGTTAATATTAATTAATCTCCTGGACCAGATAAAATACATCCTCGGGTCCTTAGGGAGCGAAGTTCAGTTTTATCTAGGCCATTGTTTATTTTTGCAACATGGAATGTTGCAAGATACTGGTAATGATTTATGAAGTAGAGTTGATCCAGGGAAATTTTCGATTGCCACTTGGAGTCAGGAAGGAATTTTTTTCTCCTTAATAAATTTGGTGGGGTTTTTTGCCTTCCTCTGGATTAACAGTTAGGCAGGAAATGAGGATTGCTAGATGGGTTGGATTGGATTGATGTATGTCTTTATTCAACCTCAAATACTATACTATACTATTGAACAAATTGGAATCATCTATACATTAAGTGTGACTTTTTAATCCTCTTGGAACCAGTTTAACCTGGGTAAATTAATTTGCCACTCAAGCAAGCAGCCTGACCTTGAATACTTATATTTTACTGAAAATGTAATTTATGCTCCCCTTTCCTTTTTCCTGAGTTATTTGCTGAATTCCCATTCATTCTATAAAAAGTGCATTTTATTTTTTCTTAAATTGCCTACAGTGCAGTCTCAAGGCAATTATGTGTCTTCTACTAGGTACACATGGAAGGACATTTCGGAAAGACACGAGACACACTATCGGACAAAATTTACAGACATGAACAATTTGGGTGAAAGAATGTCTGGAATAGGGTGCCGGCCTGCAAAACAGTGCCACCTGTGTGTACCTAGCCTAATTCTGTTCTTTTTACTGTTATTATTTAATCATCATTCTCATTCCTCATATCCATTTGTCTTATTCATTTTAAAATGGGTATTGAGAGTGAATAAAGTGGGACGAGAGTTAAAGTAATGGGGAAGTATGTAAGTATGCAATGCAGGAATGAAATAAGAGGAGAAAAACGAAAAATATATATTTCTCACAAAATCGTCTAGATGTGATGATGAGTAGGACAACCGCCTTGTATCGCTGCATTTAAGACATTCTGAACAGTTAACACATCCTCTAAATATGATTATGGTGTGTTATATAAATGATAAAGTAGGTCTATGCTAATTTAAAGAGTTTAGAGCGCAGCTTTGGTCCAGTGTTGCTAGGATACAATTAAATCACTAGTTCCTTGTTACTGGGATACAAAGGTATAGTCAATATATAGTGAATCTTTGTATAGGTTGCATTACAATTACTGGCATTGTGTAAGCATTTTGTGGAATGTGATGATGCTCTTGCATGATGATACTGAATCTTTGTGGGAACTCTTCTTGATGCTACTTGGGATCAGAACATTCAACCAGAACCCCTGATACTTAGCTGTTTTTTTCATTAGGAAAATATAAACATGTTATTTCCTGATACTGTATTGTACCTTGTTGCTACAAACATACTGTATAAGCTGTCATCTGTTTGCATAAATACATTTCTTTAGCAACCAACTTCTACTGTATAACTGCATCCACCACATGTTTGTTACAAAGAAAACCATCCTTCATTTTAATGAAACACAGTTCACACATCCTAGCTATTTTCTAAATAAAGTATGGGAGCCCCGCCGCGTATAGCGGATGGGGCGTCTGACCGTGGGGGGAGGACGCACCTTTTTCCAGGAAGCCTTCCGGGTCCTCCCCCTGCTGGTTCTGGCTTCTCGCGAGATGGACGTGGTGCGGCGTGACGTCATTGCGCTGCGCCGCGTCCATATAAGGCGGAGCCACGAGGACACCGGCGCCATTTTCACTAGCGCCGGTGACCGAAAAGTCGTTGTCTGTGTCTTAATTTAAGGTAAAAGGAGTGATTGTTCATGGGATAATTGTGTATGGCTATATGGGTTCTTCATTTTCCCCCCGCGGTCTGATTGGACGTTTCTCAGTCAATATACTGTAAGGGAAATGCAATTACCTAGCAGATAGGATGGCATGCTGGTCATTTCCTGTGCAGATGTCTTGAGTGATGTAGGGATTAGAAGCACACGATGTACCCAACCTGGTGTAGTTGGGTTTACAGACAGTCAGAAAGAAGGGGGCATGGTATCCTGTAGCCAATTGAATGATATCTGTGACCAATGCAGTGGCACATAGCCCAAAGACATGTACCCCTTGGAAATATGCAAAGACAGAGTTAGAATATAGGAGTATACTCTGTTATCCATCATTGTTAACTTTTTTTTCCCAATGCACTTACCCACAAAACGAACAGTCCTGCGCAGGAAGGAATTAAAATTACAGCCTCCTGCATTGATACTCCCTTCAGAGCTACTATGACCTTTTAGCTTGGATTGAATACAGTACAATACACCCTCTCCTAGCATGATCTGGGGAAAAGAAAAACCATGACTGTGATTTAAAAAAAAAAACCTTTATCTAATATGTTACCCCTTTATGGGGTTGTACTCACTGAAGCTGCAGGCGCTGCAAATGCAAGACTCAAAAGCATAAGCAAAGGTATGAGCTCCTCATTGCTCTCCACATATGGCATAGAGAGGGCACGGTCATGGCACTGAAAACCACCCTGTGCTGGGTGGAATATGTCTGTTAGTTCCAGAAAATATAGTGAGACTATGGAGGAGGCCACAATAGGAAGCTATAGAAAAAAATACAAACAAATGAATGTTATACACACAATGTTCATCCTAAAATGTTGGTAAATGAGACCATTAAATTGCAGAAAAAGCAACAATAACTAACCTGTTAAGGGCAATCACTAGTGTTTAGCATTGCTTTAAGGGTTTTTTAAGGGCAGTGGTTTTTACATACCCTCCAACATTCACCATTCATGACACCCCCACCAAAGTAAAGACTCCACACATGTTCTACTCCCTACAACCGCCCCAACCTCTCTCTTTTCACTTTCCAAAACAATAGCAGTATCCGGAATCACCTCGGAAAACAGTCTGCTCTCCTCTACAAAGGCTGTCTCTACACCTGCTGCATACGGTGCAGAATACCCATCAATCAACCATGGCTATGATCACTGACAATCCTCATGGGCAATGATTGAATTGGGTTCCCTGTGTGTGGCACTTTTTGCATGAATGAACTTGTTAAAAATGTCAGCAGACAACACTGGGGGCATGAACCTTTGCAGACTGCTTTCTTTTGGAAATTGAAAAGGAGTGGTCAGGGATTCTGTAAGGTGTAGAACTTGTGTTGTTTTTTTATGGTGGGGGGAGGAGGGAGGGGCATGCCCTTTTAAGAGCAGAAGCTGTAAAAAAAATTGGACTTTTTAATGCCAGAAGATGACTGGTCTTACACTTGCAAAAGATAAGATGGAATTTAGAATGTAATATAGGGTGATAATGACATAATATTTTGGAACAACTTATTAATTTTTGTAACTGCAGTAAAACAACTGTGTGCCAATGCTCATCTTATTGGCAACATTATCATTATTGGGCATAACCCTTGATTATTCAGAGTTTTTGGTTTGGGGGAACTTTAGGAGTTGGGACCCAAGGCAGTTTCCTCTTTTTGCCAGTGTGGTAAAATTGGGCTTGAATATTCAACCGGTGTCAACTCCACACACTCATGGTCACTTTTGGATAGAAGAAGTTAGAAGTCTAGAACTTTTCTACACATGTTACTATCATTAGGTTACAATCCAACAATGAAGTAGGGCTTGTAGTATTAAATTACATGCAATGAAACCTGTAATTGGTCGCTGAGTTTATATTAATTTCTGCCCCAACAATGTACAACTCACCTCCACAAAGTAAAAGCAAGGTAAGAGGGTCATGCTGTCCTTAGGGGGGCGAACTTTGTTATTTTCTTTGTTGGAGATCATGGCCCCTACTGGGGAGTCTGAAAAGATATAGAGCCCCTAGGACACCTATGTAAACAAACAGATTTTTTTTAGATATAGAGAGAGGGTAAGGAGTGTGGTAAAGGGGGATATGGTTTTATGTGTATCTGGGTCATCTCCTAGGCAAGATACCCATACCAAGTAATAGGCATAATCTCATAAGGGTTGTTATTATTGACTTTATGTATGGGACAATCCCAGGGCCTAAACTATCACCATTGACTGTAAAATCAGTTTTTCTATACAGAATATTAGTCAGCAGTTATTTCCAAGTACAGAGTAAATTATAGGTAGAGTCAAAGTATTAAACATTATGAATGGATGTCATTACCCAGCCTCAAACTCTTTTATTTATGTGTAGCAATAGGTTGGCAAACTAAGAAGTCGGCATTTACTTTAGGAGCATGGTATGTCTATATATTATGACTTATTGATGATTAAAACATAATTGAAATACACACAAAAAATCAAGTACATTTTTCTGTAATAGCCCGACATACAAACTGTTAAGAAGTTTTGAACATCAGATTGTATGTGGGAAGTTATCTTCAGTGACACATAATTCTCCATTTGTCTGCCATGTACAATGCTGTTTTAACCCTTTTACCATGGGCAGATTTAATAACACCTCCTAGCTACAACGCAATCCACACCTTTCATTCAGAAGGTCCCTGACACATTGCTGTTATATGCTGATTGGGACACATTCCAAGATTTTTATTGCCAACAGATTTTGATAAGTCATTCTGAATTGAGAAAGCCAGTCAGATGACTAGAGAAACATCTTCAAGAACTAAACTATATCCAGTTGATATAACTGAATACAACAGATACAATTTATTACATGTATTTGTTTTCAGATATTGATACCGTCTCTTCCGTTCTGGAAAAGGTATCTGAGCTTTTTGTAAGCTTGAGCATGTGCAGAGGAGACAGCAGGTGAAACAGCAGTCAATCATTGGTTGTGATGTCGGCAATCACAGCCTTGATTAACTGCATGGAGGGGGGGACCAGCTAACTCTGCCAGAATAAAGGCAATAATTATCCAGAAATGTCTGGTTAATAATACATCTAATGATGCAATTAATATATTAGTTGGGGTTGGGGGCAGTTAACTGACATGTGACCAGCTTTTTGTTTAAAGGGTGGACATTCCCTTTTAAACCAGCTCAATGTCCCTATTATAGTGGCAATAAAAATGATGCATTTATAATAGTATAGCAAAGTCAGTTAGGCAAAGCCACAAAAGAACACTCCACAGTACAATATTAACACACATGTGGGAAATATTAGAAATAAGATATAAATCTACAGAAGACCATGTTACAGACACAGTGATATCATGATATGACACATACTGTCGTGTAAAATGAAAATGTTACCCATCTGGAGTGTTTCCATTACAATCATTGACAGTCAAGTCTGTAGATGGAGCCAAGATATATTACCTGTCACAGGAGCGATCAGCAGGGCAGGAATGGAACATCCACAGGACTAGAACAATGGGAGTAAAGCAGGAGGAGTAGAGGATCGGGCAGGCAGGATGAGAAGGAGGAAGGGATAGAGGGGAGAATGGGGGAGATCAGTGTAATAACAAAGGAATCGATGTGAATGGGGGATAATTACAGAGAGAGGAGAGAGATAGACACAGAGAGCGCACCTGGATTCAGCCGATAAATTCTGGGGATTGTTAACCCTTCATTGTACAGATTCTTCTCAAATACCAGTAGGTACTGACCTACCGTAGGTTAAAACAGCAGCGAATAGAAGATAAGCCCTTGGCTGTCTGGCCAGGTTGGGGAGCCTTAGTGGGACCAGCAACCTATAGTAGGGGGATTAATGAAAGGGAAGAAATGCAGGGAAGAGTGGCGGGGACAGGGGGTTGGGGATGGAGGGACAGACAGAGGAGGAGACAGATATAGGGGCTGAGTCTGCAGCACACACAAAGAATCAGATGGTGTGTGTGTGTGAGAGAGAGAAAGAGATTAGAGTTAGACCGATGTACCTGTAGTTCTGTGCAGGGATGTCCAATCTATATAGCTTTTTACATATTAGGGGTGAATTATTTTATGTTAAGGTGGACTAAGCAATTACGTTAGATCGGTTAGAAAAATAACGTGGGTTTCCATTGGGTACTGATGTATATCTTAGCATGTACGCTCGCTATGTACATTACACTCCGTATATTACCCTCAGTACATTACACTCTGTACATTACTCTCTGTACATTACCCTCTGTATATTACTCTCTGTACATTACCCTCTGTACATTACATTCTGTATGTTGCATATATGATTGTTTTCTCCAATGCACATGCTCGTTTATCTCTAAAGGGAACCCACTGAGATTACATGGGATTCACTGCAGGTCAGTTAGAAAATGCAAATAAATCAAGTGTTCTGGGCCATTTGTTCTGTCAATGTATCGTATGTATAGTGATTTGGCCCACCCCTGGCTTGGTTTCCATGGAGATACTGTAAGCGCTTCAGTGGAAACAAAAGAAAGATGGAGGAGAAAGCGTGGGGGCACTGGCCCTGCTCTGAGGCGGCGAAGTGAGGACTATTCGGTCTGTGCAATACAGGAAAATCAGGGTAGGATTGAAAGAAAATTCTCACGTGTCTGGGAGAATCAGTATGTAGTGGATTTAGCAGGTGTCTTCTGCCAGTTTCCTAGCAACAACTGCTTTGCCTCCATCCCTCCAGGGTACCTGCCTTATATTCCCTAGGGGAAGTTCTGAAGCTTCAGGCCGAATAGAGAGCTGCAAATTACCCCTCACACTGGACATTGGGACACATCACTACCACCACACCTAGCATTTACTTGGAATGATTAAATAGCTTTATATAGAATTCATTTGGCTTGAAAAATCTAAATGACTTTTCTTTCTATTTCTTATTCTTCTCTTTTATTCTTACTGTTTTTTGACTGTATCTCCTCCCACAGTTTTGTGAGCTAGAGACACAAAACTCACTATGAACATGGAAGAAATCCATGGAAGTCATCCCAAGTTTTCAGCAAACTGACGGCCATTTTTCATTTTGAATGGATGTGTAATTAAAGCCCACCTGCGAATTTGTATTATTAAATACACCTAACCAGAGGGTACTCTAACCTTTACAATGTCTCCCTAACATGCACATGTTAATAGCAAAAGTCCTTAAATGACCACGCTTCTCCTCCCAGTCCTTTTGTTGCCTTTAGCTCAGAATTTTTTTTTAAGGAGAGGTGTGCAGGACTTAGGAGAGGCGCCCAAATGCATGTCACGACCAAGGGATGAGTTCTGCATTATAGGAGAAATCCAGAACAGTAGCACTGTTTTATGTGTTTTTTAAGGGCCTGCAGGGAGGTACTGGTAAGTAACTATAACAATAACTGGGTTTGGGGAGGACATTGGGGAAGGGAAATCTAGATCTTTACTCTGGGGGTGGGCATGCCCTTTACTAACAGATGTCTTCTGCAGTGGATTCATGTTGAGTCCTCAAATAACTGAAAGAGCAATAATGAGAGCAAGGGGTACCCTAACTTTGATACCATAACTTTTGATATTAATAATAGTATGTTGATAGTGGCAACAACATGGGGCTATAAATAAATGTATAACCCTACACACTGTCTGACATGTGGATTAGCTGTTAGACAGGCATTATGGGTAAGTTAAAATGGTTGGACGTATTCTTATGGATTTATACAGCGCCAACATGTTCCACACAAGCACAGGGAGAACATACAAACTCCTTGCAGATGTGTCCAAGTGTGGATTCGAACTCAGGACTTCATCGCTGCAAGGAATGAGTGCTAACCACTGCCCATCTTTATTTAACTTCCCATACTCTCTAATATATAAAGTAGAAATCTTGTATGTATGTATGTATGTGCTCACCTCACAGCCACACCTGAATGCATCCACATAACTGCGAAGCCCTCTGAAAGGGCTGACGCCCATGAAGGCCAGTTTGACCAATAAAAAGCCTGCACGTCACTTCCAAAGTGTGATGCCCCAATTCAGTAACTCAGATAAAGGGCCTGGGCTCCGTACACTGCCCGACTACAACAACACAGACAAATAGTCCACTTCAGTGACACAACAACAGTGTAATGTACGGCTACAGCAACTCAGAGAGCGGCACACACAGAACAGCTTCTATAACAGGGAACAATACATTTCCCCTTAAAGGACAACTCCACCCTCATAAGAACATCTTTTAGAAAGAATGGCCTCTTTAAAATATGTTGATATATCATAGTTTGTCCTATGAATTCATTACTGTATGCCTGCTATGCTTCTGGATGCCTCATGGAAACTGAGTAATTTAGAAGCCTGTACTGAGCGTTTACTGTGCCTGGGCATGCTCAGAAGAGGCAGACAGTGGATTAGCATTCAGTCATTGGCTGTGATGTCAACTGTCAAATCCATAACTGACAGTTGCTAACTGGAAGAACCAGGAAGCAGAAACAGGACAACAGGATATTGTGCAGGATTTCAGGTTAGACTTATGTATTTCAGATTTTAAACTATTACCATTTAGGGTTTTGGGGGGTGATCTACCTGTATGTAAGTTTTCATTTTGGGGCTGGACTTGCCCTTTAAGGTCTGTAAGACATTACACTTTGCACCTGGAAGGTTACAAATATAAACCCTGGAAAGACTGTTACTATTGGTGATATGAACTACATTTGCAGTTATTGTCAGGCAAATTTAAAGCAGAGCCTCATGGAATGTGAGCACGCCCCCAGATATTGCTCTCTCGGCCACACCCCCAAACATTACGGTCACGCTCATACTCCAACCATCAAGGCCACGCCCACAAAGATAACTGCCATGCCCACAAACATCGCATTCACATTCTTGGTGATATTTTTAAAGCATTTGACAAGAAAATACTGATATCATGGCTTCTTACAAGCCATGTTGGTATACGCAAAACCCAGTGCTGAGTTTTCTTTAAAAAAAATACTAGCACCTTCTCTATTTCAGCTGTAGCTCCCTATAAATTATAGCTTTTATCTCTTAAAGGGTAACTGTGGTCTTTAATTCTTCCAAACTAGTAAGAATTATATGAAAAGCCTTCTATCACACCTTCAAAATACAACCTAAATCATATCTCTAGATGAAATTCATGAGAAGGTATTGCTGGAAATGTTTAGCCATATTACTTTCGGCTTGAACACTTCCTGTTTTCAGCCACATGACCAGCTTGTAGCCATGTGACCCACCTCAGCCTGCATTAAAGGACAATACAAAAAAAACCATCACCCCCATTACATGTCCACACTTCCAGCAGCTTAAATCACTTACTCACATTTACAGCTGTGCTTTCCTCACTTAGATATCACACAACAAAATGAGTGCTAAAAGTCTGCCTCCTAGATCGCCCAGGACCCTGATTAACATATCACTTGTCATTGGCTGATGGGAATGTCTGTTACAACCTCTCTCCTCCCCATCTGCCAGTCAAGCAAACTTGAAATTGCTAGAATACAGCCTATACAATCAAGCTGATCACGGGTGAATGGAGGAGTTTTCTCACATGCTGAGTGACAGTTAGAGGCAGACTGAATTGTTACACCCCCTTCACAGCATGGCTAATTGAAGGCAGAGAGAGGCTCGAAATCAGTAAATAAATGTATGGGGAGGGCTATATACCTTTACTCGTTTTAAAGCAACTAAAAAAATTTAGCTGATTAAGTTGACCACACACCTGACAATCCTCCCAACATACATGGAATGTTTCAAAAACAGCCTGGCCTGATTATTTCACAATCGCAAATAATGATCACAAAAAAAGTTTAGACATTAGATCATGGATCCTCAAACTCTTTGAAAACTACAATTGCCAGCATTCCTCAACTACAGAGGGAAATTAGGAAAAAGTCGGAGTTGTTGTTTTTAAACATCTGGAGGGCCAAAGTTTGAGGGACCCTATATTAGATGGATCTGTGCTAAATGTATCTGTTAGAAAAGTAGTTCTAGTATACAGTGCCAGAGTCAACAGCTATAGCTTGCAATTTGTTGCTTTGTATACAATACAATACAATTACATTTTTAAAGTGCTTTTCTCCTGAGTCTCAGAGTTCAGTAATTTGTGGTACAAGTTTTGTCCCAGAGGATGCAATCTATAGGTCTTCAAATACTGCACTGCACAGTTGTGTTTTCAGTCTGGATTTAAACACCTCCAGGGATGGGGCAGTTTCTATTGACTGAGGTAAGGAGTTCCATAGAGTAGGTGCAGAATGACAGAAGGCTCTGTGACCGAAGGAATTTATTTTTGTTACCAGGCACTGGCCTCTGATTACAAGGACTTTGGTTTTGTCATCATTTAGTTTTAGCCAGTTGTAACATCCAATGCCACTAAAGGTGCCTTTACACTATGTTAAACATTTGTCTATAGACGTTCATTTATAGACAAATGTCTAATCTAAGAATTGCCTAGCCCATTCTTTTCTGCAATCAACTTGAGATCACAAAATGAATGGGCCAAATAGCATTATCTCAAGATTAGAACCACAGCTTGTAAAATGCGGCCTTTAAGGTGGCCATACACATGCGATTTCCATTGCAATGGGCCGACAGATCACATTGGTATCTGTCCGCACATTGCGAAGGGAACCTTCACACGGAACCGACAGATCCCCATACGCTCTATGGGGATCATTCGGTCGTGCGATCATACACGGTGGAACGACGATTTCTGACTTCAGCAAGCAAAGAAATAATCCTGAATGGAAGGAACAGTTGACTTTTTTATGGAACGCCTGTATAAACACATCAAGGCATTTCAACACGAACTGTTGTAGCAGAATCTAGGTTTCAGGTGGTCAGACAGAGGCTCATGAGAATGCTGGATATGTCTGATTCATCAGTTAAATTAAACTTGGACCAGGGGTAACCTTTTCCTGCTTATATTTATAGCACTGTACGGAGATTGGATGTTACAGGTTTGATGGCAGCCTCCTCCTATAGAGGAGACTTTGTCTGAAAAGAAATTAGCAAATTTCTTGCACAGATCCCTTGAGGGTTGTGTACTGTTCTTTTGGCATGCTGGGTTACAGAGATTGCCCACTTTGTGAAACAGTTTAGACGGTTGATTTATCAACCATCAATAGGGCCCTATTTAGCGGCATTGTAAAATACAGAAAATTATATAATGCCATTCATAAAGTAACTTCCACAATGCAAAATACCTATATATTAGTTAATGAGGTTTTACTAGATGGTAGATGGATTAGTCTTTTATCACCCTCCACAAAAAGGGTGGTGTTACAGGTTACTTTAACTTACTTTTTTTTTTTTCTTTATACTTCTCATTCTACTTCCCCTGTTTCCAAAATCCAATGCCGTTGGGGGAAGTTGCAATTTTTTTTCAGTTAGAAGTTTTCATCTATGTGAGCATAAAGTTGTGTAAGCCTAACATCTGGAGCAGCCCTATATAATGAGCTGGTCCCTTAACAGTGACAGATCAACAAAAAATGGAGCATGTTCTGTTGGTGACTATAGCACTCTTACTGGGAAGTAAAGTGCATGGCGGTAAGTTTTGTTTGTGTTAAATCAGTTGGATGGAATCTGTGTTTATGAGGCACTAATACAGTATTTTTTACAGGTTCCTTGCGTACTAAAATTGTTGGTGGTAGAGAGGCTGCCCCTAACTCACATCCCTACATAGCCTCATTGCAGATCAGACGCCAGCACTTCTGTGGTGGGTCCCTGATCGCCAGACAGTTTCTCATGACAGCTGCTCACTGTATGGACAGTATGTAAGTGATTGCTAAAATAATGTATTGCACTGTTCTGCTTTTCAGGGCAAAGTTGTATTATAACTAAATAGGATCTTCTTTTTCACTATGTGTTTTGTCTGATCATTTAGAAATAGTGATTATTATTAGAGCACTAACATAGTAAAATGATCCAGGAGGTTGAATAAAAACATACATCCAAAAGATTCATAATGCCTGACTACAGTTAATCCAAATAGAGGCAAAAAACCCCAAAAACAACGTCTGAAGGGGAAAGAAATCCTTTTTGACCCCAAATTGCAACAGAAAGAATCGTATAGATGCTACTCAAAAATTATTATCAAAGATTAGTATAATCAAGAGTGCATGCACTTAAGGGTCTTTTTTGTTCCTTAATGTCTTAAAGGGCATGTCCACCCCCAAAACTATAATCCCCCCCCCCACTACTGGCCCCATTGTGTAGTATAGTTTAATCCTTACCTCACATCCCAGCTCCATATGGTTCTCCTGTAGTCCCCCCCCCAAAGTCCCAAAAACTGCCCACCAGGAGGATAGCAGAGTCCATATAGTACTCTGCCTCCTATCGGGCCTCCAGGAGAAGTTTAGCATGCACACTGCAGCCCTTCTCCCCCTCCCTCTCCCTCCCGATTAGGATTCCCTCCCCATAGTGTAAAAATCTTTTTACCTAACATTCCCCCTGTCCCCCCAGCCCCAACCGCTCTATTAGTATCATCAGAAAATGCCCAAAACATTACTTACCTTCCCTCTTTCCTCCGCCGCACTGAACTCCCGGCAGCTGCGTCCGTGATTGCCTGCCGCTCAGCCAATCACAGATGCGACTGCAGCGCGGCGGAGGAAAGAGGGAAGGTAAGTAAAGTTTGGGGCATTTTCTGATGATACTAATAGAGCGGTTGGGGCTGGGGGGACAGGTGGAATGTTAGGTAAAAATTTTTAGAAGGGTGGACATACCCTTTAAGGTGCAAGTGCACAACAAACAGTACAATCAGCAATGTTTCGGTCTGCTTCTAAGACCTTTATCAAGCCTATCTTACTAGGACAGGATTATATAATATATATATATATATATATCTATCATAACCTGCTATTACCACATGTGGTGAAACCGGTCCACAGTTTTACTGTTCTCACTTCTTTAGAAAACAATTATTCTTTCCTTCTAATCTTAAAGGATGCCCATGTTTGTGAAGGTTCTCATTCATCCAGGTCATGGTATATCTGTTGTATTCAATTAGATCAACTGGACTTGAATGCCCATGTTTCCTCTGAGATTATCTATTGGAGACCAATGCAACAGAGTAAAGTAAAAACATGTGACAAAGGACACACTAAAGTTCCCATTGCCTAAGCATTTCTGTTACCTTGTGAATAAGCTATGGTTCAAAGGGTGAAATTAAAACAAAAGCACCATACTGTACAATGACCTTAAAATATGACAGTTGGATGTCTGTGTGTAAGTAAGCAGCATAGCTCCTAAACCTACATATGTATGCTTTTAAATGTTACTGTGTTAAACAATTTGTGTATGTCTTTATATATCCCTCATTTCATACTACCTCTTTATTAATACCTCTTTACTTGTAATTTCTTTTTTTATGTACAAACATTGTCTTTGCTCTTCCAGGAACCCTAACTTGGTAACAGTTGTGCTCGGAGCTCATTCACTTCAACAAAATGAGGATTCCAAACAAAGTTTTAGAATCTCACAAGTCTTTGAGAATGGCTTCAATCCACAGACCCTGGAAAATGATATTGTTATATTAAAAGTAAGGCTATTGCTGATACCAAACATCCAAATGTGCATATTATGTTTTAGTTACAGAATTTCATATACAAGAAATTTGTGTATTGTTGTATTTGTAGTATTCTTGGTATTAATATTCAAAGCCCTGAAATTAATCCATTCTAAAGCACAGCAAGAGATTAATGTGCAACTAAACTTGCCCTTATATTTTCAGTCTGGTTCCTGAGGTTCAGATAGTCAAAATATAATCCATGTGGGTTAATGTATTCATCCAAGCTTGCTCCTGCTTCAGTTTTTCTAACTTCTCCCCACAAATCTTTGTTCCAAAATTTTAAAGGGTATGTCCACCCCCCAAACTAAATTTTGATGTGGCAAGAAATGGCTATAAACCTCAACCTCACGAGGTTTATAGCACCCTCAGCTGTCTCCAAATGTACTTACCAGCCTTCGTTCCCCTGCTGCCTTCAGCTTCACATCGCGTGATTGTGCCTCTCAGTGCATCTCCCTGATTGTGTTTATCCTCTTTAATGGACGAACATTTCTGATGATATCCTTATTTTGTTTTTTGGAACCAGCCACTGTGATATTCCTGATGCAGAGGATGGTTAGAGGAAGTATTAGACGACACGGAGAGGTGCTATCAGATAATCAAACCCTTAAACCAAACCTAATCTTTAAAACTGGTTGTTTAGAGGCTGCACATCTTTGTAATATAATTTTATCATTATTTAATTAAGCTATAGCATCACTTTTCTGTGACCTGATACTGAACTGATGCCGTAAGTAGTGTTAAAGCCATGCAGATGTTATTTTAAATGTGACTAAAAATCATAATTACAAATATTAAAGGACAACTCCACCCTCATAAGAACATCTTTTAGAAAGAATGGCCTCTTTAAAATATGTTGATACATCATACTTTGTCCTCTGAATTCATTATGTATGCCTGTTATGCTTCTGGGTGCCTCATGGAAACTGAGCAATTTAGAAACCTGTACTGAGCCTGGGCATGCTCAGAAGAGGCAGACAGGGGATTAACATTCAGTCATTAGCTGTGATGTCAACTGTCAAATCCATAACTGACTGATGCTAACTGGAAGAACCAGGAAGCAGAAACAGGGGAAACAGGACATTGTGCAGGATTTCAGGTTAGACTTATATATTTCACATTTCAAACTATTACCGTTTAGGGTTTTGGGGGGTGATTTACCTGTATGTAAGTTTTCATTTTGGGACTGGACTTGCCCTTTAACTGCTTTATTAATACTTTTCTATTGTGCTGCATACTATTGCCAGTTAATATGTAAAGTACCGTTTGAGAGACAGTTTTGCTGTTAATATCTGTACAAGAAATTTCTGTATTAAAGAAACATATCAATGTTTTTCTTAATAACCTCATAGACTAATCCCATATTCCTGATTAATATGCCCACAGCTGGATCGCCCTGTGACACTGAATACCAAAGTGCAATTAGTATCTTTGCCAAATCTCAATGAAAATGTTGCTGCCGGAACTCAATGTGTGACTGCTGGGTGGGGTCGACTTTCCACTGAAGGAAGGATACCTGACAGACTTCAGGAGCTTAATGTCACTGTGACCGGGCGAGAACAGTGCCGTCCCAATAACATCTGTACAGGGGTCTTCATGCGCCAGGCTGGCATCTGCTTTGTGAGTCTAAAGGAGTAATAAGGGCTGGGGGAAGAAAATAGCCACTGTGTTATTTCTTAGGAAGAATGTAAGATAAAGGCAACATGCTTGTATGCAAGGGCTATCCAGTAGGGTTTCTAAACTGACAGCACCCAGCTCCATCATAAGTGCTTCTCTCTTCAACACATGCAGTCTAGCTCCCCTGCTTCTGGCCCTGTTACCTGGAATGTGCAGCACTAACTAATGGAGCTAGGTGATGTCAGTTCCCCAGGTTATTGGAACATTTTTACAAACTTTGAAGAAGAAAATATTTCTTAAATATAAAATATTTTAAGTTAATCGCATGCTGCCTTAACTTTCAAAGTCATTAGACTATCAAGATTTATCCACCTCACACTATTCACGGGGGGTCACTATCCTTCTTGTGCCAAGCAGCTATGTTCAGTCACTTTGAAGTTTTATTTTGAGTAAAGAAAAAGAATACCACTGTTATGCAAGATATAACACCACAAGTATTCCTCGCATTTGTTTGGCCATAAAGTACCAGTAGAATCCCAGTTATATAATAACTTATTATTGATCAGCTTAGCTAAACATGTATGGGTAGGGACAATGTTGCAAGTGCTTTTTCATTAAACTGAATATCTAGAAAATAACTTATATTTTTTATTCTACATGCCTGGTTGTTTTTTATTTGCATACCAATGATTGCAACTTCCTTTACTGTAAACCTATACAGAAAGAAAAGATCATTTTAAATATTAGTTTAAACGTTTAATGCATATTTACATGCACACTAGAACAATCTGCAGCATGCATTTAAACAAACTGCCAAATAGCCAGGTTGAATGTATGTTGATAAATGTTTGCCCTGTTTTAGAGGGATGAGGGTGCAAACTAGTGCATAGCACAGTAGCAGGGCTGGCCTTAGTGGACATGTTAGATAATGGTATTTATCTAACAATTTCTATACAGACATGGCTGCTTAGCAGACGACAGGCAGTCTGCGCTGTACTATGAGGAGGGGAGAGAGATTAGGGACATCTTTTGGCATACAAGAATGCCACTCCCCAACATTATTTTGTAGTCTGGCAGGGTGGATTGCTTCACCATATCAGCAGATGCCTTCACACATTCTAAATTGTTGGCGAACTGTCTTTATTTAGGGAATGTAAAGGGTTTTTAGAGGAAGACAGATGTCCTGGCAGGGGTAGAGTGAGTCAGGGGTACCACTAATTCTGGGGGGAGGGAAATAGCATGAGCATATACCTGCCATTGTATTTTTATATGTCTTGTTACACTACAACTCTGAAACCCAACCCAATAGACAAACAGTAGAAGTACATGGAGAACCACATGTTACAAACCCATGCCTTAAAGATTAGTTTGAGGTTGCAAGATGCAAGACAAACTTAGTATAAGGCCAACACAATCAAATGTAACAAATGATTGTTATATATGTTTCCAATATGATGCTGATTATTCCCTTCTCTTGCAGGGTGATTCTGGAGGCCCTCTTGTGTGCAATGGAGTGATTCAGGGAATCACATCCTTTATCATCCGGTCTTGTGGGAATGGCGTGGCTCCAGATTTCTTTTCACGGGTGGCTTTGTTTAGAAGGTTCATTGACAATTCAATCAACAGTTGAATCTGCAGGAAAATAAAATAATTTCCAGCTATTGCAAAACTATAAGCTCAGCCAGTGTGGGTTGCTGGAAGTTGGAGCAATGTTGCCTCACTAGAGCAATGCCTTTTACTTTCTCTCCCGTAATCTTTATAATTACAAAAAGCAATAACCTTAACTGGATATTGTGTTAATGATGTCTGCTATATTTAATATATAGAAACTATATATACATATATGCTTTCATGTGTTAACAAGGCTTTACAACTTGTATACCTTAAATGATAATACATAAAATATAATATGTCACCATGTCTTGTCTGCTTTATTCTGCAAATATACCGTATGTTGTTTTTTTGTGACTCAGGTCAGTTATGATCTAAAACTGAGTACACATAGGCACATGCTTTGGTATAACTGATCGCATAAGACGACCGCATAATCGGTCATGATTTTCCACCATAAATATACATCAGACCCTCCATTGACATTTTTATGTGAAGTGTGTCTGACAGTTTGTTTAACCTTTGCTAATTATTTTACATGCATTCATTAATTCTATA
This sequence comes from Hymenochirus boettgeri, assembly GCA_019447015.1. Lineage (NCBI taxonomy): Eukaryota > Metazoa > Chordata > Amphibia > Anura > Pipidae > Hymenochirus > Hymenochirus boettgeri. The sequence continues at coordinate 188,099,597 of CM033469.1, read as the reverse complement.
TTTACGACCATTGGTAGACATTGTGGCTAAAGAGAACATCTGAATAATGTCAGTAAGGCTGTGTACACACAAGCAGATATTTTGGCCGATCGGCCCATATTTCTGTATATAGATCGGCCCACGATCAATGTTGGTCTTCATTTTGTCCAAATCGGACAAAAGGATAATCGAAAATGTTGGTAAAAAACAGCTGTTCATGTGGTCTCCTATGGACCGCACAATTAGTTGCGACAAATTTGATAGTGTGAACACTATTTGATAGTGTGAATTTCCTATGACTAAAGGCTGTGGGTAAGCCCGAAACGCGCCAGCCGAGATTGCTTTTATGTAACTTCCAAGATAATAAAATAAAGATGTTTTTATGGACTGCAGACTACTTTCTTGCGAAAGCAACAAACAACAGTGTGCACCACCAGCTATATATGCTTTTTTTTCTTGGTTTGTGAGTCTCAAGCGAAGGGCTCAGGGCAGATGCACCTGGGCCACCCATGAGGCAGAGTGAGTATGATCACATTTATGCTTTTAAAGAGATTTAATGTTTTTGTGTGGTTGGCCAATTGTTTGAACATTATAGCGGAGGATCCAGTGTATATACACCCGGATCACTATAGTATAGTATAGTATTTGAGGTTGAATAAAGACATACGTCCATCCAGTCCAACCCATCTAGCAATATCCTAATTTCCTGCCTAACTGTTGATCCAGAGGAAGGCAAAAAAAAAACACCAAATTTATGAAGGGGGAAAAAATTCCTTCCTGACTCCAAGTGGCAATCGGAAATTTCCCTGGATCAACTCTACTTTATGTATCAATACCAGTAACTTGCAACATTCCTTGTTTGCAGAAAGTCATCCAGCTTTTTTTTGAAACTGACCAATGAACCTGCCATAACAACGTCCACTGGAAGACAGTTCCATAGCTTTACCGTTCTCACAGTGAAAAACCCTTTCCTTTTTTCTTCAAGTCTTAAGGGATGTCCTCGTGTCCTTTGACATGTTCTATTGGTGAACAATGCCCCAGATAGTTTATTGTATGGCCCGTTAATGTATTTATACACAGTAATCATATCCCCACGCAAGCGCCTTTTCTCCAGCGTACATAATTGTAACTTTTCCAGTCTCTCTTCATATTCAAGCTCCCCCAATCCCCTTATTAATTTAGTTGCCCTTCTCTGAACCCTTTCCATTTCAAAGATGTCCTTTTTGTGCACTGGATTCCAAAATTACACTGCATATTCCAAATGAGGCCTGGCACTGCTTGCTACCTTTAAGTTTGTTATCCACCAAAACTCCAAGATCCCTTTCCATCAGGGATTCACTTAACACAGAGCCATTTATAGTATAAGTAGCACAAGTATTTTTAAGTCCAAAATGCTCACCTTACATTATCAACATTGAATTTCATCTGCCACTTAGCAGCCCAATGTGATAATCTATCTAGATCCCCTTGCAACGATTGCACATCCTCTGAAGTTTTTAATGGTCGACAAAGTTTTGTGTCGTCAGCAAACACAGAAACCTTGCTGACAATACCCACTTCCAAATCATTAATAAATAGATTAAATAAGCGGCCCCAACACAGAACCCTGTGGCACCCCACTTAGCACTTAGTCCATAATGATGAAGCCCATTAACAACTACTCTCTGCATCCTATTCCTTAGCCAATTTCCTATCCATGTACAAATGTGACTCCCCAGACCAACAGACCTTAGCTTATTCATTAGTCGCCTATGGGGGACTGTATCAAAAGCCTTTCAAAATCCAAGTAAACTACATCTACTGCTATACCAGAGTCTAAATTTCTACTTACTTCCTCATAAAAGCCAAGCAAGTTAGTTTGACAAGATCTATTCCTCCTAAATCCATGCTGGTTACTACTTATAATGTCAGTCCTGAAACATACTCTAGAACATGTTCCCTTATTAAACTTTCCAGGATCTTCCCCACCACTGAAGTTAAACTTACAGGCCTGTAATTACCGGCTGTGAACGACTACCTTTTTGAATATTGGAATAACATCAGCCTTTTTCCATCCAGAGGCACACCACCGGACATGAGGGAATCAGCAAAAATAAGAAACAATGGCCTAGATAAAACTGAACTTAGCTCCTTAAGTACCCGAGGATGTATTTTTATCTGGTCCAGGAGATTTTAATATTAACCTTATTTAGTTCTTTCTGTACCTATCCTCGGTTAACCAAAGTGAACTTGAATCTTGTATACCTTTATTGCTACTATACTCTATGATATCTGTACTTGGATCTTCTATAGTGTATACAGAGGAAAAAAAATTATTCAAGACATTTGCTTTATCGCCATCCTCCGTAACAACTTATCCCCATTAATTAATGGTGCCCATTTCTCATTCTCATCTTCTTACTATTAATATACTTAAAAAAATGTTTAGGCTTAGTGATGCTTTCTTCAGCTATCCTAACTTCATTATTAAAGGGCATGTCCACCCCGAAATTTAACTTTTGATATGTGGTAGGGCATGCTCCCCCAGCCCCAACCGCATAAATATAATTGTTAGAAAGTCCCCTGATTCTTACTTACCTGCCCTCTCTCCTCCGCTGCAGTGTTCAGGCCCTCTGCTTGCATGGAATTGAAAGCAGGGGGCGGGACCGGCAGCCGCGTCCGTGATTGGCTGAGAGGCAGGGAGGGCTGCACTGAGCATGCCTCAACCATGATGAGGTTGAGGAAGTCTCAGGCACAGCATGAGTCACACACTGCTCCTACACAGCAGTTTCCTGGACTTTGGAGGGGCACAGCAGGGGAACTATTTTGAGCAGGAATGTAAGGTAAGGATTGTTTTAAACTACTTGATGTGGCCAGTAAGGGGTTAAATTTTAGTTTTGGGGGTGGACATGCCCTTTAATTTTAGCTAGTTTGATTGCTTTCTTACACTCCTTGTTACAGTTTTTATACTCCCTAAAGGCCCTTTCCGTTCCCTCTGCCTTAAAGGTTTTAAATGCCTTTTTCTTCCTTACCATTTGCCTCTTTATATCAGAATTCAGCCACATGGGCGCGGATTTATTTTTTTTACATTTATTTCCCAAGGGTATAAATTTAGATGTGAACTGGCTTAAAATCCCCTTGAACACAGTCCACTTCTGTTCAGTACCTTTACCTGATAATACATTATCCCAGTTGACATTCTGAAGAGCTGCTTTTAACCTGGGAAAATTTGCTTTCCTGAAATTAAATGTCTTTGTTAACCCAGCGCACTTTTCCTTTCGATAACAAAGTCCAAATGCCACTATTTCATGGTCACTATTCCCTAAGCCTCCAGTTACCTTTATATCTATAATGCGCTCCACAATGTTAGATATTACCAGATCCAACAGAGCTCCTTTTCTAGTAGGAACCTCAACCACCTGTGAGAGAAAATTATCCTGCAGCAAATTCAGGAACTCATCGCCTTTTTCTGTGATGGCAGTTCCACCACACCAATCAATGTCAGGGTAATTGAAGTCCCCCATAATGAGCACACTCCCCAAACTTGCAGCCCTTGCCAACTGCATATGAAGTTGACTCAACTCCTCTCTGCTAGCATTTGGCGGCTTATAGCAGACACCAACAATGACATTACCCCCTTTCCTGTTGCCTAATTCCACCCATATTGCCTCCACTTTATCATCCATATCACCAGTTATCTCTTCTTTTAAATTTGGCTTCAATTCTTTTTTAACATAAACACATACTCCTCCCCCTTTCCTTTTTTTTCTGTCCTGCCTAAACAAGGCATATCCTTCTATATTTACAGCCCAGTCGTGAGAACTGTTCAACCACGTTTCTGCTATACCTATTACATCATACTTTTCATTCAATGCCATCATTTCCAATTCACCCATTTTGTCAGCCAGGCTTCTCGCATTTGCAAACATACATTTTAGATTATGATCCTGTAATTTATTCGTACACTTTGATACACATTCCTCCCTATCCCCTATGCTAGCCGCACCCCCCTTTCCACCCACCACTGGCCTATCTACACCCTGCTTTCCTCCTGGACAATCTATCCCAGTGAGACTGCTAATACCCTCCCCCCCAAACCTAGTTTAAAATCTCCTCCAACCCTCTAGCCATCTTCTCCCCTAAAACAGCTGCACCACCATCAGTGAGGTGCAACCCATCCCTACTAAAGAGCCTGTAGTCGACAGCAAAGTCTGCCCAGTTCTCAATAAACCCAAACCCTTCTTCCTTACACCACTCTCTTAGCCACGCATTAATGCTCCTAAGCTCCCGCTGTCTCCCTGGCTTAGCACGTGGCTGCGGTAGTATTTCTGAAAACACTACCCTGGAGGTCCTTGCTTTTATCTTGGCCCCTAGTTCTCGGAAATCATGTTTAAGGACCTCACCTCCACCTCTAACTTTGTCATTGGCACCAATGTGAACCAAGACCGCCGGGTCACACCCGGCCCCACCCAATAATCTGTCTACACGATCCACCACATGCCGAACCCTAGCACCAGGCAGGCAACACACAGTTCGGCATGTAGGGTCTTGGCGGCAGATTACCCTATCTACCTTCCTTATAATGGAGTCCCCTACCACTACCACCTGCCTTGCATTCCTGACCCTTCATTCCTCCTCCCTTGTATCAGAGATGGCAGTTCCCTGGGTGCTCAAGGGACTAGCCCCCTCCATACACGCTAATTCCGAGGTGTCCTCCTCCACTTCATTACCTAAGGCGGCAAAACTGTTGGGATGGACAATCTGGGAAGAAGCCCCCCTACTCTTCCGTCCCCCACTTCCCCTAGTAACCCTAACAAAACTACCTCTTTCCTCATCCTTTCTTGTCCCTCTTCCACCCACCTCTATACTGGCCCCAGCCAGTGCCTGCTGACCCCCCAGTTCTGCCAATCCCCGCAATGCTGCAAGCTGCCCCCTTAGACTCTCCACCTCAGCTTCCAAACGGGCAACCCACTCACACCTGACACAGACATAGGTTCCCCGGAACGTCTGCTCCAGGTTCCTATACATGTGGCACGATGCACACTGCATGGTACTGACAAAACTGTCCCTTCTAATACACCACACCAACACAGTGACGCACAAACCTTGTTTAATTGTCCTTCTTGTTTCAATGTCCTTCTTTTTATATGTCCTTGAGAGCAAGGTCCTTCTTTTTATATGTCCTTGAGAGCAAGGTCCTTCTTTTTATATGTCCTTGAGAGCAAGGTCCTTCTTTTTATATGTCCTTGAGAGCAAGGTCCTTAAGAGAAAGGGCCACTCACAAGTTCGTTACACTCACAGGAAACTTCCTTTTGTTAGGTCCAAACCACAGGCCCAACAACTGTGAATCCTATTTAACTAATAGGCCCCAACCCCCACACCAATTAGTGCAAGAGCCAGACAGAGAGGGAAAAAAAACCCAAACACTTATTAACCCTTTCACAGCCTGTTTGTGATTACAACAGGTACAATACTAGAATATAGAAGTCCAGCACACCCCTTTAACTGGAAGAAGAAAGATTAGTCTGCTTACTGCACACTCAGTCCTGCACACAGTTTTTAGCATTATAACATATAAGTGAGTGAGATTCATCTCAGTATTTAAAGTGACTATTCAATAGTGGCTTCTGGGGGGGAGATAAGTGTGTATATTTGTTAGTGTGAATGCTCGGCCATGATAAATTATTTTACCATGTGTACCAGCTCTAAGTGTTTGTTCTTGTTTGTATATTATAGTGTGCTTTACAAGGTTCAGTATTGTATCATGTCTGAAGAAGAAGCTTAAGAAATCTTGAAATCTTTTAAATTTTAGATAGCCAATATTAGTTTTTACTTATATCCAAGATATCTTCGATTTCATCCATGGCTGCCTACTACTAATTTGACATGATAATTGTTAATCTACCCTATAAACATGATTGAAATAGTCACATTATAATCATGTGAATTTTCCCAATGTAAAGTTGCAAATAATAAAAGTTTAAAATCTTTTTAGCACTTTTTTAAAGTTGAATGCTTGTTAATTCTTAATATGTTACTGCATCGCCATCTCGTTGTTTTACTTGGATGAACCCTCAAGAATCTTTATCCTTTTTTCCCAAGCATGTTGTCCATAATCCAGGATACATAAGGTGCAATACGGGTGTAGATTCCTGGCTTATTTGCTTTGCCACATTGACGAAATCCGCCCTGTACAATAGCAACTGCTACTCCATTACATATTAGAGGTCCCCCGGAGTCACCCTAAAGAGAAAGGGGAATGTTTATGAAACAATAAAGACAAGAAAACCTAAAATTCATACAACCCTCACAGGCTGCACTTAAGTGTATGTATTTATATATGTATGCATGATGCAGGGACAATTATAAATCCATTCACACCAGGCTACAGCTGGGTACACACATTAGCTATATAGGGCCAATCCGTCAGTAGCAAGGGGATCGGTACTATATTGCAAATGTGTACGGCCAATGGCGAACGTTCGGCATCAGCAACGGACATTTTGACCGGAAAATTCCCCTCGGTCACGGTCGGCCCCTGTACTAAGATATAAGGAGTCGGCCGAGATTGTAGGGAGTGTGGCAATCACACTTGTGACTGTACTCCCATCTGTCAGAATCTTGCAGATTGTTACAATGTGCACCCACCTTTGGCCCTGAAGAGCCGACAATCTAAGCAGTTTATCTCACACGTACAACCTATCACTTTTTTCTTTATGGTTGTGGGGGAATGTCACGCAAGCACTGACAGAACATAGGGCCATATTTTTAAAGGGGCAGCGGTGTCGCTTTTTTGTACGATTGCGATCATACATTTATGACCGTGATCGTAAATGAACTAAATCATAAATTATAAATATATGGCCCAAACATACTACTTGGTCTCATTGCTCCTGCCTTTATGCATAGTCAACTCACCTCACATGAGTCCTTTCCCTTCTCCCCTGCACACATCATATTCACTGTGATTTCATTATCATAATAGTCCCGTCGATTACACAAATCCCTGCTGATCACTGGTACCAGAACGTCTTGCAGTATGTCTGCTTTCTTTCCAGTCTGTTTCATCTGCCCCCAGCCAGACACTAGACATTGGGTATTTTCAGGGATGTTAGTATCATCTGTTTGGAAAGCCAAGGGTTTCACTGCAGGATTTAAGGTTACCTTTTCTGCCAGCTGAAAGGAAAAACAGGTTAATAATTGGATACGGTGGGAATGCTGTTCCATATTAAATACAAGTATATTCATATGTCCATGTTTAGCAGGTTTACCTTTAAAAGAGGAAGCTAAACTACAAATTAGCTTAAAAGTGAACAGACAGCTGTACAGACCTTTGAAATAAATAGCACTGGAAAAATGTTTTTCTTAAGGCTAGGTCACACTAGTGCGTTTTTCGCGTGTTTGTGCATGTGTTTTGTGTTTGCGATTTTCGCTAAAATTTTCTCTAAAAATTCCTGTGATTTCCGGTGTGCATGCGATTGCACGTCCGTTCGCATTTTGGTAACGCATAACGGAATTCCATAACGGAAAACGGCAAAATCGCATGCGCAAAACACACAAGAATCATGCACACAATAGCGTGCGATAACGCTTGTGATTTTGTGCGAAATTCCTGAGCTTTGCAGTGTGGTCTCAGCCTAATGTATCTCTAGTATGTTTAGCTGCATACAGACCTAACAGAATCATCCAAACCCAGTTATATGGGTACATCGTTATTTAAAGGGCAACTGTGGTCTCAAAACAAGTTAGGGTTAAATGAAAGCCTGCAATATATCTTTTAAAATGAACCAACAATCACATCTCTGGCTGGAGCCTGTGAGAAATTACATTGGGGTGAATGTTCAAACTTCTTGCTTCCAGTAGGTTGTGACATCACCTGACCTCTGCCCCACCCGTCCGCCCCAGGGAAGAAGCATGCTAAGTTAAGACTTAAGCCTCGTACACACGTCAGATAATTTTTGCACGATTTGCCTGACGAACGACCCATCGTGCGACATTCGTGCGAAAATTAAGCTTTAACGATCTTCTAAGACCAACGATCCATGACTATTCTTGCCTTTTTGCAACGATCAGCCTGGCAGATTCGTTCTTTTGATTGTCATTTGTTTGTACATAGTCGGCAGATTATCGGTAGAGTGTAATGGAATATTGAATGAAATACACATGTGCAACATTTCGAGATCACGCGATATTCCGAACGTCATTTAATACATATGTCACGTAACACCTTTACCAACGAACATTCAGGGTTATTCAATAAAAGTTCTTATCGTTAAAAATGGTGCTAATTTTGCCCCAACCAATCAGATGTTAGCTTTCAAATGTTAAATAAGATCTGATTGGTTGGGGATTGGTTGGTGGATTATCTATCCACTATCGGAAAAATTTGACAGTTGAGAAGGGGAGCCTATTAATGCAGGCTGAGGCTGGTCACATGGCTGAAAACAGGAAGTGTTCCAGCAGGAAGTAATATTGCTGAATCTCTCCAGCAATAACTTTTTTTATCCAGAGATGTGATTTAGGTTTTATTTTGAAGGTAAGATAAAGGCTTTTTATATAATTTTTTCTAGTTTGGAAGAATTCGAGACCACAGTTACCCTTTAATGCTGAGGGGCGAGGGGACAAGCCTGAGACACCCGCAGGGAAGACAAATAACTGTCACTGCCTGGTATTGTTTAGATCAAGAAAAAACAGAAATTAGTAGAATTATTAATTATTGTTCCACAGTACGGCTGATTTTAGGGGTGAGAGGCTAACTATTATAAATGACTGCCCAATGTTGTTAGATTACAGCAACATTATAAAATTGCAGTATCAGTATTTTGCAGTGTTTGGCATTTTATGACATGTTGCAATTAGAGATGGGCTCTCGTAATAGAGTTCGAACTGGATTTTACGAGTTCCAACTCAGACGTTTCAACTTTTGAGGATTTTCAAGTCACAAATGACAGCTATTTTTATCAGTGCCAACCGCCTGGGTTTAAAAGAGAGCTTGACAAGTGCCTTGTGATTGTGATGTGTTACACTTCCATCCTCTTTCCCTTGCACAATGCATACTCCGAGGTAGAGAAGCCAGTGTGGTGTGGGGTATGTCCAGAGGGGCCAACCTTGCCTGGCTCCTCAACAATTGTGCCAAACTGCCTCAATGGTTCTGCTGCTGTGAAGTCATGCAGTGACAGAGAAATAAGCTTTACTTTTATAGAATCTATAGTTTCTACATGTAGTGTGCCAGGGGGAGGGGCTGGGTGATTGATAGTTCTTTACTGACTAGCAGTGCCCTGCCCTCTTTAAAAAGTAAAACTCCCAGAGCTAAAAAAACAAGGGATAGGAAGCACAGAGAATAAAAAAAAAGCAGATTTAAGATTGGTGGTAATTAATCCTAATTAGGGTGGCCATACACATGCGATTTCCACAGTATGTGTGCCATCAGATCACATTGGTATCGGTCGGCACACATTCTGTGGGAAACGCACACACAGACCCGACCAATCTCCATACACGGTATGGGGATCGGTCGGCCGTGCGGCCATACACAGTAAGTTAGGATCGACTCCCTTTACTTAAAGTAAAGAGAGCTGATACCGACCAATGGAAATTTTCCATCGTTCCCGACCGACTGTAATGCCGACTAGTTCATCAGCCCCTACACTCACAATTATCGTTAGAGTGTATTGCCACCTTTACTGTGTGATTACTTGGGAAATTATTTGGCACAGTTTAAATGTCCTTTTAATTTATTATCTATTACCAGTTTTGCTAATTCAACTTGGTAAGCTGATCCAGTCATATTTGACTAAACACATAAAAGGTGACATAGCAGCAATCTACTCGAAATTCCCAGTCACGTTATGTTGCACTGAAAGGGATATTGAAGATTTATTTACTATTCTTTCTGGTTAGCTGATGACCATCCGTGTCTCAGTATACAGCTTCATTATATCATTGTAATGTCTTTCCAAACACTGGTTATTAAGAATTTAGCCAAAAATGAATTGCCAAGCAAAATAATTGTGTTGATAATTTTATTGCTTACCTCTAAAAGGAGAAGGTCATTGTGCTTAGTATCAGGATTGTAAAGTGGGTGAGGAATCTTCTTAATTACTGCAATGTTTACTGTATAGGACTCTGGTTTGGTGAGAGAAAGAGCACCCAGGACCACACGTAGAGTTTCTTCAGGCCTGGAAAAAGAAAGATCTAAGTTAGTAATGGTGTGGAAGAAAAAAAGGGTAACTACAATTCATTGACAATAAACATGAACAAAACATGCAGTTTTGGTAAATTGATTGAAGAATCTAAATCTTGGGGGGAATTAAAATGTATTGATTTTGTTGTAAACTTTACTTGCCAGCCTAGAAGCATTCTACTAGTTACCTAACAAGTATAGTAAGTGATCTCATTGCCTTTGCTTTTGGTAACATCTTTATTTGGCACAAGCTCTTTTAAAGGTATCACCAAGTGCAGATGATCAATGGAACAGGAGGGGAGGCAGTATGAATGTTTGTAAGGCATGTACTATTGTTTTTAAAGTTGGGACCACATTACAAAGGGAATCACCTGAACAGTCAAGTTCCCCACCTCTACACTCTTCTTAGCACAAGGGGCTACAAAGTTGTTCATTTTAGAGCGCCCCTCACTCTCCCTGATCAAAGCACATTGAACATGCCAGAGCCCCGTGAGATTTTAGTAAAGTCATAATTAACAATAACTTAAGTATTGGTACAGGGATCAAGCCCAGAATCAATCTTCTCCACTAATTAGTAGTCTGCGAATCAGGAATTATAGCAGTACCACCAGCATATTATGGATGATTAAAATTTACCAGGATGTCAGGGGCAAGGACAGGAAATCCAACGGAGGGACTTCTGATAGAGTTATCATGGACGGTGATCTCAGTGCACCAGTAACATGTTAGCCACTCCCACTTTTAAAGGCCATGTTATAGCACACCTTCATATTTTCCTTGCCCCTAGACGTTTGCGGGATGAATAATGCCCCCTTTATTTTTTTGTTACAGGTGCAAACCCTACTAATAACAGTAAAAACAATATTGTAATATTTCTTTCTGTACTCATATACATAGTTATTGTAAGTTCAGTGGTTAGTACTGTAGGCAGCTGCAACAGGATGAAGGATTGGAGGGCGTGTACCAACCTTTATTATTATTATTATAATTATTGTGGATTTATATAGCCCCAACATCTTCCGTGGCGCTTTACAATTGCATTAATATACATGAGGAAAACATACATGTTAAGGCTCATACACACGTGCGATCGCGGGTCCTGACCCGCGATGCACGATGTGTAAGAACGTTTCAGCCGAAAATCGGCACGTGTGTAGGTGCTTTATCGGCCTAAATGGTCGTTCGGGGATCGTTGAACGACAGACTTGAAACGTTCATTCGCACACATCGTGCGTCGGGACCCGCGATCGAATGTGTGTACGAGCCTTTACATACAAGGGTAGTGCAAGTAATACAAAGTGCAAATAATTTAAGAGCTGGTCCAGCAGCATTCAGTGTGGTAAGCATTACAGCATTACTGTGGTACAATAGAGCTTACAGTCTTTACTTTTCACAACTGGGCTCCCATTGTTTTAATTCCCTTTCAGACTGTCACCCCATGCACTTTCTTAAAAAAAAATGTATTATGTTTTTCAATGTTATTATGTTCTCCTATATTTATTTTCATTTGACTCCCTCCCCGATAATATGTAACACAATCACAAAATTATTACAAATAATCTGTGGAAAAAATGTATATGCAAACATTAATATAATTAGCAAGGGAACACCATTGGTATGTATACTACATCGGATAACTTAATACAAATTATACAGGAATGTTAGAGTAAAAATTATTGGTACCTGTCATTGTTACAATGTGCTGCAGTCAACACCCACTTATTAGAAATCAGGAGGCCTCCACATTGGTGGATTCCATTGAATTGAATAGAGACCATATATGGCCTGGCAGCTGGGTTGGAATTTTGTCCACCAAGTATACGGCCGCGTGGACGACACTCTGAAAGTGAGATGAAAAGCCAATATTTAATCATACAATATTACTGCCAAATGTGCATTCATTGATAGAAAGCATTCACATTGGATTCAGAGCTTTCCTATTAAAAAAACATGTATTACCCAATGTAGCATTTACAAGATCCCATAGTCAGGTGTCTAGTTCTACACAGTAACTACAGTGTAATACATCTGTTTAGTGTAGTTATATGGTAGCAGTGTTTTAGGGTTTGTTAATAGCTGTCTTTTACATTGTCTTTGCATTACCACTACCAGCTCTGGCGATATTTTGTTTGAATGGTTTGGCCATTCTTAGTTGAATTTTCATCCTAATAGCATGAAAACTCTATTACAGGTGTTGGTAAATTTTGTCCAATTGCTTGGTCAAATACACCGAAATATCATGTTATTTTCCTCAAACTATCAATCAGTTTACCGTATTGATCATAGTCCTTAAAGCGCTAGATTGTCTGTGCCTAGAGGGTCTCCAGATTAATATCTAGCCCAGGTAATACATCTAACATACATAAAGGTGGAAGTTCAGAGAGTCAGTTTCTAATCTTCTAAAACTAAAGCTATCCTTTCCAATTGCTGTTTATTATTCCCCTGACCTTGGACTTATTAAGGATAATATCTCTTGTATATATATGTATGGAAGGGACGGGAGAGAGTCTGAAGGACACTGTATTTTACTCCCACCCCATTCCCTTTCCCTTTAGATGTTAGCAATAGAACTCCCATCATTTCCGGAATAAATACTGTGGCCAGGGAATTCTGGGAGTTGTAAACATTTGGAGGGCTGAAGGTTTGACATCCCTATCACTCTAACTGATGCTACTGACTTAGACGGTTCTAACCATTTTGGTGCCCTAAGCAAGACTCCCCTGGTGCCCCCTCCCAACTGAAACTTACCCCAACCACCTAATGAATTAGTCTTTGCATAGATTGGAAAACTCAGCCAAGATGATTATATTGTATGCAAAAAGAGGCTCCAGGAAACTAGATTGTTAACAGCTTGTTACTCAGCTTGTTTATGGAAACTGGTTACATTTTAACCTGTGTTCCTTTGCCTATCAAGGTGTTCTTGGAGCTGTAGTTCACCAACAGTTGAAGATACATTCATATCGTTATACTTGACAGAGATATACAAGAAACTCCAAAAATTACAGTACAATATCAAGATTATGTGAAAGAATATTTTCTTGCGACAACACATCACATTCCGTGTAAGACTAAAAACATGGAATATGTGGAAACACTGCTCATTAGAACCAAGAAAAAATGGGAGAGTACTTGCTTAGCTTTCTCAAGAACTTTTATAAACAAAAGATGTTCTTTTGGCATTTATGTAATACCAAGAACACACAAACAGTAGCAATTAATGATAAGAATCAAACTCTCTTCTTTCATTTTTTCTTATTTTCACACTCACCAGAGTTGGTAACACTCAGAACCAAAATGATCCCTGGGAGAGTCCATAAGAAATCCATGTTTAGCTTCCTCTGGCTTGTACCTTGTTTCCTTTCTCCTCTTTATAGTAACTTGAACAAAGCTCCCAACTCAAACACCCCTCCCACTGCTGATACCCATATGAACAGGAAGGAGCTGACACAATGCCATAGATTTAAGGAGATAACAAGTATGTAAAGGAAAATAAAACAAAAAGAGGTCAATAGTACTTAAAGGGCAAGCCCAGCCCTCAAATGAAAATGTATATACAGGTTAATTATCACCCCCAAAGCCCTAAGGGCTCATTCACACTACATCAGTTTGTATCCATTTTTAAAACGCAGCAGCGTTTTAAAAAAAAAACGGACAGATTGTTAAACCCCATAGGATTTCATAATATTGTTCACACTTGCTGCATTGTATTCCGTTCTGTTCCAGTCCGTTTAAAAAAGGCACTGCTGTTTGCGTTTCTGGACATTTTTCGAAAAGGATGCCTGGGAGTTCCTGTGACATCATTTCCGGTCTGCGGGCTATAGGAAACAGGCTGAAGAATAGCAAAATCACCGGAAAATGCAAGATCTCTCCCAACAACACTTTATTGATGCATCTTCTATTAAGCTGAAACTAGATAATACGAACTATATTGGAGAAACTCCCAATATAGCTAAGGAATTGTAGTCCATACACAAAGCAGCTGATTACGTTTGTGTGTAACAAAAGGGAGCTTGATAGTTTGGAGAAGTACTTTAAAGTCAGATGCAAAAATAAAATTATTCCCAGGAAACAATGCTGGGGGAACAATATAATTTGATTAGAAATGTGAATAAAATGAAAAATAGAAATGCCTTCCATTTGTGGTACTAATAGCTGATTGGCAAAAAACGAAACTTTTTAAAAACACAAACCTGTCACTCATATCATTTCTTACTAGTAACTGTGTACCTTTATTACCTTCCTCTTTAGCGGTCCTGCGCCTGTTACCAGGCTTATTAAAGACCTTATGTATGCTTTGACTTGGCCTTGAAGACAGGACATGTGAACTAATGAGATCCCTTTAAAGGGCAAACATAGAAAAGATAATCAATCTATTATCTGCACACTGGCATACATTATAAACAAAGGGGTTTTAGTATACATTACTGTGATCACATGAATGAAAAGCCTCCCAACCATGTCAAGGTAACCCCAGTCTGGAAGCTTGCCTTTAAAGGGCAAGTTCACCCTTAAAACAAAAGAAACTGGTGTCTTGTCAGTTATATGCTCAAACCCCCAAAGGCTATTTTTAGCAGTTTATTAAATCTGATATGTAATGATAAGTTATCTTCCTATCTGACAAGATATCTGCCTACTCCCTTTGCTCAATGAGCATTTTATAAGCTTAAAGGACAACTCCACCCTCATAAAAACATCTTTTAGAAAGAATGACTTCTTTAAAATATGTTGATATATCATACTTTATCTTATGAATTTATTACTGTATGCCTGCTATGCTTCTGGAGGCCTCATGGAAACTGAGCAATTTAGAAGCCTGTACTGAGCCTGGGCATGCTCAGAAGAGGCAGACAGGGGATTAACATTCAGTCATTGGCTGTGATGTCAACTGTCAAATCCATAACTGACAGTTGCTAACTGGAAGATCCAGGAAGCAGAAACAGGGGAAACAGGACATTGTGCAGGATTTCAGGTTATATATTTCAGATTTCAAACAATTGCTGTTTAGGGTTTTGGGGGGTGATTTACCTGTATGTAAGTTTTCATTTTGGGGCTGGACTTGCCCTTTAAGCATGTGTGGAAGAGGCAGCAGGGGAAACAGCAGTCAATCTGCAATCTGTGGTGGTGTCAGCAGCCCCAACCTTGATTGACTGCATGGAGGGAGGAGCCAGGTTACTGTGACAGAATGTAGGCAATTATTATCCTTAAAGTACAGCTCCATCCTCATAATAACATCTTTAAGAAAGAATGGTCTCTTTAAAATATGTTGCTATGTCCTACTTAGTCCTCTAAATGTATTACTAAATGCCTGCTATACTTCTGGATGTCTCGTGTAAACTGAGCAATTTAGTGACCTGTACTGAGCCTGTGCATGCTCAGAAGAGGCAGCTAGCACTGGGGGATAAGCATTTGCTTGTGAAGTCAACTGTCAAACCCATAACTGACAGTTACTAACTGGAAGAACCAGGAAGCAGAAACAGGGGAAACAGGACATTGTGCAGGATTTCAGGTTAGACTTATATATTTCACATTTTCACCTAATACAGTTTTAAATATTTCGTATATTGCTTCCCAATACAGTTATATCTGTTGTATTCAAATAGATCAACTGTGTCATGAACTTACCTGCCGCTCCGGTCCCGCGAAAATTCAAAAGCCGGTGTCCTCCTGGACCCAGTGCCCGATTGTAGCGTTTGCTACCTCCCTGGCTCCTGTACTCACCTGCCTTGGATCCTGTACCTACATTTACCGCTCCAGTTACTTACCTAGCCTGCATCCAGTCTCAAGTTACTTACCTAGCCTGCATCCAGTCTCAAGTTACTTACCTAGCCTGCATCCAGTCTCAAGTTACTTACCTAGCCTGCATCCAGTCTCCAGTTACTTTCCTAGCCTGCATCCAGTCTACAGTTACTTACCTAGCCTGCATCAAGTCTCCAGTTACTTACCTTGCCTGCATCCAATCTCCAGTTTCTTACCTTTCCAGCATCCGGCCTACAGTTCCCAGCAGCACCTTGTTCCAGCATCCAGCCTACAGTTCCCAGCAGCACCTTGTTCCAGCATCCAGCCTACATTTCCCAGCAGCACCTTGTTCCAGCATCCAGCCTACAGTTCCCAGCAGCTCCTTGTTCCGGCATCCAGCCTACATTTCCCAGCAGCCTCTGTGTCCTGCAATTCCCGGACTATACGCCTCCTCCTAAAGCGTACTTGTAAGTACCCGGCCTCCCGGCCATTTAATACAAACTGGACTTGAAGTTTAGTTCTTGAAGACGTTTCGCTAGTCATCCGACTGGCTTTCTCAATTCAGAATGACTTGTACTAGAATCTGTGGCAATTATGTACCCTGGAAAATCCCAATTAGCATATCACAGCCAAGTGTTAAGGGCCGTGATTGGATAGTGGCTAAGAGGTGTTATAGGTTCGCCCAGAGTAAGATGTCAAAACAGCATTGTACATGGCAGACAGTTGGTGTCGAACCCCCCAACCTCTATTTCTTTATTTTCACATAAATGGCCTCCTTGACACCTCTCTTCAACCAGTCACGTTCCTTTGCCAATATGTTAACATTACAATCTTCAAAGGTATGTCCTTTATCCTTAAGATGCAGGTACACGGCTGAGTCCTGACCCGAGAAATGGTCTCTTCTGTGCTGGGCCATACGTTGATGCAGTTGCTGTTTGGTCTCCCCCACATACAAATCAGAGCATTCTTCACTGCACTGCACTGCGTATATGATGTCGCTTTTCTTGTGTTTAGGTATTGGGTCTTTCGGATGTACCAATTGCTGCCTCAGTGTGTTGTTCAGTTTAAAGCAGACAGGGATACTGTGTTTTTTGGAATATTCTTCTTAATTTCTCGAAAACCCCTGCTACATATGGGATGACCATGTTCTTTCTCCTGTCGTGCTTTCCCCTTCACTGTTGATATTCGTGTTCTTTTCTTTCCTTCTACTTCTTTTGACAAAGGCCCAGTCTGGATATCCACAAGTTTTAAGGGCTCCTCTGAGATGTTTCATTTCTTTGGCCTTAGCCTCTGTGCTAGTGGGGATGTTCTCAGCTCTGCGTTATAGGGTTCTGATGACACCCAGCTTGTGATCTAAAGGGTGGTGGGAGTCAAACATCAAATACTGATCTGTGTGTGTTGTTTTTGCTACTTCCAGTTTACCATTTTCTTTACCCTCTACCAAGCAGTCCAAGAAAGCCAGTTTGTTGATTTGTACCTCTTCCCTTGTAAATGTTTTGTTCTACCGCATTAATGTGCTTTGTGATAGCTTGTACTTCCTTCTGGTGGATTTTAACCCAGGTGCCATCCACATATCTGAACCAGTGGCTGGGTGCTATGCCCTTAAAGGTATTAAGCGCCTGTTTTTCTACCTCCTCCATGTAAAGGTTGGCCACAATGGGTGAAACCGGAGATCCCATAGCACATTCGTGTTTTTGCTTATAGAACTTATCCCTGTATTTGAAATAGGTGTTCGACACCAACTGTCTGCCATGTACAATGCTGTTTTGACACCTTATTCTGGGCGTTCCTATAACACCTCTTTAGCCACTATCTAATCACGCCCTTAACTCTTGGCTGTGATATGCTAACTGGGATTTTCCAGGGTACATAATTGCCATAGATTCTTGTACAAGTCATTCTGAATTGAGAAAGCCAGTTGGATGACTAGCGAAACGTCTTCAAGAACTAAACTTCAAGTCCAGTTGATCTAATTGAATACAACAGATATACCAGGACCTAGATGAATGAGAACCTTCACAAGCATCCAATAAATTTGAAATTATACAAGTAGGGGGCAGGTAACCCTTACCCCAGCTTTATCATTTTTCTATTACATAGACAACTTCAGGATGTAGCTGTGTAATAGTTGCCACTATTTAGTTATTTACAATATAGTTTTGTTTCATTCTCCTTTAAAAGATCCATTTTAAAAAGGAAAAGTACCTTTGTGCTATGGGGAAGATGCTGATGCTGTGGACTATGCACTGGTCCAGTAGTTACAGTCTGAATATTTGTAAATTAAACAATTGATATTGTATATACTGGTCAATAAAATTTGCTTTATTTTAAATTTACAAACTCTCAATAGAAAAAACACAAAAAATGTAATTACGGTTGCTATTTAATCATGAGTTTTTTTTAAAAGAGAACTTAAGTTAAAATGTAAATAAGCCAGAATGCAATATCCTTTCTGGAATCGTATAATATCAATAAGGCATGCTTCACCCAACATATCTGGCCTTCGCCGGGTGTGACCAAATATCACAAACATGTGTCCTTATACCCACTTCCTGTCGGAAGGTGTAATAGCATTTGCTAGTGAAAAAAGATTCAGGACTATGTAATTTTACATAGCCACACGTGACAGCACCTTTTGTTTATCTATGTTTGTGTTTTTAAAACTTTTAAACTTAACATAATTAATGATAAAGAAATACAAACCAGGTGGCTAACCCATTGTGTGTACGCACCTTAAATTAAGGGACATGCACATCCTGGGAAGATGAAAAGCCTTTTGTGTTGGAATGCGTAAAAGATTGTAGCCCTAAAGGAAAGTAAACATTTACTTTCTTGTTCTTCCTTTCTTCATTCATCGTAGCCCTTCCTTTTATCTTTACAAGCATAAATTAATACAGTGTTTTTGTTTAGCCTACCCCTCCTAAATAGACCTTATTGTTCACTAATCAGCTCAAGCTTCAGTTGGGTTTCTGTCTATAGAAAACATAACCATGGTGTAGCTTTTTCACTACGGCAAAAACTTTCTCTGCAGTAATAGAGACCTATACCATTTTTTGAACACTATAAAGGATTATTAAGATAACGATACTTTATTATAAATATGACCCATAATTCTTTATCATTTGTGCCGGCCCTTTCCCCAATGTAATTAAATTAGAAAATCCCTATCTATTCCAGCTAATGTTATTTTTAATTAGAAAAATCCAAAGAATTTCTAATCATCCTCTCCTTTAAACAGGGTTACCATGCTCCCTTTACTCCCCCTGTTCCTTGGCATTGACAATATTTGTGTAAATTCTAGATATTCTAGCCTAGTTTGTTATATCAAAATCTGAAAAATGTTCGTTAATTATGTTGCAGTTACCAGTCCATTCCAATAATGGGGCATATTTTTAATCCAACGGTATCATAAAAGTCAGAAATCATGGCATTATACTGTGCAGTTACGACACAGCCACCAAGTACCAATTGTTCTTTGTACTGCATGGCTGGTTGTCCTTTTACGGCCATGGACAAAAATGTATAAAATAGTTAATGACCACTGCAGAATTGTATGAGGAATTGTTCAATTGGTATCTTACAATACAGATGTTTTTACACACAGTGGTCATTAAATATTGAGTGTAGCAGTATTTTACAACTGCATTACAGGTGCAGCCCTGCAAAATAGTTAATTAATACGGCCCAATATCTCTAAATACTTGGTACATGTAGAAGTCCAGTCCAGTCCATAGTGTTCTGTTCTGGGTGGATGTCTTTATGCAAAGTGTCAGAGGGGGGATTACAGTGAAGATCATTTAGTCTGCATTCATGGCCTACAATACCACCAATTGTTAGTGAAGGTTTGTAAAGTGGCCTAGGGTTTTACTCATCGTTCATGTTTTTCATTTTTCAAATCTTATTCACTATTGTTCTGAAAAATAATTGGATTAAACTAAAATAGCACAAATACACTTACTAAGCTGCATGAGTTTATGTGAAATTGAGGCTGGATGAACTGGCTTATTACTTTTGCTTGATACACACTGGCAGGCTCTGCATGAGGATACCATCAGTGGGATTTATCATATATATATCAGCACATTTTGCCTCCATAAAGCAATGTACCAAGCTGATTGTGGCTCTCCATACATTGAGAAAGTGTTAACCCACTTTGCATCTTTAACTCCAACAATTTGCTGTCATTAAAGATTTCACCCAAAAGTGAAAACTATGCTAACTCGTCACATTACAGCATGGGTTTAGCGTGTCTTTAAAACTATAATAGCCACTTATAGCGTAATAGGTAAGCGGGCTACTGGTGTACGTATGGGTTTCATCCACCATCCAGGGGATATTCCAATCGTCCCCTGTATACCTATAGTCCGAAAATAGAGGATGTGGAGAAACCAAGATGACACAGGCTGTGCTGTGAAAAACTAGTGTTTATTCCCACAGATATCCACACAACATGTTTCGAGCGACATGCGCCCTTTATCAAGTGCCCTTGATAAAAGGGCGCATGTCGCTCGAAACATGTTGTGTGGATATCTGTGGGAATAAACACTAGTTTTTCACAGCACAGCCTGTGTTCTATCTTGATTTCTCCACATCCTCTATTTTCGGACTATAACTATAATAGCCAATAGTGGCATCTTTTTTTATGCCCTATTTTTGCTTAAACCTTCTTTTCTGCTTAAACTGTATTCTTAGAATTAAAAAAAGTCTTTAAATATTGTATTTGCTTATTTTCTACAACATCGAACAACTGCATGCTAAACTCCTGCATAGTGAGTTAGATCCAAATTTCTACTTATCTTCTCAAACATCCCATCCTGCCAATTTGTGCTTCCGAGAGGGTGGGAGAGGGGGCGTGTCGATGCTGTGTGACATCACTGATGTCACACAGTGGGTGGGGCATATACGCGAGGGGGAGGTGGGGTTATGGGGGCATGACGTGGGAGGTCTGGGGGCGTGGCCACAAAAAAAGGACCATAATGGGGAGATTTAGAACTCCTACCCATTGCGGGAGATTGGGGTGGTCTCGTGGGAGACCACCCCAATTTACAGGAGACTCCTGGAGGATCCGGGAGCCGTGGGATACTGGTCTTCTCCTAAATCTCTTAGAAGTACATTTATCAACCTCAGGGTTATTTTCTGTTATTTTGACATTTATTACAGGTTTTGCAAGACACTAGAATCTGGTTTCATAATTAAATATAGTCTTACCCACACTTTGGGCAGCCTGCCTGAATATACATATTTTAAAAGAAATGTCCTTTGTTTGCTTTGTTTATATATAAGCCATAGTGCTAATAGTTGTTGCCTCTCATTACTTTAAGGAGGAAATACCTTCAACAACATGTGAAGCAGTTCTGTACACTTTTGCTACTCTGTCTGATAAGGGAAAGTTGTATTTCATTAAACCTGATCTAATTGTTTTCAGTATTTTTAAAAATATTGGGAAGCTAAGTTGCTGTTTATGGTTTGCAAAGCTTATAGTAGGCACTGATCCAGCATTGGAACTGATTATACTCTAACACATTGACTAATAGTGATCCCTCTCTAACAGAATCCCTGGTGACAGCTGTGCAAGAGAGAGAGTTCTTAAGGAACATCCTATAGCTGTGCAAGCATTATGATCTTAGGGTTTTTTTTATGGTGCTTGATATTCACGAACTATAGTGTTATTACTTTCCTCTTAAAGGAGAACTAAAGCGTGTCATGGTGACATGATATACTGGCCATCAAGCTCAGCATGTTGGGATGATTTGTGCCCTTTCCAGTACTTGGCCTGAAAAGCATGATTTAATGACAGGACAGATAACTCCGGCCATATGATTTTGCCTATAAATCAGTCCCAATGGTAATAATGACTAATATTTTGGCCTGATCTGAGAAAATATTGTCCACAATGGTTGATCAAACCGAAACTTAAGCCTGGGTACACACTGGGGGACTGTTTGTCCAGATTGAGTGCACGCTACGAGCCGACAGACTGAAAGTGCCGTGAATGGATAATATTGTCTGGTGTGTACCCAGCCTTAGCCTATGTGTACACTGTTATAGGCAATAATGGGCATCACATGAAAGTTTTCTATAGGGTGTAATTATCACCTGAAAGTAAGAAACAGGGCCCAATGCATTCTCGTCCAACCCGTGGGTGCTCACTCATCTGGTATCCAACCCTCCATGGATAAAAGTTCACAACAGAAAAGCAAGTTGAGGGTCGCACTCCAAAGTCAAATTGAGGGCTAGGCCACACTGCTGCGGTTTTTTTGCGTTTGAGCTTGCGTTTTTTTTCATATCATTGAAAACGCAGCAACGCACTGAAAACATGCGTTTTCAGGTGCGTTGCGATTTGTGTTCGGCGTTTTAAATCGCAATTGCATGCGTTTTTCAATACTTAATGAAAAAACTGCACGCGCAAAGGCAACGAATTCGCACATGAAATCGCATGCGATTCCGTGTGCGATTGCATTGCAGTGTGGCCGTGCCCTAAATCTTTTTTTTTAGCGACCAACATCAAAACACAATGTTTCGGGGGTAGTAAGTGTCCCCTTCCTCCGGTGATCGTAGTGTAATTATCACCTGAAAACCTCAGTAGGAAAAAAGATGTGGCAGACAAATCTCCCAAAAAAAGTCAATGCATGTAAACTCGGCCTTACGTATCGTAAAGAATGCATTTTCTATAGACCCAAGTTATATTATTTACAATATTTTGCTTAGAGGCTATAATTGAAAAGAAAAACAGATGGTTCATTTAACATTCATTTATTAAGTGAATTGCTAAGAGCTGAAAAAAGTTACATGACCTTGTGTATCATTTGTTAGTGTATACTACTGTTTTTTAAAGATTAGTCCTCATGGTAGCAATGTCGTGGTTTTATTACTATACAGGGTGGCATTGTGCATGGTGTTTATTATCCAGGACTTGTAAGGTGCAATACGGGTGTAGATTCCTGGCTTTTTTGGTTTCCCACACTGACGGAATCCGCCCTGTACAATAGCAACTGCTACTCCATTACATAGAAGAGGTCCACCAGAGTCCCCCTAAAAGAAAAAGGTGCATTTTATATTGAACTATACAGACAACACCCTATCCCACCTGTTCCTAATATACTATTACTCTTTGACTTCCATTTCTACTACAATTTTAGAAACAAACTCACCTCACATGAGTCCTTTCCCTTCTCCCCTGCACACATCATATTCACTGTGATTTCATCATCATAATAGTCCCGTCGATTACACAAATCCCTGCTGATCACTGGTACCAGAACGTCTTGCAGTATGTCTGCTTTCTTTCCAGTCTGTTTCATCTGCCCCCAGCCAGACACTAGACATTGGGTATTTTCAGGGATGTCAGTATCATCTGTTTGGAAAGCCAAGGGTTTCACTGCAGGATTTAAGGTTACATTTACTGGCAGCTGAAAGAGAGTAAAAATATTTCAACAAATGTGTGTAATTTCTATGTATATATCGTCTTCATCCTGTTAGGTGTTTCTGGGCAATAGTTCCTGGAAATCTCTAGACAAGGTTCAGATATCATTCAAATTAGTACACATAAACTGAACGTTAACAGATAAATGCTGTATTTATAAGAGATGAATGAGATTAGGAGAACATATATATATATATGTTTTATCACTGTACCACTACCTAGAAAAAAAATGTTTCCCATTTTAACCTTAACACCAAAAAAATTGTGACTGAACTTTTCAGCAATAATCATATAATCCACAAATATTTGTAATACCGGTATCTTCTTGGCAAGGTACTCAGTTTAAAGAAATGGATAAATGGGAAAAGCATACCTTACCGAGGGTAAAAATGGGACAGGGGCAGAGACTAATGATGAAACAAATAGGTCTGCCTCTGGAATGCCCAGACACACCCCCAGTGCGACCAACCACTTTTGCACAGATTACTGTGTGACCAGGGGCAGACCCGGTTGCGGTTATGCTATAGTGCCCTTGGGTATATATTGAACTTTGAAGTCTGAGTAACCTCAAAAGTTTTTTTTCTTTATATTGCCAAGTTGAAGGCCTACAAATGTAGATCCTGGAGAACCTTGGGCCAATGTGTACCCTGTAAACAGAGAAAATACAAAATTGCTGCTTGAAGAGTTTGAAACTGAGATTCTGGTCATGACCAGTGCCATATAAGAGGGGACATGGAATGAAATCTATCCTTAATAATGCCATTGAGGAAATTTTGCATGTGTAACAGAATAGTAAATGTGAACACCAGCAGGGACTCTGTGCACTCCAGGAAGGCAACGAACATGGCAACTTATGCAATCAAAAGTGCTTTAATATAACAAACTTCATCGACACAACATAGAGCAAACCACGCCTGACACGTTTCGAACCCTATTTGGTCCTAAGTCATAACCATAAACCCATCTGCAAACTGGCTCCTACTTATGGAGAGTCCGGGTAAGGTAAGTATCTGCCCCCAAACATTCCACAGGTGTACAACGCCCACAGAGGGCTGGAATACAGACTCTAACATTGAAACGTCCCAACAGATGGTGCAGTCCAATCAACACTAAAATCCATTGGGGACTTGCTTGCTCCTAGTTTATGCCTATAACTAAGGATAGGGTCCGAAATACGTAAGGCGTGGTTTGCTCTATGGTGTGTCGGTGAAGTTTGTTATATTAAAGCATTTTTGATTGCATAAGTTGCCGTGTTTGTTGCCTTCCTGGAGTGCGCAGAGTGTGTTCACATTTACTGCCTTGGAATCAGGCGAGGGGTTCGGGGCGAGCGGCACCCAGACCACCATTCAGGAGCAGTGACTTTACAGAGAACCCATTTGTATTTTATTACGTGTACTCATGGTGATGTTACGGATTTCATCCGAACTATAGTGACAGGCTTGGGGCATAGGCACCCGAGCCTCTTGATTTTGGAAGTAAGCCCAGTATAGCATATTGGGATTAATGGTTTTCCATATAATTAGTCCAATTATTTAGTACCCTTGGTGGGTACTCTCGTTGCTACGATTATTTGTGTAACAGAATAGTTCTTTTTCTGCACACTAAAGCCTTATACAAAAGTGTGATTGGACATCTGAGCATGTGCACAAGTGCTACAAACATCTGTTCCACCTGATAATCGCACGTGTGTATGCGTTCCCATGGCCATCGTTTATCAATCCACCATGGCGGATCAATGATCGCATAAACATGCGCGACTATCAGCTGTTCGTTGCACGTCTGTCTTGTGCTCGTGGTCTGTGCATCGCATGTCCAATCGATCGCCAAGCATTTTTGTGAGCAGGAAGGAGTCATTGGGAGACTTGCTGTAAAACTTGTGTAAGCCTGTACACTGTCATGCTTTTAGGGGATTTCATTGACAGCTCTAGGGGGAGTGTTGTATTGAAACCTTCACTTCTTTTAACTTATATATCTTGGGACAGAGGAGGAAAGTGAAGAAAGACATTTTCTTTTTTTTTACATTTTCCCACTATAGATGCCCTTAAAGTAATTCATGCTGTAGTTCTATAAATCAGTTTATATGAGAATTAATCTTACCTCCAAAAGGAGAATGTCATTGTATTTAGTGGTCGAGTTGAATAGTGGGTGAGGGATCTCCTTGAGTACTGGGATGTCTATTTTATATTTCTCTTCTCTAGTGATGGAATATGCACCCAGAACCACATGCAGGGTCAGATTGGGTCTGGAGAGGAAGAAGGGTAAATAGAGATTTAGCATAAACAATACACAGTAAAAATAAAAAAAGTTAAGTTTGATTTTGTTTAAAGGGGAATTTTATTCAACCAAACCAACCCTCCTATCAATAGTAACCAGGCAGAGGACCTAAACCACTAAGTGCTCAACCCTGAGCACTTAGTGGTAATAAGTAGGCTGTATTACTTACCTAAAATTGCATTCATTAAACTGATCCAGTTCTGCTCTCCCCCTCAGTCTGGTACCTGGCCAATGAAAATTTGTCCTTTTTGTAAAGTTTTGGTCTCAGTGCGGTAGCAAGCAACATCCTCCAGTCCGCATTTATGTCTGAGAACGTGCACACGCGAGAGAACGCGCATGACGTCATTGCGCTGTTTAAACAAACGGTGCAAACAGGTAATTCTTGGCCATAACAAACTGGGATTCTATCTTCTGCAATCTTCATCATTGGTTGGCTGCCAGAACAAACTGATTTCTCCAAAAGGTATTTGGAAATGAGGTTCACATATATCAAAGCTCATCATTTGCAAATTTGGATCTTACCATTCCGAATTATTTTAGGTGAATATGAACGCCAGAGGACACCGCTCCAGATCAAGTTCAAGATCCAGGGGATGAGCATCTTTCATATATGTATGGTATTTGGGGTGTGTGTGATTTTTTTTCTAAACTATATCACTTTTTCTTTCAGGGATTCATCAAGCCACAAAGAACCTGATAGACACAGCAGATCATTAAAAGAATGTATGACCTGCGAAATCCAGCTTTGCATCTTAAAAAAGCTGTATGATTACATATTTCCCAAGTAAGGAACAGCAAGAGAAAGATGTTACTCGGTGGGTGAAAAAAATCTCCTCCATGACGGAATCCGTGGTCCAACAAGTTACACACACACAATGTGTATGTATTCCATTCCAGGGACATCCCAAACAGATAATGTTATGGAACAGTCCAATTCCCCTGACAACCCTGATGCAGGGGGACAAGAGCCTTATTCAGGTGGCGAGGCAGGCCACTTCCTGAAATGATACAAACAATAATCAAGGCAATAGGAAACACCTTGTTATCAGAAGAAGCATGCCATCCACATCAGATGAGATGTTCACCTCTCAATCTATAAAAAGCAATTATTATTATATATTTATATAGCGCCAACATCTTCCGTGGCGTTTTACAGCTGCATTAATATACTTAAGGAAAACATAAATGTTACATACAAGGGTAGTGCAAGTAATACAAAGTGCAAATAATTTAAGTGCTGATCCAGCAGCCTTCAGTGTGGTAATTTACAGCATTACTGTGGTACAATAAGAAGGAGGGCCCTGCCCAAAAAAGCTTACAGTCTAGTGGAGATGGGGATAATACACAAGGTGAAGCAGATCAATAGCTGCATCCAATTTGGCATTGGATTATAACTAGCACGTCAAGATGGGTACAAGTGTCCAGGTCCAGATTGTAACCTTGCCTGAACAGGTAAATTTTGAGGTTGTGTTTGAAGATGTGATAGTGAATGACGTATAAAGCGATAAAGGAATTTCCAGAGCAGAGTGGCAGCACGAGAAAAGTCCTGAATGTGGGCGTGGGAAGAGTTGATAAGAGTGTATGAGAGGAAAAGATCATTAGCAGAGCAGAGGTTACGCCTTGGTTAGTATCTGTTTATCAGATCAGAGATGTATGGGGGGGGGGCTGTATTGGAGAGAGCCTTGTAGGATAAGGTTAGCAGCTTAAATTGGATCCTTTGGGTAATGGGAAGCCAGTGGAGAGATTGACAGACAGGGGCAGCGTGTGAGAGGTGAAAGAGAGGTGAATGAGCCTGGCAGCAGAGATAAGGATTAATTGAAGGGGTCTTTATCTAACAAATATCCTATCCAGTCAGAAGACTGCATATTCTGGGACAATACACCTGGCTTAGACACGGCTAATGTCCAAGCTATCCAAGCAAGCAAATTTAATGGCTGATGCCTCCCTCAGACCAGCAGTCGCTACAGTGGATCTATCTAAAGCAGCGACCATCTCGCTCAGAGAAATAAAAGAAGTATTACAGAAGGACACACTGAAAAATGAAATCATCATTGCCCTAAGAGATTTCTGTCTCGCAAGTAAATTCTGTTCAGAAGCATCCTTGGACAGCCTAAAATTTCCATAGATCGTGCATGCGCATAGAAGACAAGGTCAGTCGGGACCTGTCAGACCAAGCGCCGGGGGAGCGAGCGAGCGGGTAAGTTTCTTACCTTCTCTCCTGGCTCCTGTGTGTTCCATTGAAGAACGGAAGGTAAGGCACAGCTCCTTTACCTCCCGTTCTTCAATAGAACTGGATTACCAAAACTTATAAAAACGAGTGGGGATACCCTTTAAGCAGAAGAGCTTTATGGTTGAGCCATTCGAAGGTGAACTTTTTTTCAGGAAGAAGTTAGATGATGCCATCTCAAGAAATTCGGCAGCAAAAGGCCTAGGAACAAACGTTCCCCAGGAGAAAATCCATGTTTTTCAAGGAATCCA
Source organism: Hymenochirus boettgeri (assembly GCA_019447015.1). NCBI lineage: Eukaryota > Metazoa > Chordata > Amphibia > Anura > Pipidae > Hymenochirus > Hymenochirus boettgeri. Next base: position 188,071,545 of record CM033469.1, on the reverse strand, counting down.
GGATCTATAGGCCAGGTAAAGGGTTATCCAACATGCTCTGGAAACTGAACCAATAATAGTCCTTTTGGAAAGTCAAACCAGAAGGGAAAAAACCTTTATGATGGGATACAAGCCCTGCAGAGTCAATTGGGAGGAAGGCTTTCCAACTTCAGCTTTGTGTGGGCTCAAACAACGGAAGACAAGTGGGTCTTAGAAATAACATCTCAAGGACACCACCAAAAGTTCAACTCCATTCCTCCAGAATCTGTTCTGGCAGAACAAAAGCATTCAGGAGTATACTCTTGATAAAAAAATTCAAAATGGAAACTCTGAACTCCATTCCCCCACACTTGAGAAAACTAGATTGACTATCAATAATAGGTCTACAAGATCTATCTTCACATCCCCATATGGAGTTTTCAGTACAAACTTCTCCCATTAGGAGGGTGTTCACAAAAAAAAACTAGTTCCAATAATAGCTTCCCTGAGACTGGAAGTCATTTTCCTCTTTGCTTATTTTTAGGATATCCTCATAAGAGCCCAAGATCAGCAGACCTGCCTACTACATCACAGCAGAGTCCTTACAAAAACACAGATGGCTAATAAATTGGAAAAAATCTTATTTGGTGTCATCTCAAAACCTCAAATTTTGGGAAGTTCTACACATGGTTCAATTCCAAATCAACCTCCCTCTTCCGAAAGCCTTGGAATTAATAAAATGATTACAAGAATTCAATCAAAACCAATAACAACTGACATACAATCAGTATAGCCATACAATCAGTAAAATGGGCTATGGTCCATACAAGACCACTCCAATTAATTTTTTTTAAATGAATGGAACAAAAGAAACATATTTCCAACTCATCCATCTCAGGTGTCAATAAACTTCAAGTAATTGAAAGCTATCTAATTAGCTCTAATATATATATAAAGGGGAGACCTGATTGTGCCTTGGCTCTAGAAAGCCTTCAATGGGCAGAATCTCACCTTTCAGATCTGAAGGCACGTTACTTACCATCTCTCTAGAATGTGAAAGCAGAAGTCCTCAGCAGACACAAGATCTTACCGGGGGAATATTTTTTACACCCGCAGATATTCCTTTTCCCCTGATAGGGAAGGTCTTTTAGAAAATCTGGGAGGAGGACCAGAAAACAATAATGATAACACCTTGGTAGCCAAAGAGACCCTAGTTGCCTCTCTTTAAGAAGATGAGCCTGGTAGACCCCATTCACTTACCTTGCATTCCAGATCTATTATCCGAGGGTCCAATTCACCTTTCCATTCCAGAGAAACTGGCAAGGGATATCTGAATTGGATAATCTATATCTACTTGACTTCAAGCCAGGAAGACCTCTTTGTCATCAGCCTACTACAGGGTCTGGGAGACTTTCGATAAGTGGTGTAAACCATAATCACCCCAATCTATTCAATTTCAGAAGTTCAGGTGGTAGATTTCTTACAAGAAGGCTTTGAGAAAGGTTTAGCCCCAGCTTCACTTATATCTCAAATATCTGCACGTTCTGCCTGTTCAAATACCAGATGGGCATCAATACCCTTGATAGTTAGATTCTTCAGAGCATTAAGACGTCTCAGGCCTCCAATGAAGGTAAACCCACCACCCTGGGATTTATCTCTAGTGCTAAAAGCACTAATTTGTAACCCATTTGAACCAGTTGAAGATATTACCTTATGTAATCTCACTTGGTAAAATAGCCTTCCTACTGACAATTACATTGCCAGAAGAGTAGCAGAAATCTCGGAGCTCAAAATATCCAATGAAAATCTTCTATTCTTGGATGGCAGGCTATTTATCAAAATGTGTGACAGTTTTCTTCCTAAAGTCATTTCAGAATTCCACATAAACAAAGACTTCGTACTTCTGGACTGGAGGTAGAAGGTAGAAGTTATTAGATTGCACTTCCTGTCCAGTAGGTGGATAGAGGGATTAACCGTTAGTGACCACTGCCATGTCCAGTCTAGGATATGAAAATTACTGTAAGGGCTAGGCACCACTAGGCTATTTTGGTGTGCGCTGTGTTAGTGCAGGGCTCAACAATAGAAGAGGAAGGGGATGGCCCCATTACCTCTGCTGCCCTGCTGACCCTTTACACTGTGCATGGGATAACCATTTTTTGTGCACATCACGTGCTGCGATAGGGTTACATCAAAGGAATTGCAGCTTACGCGGAGGGTAGCGCACATGAATCGCGCGACATTGCGATTTTGCTGCGTTGCTTGATTCTTGTGCGCTGCCTAGTGGGGCCTAGCATTAAGTATGAATACATTTTCAGTTTTAGGTAAATATTACAGCTAACCCAGGGGTGAGGTCACCTGCAAAAGATGTGACAGGGGCCAGAGCACACTGGTGTGCCCACAGAGAGACAGATGTGTGCCTCAAAATGTTGTTAGTGGAAATATTTTCACCAGTATAAATTTACTGAAATAATATATGTTACATGAAAATATTAAATGCAGTCAAATTAGGGTAAGTTCTGTAGCTGAACAATATAATCAAATTTGATAATATATATATTTTTATTTATGCATTGTAAAGTACATAAATTACAGGCTTTATCGGCAGTTTGGTCGGCCTCGCGGTTGTTCAGGAAAACCTCGCCCGTGGTAGTCTTCCTATAAGGGAGTCGGCCGCAGCCAAGGGAAACACACAGTCCCAAACGTTCTCCCTATGCTGTGTATATGCTATGTATAGGGAGAACGCTCAGGACTGTGTGTTCCCTGATCTTTAAAAAATGACAGACAGTATCTTGCAGATCCTGTCTGTCATCTTTCAAAAATCTTTACTGTGTGTACCCAGCTTAAGTGTGTCTGAACAAGTTTTAGAACCACTGACCTAGAGCTTTAGGGCCTTAACCTATGTACTAATTATAGGCAGTAAAAGGTAGAGATGGGTAGCACACTAAGCATCCTGTATCTAATGTATAACTTTTTTTAACCTGTGTATTGTTCAGATAAACTAACAGGCATATTGTCCTAATCGCAAACCCTCATATTTAAATAATATACCCCTAGGGTAACTCTTTAACCGTATCTGTAGAGGAAAGTAATCACAAGTAATGGTAAAATGCTTGTTTGCATAAATTTCAATTGCGTACTTATTGGTAGCACAGTGTGCTGCACTCAGAACCCATTTATCTGAAATTAGTAGACCTCCACATTCATGGACCCCATCCAACTGAACTGACACCATATATGGCCTGGTCTCTGGCTTGGAATCCTGACCACCTAAAATACGACCTCGCGGATGACACTCTATGTAGGGAAAGCAAAAGAAAAGAGAAAAAGAGCATATTTAAAAGCAGCTGTTTACAGTCTCATAAACAAAAAAAAAGTAATGATCTACTGAAGAATCTGAACTTTAGTTTCCTAATCTTTTTTAATCCAAATTAATTACAAAAAAGTGTCATTTAGCAACTGAAAACAAATGCTAACATTTCAGAATGCTGTATGGCATGTCCACCCCTTTTAAAAACTTTTGTGGTATAGTACTGTAGGTTTCCCTCCCCCAGCCCCAACTGCTATAATAGTTTTTTCAGAAACTCCCCCGATCTATACTTACCTTCCCTCTTTCCTCAGGTGTACTGTCCCGATCCCCCCGGTTGCATGAAACTGCAAGCAGGGGGCCGGACCAGCAGCCACGTCCGTGATTGGCTGAGAGGCAGCCAATCACGGACGTGGCTGCCAACAGTGGAGGACGCCGGGGGAGAGAGGTAAGGTAAGTAGAGTTCGGGGGAGTTTCTGTAAAAACTATTATAGCGGTTGGGGCTGGGGGAGGGAGACCTACTACATCCCAAGGGGGATTTACACTAGGGGGAGGGATCACAAAACGTGGGAGAGAGAGGGAGGGAAGGGGTGGGGGAGGGCTGCAGTGCGCATGGCAAAATGGCATGCCTTCTGGTGGCCAGTTTTTGGGACTTTACAGAGACATTGCAGGGCAGCCATTTGGAGCTGTAAGGTAAGGATTTTATTACACTACAGAGTGGGGCCATTAGTGGGTTAAATTATAGTTTTGGGGGTGGACATGCCCTTTAAATAGATCCTATAATTTATAACAGCTATCTCAATTTTGGGGAATCATTATCTGTAATTTTTTTTTTTTAATCATACCATTGTTACCAGAGAATGATGAAGAAGTAGAGGAGGAGTAATGCTCTGTCTCTGACTCTGGTTGATTAAATTTGTTAATTATTGATATCTGTCTATATAGAGATATATTGATCTGTCATTTCGACTGTTTTCTTTTAGTCCATTACTTTTATGGTATTTGTTTGCTGAATTCCAGCACCGTGTTACCCTATAGGTTCGGGTAATTGGACGCTAAGGTGGTATTGAATTTTATTATTAGGAATAAAGCACCCCTCAGAGTTTCATTATTTTATAGATGTAATGTAGAGGGCAATAAAACGAGAGGAGAGATAACAGAATAGTGAAGTGGACACACCATGAAAAACTTCCAGGTCCAAATCCTAAAGGGACATTTTAGCAACACTCAGGAAAGAAAAGCATTTGCTAAAATGATCTTATTTGACCCTAAAAACAATAATTTGAACCAGGACATGGGATTCCATTCACATTATAAATAATTGATTTTTCATATCCTAGCTTCCCCTACCAGTTTTTTTTATTTTTTATATATTTCTTTTTTCTGTTTTGCCCCTTTTTTCTTCTCTCCCCTCTTTCCTTCCTTACTCTTCCTCCCCCGTCCTATTCTCATTACCACTTCACTATTCTGTTACCTCTACATTTTTATGTTGAGGGTTTTTTTGGTCCTCCCTGCCTTTTCTTCCCCCTTGCATTTCTTGACCACTTCACTATTCTGTTATCTCTCCTCTCATTTTATTGCCCTCTACACTTTCCTGGGCACCTTTTGCTCTTTAGCCCTCAAAATCTTGTCAACTAAATAAAGTGTTAGTTCATAGAAAAAGTATCACAGTACTCTTATTTTTTACATCTATATATTGGACTAATACGGCACTACAATATTTTTCTATACTATTTTATAAGTGGTGCATTTTAGAATTGATTTTTTTTAAAATAAGAACAACAACATATTTTTATATTTTTCCTTAACAGGTCCATCAATTTTAAAAAAAAAATATTAGTTCTACTATATAAAGTCAAATAAATTTTCCAATGAAACCTTTTTTTTTGCTATTTTTTTTGCTATTAATAGTAATAAGTAGTATTAAAGGACAATTATACTTTCCTCCTCCCCAATGCGGTTTAGGTCCTCACCCATGGGCTCTTTGTAATTACGCCAGTATACTTACTTATCGCTGCTACAGTATGCTCCGATTCCCTCTCCGTCAGCAATAAGGCCAATAGGAAGACGTACTCTGCAAGGGTGTGTGTTCCTATTGGACGCATCGCGGAACCTGAAGAGGGGGCGGAGCAGTGCTAATTAAGTATACCTGCGTAAGTACAAAGATCCCAGGGGTGAGGACCGAGCGGTTTAACATGGATATAAAAAGAGGAGCAGGGAGGAGGTAAGTATAATTGTCCTTTAATAACCAAGAAACATTTCTTTTTTTGACTAAACTGTTTCTCATTTGTTTTTGACTTCTTAGTTTCTTTTTTTTTAACCATATTAAACAAAAACAATTTTATAATTATATATTTATCAGTGCACACTCAGGAACATTTTTAGCAAGGTTTAAAGGACAATTATACTTAACTCCTCCCTGCTCCTCTTCTTATATGCACACTCTCTACCAAGGGTGAGGACCTAAGTCACTAAGTCCTCACTCCTGGGCTGTTTCCACTTACGCTGTTATACTCCGCTCCCTCGTCTGCTTCCGCGATGGGTCCAATAGGAAGCCACACTCCTTGCAGAGCGTATCTTCCTATTGGCCTCGTCGACGACTGAGATGTGGGGGCGGAGCTTAGTGGAGCGGCGCTGTGTAAGTATAACAGCGTAAGTGTAAACAGCCCAAGGGTGAGGACTTAGTGACTTAGGTCCTCACCCTTGGTAGAGAGTGTGCATATAAGAAGAGGAGCAGAGAGGAGGTAAGTATAATTGTCCTTTAATAGCACACGGTGACAGCTGTGACACAGTTATTGTGTGTGCTAAGAAAGATTAAAAAACATATTCCTGAGTGTACACTGATAAATATTGGATTTGAAAATATATTGGATCTAACAATACAACCTGGATCAAAAAGGGTAAGAGAATTGCATGCCTGGTATCTATCTATCTATTTAATCTATATATATCATGCATATAGTACATCTTTTCTAGACATAATTTAAGATTTTTTATTATTATTTGGCCACACATAAATAATGCACCACTGTGCATTTCATTATTATTTGGCCACTGAAGAGCAGTATTGCACAAGATTTTTTTTTAGATCAAATAATGCTGTGAACACAAAAACACACATAACAGATGCTTGTCAAGCTATATTAAGCAACAGCATCTTAACAAAATACCTCCCAAACTACTAAATTACTAAAATCGGAAAAAAATGTTAATACGACAAAGATCTAGGTACTGTACAGTGCTTTGTAAGCAACACTTACCATAGTATGTAAGACTTAGTGCCACCATCAGTACTGAAACGATCCATGAGATAGCCATGTTTACCACTCACAGTGTTTCCCCTTGTGCTGCCTAAGAGACTTCAACATCTATATGAAGCTTCAGCTCCCCTAAGTCGGACACAGATGGAATGCATACAGGAAGCAGTTTAAACAATTGGGGGAAGACTAGATTTAAAATAGGATACAGGTTTTACATTTCAGGAAAAAATAATACAACAATATTTACAAAAGGCCATTATAATCATCATCAGGTTTATTAACCGCCATCCACAGCAGTAAATTCAGAGGTTAAACTTGCACGAACCTATTCAATACAAGTTAGTACACGTTTAACTCCTTACTTGCGGCAGCTGAGTGAATTTTGCAAAAGAGACCACAAGCTATTCAATATTGGGTTCCCGCTTTTTCCCCCACTACTTTTTAGTAATAATAATAGCTGCAATTAAAGTCATGGAAGGGTTAAATACCTTTCGAGATCTAACAAGAGAGATTTCGGTTCTGGGTAAATCTCCCTGCATTTTCTGCCTCATTTTCCAAAAGCCTCTCTGTAAAAGCTTGTGATTGCAAAATATTCAAACACAAAAACTTTCAAAACTGATATTGAATCTGGTTGCATGGTTCACTTCCAGAAACCACTGCAGCAAACCCTTTATTAAAGGGTGTACATGTGAGAAATAGATTCTATTCTATAAATAAGAAGGCTTCCACGTTGTTGCCAGTACAATTCACAGCCAATGTAGTCTACAGTATGCATTCCAAACAGCCTCCTGGGGCAATACAAAATATTCAGCCGATTTCTTTTTCATCAGTTTCTAGCAAAAATAAAGTCTAAACTAAATGTACCTTGTTTCTTTGGCTCAACCTGTAAAGTAGGAGGCCGATTTATCCAGAGGCGCTGGGCCAATTTCCGGAGTTAAAGTAAGGCAAACCTCTTTGCTACCAGTTAGCGTGACTTAACTCCAAATTAGCGTCGGATACGCGCGTTATGCAAAAGACACCCGCACATCTGATGCATGCTCATGTTTGCGCTACTTTTAGCACTGGATTTAATGCCAGCTGTAAGCTGTAGCTGGCGTTAAAATCCCTCAGTGGGTAAATCAATTTTCGGGATTTACCCTGTCGCAAACACAATATTGAATCGCGATTGAGACATTTACCCAGAGCGATAGCGGCTCTGGGTAAATGAGCCACTATGTTTTTGGAAACACACAGTCCATGAGGTAACAGGTTCAAATTCCCTGGCTTGCTTAGGGAACACTACAAAATATATTGCAGCTCTAGTGAGTTAGTGGTATAATACTTTGCTTTTAGCAAAACAGAGTACATGGGGTTGCAGGTTCAATATTCCTTTCAATTTTTTACAGAAATGTTAATATTCTGGCTATTACATCCATGCTATGCTAAGAAATAAACTGTCCAGATTACTTTTCTTTTTTGTATGTAAAGCAAAGGAATATATCCTTTGCTTTACATACATCTAAATTTATACCCTTGGAAAATAAATGTAAAAAAAATAAATCCACACCCATGTGGCTGAATTCTGATGTAAAGAGGCAAATGGAAAGTAAGAAAAAGACATTTAAAACCTTTAAGTCAGAGGGAACGGAAAGGGCCTTTAGGGATTATAAAAACTGTAACAAGGAGTGTAAGAAACCAATCAAATGTAGTATAGCTGAACAAAGCATCACTAAGCTTAAAATAATTTTTTTTTTAAGTATATTAATAGTAAGAAGATGAGGACTGAAAATGTGGCACCATTAATTAATGGGGATAAGTTAGTTACGGAGGATGGCGATAAAGCAAATGTCTTAAATATTTTTTTCCCCTCTGTATACACTATAGAAGATCCAAGTACAAGATATAGAGTATAGTAGCACTAATGCTATAAAAGATGCAAGTGTACTTTGGTTAACTGAGGATATGGTACAGAAACAACTAAATAAGGATAATATTAATAAATCTCCTGGACCGGATAAAATACATCCTCGGGTCCTTCAGTTTTATCTAGGCCATTGTTTCTTATTTTTGCAGATTCCCTTATGTCCGTACTTGTGCCTCTGGACTGGTAAGAGGCTGATGTAATTCCAGTATTCAAAAAGGTAGTCGTTCACAGCTGGGTAATTACAGGCCTGTAAATTTAACTTCAGTGGTGGGGAAGATACTGGAAAGTTTAATAAGGGAGCATGTTCTAGATTATGTTTCAAGGACTGACATTATAAGTAGTAACCAGCATGGATTTAGGAGGAATAGATCTTGACTAACTAACTTGCTTGGCTTTTATGAGGAAGTAAGTAGAAATTTAGACTCTGGCATAGCAGTAGATGTAGTTTACTTGGATTTTGCAAAGGCTTTTGATACAGTCCCCCATAGGTGACTAATGTATAAGCTGAGGTCAGTTGGGATGGGGAGGCAGATTTGTACATGGATAGAAAGTTGGTTAATGAATAGGATGCAGAGAGTATTTGTTAATGGGGCTTCATCATTATGGACTAAAGTGCTAAGTGGGGTGCTACAGGGTTCTGTGTTGGGGCCGCTTCTATTTAATCTGTTTATTAATGATTTGGAAGTGGGTATTGTCATCAAGGTTTCTGTGTTTGCTGACGACACAGAACAACGATTGCACTTCAGAGGATGTGATTGTCACATTGGGCTGTTAAGTGGCAGATGAGATTCAATGTTGATAAATGTAAGGTGATGCATTTTGGACTTGTGCTGCTTATACTATAAATGGCTCTGTGTTAAGTGAATCCCTGTTGGAAAGGGATCTTGGAGTTTTGGTGGATAACAAACTTAAAGGTAGCAAGCAGTGCCAGGCAGCAATCGCCAGAGCCAGCATGGTATTGTCTTGTATAAAGAGAGGTATGGATTCAAGGGAGGAAAATGTTATTCTCCTTCTTTACAAAACATTGGTAAGGCCTCATTTGCATGGAATATGCAGTGCAATTTTGGAATCCTGTGCACAAAAAGGACATCTTTGAAATGGAAGGGTTCAGAGAAGGGCAACTAAATTAATAGGGGGATTGGGGGAGCTTTAATATGAAGAGAGACTGGAAAAGTTACAATTATGTACGCTGGAGAAAAGGCACGTGCGTGGGGATATGTTTACTGTGTATAAATACATTAAAGGGCCATACAATAAACAATCTGAGGCATTGTTCACCAATAGAACATGTCAGAGGACACGTGGCCATCCCTTAAGACTTGAAGAAAAAAGGTTTAGGCTTCAAGTTCAGAAGGGGTTTTTCTCTGTGAGAACGGTAAAGCTATGGAATGGTCTTCCAGTGGACATTGTTATGTAAGGTTCATTGGCCAGTTTCAAAAAAAAAAATCTGGATGAGTTTCTGCAAACAAGGAATGTTGCAAGTTACTGGTATTGATACATAAAATAGAGTTGATCCAGGGAAATTTCCGATTGCCACTTGCGTCAGGAAGGAATTTTTTCCCCCTTCATAAATTGGTGGGGTTTTTTTTTGCCTTCCTCTGGATGAACAGTTAAATGAGGGTAGTGCTAGATGGGTTGGACTGGATGGACGTATGTCTTTATTCAACATGAAATACTATACTACATCATTGTTAGAGACAGGAGTAGAAGAACAGGCTCAAGTTGAAGAACGGGAGGTAAGACATAGCCCCCACTCCTTAAACTATCCTTTAAGATTACAGTAACAGACTAATTAACTGTAATTAACTGGAGAGCTAAGAATACTGGCTAATGAACTGCGGGGCTGACAATACTAGATAATGAACTGGAGGGCTTGACAACACTGGCTAAAGAAATGGAGGGCTTACCAACACTGACTGATGAACTGGAAGGCCAACTACAATGGGTAATGAACTGGAAGGCTGAGGACTTGCTAGAGGTGAATATCATTTGGTCAGTTAGTCAGGACTGTCCTGTTAGCTGTATATTACTCTTCAAGTAAACGTGGACTGAAAAGAGGACTAGATTAGCAGTGTTTTTCTTTTGCATGCATCATTTTGTTTTGCAAGAATTAATTTTATGTCAGTGTAGCATCTGAATTGTGTTTTCTGGAGTCATTGTGAGTCATTAATTCATTTTGGTAGATTGCGGTACTTTTAAATGTAGGGGTTGTTGCTGTGCAACATCGTCACTATTAAGGGGATATCGCAAAATGTCCAAATTTTAGGGGAAATTATGTTTTGGTATTTAGCCTAAAAAAATTCATTAATGTGAGATGTACCCCAATGTTAAAGGGGAAGTTAATATGATGCGCTTTAAAGTGTATGTATACTGAAAAAATTACTTTTTAAAGATTGCGTCATCTTAATCTATAAAATATATGTAAGTAGCACTTACTCTGAGGTGAGTGTGTTGGTACATGCCTTCAACAAAATACTTCTTTTGCTCAAGCTCTGACCCCTGACCCTGACCTGCATACAGTATAAAGCACACCAACTGTCAAACCATTACAGCTACAGCAAAACTGCTTACAGAAATGCAAGATGCTTCAGATTGAATATCTAATGAAATAGTGGGGAGATCAACATAAAAATGATACAGTGATAGTTGGGATAAATTATAGTTTCCACTAATGGGCAATTTAAAAAAAAAACAAGATTTGCCAGTATACATATCCTTTAAAGTTAAAGGGGAAGTTGATATGATACACACCAACTTCCCCTGTAATGCGTGCCACACCAACTTTCCCTGTAACACGTATAACACTCTAACATGTATCACATCAACGTCCCCTTTAACATTGGGGTGCAACACCTCACATTAATTTATTTTTTACGGTTAACAAAAATGTTTACATTTTGCAATATCCCTTTAATAGTGACTATGTTGCACAGTAATACTTACATTTGAAAGTACTGCAATCGATTAGATTGAATTATTGACACACAATGTCTCCCAGAAAACACAATTCAGATGCCACACTCACATAAAATTTATGCTTGCAAAAATAATGATACATGGAAAAGAAAGGTGAGTGAAAAGAATGTGCAATGGAAAACTACACAATTCCTTAGCTTCTTTCTTTGAACTCTGCACCAGACTGCTGCCAACTGTGATTTCCATGAAGAGACTTATTTTGGATTGGCCAGTTTACCTTTAAATCTTGTCTCTGGGTGAACCACAAGTGAGAGGAGGAGTGTGTGGTCACATGACATTGTGATATCACATGTTCTGCTGCTCCTCATGATTGACAGCTCTATCCTCCTATCACTGCAACAACAGAAATAAATTAAGCAAAGCATTGTACTATCCTGAACAATCTGTATTATTTGGAAGGTGTGCAATTAACTTAGGTGATTACTTGATTCACCACCAGATGGCAACACGCAGCTTAGTTAACTTAAAAAATGTCGGAAAAAGGGGGTACAGAAACTTTTCAAACATAAGTATACCAAGTCTTATGAAAATTGTCCCTGCGGTTTGGAAGTTTTTTTGGAACATACATATATACATTGACTTTTATATATATACTAGCAGAGTACCCAGCGTTGCCCAGTTTTTCTAAAGATCCAACCAGAACCTGCATCCAAAATTCAACAGACTTGCACCCACAGCTTTCTAACCAAACCTGACCCATTCAACTCACTGTAGGATAGCTGAGCCGCTAATCTGGTAAACTTTGGGGGTGGGCGACACAGTGCAGGGTTCTAGGCCAGATCTCATCCCCAATTAAAAATAACTCACAATATTTGTAAACATACCTACAAACATTTCAAAATGCAAAAGAGGGACACATCAGGAAAAGAGATGCAGTAAACCATGGCCACTTTGTTTAGGTTACACCCAATTTAAAGACCATTATTCACATTTTACATTGTTACCTACAAGTGTACAATGTGGTTAAAGTATTAGTTCACTCAGAAAGTGAAGGGCTGACAACTCTGGTTTAGAAACTGGAGGAATGACACTACTTAGCACACACATGCTCTTAAAGGGAATGTACAGTGTAAATAAAAGTTCAGTCAATTGCAAAGCTGTACCTTTAAATCACACACTGTTACTCTTATTTTTGTAAGCCATTGGCAAAGCTTACCTTTCCCTCTTTACTCAGTGTCTCTCTCTGCTCACCTGTAATATCATTCAATCCACTACTCCTGTGAGACTTGCTGGAGGGAAATCTTATTTGGTCAGATACTCAGGACTGCCCTGCTAGCTGTATATTACACTTAAAGTAAAACATGGACTGGAAAGAAGACTGGATTAGCAGAGTTCCGCTTCTCTGTATATAATGCAATGATGTTTAAAGGGCTAACACTGTGGCAAATTAATATTTGGGGTATTGAGCTGCAGTCATTTATCTATGTGTGACTACAGTATATATGTGGTTTATCTTTTCAAACGTTCATGTGAACGTCTTGCACACATAAACCACTTTTAGTTCAAGTGTGGCATCTGAATTGTGTTTTCTGAGGTCATTGTGTGACAGTGTCAATAATAAATTTTGGTTAATTGCAGAACCTTTAAATGTAGGAGGTTATTGTTGTGCAATAAGGGGATATTGCAACATGTCCAAATTTTGGGCAAATAATGTTTCGATATTTACCCAAAAAACTAAATTAATGTGAGGTGTTGTACCCGCTGTTAAAGGGAAAGTTTATATGATACACTGTAAAGCATATCACATCAACTTCCCCTTTAACGCACATCAAATCAACTTTCCCTTCAATTCTTATCACATCAACTTCCCCTTTAACATTTATCACATCAACTACCCCTTTAAGGCTTATCACACCAACTTTGCTTTTTAAGGCGTATGACACGAGCTTCCCCTTTAAAGCATATCACATCAACTTCCCCTTTAGCATGTATCACAACAACTTCCCCTTTAGCGCATATCGCATCAACTTCCCCTTTAAGCACGCATCGCATCAATTTCCCCTTTAGCACGCATTGCATCCAATTTTTACTTTAACAATGGGGTACAAATTCTAACATTAATTTACTTTTACTGCAATCTATTGAATTATTGACACACAGAAAACAAAATTTGCTTGCAAAAATGATACATGGAAAAGAAAGGTGAGTGAAAAAAAGAGTGGGTATGCAGGGGCGTAATTAGAAATCAGTGGGGCCCCCCAGCAAAATTTTGGATGGAGCCCCCACTCCACCCAACCACAACTCCCTCCTCCCCCTGACACGAATACCTTGGCTATAATTGCCATAAAAATAATCATATACAAAGTAGCTAACTAAACAGCATAACATGTGCATGAACTGTTTTACACATAAACCACTTTAATAAATTTAGGTGATACATACACTGACTGAAAATAACAGGGAGATTCAATAAAAATTCTTATAGTTTAAAATGGTGCTAAATTTGCCCCAACCAATCAGATTTTATTTAACATTTGAAAGCTTACATCTGATTGGTTGGGGAAAAATTAGCACCATTTTAAACTTAAAGAACTTTTATTGAATAATCCTGTAAATATTTAAACAGACAGACGATAGATTCTTTCTGTCTATCTATCTATCTATCTATCTATCATGTCAGTATGTTTATCTATCTCTGTCTACCCATCATGTTGCAATCTCTATATCTCTATCTGTCTATCTATCTGTCTATGTCTTTCTATCTATCCATCTATCTATCTCTGTCTAATAAATAGACAGAGATAGATGGATAGATAGAAAGAGATAAGAACGATGAATAGCTAGACAGATAGGTAATGGATAATCTATCTAGAAGATCTATTTATCTCTTTCTATTTTAACATCTATCTATCTCTATCTATCCATCTATCTCTGTCTATCTAATAGATAGACAGACAGAGATAAGAAAGAGATGGATAGAAAGGAAAAAAAATGGATATAGATTATCTATCCATTCTCTATCTTTTATCTATATTATCTAATTTCTATTTGTCTATCTATATATTATCTAACATCTATTATTTATCTTCCATGGTAAAAAAGCAATATATAGCGCACACCAGTCTTTAGCAGTATTCAGTGTATTTATTCACACATGTAACGTTTCGGTACTCTATGGTACCTTCTTCAGACAACATCATAACAGCAAAGTGCTCAGTGCTTAAATATATAACAACAGGAAGTAACAGTGACCTCTAGTGATTAAAAAGATAATTAATTTATATTAATTAGTTAATCTCAATAAATCTTTCCCAATCAATCAAAGAGATGAGAACCATCTTATGTGTTTATATGACAAATATAAAAGTGCTAGTGTCATAATAACTACTATACAGATAAGTTGCTAGTGCTAAAAATATGATAAAAAATGGTTTAAAAACATTGTGTTTCAAGATACATATAATATACAATAAATATACATTCTTAATATTTAATATATTCAGGAACAATTAAAAGACGCCTCTCAATACTACTTAATTTAACGATTGCTCAAAAAGCATTTCAATCCCAAATTCACATTCAGTCCCCGTGGTTGTAGTGCTCCTAGTGTGTATATCCAATTAGATTCCTTTCTCAAAAGTCTATTATTTCTGTTTCCACCTCTTTTTTGTTGGCAAACTTGATCAATTACCATACCTTTCAATTCATGTGTTTGATGTTTGTATTCTAAAAAATGAGCTGCCACTGGTGGCATGTCTATTTTATTCTGTGCTTCCTTGTCCTTACGTTCCCATGCTAGTTTAATATCACTCCTATGTTTTTGGAACCTTTTTTTTAAAAGGTCCAATAGTTTTCCCAATATATATTTTTGAACAAGGACATTTAAGTAGATAAACGCAATAATCAGTGTTACACGTGTAGTATCCTTTGATAGAATATGTTTTGCCACTATATGGATGTTGAAATACCTGTGATTAATGAATTACACATGTTGCAATTACAGCAACGATAACATCCTGTCTTGTTAGATAATTTTAATGTTGGTGTCATATATTTGTATATGGGATCTGCCTGTATCAAATATGAATAAAGCGATCTCCCCCTTCTATATGTGGGAACAGGTCTTTTTCTTACTTTTTCGCATAATTCTGTGTCTCCCTCAATAATGGGCCAGTATTTCCTTACTGTATGATTAATAACATGGGAAGCTGTAGTATATTTCTGAATCATCGGTTTTCCTTTGTCTTGTGTCTTAGCTGTATTAATGTGTGTAGCTGCTTGTGTCCTCGCCAATTCAATTTCCTTATGGTTATAACCCCTTTCCAAGAATTTATTCTCCATTCTATCCAACTGCCCTCTCTTATCCTCAGGGTCATTACATATACGATGAACTCTAAGAAATTGTGACTTAGGTAGACCCGTGAATACATGTTTGGGGTGAAAGCTATCTGCCCTCAAAATAGTGTTGCGATCAGTCGGTTTGTTGTATAATGTGGTCTGTAATTTGTCTCCCTTCACAACAATATGTACATCAAGATAATTAATTTCCATTTTTGACATAGTCATTTCAAATTTTAAGTTCTCGTCCATAGTGTTCAATAATCCATTGAACAGTATGGCTTCCTCCTCTGTACCTTTCCAAACCACAAATAAATCGTCTATAAAACGCATATATTTCACACAGCATTTTTTGTACAAATCACTGTTGTAAATGAATTCATTCTCTAAATGTCCCACATATAGATTGGCGTAAGATGGCGCCGCCGGACTGCCCATGGCAGTTCCAACCTGTTGCATAAAATATTGATTTTCAAATCTAAAATAATTGTTATACAGTATTATAGACAGGCATTCCATAATGAATTCAGTTGGTAAAGAACCGTTGTAATTTAGTCCTAAAAACAGTTGTGTGGCTTCCATACCCTTGTCATTGTGTATACTCGTATATAATGAAGTGATGTCCATGGTCAGTAACATCCAGTTAGGGTCCCAAGTCTCTATCAGATTCAATTGATCCAAAAAATCTTGTGTGTCCTTAATGTAAGCTGGTAGTGATTTGACCAGAGGTTTTAGAATAAAGTCTATGAGTTGTGACATCGGTTGTAAGATGGATCCTAATGCAGACACTATGGGTCTGAAGGGAGGTGTTTTAATGTCTTTGTGGATTTTAGGTAATCCATAGATTACTGGTCTCCTAGGACTGTCATCTAATAAAAAGTCAAATAATTTTTCGTTAATCCAGCCATTTGTTAAGGCAATGTCACATAAACTTTTTATTTTTGTGTAGATACTCACAGTTGGATCTTTTTGAAGTTTTAAATATGCTCCACATTCCAGGTGTCGTTGCATGCTATCTTTGTAAAATATGTAGTCCATCAGGACGATAGCTCCCCCTTTATCTGCCGGTTTTAATATAATTTTGTTATTGTTACATAGACCTTTTAAAGCATTCCACTCCATTTTAGTCAAATTTGGTTTATATTTCTTAATCTTAGTTGACATCACTTCTGATTTCAGATGCTTAATAAACAGATCAATGCTATTAAAAGTACCAGTAGGTATAAAGGAACTTTTTGGTCTAAAAGGATATGTGTTGGGGGGTTCAATTTTGTCTTTAAACATTTCTTTTAATTTCAGTGAGCGTTCAAACATAAACATTTCTTTTTCAAATTCCCAGGCGTTAAACTCATTAACCAGTTGATAATTTAGCCCTTTGGTTAACAATGAAGTTTCACTCACCGTTAAAGTATGGGTGGAAATATTGATTACTGTCTGTTCCTCACTCGTTTTTTTGTTTTTATGTTTCCTTCCTCCTCGTCGTGTCCGTCTCCAGCCCCTAAAAAAGACACTCTTTTCTTCCTCCAGGAGCGTGTCATATGGTGTTGTATTGCTTCCATCTTTGCCATGCGGTTTGCTGGTATCCGCATCCGACCCGGCAGAGTCTTCTGTGCAGGCGTCCGTGTCCCAGTTGCTGACCTCACTTCTCCCGCCGCCCTCTTGTACGTTGAGGGGCGTGTCCAGCGTGGTTGCCATGGATTTCGACTTCGGCGTCCTTGTATGCCGCCTGAATCCACGAGACCAGCCCCATCCACATAGTCCTGACAGACTCGCCGGTACTTTTCTTTTATAATTTCAAGTTCATTACTGAATTTGTCAACCTGCTCTCGCATTGTCGTTAGTAGTGTATCCCTTTCTGGTTCACCAGCTGTTCACTCGCTCCTCCATTTTGTCTATTTCTATCGCACACGTGTCAATTGGGTCCTTGTTTCTTCAATCACTAGTAACATGAGGTCCATAGAACATTTGTTCAAGATGGAGCACCATTTGCACCAGAAATTTTTATTGTTTTCTCCCAATAGTTGGCTGATTCCTTACCTGAATCCCCTCTGGTATTCTCCTGACACGAAAATACTCTGACAGGTAAGTCCATGTAATTGATATCAAAATGTTTAGTTTTTAAACGTTTCAATTCCAATATTGTATCTTTAAAGTATTTTTGCCAAACGCACCTGTGGGTGTCGCTGTTGAAGAGTATATCTTTGCCTGCTCTTCAGTAAAGGCAAACAGTGTGGAACGTTGTGTAGCCAATTCACTGAGTCCGAAAAATCTCCATTCCACCGTGTGTAAGGGAGACTGTTTGCTTCCGTGGGGGTGCTGGGGACACACAGGCTGTTGCATCCAAATGTATCACATTCGGTCTCCGCACTCCCTTTAACAAAAAACTGATGATGCTGGGTGCTACTATAAGGCCATAGCCACTGGCCAATCATCATCCATGGTAAAAAAGCAATATATACGCACACCAGTCTTTAGCAGTATCATTGTATTTATTCACACATGTAACGTTTCGGTACTCTGGTACCTTCTTCAGACAACGTCATAACAGCAAAGTGCTCAGTGCTTAAATATATAAACAGGAAGTAACAGTGACCTCTAGTGATTAAAAATAATTAATTTATATAATTAGTTAATCTCATAAATCTTCCCAATCAATCAAAGAGATGGGAACCATCTTATGTGTTTATATGACAAATATAAAAGTGCTAGTGCCATATAACTACTATACAGATAAGTTGCTAGTGCTAAAAATATGATAAAAATGGTTTAAAACATTGTGTTTCAAGATACATATAATATACAATAAATATACATTCTTAATATTTAATATATTCAGAACAATTAAAAGACGCCTCTCAATACTACTTAATTTACGATTGCTCAAAAAGCATTTCAATCCCAAATTCACATTCAGTCCCCGTGGTTGTAGTGCTCCTAGTGGTGTATATCCAATTAGATTCCTTTCTCAAAAGTCTATTATTTCTGTTTCCACCTCTTTTTTTGTTGGTGGTCTATATATGCTGTCTATATATCTGTCTAGATATCTATTAATTATATACGGTATATTATTATTTATCATCTATTTGTATGTCTGTCTTTATCGTCTGTCTATCTATCTTCTATCTCTGTAAAATTGTCATTTCATTTTCAGACTGACTGGAGTCTGGGCTGACTCGGATTGAATGTAGTCTGTGGATGGTGCACACACTGCACAACACAACTGAGCTGCAGCAGGTGCCAGGGCAGGCCGCAGTCTGGACTGGAGTAGTGAGGCACCGTGGACGGAACCAGAGCAGCACCAGCAGTTACACAACTCGGTGGGGCTGCTCTCTTTCTTGCGGCTCTTCTACTTTCACTTCCGCCCTCCTGTCCTACCACTCCCAAAGAAGTTCATCCAGAGTCAAGCAGCAGAAACCAATCACTGGTTGGACCAGTACAGGAAATATGGTAACGGGTTTACACACATACAGACACCATCTCTCCCCCCCAGCGATGTTATGTAATTTGTTTGTTACAATTTGGTGTTATCGCTCTCATGCTAGTCACTGGAAATTGAACATGACACTCTAGAAAAAAAACACTGAGGACCTTTAAAATAAGAATTGTGCTCTACATTAAGATTGCCTAGCTAAAAGAAGAACACTCAAACTACGCTACAGCACAGTGACCTTTACAGTTGCTTACCAGAACAGGCTTCACCATAGGTGAGCCAAAAAATGAGTGCACAAGCTTAGCATCATATCCAGTTCTTTTGCAAATTGACATACAGTGCTGTCACCATTGCTGCAGAGGTTTATGGGTGTGAGGTCAGCCTGTTTGTGCTCAGACCATACACACACAGCATTAAATTGGTCAGCATGGCTGTGGCAACCAGCGAGAAGTCAAACAAAGTGCATCTTGCCTATTCAAGCATGGTGATGGGAGTGTGATAGTTTTGCATAAGTACTGCTGTCAATGGGTAGCTTCAGTTCATTGAGGGAACCATGAATGCCATTGTTTACTGTCACATACATAAGTAAAGCATGATCCCACCCTTCGAAAACTTGGGACACAGGCAGTATTTGAACATGATGACACCCAAACCACCAATGACTTGCTCAGAAACTGAGGGCAAGTTGGAAGGAGGAGGAGTACAAGGTCTCTTAACATCCATCAGCTCCGTGATGTTGTCATTCTGTAAGCTCTAGTAAACACCATGCCCAAGAGCCGGCATAGGCAACCAGTAGTTCTCCAGATGTTTTGTCAACTACAACTACCAGCATTTCCTGCCTGTAGAAGAACCACTGGGAGTTGTACATCTGGAGATCTACTGGTTGCCTATGCCTGGCCAAGAGATTTAAGGCAGTTCTGGAAAATAAAGGTAACAACACAAAATATTGACACTTTGGCACAATTTAGATATTTTTCAAATGAGGTGTACTCACTTTTGTTGCCAGTGGTTTAGACATTAATGGTTTGTGTTGCTTTATTTTGAGGAACAACAAATTTAAACGTGTTATACAGGCTGTACACAGACTGTTACATTGCATCCAGTGTCAATGGTATATTTACAAAATGTGGAGGGTGTACTCAATTGTGTACATTCTGCTCATTGTAATGTGTTTGGAGTGTTTTATTGTACTTAATTACTAAAAAAATACTCCCATCTGCTATGTTTTTGTAAGAAGAACCAAACACATTGCAGTACTCAAAAAATCCGATTGTTTTTGTAGCCAAAAACGACTGGCACACGACTATCCGACAGACTACCGCCGTTGGTATCTTTGTTATCGTTCTCATTGTAAAATTTCCAATTTCAATATACTCAGCTCCTTTACTAGCGCTTTTGCCACTGCTGTTGGCCATACCAGATTTACTTTAAGTGAGGTAGCTGATACATGTGTGTGGGCGTATGGGGATTGGTGGGGCTATGTACGCGGTTACCACTGCACCTGTAGACAGATTCCAATGATCTGCCGATACACTCCAATCGTAATCAATGTGTTTGGACACCTTTAAAGGTAAAAAAAGTAAAAGTAATTAATCTTACCGTTGCTCTAAACAGAATTTTCATTTGATCCCCATAAAGAAAGGCTGCTTGAGAGTAGCTGAGCAGTCTGTTCTTTACTATAGGAGGGAGTGTTACAGTAAACTGATCACTACAAAATTTTGGACACAAGATTAGAAGAACCGTTCATTCATACAATGAAAATCTAACTTGTACAGAGCTTTGCATGGCCTCTTAGATATCTTCTGGTTCATATTGTAAGTTTCAACTTACAATAAGAGTTATAGAATTTTTTGCTGTACAAACAAACAAAACAGGCATGGTGCGAGAGGGATATTAAAGGACAACTCCACCCCCATATAAACATCTTTTAGAAAGAATGGCCTCTTTAAAATATGTGATATATCCTACTTTGTCCACTTAATTCATTACTTAACCTACTAGCTTCCGGGTGCTTCATGGAAATGGAGCAATTTAGTGACCCGTACTGAGCCTGAGCAGCTCAGAAGAGGCAGCTAGGGATTAACATTCAGTCATTAGCTGTGATGTCAACTGTCAAATCCATAACAGAGTTGCTACTGTAGGAACCAGAAGTAAAACAAGGGAAACAGGACAGTTTTTTGGGGTGATTTACCTGCATATAATTTTTTCATTTGAGGGCTGGACCTTTTAAATGGTAACTTGGACTCCTTTCAACAGCCACAAGCCTATGATGATGTCCCTAGCTTCTCTGGATCTTATTTATAGACTTGTAAAGTTTCCTGGTCTATCCTATCTGCTGTAGTCTCTGTGACAGTCATACGCTGTTCTATGTAAAAGCCCCATCTCCAAATATCTATTCTCTATGGATAGCACCACCGGGTTTTATTTTCAGATTTGTGGCAAGCTTTCTCCAGCCCCTAAAAAAGACACTCTTTTCTTCCTCCAGGAGCGTGTCATATGGTGTTGTATTGCTTCCATCTTTGCCATGCGGTTTGCTGGTATCCGCATCCGACCCGGCAGAGTCTTCTGTGCAGGCGTCCGTGTCCCCAGTTGCTGACCTCACTTCTCCGCGCCTCTTGTACGTTGAGGGGCGTGTCCAGCGTGGTTGCCATGGATTTCGACTTCGGCGTCCTTGTATGCCGCCTGTAATCCACGGATACACAGCCCCATCCACATAGTCCTGACAGACTCGCCGGTACTTTTTCTTTTATAATTTCGAAGTTCATTACTGAATTTGTCAACCTGCTCTCGCATTGTCGTTAGTAGTGTATCCCTTTCTGGTTCACCATGCTGGTTCACTCGCTCCTCCATTTTGTCTATTTCTATTCGCACACGTGTCAATTGGGTCCTTGTTTCTTCAATCACTAGTAACATGAGGTCCATAGAACATTTGTTCAAGATGGAGCACCATTTGTCACAGAAATTTTTATTGTTTCTCCCAATAGTTGGCTGATTCCTTATCCTGAATCCCCTCGGTATTCTCCTGACACGAAAATACTCTGACAGGGTAAGTCCATGTAATTGATATTCAAAATGTTTAGTTTTTAAACGTTTCAATTCCAATATTGTATCTTTAATAGTATTTTTGCCAAACGCACCTGTGGTGTCGCTGTTGAAGAGTATATCATTTGCCTGCTCTTCAGTAAAGGCAAACAGTGTGGAACGTTGTGTAGCCAATTCACTGAGGTCCGAAAAAATCTCCATTCCACCGTGTGTAAGGGAGACTGTTTGCTTCCGTGGGGGTGCTGGGGACACACAGGCTGTTGCATCCAAAGTGTATCACATTCGGTCTCCGCACTCCCCTTTAACAAAAAACTGATGATGCTGGGTGCTACTATAAGGCCATAGCCACTGGCCAATCAATCATCCATGGTAAAAAAGCAATATATAGCGCACACCAGTCTTTAGCAGTATTCAGTGTATTTATTCACACATGTAACGTTTCGGTACTCTATGGTACCTTCTTCAGACAACGTCATAACAGCAAAGTGCTCAGTGCTTAAATATATAACAACAGGAAGTAACAGTGACCTCTAGTGATTAAAAAGATAATTAATTTATATTAATTAGTTAATCTCAATAAATCTTTCCCAATCAATCAAAGAGATGGGAACCATCTTATGTGTTTATATGACAAATATAAAAGTGCTAGTGCCATAATAACTACTATACAGATAAGTTGCTAGTGCAAAAATATGAAAAAATGGTTTAAAAACATGTGTTTCAAGATACATATAATATACAATAAAATACATTCTTAATATTTAATATATCAGGAACAATTAAAAGACGCTCTCTCATACTACTTAATTTAACGATTGCTCAAAAAGCATTTCAATCCCAAATTCACATTCAGTCCCCGTGGTTGTAGTGCTCCTAGTGTGTATATCCAATTAGATTCCTTTCTCAAAAGTCTATTATTTCTGTTTCCACCTCTTTTTTGTTGGTGGTCTATATATGCTGTCTATATATCTGTCTAGATATCTATTAATTATATACTGTATATATATTATTTATCATCTATTTGTATGTCTGTCTATTATCTGTCTGTCTATCTATCTTCTATCTCTGTAAAATTGTCATTTCATTTTCAGACTGACTGGAGTCTGGGCTGACTCGGATTGAATGTAGTCTGTGGATGGTGCACACACTGCACAACACAACTGAGCTGCAGCAGGTGCCAGGGCAGGCCGCAGTCTGGACTGGAGTAGTGAGGACACCGTGGACGGAACCAGAGCAGCACCAGCAGTTACACAACTCGGTGGGGCTGCTCTTCTTTCTTGCGGCTCTTCTACTTTCACTTCCGCCCTCCTGTCCTACCACTCCCAAAGAAGTTCATTCCAGAGTCAAGCAGCAGAAACCAATCACTGGTTGGACCAGTACAGGAAATATGGTAACGGGTTTACACACATACAGACACCATCTCTCCCCCCCAGCGATGTTATGTAATTTGTTTGTTACAATTTGGTGTTATCGCTCTCATGCTAGTCACTGGAAATTGAACATGACACCTCTAGAAAAGAAAACACTGAGGACCTTTAAAATAAGAATTGTTGCTCTACATTAAGATTGCCTAGGCTAAAAGAAGAACACTCAAACTACGCTACAGCACAGTGACCTTTACAGTTGCTTACCAGAACAGGCTTCACCATAGGTGAGCCAAAAAAATGAGTGCACAAGCTTAGCATCATATCCAGGTTATCTTTTGCAAATTGACATACGAGTGCTGTCACCATTGCTGCAGAGGTTTAATGGGTGTGAGGTCAGCCTGTTTGTGCTCAGACCATACACACAGCATTAAATTGGTCAGCATGGCTGTGGCAACCAGGCGAGAAGTACAAACAGAAGTGCATCTTGCCTATTCAAGCATGGTGATGGGAGTGTGATAGTTTTGCATAAGTACTGCTGTCAATGGGTAGCTTCAGTTCATTGAGGGAACCATGAATGCCATTGTTTACTGTCACATACATAAGTAAAGCATGATCCCCACCCTTCGAAAACTTGGGACACAGGGCAGTATTTGAACATGATGACACCCAAACCACCAATGACTTGCTCAAGAAACTGAGGGCAAGTTGGAAGGAGGAGGAGTACAAGGTCTCTTAACATCCATCAGCTCCGTGATGTTGTCATTCTGTAAAGCTCTAGTAAACACCATGCCCAAGAGCCGGCATAGGCAACCAGTAGTTCTCCAGATGTTTGTCAACTACAACTACCAGCATTTCCTGCCTGTAGAAGAACACTGGGAGTTGTACATCTGGAGATCTACTGGTTGCCTATGCCTGGCCAAGAGATTTAAGGCAGTTCTGGAAAATAAAGGTAACAACACAAAATATTGACACTTTGGCACAATTTAGATATTTTTCAAATGAGGTGTACTCACTTTTGTTGCCAGTGGTTTAGACATTAATGGTTGTGTTGCTTTATTTTGAGGAACAACAAATTTAAACTGTTATACAGGCTGTACACAGACTGTTACATTGCATCCAAGTGTCAAATTGTATATTTACAAAAATGTGAGGGTGTACTCAATTGTGTGACATTCTGCTCATTTGTAATGTGTTTGGAGTGTTTTATTGTACTTAATTACTAAAAAAATACTCCCATCTGCTATGTTTATTGTAAAGAAGACCAAACACATTGCAGATACTCAAAAAATCCGATTGTTTTTGTAGCCAAAAACGACTGGCACCGATTCCGACAGACTACCGCCGTTGGTATCTTTGTTAAGTCGTTCTCATTGTAAAATTTCCAAATTTCAATATCAGCTCCCTTTACTAGCGCTTTTGCCACTGCTGTTGGCCATACCAGATTTACTTTAAGTAGAGGTAGCTGATACATGTGTGTGGGCGTATGGGGATTGGTGGGGCTATGTACGCGGTTACCACTGCACCTGTAGACAGATTCCAATGGAATCTGCCGATACACATCCAATCGTAATCAAATGTGTTTGGACACCTTTAAAGGTAAAAAAAAGTAAAAGTTAGATTAATCTTACCGTTGCTCTAAACAGAATTTATCATGTGATCCCCATAAAGAAAGGCTGCTTGAGAGTAGCTGAGCAGTCTGTTCTTTACTATAGGGAGGGGGAGTGTTACAGTATAACTGATCACTACACAATTTTGGACACAAGATTAGAAGAACCGTTCATTCATACAATGAAAATCTAACTTGTGTACAGAGCTTTTGCATGGCCTCTTAGATATCTTCTGGTTCATATTGTAAGTTTCAGAACTTACAATAAGAGTTATAGAATTTTTTGCTGTACAAACAAACAAAACAGGCATGGTGCAGAGAGGGATATTAAAGGACAACTCCACCCCCATATAAACATCTTTTAGAAAGAATGGCCTCTTTAAAATATGTTGATATATCCTACTTTGTCCACTTAATTCATTACTGTATACCTACTATGCTTCCGGGTGCTTCATGGAAATGGAGCAATTTAGTGACCCGTACTGAGCCTGAGCAGGCTCAGAAGAGGCAGCTAGGGGATTAACATTCAGTCATTAGCTGTGATGTCAACTGTCAAATCCATAACAGAGTTGCTAGCTGTAGGAACCAGGAAGTAAAAACAAGGGAAACAGGACAGGTTTTGGGGGTGATTTACCTGCATATAAGTTTTCATTTGAGGGCTGGACCTTTTAAATGGTAACTGCGGACTCCTTTCAAACAAGCCACAAGCCTATGATGATGTCCCTAGCTTCTCTGGATCTTAAGTTATAGACTTGTAAAGTTTCCTGGTCTATCCTATCTGCTGTAGTCTCTGTGACAGTCATACGATGTTCTATGTAAGAAGCCCCATCTCCAAATATCTATTCTCTATGGATAGGCACCGGAGTTTTATTTTCAGATTTGTGGCAAGCTTTAAAAATGAAAATTTTGAAGTTCAGAGGGGGGGGCTTATGATGCTCTGTCTCAGCTGTGAGCATGCCAAAATTCTGGTGATGTCACAGATCACATTACTAGAAAGAAAAAACACCCTTTATACTGCTGTTACTTTGGATAAACTGCAACTAGAAGCATGATCCTGGAGTCATTTTAAAAGTTAGGAATTTGCCCTTTTTTAATAAGGGCCACTTGTATGGAGACCACAGTTCTCCTATAAAGTAATTAAAGAATGTAAAGCACATTACTGTAGATACAAGTGTTTATGCCTCGCATGCCAATCTTTTTTCAAAGCCATTAAAAACTGCTAAAAGCATGATAAATCCCACCATATTTCATAGGTATCTGTACAATTTGACAGGAAAACACAGATTTTCGACACATACCAAAGTTTCAGCAGAAAGGAAGGAAGGAAGGAAAGACTCTTATTTTTGGCATCCTGAGATGTCAGCCAGAATATGACTGCTTCTGATTTAGTCAAACTAGCATTCTACATAACTCTTGCTAACAACCCATTAGGACACAAGCTACCCTTTTATTACTTAATTAAGGCCAAGTACAGCCGATTGTCCACCTTGTATGATATTTCGGTCAGGTTTTAAAATGTTTGCAGCAATATTGGCTGTATAGATTTTTTCCTGACCTGCAGACTACCAAGCAGTTCACTGTCCGGCAGTCTCTTTGGCAAAATTGACCAGTGTGTACTAGTCCTAAGATCCTAAGATTATGGTTGACTTAAATGCAATGCCTTAACCCCACAAACTTCTTCAAGCATGCAAAGCTGGGCGTGAACAGCAGTAAGTTGTACACATATACTTGTCTCGGAAAGGCAGGAATACGTGTATATTCCTTTACACATTACGCATTGGGTAATCCAGGCTCTTCAAGACATGACAATAATTTCAAGGTTTCCACAAGATTAAAAAGTTTGAGAAACATTGGTACTTCCTTGTTAGGAGAAAGGAGCACATATGAAATCACTTTTTTTTAATTTAACTTTTTTTCTTAATAATAGACAGAACAGGAGAAACTGGCCCTCAATTTAAAGGACTTATTTGTATTTGGCCTTAAAAATTGGAAACATGTAAATCATGACGTAAACTCCTTCTACATTCTTCAATAGAAACAAATCAAATCCCTGAATCTTTATTTACACAGTAAATAAGACAAACGTATAAAAACACAAATATTTCATTATGAAAATAAAAGTACATAAAAATACATTTTAAACTATTTTTGTTTGCAAAACCTACCATTTTCTTTTGTTGCAATTGTTGGCATTTTAATAGCTAATTTACTAAAAAAAAAATTAGATCCCATGCCAGTAGCTTGCAGTTGAAAACTAAATGCATTTGTTTAAATTAACTTCCTACTTTTTGTTTTACGTGCTTTTCCCCCCAAATAAAACCTGCTGTTTTTATGAACTGCAAATTGCAATTTAGTTGGATTGTTTTTTTGGCTGCCATTTTTTACAGGTTCAAACAGCAGTACATATGGGGCCAATCAAATTATTCAAAAAAATTTTTTTAGAGAACATGTTCTTCTGCATATTTTATATCCCATAGCTACAATTTGTAACAGCAACAGTTGCCTGTCCAAGCCAATGTCCAAGTACATTGAGAGACAGAAGCTCAGGTGAGCCATTCTGTTACTATTTAAACCATGTGAATTTGTAATACACACATTACCAATGGACCAATCTTAGAAACAGTCACGTTAGAATTATGAAAGCCCACGGATGAATTTGCATTGGGTTGCATCCAAATTAAAGTTTTGTGTAATACCATTTTAACACTGTTATCAGCTAAATCCTGATTTATGCCAGAACATTTAGAAGAAACTCGATTTAAAAAATATTGTAATGTATATTTCCAAATGATAATGTAATGGCAATTTATCAAACTAACCTATGACCCTAAATGTAAAGTCTATTTACAGTATGATGTACATACCAAAAAAAATACAGAACTATAAATTGCATGTAATGATAATATTATAGTGGATTGGCCGTTAGACATGGTACACCAGTAATGTAACTGATGACTATCTTTCGAGTCTCTCATTGCACCTATTCAAGCGAAGGGTGCAGAAAGCAGAGTGGTCAAGAGTAGGAATGTGGCATTTTCCTCCAAAGACCTCCACACAGACAAGTTTTTATCCATCTTTGTTCCCACTGTTTTACAGCAGTCGCTTTGTTTGGTGACTTAAGCATTGTAACAGAGCCACATCTACAAGAGAGAAAGATAATTACATGAAGTCAAAGTTAAATAAAAATATAATCACCACAAATATTAAATATTTCAATCAGACAAATCAATTAAGCTGGGGAAAAAAGGAAAAAGTCAACAGTAAAAGTGTATATTTTCTAAACTGACAATTATAATGTCAAAGTAATGGAATAAAAAGTATATATAGAATTGCTCATGTTCTCATTCATCCAGGACATGGTACAGTCAGGTCCATAAATATTGGGACATCCACAAAATTTTGGCTCTGTACACAACCACAATGGATTTGAAAAGAAACAAACACAATGTACTTTAACTGCAGATTGTCAGCTTTATTTTGAGGGTATTTACATTCAAATCAGGTTAATGGTGTAGAAATTAAGGGAGCAATAGTAAATGGACAATAGGCTTCTCAGATGTTCCATGGCCAGGTGTGTGTAACTCATTATCACAATTACAATGAGCAAATAAAAGGTCCAGAGTTGATTTCAAGTGTTCTATTTGCATTTTGAATCTGTTGCTGTCAATCAGTGAAGCAAACCATCATTAAGGTGGGTAGACACCATACAATTCTTCCTCCTGGCAGACCGGTCGAGGCTTCCTACCGGAAAGCAGCCACGTCCGACA
Source organism: Hymenochirus boettgeri (assembly GCA_019447015.1). Taxonomy (NCBI): domain Eukaryota; kingdom Metazoa; phylum Chordata; class Amphibia; order Anura; family Pipidae; genus Hymenochirus; species Hymenochirus boettgeri. The sequence goes on along the minus strand of CM033469.1, from coordinate 188,042,654 downwards.
GTAAGCCGCAACCGATCGTGCTGTCCATAGAGGGCATGGTACAGAGAGGGATATTAAAGGACAACTCCACCCCCATATAAACATCTTTTAGAAAGAATAGCTTCTTTAAAATATGTTGATATATCCTACTTTGTCCACTGAATTCATTACTGTATACCTACTATGCTTCCGGGTGCTTCAGGGAAACGGAGCAATTTAATGACCCGTACAGAAGAGGCAGCTAGGGGATTAGGATTCAGTCATTGGTTGTGATGTCAACTGTCAAATCCATAACAGAGTTGCTAGCTGTAGGAACCAGGAAGTAAAAAAAAGGGAAACTTAAGTTTTCATTTGCGGGCTGGACCCTTTAAATGGTAAATGTGGACTCCTTTCAAACAAGCCTATGATAATGTCCCTAGGCCGCAGCAGAAGCCCTGTTTGGCAAAACGCATCCGGTCGCCCACCCTACACATCCCCGGTCTAGCAACCCTCACCTATGGGGTCTTTATGCCACTGAGTCGATATGCACTCTGCCTGACTGGATTACTTACCTTTTATGTTGCTCTCCTTTTTGTACGGGTCTATATTACTGTTATGCACTTCATGAGTGTAGCACTGTCTATTTAGTGTCCCAAGGTACGAATGTTGGGCAGCCACGATTTGGTCAGATTATGTGTAGGTGGACGGATTAAATGTTTTTAGACACATCGGATTTTTTCCAAGCCCATACTATGTATGTATATTAAAGGCATATTGTATAATAAAGGCAAAATATTTTTTGTAACTTTTGACCTACGTGAGTGAGCGATTTCTATGGGTCTTTTCTTCTATATTTAGTGTTATATTTGTTTACCCATATGCACCTCCCCTAGATATATTAGGGTTTATTTAGTAGGCTATTCATTACTATCTTTTTTATGTGTGGTTCACAATCAGTGAAGCAAACCATCATTAAGGTGGGTAGACACCATACAATTCTTCCTCCTGGCAGACCGATCGAGGCTTCCGATCGGAAAGCAGCCACATCCGACAGTAAGCCGCAACCAATCGTTCGGTCCATAGAGGACCACACAATTGGTCATAGTTTTCTGACCCATCAGGTTCGTAATAAGGAACAGTCGGCCAAACAGTCGGAGTCGCCATATAAAAATTTGGCCCGACCGATAGAAACAATATTGTATGGTGTACCCAGCTTTAGGCTAAAAAACAAACAAACCCATCAGAGAGTAGCAAAAACATTAGGTATGGCCAAAACAACTGTTTGGAACATTCTTAAAAAGAAGGAATGCACTGGTGAGCTCAGCAACACCAAAAGACATAGGAAAACCACAGAAAACAACTGTGGTGGATGATCAAAGAGTTTTCAATGGTGAAAAAAACACCCTTTACAAAAGTTGGCGAGATCAAGAACACTCTCCAGGAAGTAGTTTGTGTGTGTCAAAGTTAACAATCAAGAGAAGACTTCACCAGAGTGAATACAGTGTTCACCACAAGATGTAAACCATTGGTGAACCTCAAAAACAGGAAGGCAAGATTAGAATTTGACAAATGACAGTACTGGAACAACATTCTTTTATTCTATTGGCCAGACTAAGATCAACTTGTACCAGAATGATGGGAAGAGAAGAGTATGGTAAAGGAAAGGAACTGCTAATGTTCCCAAGCATACCACCTCATCTGTGAAGCATGGTGGTGGTAGTGTCATGGCGTAGGCATGTATGGCTGCCAATGGAACTGGTTCTCTTGTATTTATTGATGATGTGACTGCTGACAAAAGCAGCAGGATGAATTCAGAAGTGTTTCCACAGTCTGCAGTTAAAGCACATCACGTTTGTTTCATTTTAACAAACATTGTGGTTGTGTATAGAGCCAAAAATGTTAGAATTGTGTCGATGTCCCAATATTTATAGACCTGAAGTTTATCTTTTGTATACAGTTAGGTTAACTGGGCCTTTGAAAACACCTTAAAGAGGTGTTTTTGAAACTGCCCAGGGTAAGGTGGCAAAACTGAATTGCACTGTCAGTCATGTACAAAGCTGTTTTGACACCTTACCCTGGGCCTTACCTTACCTCAAAGCCACAATGCAATCACTCCTTGCATCAGAAGGTCCCTAACACCTGGCTATTATATGCTAATTGGGATTTTCCAGTGTACATAATTGCCAACCGATTATTGTACAAGTCATTCTGAATTGAGAAAGCCAGTTGGATGACTGGTTGATGTAACGGAATACAACAAATATATTGATATATATAGAATTCATTTTGGAGCATATTTTTTAAAAAGATGCATTTTCCCCCCAAACAAATGTAATTGGGACTTTTTTTCATTTAGTTACGCTAGAAGTTATATGGGTACATCGTCATTTAAAGGGCAGCTGTGGTTTCAAAACAAGTGAGGGTTAAATGAAAGCCTGCAGTATTTCATTTACAATGAACCAGCAATCACATCTCTGGCTGGAGCCTGTGAGAAATTACATTGGGGTGAATGTTCAAACTTCCTGCTTCCAGTGGGCTGCGTGACAGCATGCTCAGATAAGACTTAAAGGGCAAGTCCAGCCCTAAAATTAAAACTTACATACAGGTAAATCACCCCCTAAAACCCTAAATGGTAATAGTTTGAAATGTGAAATATATAAGTCTAACCTGAAATCCTGATTCTTCCAGTTAGTAACGGTCAGTTATGGATTTGTCAGTTGACATCACAGCCAATGACTGAATGTTAATCCCCTGTCTGCCTCTTCTGAGCATGCCCAGGCTCAGTACAGGTTTCTAAATTGCTCAGTTTCCATGAGGCATCTAGAAGCATAGCAGGCATACAGTAATGAATTCATAGGACAAACTATGATATATCAACATATTTTAAAGAGCCATTCTTTCTAAAAGATGTTCTTATGAGGGTGGAGTTGCCCTTTAATGCTGGGGAAATCAGGAAGTACCTGGAGAAAAAATTGACAGTTGAGAAGGGAAGCTTATTAATGCAACCAAAGGCTGATCACATGACTACGAGCTGGTCACATGGTTAAAAACAGTGTTCAACCAGGAAGTTACATTGCTGAACCTTTGCAGCAATAACCTCTTTCGGTTTTATTTTGAAGGTACGATGGAAGGCTTTTTATATAATTCTTACTAGTTTGGAAGAATTTGAGACCACAGTTACCCTTTAAGGATATAAAAAGATAAACGTCCATCAATTTTAACTAAACCAAATCCTGAATCCCCAACTAATTTCATCCCCCTACATACACCAACCTGCACAAGGGAAACAAACCACCACATGTGTACACATACAGTTAACTTGCTGTAACCATGATTTTCTGCCCACTCAAGCAGACATCCACGCTTCTTTCAAGGTGTTTTGAGATTCTGTTTACAGGCAGAGCATCTCACACTCTTAAGCTGGGTACACATGGTTAGATCCTTCCTCCTGACTGACCGTTTGAAGAAGGGCTGACTGTCGTGGAAAAAGTAGCTGTGACCGAGCGTGCGGTCCATAGAGCACGCTCAACCACACAAACGGCCGTGGTTTTTGGATGCGTCTGCTTCGGACAAACCAACTGTTGGCCATGGCCAGCCCTGCAAGCAACCATCTGATTGACTGAAACGTCCGTTGGTCGGGCTGAATTATTGAATGGTGTGTACCCAACTTTACTGCCCTCACTGTGAAAAAGCAATTTTATTGCGGAAATCACCTACTATCTTTTGTTCACCCTTTCTGTGAAAATAAAATTCTCTGCTAGCACAAAGAATCTGTCCCCAAAAAATTGTACAGAAATAGCCTTACCAGATCTCGTTCCCTCTGCTCTTTTACGGACTGGCAGTTGCTTCTGTGATTGGCTGACTTTCAGCCAATCACAGACGCGGTTGCCTATCCCGCCCATTCCCAGAAGTTTCAGAGCAGCCAAATGCTGGGAGAACTAAGCTAGGTAAGTCTATTTATGTGCATATTTTTTTTGAAAATCATGCTGGCGTTTAAGGTTACGTGGGGATTCCCTACATTATATGAAAAAGTGGATTTGAGGGTGGAGATACCCTTTAAGGAGCTTTTGTTCTTCAATCAATTTCAAAAGGAGCCAGGAATAAAGGTGGATGTTATTTACCTTTTGTGGGATCCACCGCAGCTGCACTGACAGGTCCCAACCACTTCCTGTTTCAGTTTAACTATAGTGTGTGTTCCTGGCTCCTTTGAAATTGATTGAAGAACGGGAGGTAAGGCATAGTTCCTTAGCGACTCGTTCTTCAATCAATGCTTTAAAAGAATAGTTCACTTTTCCAGTGAACTATTCCTTTAAAGAAAAGTTGTTACAAATATTGTTAAGTGTCAGGAGTTAGGCAGGGAAATTACAATTTTTGTAACAATATTTTTTGATTGAACTTAGCTACAAAGACTGAAAGCTGCACATATTCACTGACTAAACTTCTAAAGCTAATTACTTTTAAACTAAAGCAGAATGAAAGGTAGCAATACCATATAGAAATATAGATTTAGTTGAAGGAAAGTTGTTTCAAAAACTAGCACTCGTTTGAAGGAGGTAAATACTAAGGCTGGTACACATACTAAGCCAATGCAAAGGTTAGAGATACATCTCTTGGTCCACACAGGGGTAAACCTTGACGTAGTTAGAAAACTATTTTTTTATCATAATCATGTAACTACATCCACGCTCCCATGTACTGTACCCGCATGAACACGCCATTATTGGGCAAAACAGCTGTTTGCTATTCGTGCACTCGTGGCATCGGGCCTCATGCACAGTATTGTACATGATTACTACAAGTTCTAAAGCTTCGTGCAGACGTCTGATTTTGACAAAGACCCCTGAGTGCGTCCACATGCACGACGAACATCTGATGGACACGTGTGTATGCGTTTGGTCGGGGGTCGTTTGTTGATCTGCCATGCCGGATCAACAAACGACCCCCGACTGAACGCATACACACGTGTGACTATAGGTGGCAATGGCTGTTTGTCAAGGAAGCGTGCCATGGTCGGCGGTCTGTGTCAAAATCATATGTCTGTTTGAAGCTTTAAGCCCTGAAACCACGTTAGATAATTGTCTGCTGAAATGTCTGGAACCATCTACCAACAATGTTAAGTCTAACAGTGTTTGTTTCAGCATTTTCCCCACCCAGTGTTTTCTTTGCTTTTGCACTGTCCTTTGGTGACATACTGCCATGGTGACTTGGGGAAAAAGTAATTTACAACTGAACAAGATTTCTTTTCATCAGCCACAAGCCATGGAAGCAGTCACCAAAACCCTCACATTTTAAAATAGGAAACAAATAGTTAGAAGAAGCTTTTAAAGACTTTGGGTGGTTTTCCTGTCCAATCAGTAATTTGTTTGGTGACTGAAGCCATGGTAGGGACTTGTAAAAAGAAATTTCAGTATGTTTAAATGAGAACACATTTGTTTTAGATCTTATGCTATATAATTTTACAAAAAGACTAGTGCAATACTATAGTCTGAGAACAATTTGTATATTTTGCATGGAAGATGAAACAATATCCTGCAAGGATGATTGGTTATGTAATATATAAGGGATAATGCGCCCCTTACAGTGTAATATAAGGATATTACGCCACCGAGGAGATCCCTGACCATATAGAAGCACGAGGCCGTAGGCAGAGTGCTTTTATACAGGACAGGGAACTCCGAGGTGGCGTAATGTCCTTATATTATTATGTGAAGGGGCGCATTATTTCTTATAATACATAAGTATTGGATTCCTTCACCCCATTCACATTTTAAATTCTAGCCTTGTCCCTATTTCCACCTTAAATCCCCCAAGCTACCTTCTGTAACTTAAACCCAGTAGAAAGGAACATTCCAGCCCAGCATCAATGCGGTTAAACAAATCTTTGTGGAGGAGGAGAGAGACATTGGTTATGAAGTGACAGGAAGCAGCTCCAGCAGGTTATGTTAGTGAAGTTAAACACTGCAAAAAATGCTGAGTCATTGTCCAGGCATGAACACTGGAATGGGCAGAGTAGTGGGATATAAAAAATATAAGAAATGAGTCACTTAGTGACATAGCTGAGTGATTTTTATAAGGATATATACCACTGCAGCTCCCATTATAAAATATCACACTTATGTATTATCAAAGTATAATTGTAGTGACCGACTTCTGTGTGCACATTATTAGAACTTAACTAGAATTACATTTTTAAAAAAATGTTTTTTCTTTTTCTTGTCTAGCTTGTGTATGTATGCCTTGCTGCTGTGAGTGGGCAGATAAAGCTCTGCAATGAACAATGTTGTTCTTGTTTAAACAGCAAATATTTAAAATATAAAAAAATGTATCTTAGCTATGATCTGTAGATAGACATCATCTTAAACTGCACTGTACAGGAAATTCCCCTGCAACCTACCCTAATCAATATTAAAGTGATCTAACAGTCTCTTACCGAGTACAAGACTTGCAGGGTTCTGTAGGGAATGTCCCAAGATGTAGTCTTCTTAGATGGTCAATCTTTGGTTGTGTGGGGGACCTAAATAAAAATTTGATAAAAACAATGTGTGTTCTGACACATGCAATAGGGGAAAAGTAATGAATGTGAAATAAAAGATTCTTACAGATTACTTTCATAGTATATAAGTAATAGTTAAACTGCAATTCTGAATTGATTAACACCTGAAAACTATAATTTGTTCTGTATTTACAATAAATCATTATATATAAACTCCATAGCTATGTCTCAGATAGTCAGGTGTTCATAAATGCCAGAATAAACAGGTGATTATGAAGTTACAAGTGTTACAGAGTCAAACCACCCCCATAAATTACAAAAACATTTATCATGCCTTTGCGCATACACTAACCGAGTGTAGGCTTCATACTGCACTGCAGCATAGCTAGGAGCTGCAGGTGATTTGCCGAACTGTAGACGTAAGGGAAGTTTGCTCTGAAGTCGACTGATTATACCATCGCCAAGGGGCAGCCAGTCCATGTTGGGAATTAAAAGCTGGCTGGGAAGTAGACAGCACTCATCTATTAATGCTTCATCTGGTTCACATGGGTGAGACTCATCTCGGCCTGAAGATTCATGTGAAAATTAGTTTAGCAGTTTAAAGACATATAAAACAAGATATAAAAAAAAACCTAAATATTAAAAATAAAAATACCACCATTATTTCTCTATTTCCTTTCAACTCAATTTATATAAGCTGTCTTCTAACTACACCAGCCCAATATTTCGACTAACAAAACCATTGCTCTATATATAGATTTGTAATATTTTGACCAGAAAGCAGATATTTCAGCAGAGTGAAGTTAGAGAACATACCCTCAATCACGCAATTCCTCTGACAGGTCCAGGTGGAGCCTGCACTGTGTGCACATGTGCATGAGTTAGTACTCCGTTAGTAACTTTGCTCAGGTCTCCTGCTAGTTTAATTGAAGAACAGGAGGTAAGACATAGCTACTTTACCACCCGTTCTTCCATTAAAATGAACAAAGGGAAGTGTATTTTCTGCGTGGAAATACCCTTTAAATGGGTTTTACAGACAAGAGACACTCTGTTTACAAACTTAATGAAAAAATATTAGTATTTTTTTGTGCAAACTCTTTAGAACTATAAAAGACACATTTACAGCTTTACTGCAGTCCTTACAGCACAACCAGAGACGGGTGAGGAGGCGGAAAAGCAGAGACATGCTGTCTTGAGTATCTGAAGTGGCTGTATATACTGGCAGGCAGCTTGGTTTTAGAAGACCCCAAATTCGGATCATCACCATCATTTCACGCAAAGTGCCAAGTGATGCCCCATCACGAAGAAAACTGTGCCCAGGACGGAATGAAGAACCCTGTAATACAAAAAAAGTTAAAAAGCAAAAGTTCTGCTAAGGTGTGTAAATGACTGGCCAAAAATATCCAAATATCAGAATATTAGGCAGCAATAAAATTAATGTAACTAGACACAGACTAGTAAAAACACAGTTTGTTATTACCTGATTTGGTAGGCTTGCTAACAGGTACAGTATAAAGTCTCCTACCCACTGGATGAGCTGTTGCAAGGACTGAAGTGTTGGCATGTCCAGCACAAATTCCTCTGTCTTCAGATTAATCATAACCTTGTCTATATCTGTGTATATAAAGTAGGTTAGAGAAAATGTATTGTTACCTGCAGTTTTTTCTAAAATAGCACTAGCACTTACCACTATCAGTGAACTTGTTGCAAATCTCAGTTAGCCGATCCCCAGGACTCTTATCAGGTGTGTTAAGAACATGAGGTCGAAGTAAAGATTTTAAAGTACAGCTGATGGAGATGAGGAAGAGCTTTGCATGATAATCACAGACACGGGTAACAGTACTGGGAGACAGTTTACAGAGAGATGCCTTCATTGCCAGAATCCGGGTAGAAAGGACCTAAAACATACCAGATACATCATTATGTAGGGCAAGATAGAGAAGTCATGTTACATTGCTTTCTGTAACAGTGCACTAAACCTGGCTTACTGCTTACAGCAAGGCCAATTTGTTTGCAATGACACAATATGTCTCTTTAGAAGACAATTGAATAGTAGTGCAAAACATGCAACCATAAGCATGTTGGACAGTAAACATCAGTTCATAAACCAAGGGCCCATGCTAAATCATAGATCATCTACTAGTCTGCAGTGCCATCAGCATTGCTTGCTATTCCACTAGTTTTAGAAATGCACCACTTTATTGATTGCAATCTACATTTCCCAGGGAGGTAGAAAATATACTTTTTACCTTGCTGGGTGGTCTCGATCAGCAGTAAGCTTTCAAAGATCTGCTTGTGCCATGGCCAACAGCTCAACATCCCTCAGCTTCTCATGTATGACTATCTCTCCCATATGTAATGTTATGTAGTCACGGTCATCCATGCACTGTGTGATAAGCAGTGAGCTGTCAGAGTGGAAAAACCTTGACAGTTCTCAACTAGAGACTACCCAGTGAGGTATAAGTGTGCTTCCCTACCAACCTGGGAGATGTAGATTGCTATACAAAAAAACATGGTTTTCCAATGCTGACTATTTTTACGAACTGGTTTTGCTCAAAATCCATAACCCCCGGAATACTACAACTTAACAATGTTTACCAAAGACATTAAAAAAAACAAAAACTATAATGCTCCTTTTCCCACCCTAAATTTCAGGCATGTAGGAAGGATTCAATTTATTTACCTGCTGCAATGCTGCATTCTGCCTGGTGTATTCCTCATTTAACTTCTCTACTAAGTTGTGCACCATTCCAGGCTGAACATGGAGCAATATATCCCACCAGTCATACCCAGTTACCATACAATATTCCAGCAAGAAAAGCAGATGCCTTAAGGAAGTTGCCATATCCAGAGCATGACCCATTGAAGGTGAAACACGCAACATACTTAGCTGATGAGAAAGATCAAAAGGTCAGGCAAAACACCAATGCACCAAGCATTATGTGATCATAAACATGATTAAACTTTAATTCATATTCATAGGGAAAGCATCTTCTAGTGACAATTTAATTTCAGGAAAAATCTATATAGCAGCATTCAAAACTCAGACACAAGATCCAAATCATTCAGAAATGCTCAGCTTTGCTTTTAAGGCACAATTCTGCTCTTACCTTGCCTTGTGTATCCAGACCAACCAAAGCAAGTGACGTCCATGACATCTGCAAAGCTTTAAAGTGAATACAAGGTGTAGGTGATCGCTGACGTTTTAGGCTGGGTTCATCAGATGGCCTTAGGGAAGATCCATATAAAACTGCCATAGGCTGCAAAGAAAGCCTGTGAACTATGTGTACATTTCCATCATGAAAAGCCAATGCCAGACCTGCAAAGAAATCATTGACATGGGGAGACCTCACGCATGCTTACACAAAATCACTACCCCTTTCATTCCATAGAAAATCATTAATGGTTTATATTTTACCTAGTCCAGGGTAGAACTTTGTTTCATTGGCCACTTTGATATCCGTATTGGTGAGAGAGATAGGTAATTTGGGAAGTGCAACTGCAGACACACGCTCTAGCTCATTGGTGGCTGACAGGATGCGCCACTTTAGAATCATGGGCTGCTTATCACTCACTGTAATAGCAAATGCAGAAATTTGTGAAAGGCAAACCAAATAAAGAGACGGTCAGTGAAATGAGAAAATATTGTGCAGCTGCAAAAGGATATAACAGAACTTACCTGCTGGGGACAACTGCTGGAAAATATTATTAAGTGGAAGCCCTTCTTTACGCAGGGACCAACACTCTGCTATGCTGGAGCACTGATTGGAAGCACACAGCAACACCTGGATCAAATTAAAAATGAGGCTTAAGGGGTGCTGTGTGGACAAACTACTTTAGCTTTGTTTTGTTATTACACTGAACTGCAATAAAATATGTATACGAATAACAAGATATTTATAACCAGCATTTCACCTGTGCAAAGTCAAGTATAAGCTATTTCCTTACCTCTCCTCCATTACAGAATCAGGCATACTAAGTGTGCATCACTTAAAGGGCAACTGTCATCTCAAAACAAGTTAGGGTTAAATGAAAGCCTGCAGTATTTTATTTAAAATGAATCACATCACATCTCTGGCTGGAGCCTCTGAGAAATTACATTGGGGCGAATGAACTTCCTGCTTCCAGTAGATTGAGTGACATCGCCAGACATCTGCCCTGCCCATCCGCCCCGGGGGAGAAGCATACTCAGTTAAGACTTAATGCTGGGGAAATCAGGAAGTACCTGGGGGGGAATGACAGTTGAGAAGGGGAGCCTATTAATGCAGGCGGAGACTTGTCAAATGACTACAAGCTGCTCACATGGTGTTCAAGCAGGAAGTAATGTTGCTGAATCTTTTCAGCAATAACGGCTCATAAATTTATCTAGAGATGTGATTTAGTTTTTATTTTGAATGTATGATGAAAGTCTTTTTATATAATTAGCAGTTTGGAAGAATTTGAGACCACAGTTACCCTTTAAGGAGAGTGTCCAAAGAGCTAATTTGTTGGGTGTGGAGTAATTAAAAAAACAGTCTCCAGTTACCATGTAGCGTTAGTCTCCATAACATATTAAAGACTTAACACATTTATATTTACATAGCAAGGATAGTTATACATTCATTGTGTGCGGTACATAAATCAGAAAAACTGTTTTACCATTAACCATTAATAATTTTTATTATATTTTTTTCTTAAACTATATAAGGAGATAATAGAAGTGTAACATAATGGAGAGGAGGAGGAGGAGAAGAAGAGGGAGAGAGGGGGCAGGGTGAAAAATAACTAGGGCCCTTTTCTCCTCTCCATTCTGTTGCCCACTCTACACTTCTATTTTATTACCTCTTCTCATTACTCAGGGTATTCTGCTTTTGTTTGTTATCTTCATGTAACTAGCTTTTCACCTTTGTTTCAACCAGTACTACTATGACCTGATGCCCTTGAAAGCTTGTCAACTAAAATAAACTGTTGGTCCATAAAAAGTATCACAGTATCTACTTTTTGCTACATGTATTGGACGAATACAGCAAAAAACGATCTGTTGGCCTCATGAAATCCAGAACAGAGACCAAAGCAATGATATAAAATTAAGGTAAGTAAAGCTGCTGTACTAAGAAATCAGGGATGAGAACTGATTGGTTTAATGGCTCGTACACATGCACGATGAGTGTCCCGACCCGCGACCCGAAGGCTGCACACAACGAACTGCCATTTCGTCTGAGAATCGTCCGTGTATGTGTTCGGTCGGGGTCGTTCGTTGACCTACCCGGCAGATCGACAAACGACCCCCTACCGAATGCATACACACGGACAATTCTCGGACGAAATGGACGTTTGTAGCTGGCGCGGGTCGCAGGTTGTGCGCATATTGAGCGTGTGTACAAACCCTACAGTACAAATGCATTTTTAAAAGGATGAACAGTAGGAGGTAGTCAATAGATGGATAAAAGAAGAGGAGCAAGGGGAGGTGTGTATAATTGTCCTTTAAAGGAAAACTATACTGTAAAAACTAACTTTTTAAACATGAAATGTAGCATGGACAGGGAGTTAGTATTGATTATTCACACCTCCCAATATTGTTTCGTTTAGGAACCACAGCAGATACAGTTTTCATCTGCCAGGTTAGTGCCACAGGCCTTCCTGTAATAAAAATAGCACTGAAGCACCCCAGAAGCCTGGCAGAAGCAGTTTTCTTCATGCTGCTGTTCCTCATAGAAATTATGTTGGGAAGTAGAAAGTACCAACCATGCCCCTGGTAATTTTCATTTTTACGGTTTTTGAAAAAAGTTAATAAGCATTATAGTTCTCCTTTAACTTATTTTCAGTAAACCTGAATAATCTAGTAAAAATCTATAAATTCTTATGCTGGTATAAATGATTAATTCAAAATAGTTTCTTTATCGTAAAGTAGAATTACAGAGCACAAAAAAAGTACCAAAATAAGCAAAAATGTAAAATGAAAAAGTCTATTTGTAAAAAAGTAAATATATAAAATTTTATTTATGCTTTTTCATTATATCTAACCTGTTCTGACATATCCCGGGCAAGAAATTTAAGGTGTGTCACAGCAGGAAATTTGTCCTTACGAGCAGGGTCTGTTGTACAACGCATAAATAGAGAAGGAAGGATTTCTGTGTCGATTTTGCACTTCTCACTCACTACAGATACACAAACTTTGTAGAACTGTACTGGCGATGTGCTGCTTCCATCACACGTAGCCACAACTATGTTTCCACCTCCCGTAAATGCAATGTCTGCAAGAGCCACTCTGCAACGTAAACGGCACAGGCTTTCTGTAGCAGTCAGCACCTGACCATTTGGCTTGAGCAGAGACACTGTGACCAAACCACTGACTGTAACTGCAATCCAACCTTCCATCGGTTTTCCACCAAATAAAGTAAGGGATGGTGAAAATTTCACACGGGAAAACTTTTCCCCAAAACTGGAAACACCCGACTGTAAAGAAACAGAGTTAAATACAAATTTATTTTAAAAAGGATAAACAGAAGGAGGTAGTCAAAGTCAAACTATAGTATTTTTAATACACACCTTCTCCACATGAAGGGCAAGTTTGACCCCATTGTGCAACCAAGACAGAGCAACAATTGGGTCTCCATCCACCTCACTGCCTACAAGACTCTGCCAGCTGTTAGCCAAGTGGTCTTTCATCCCCCAGCATTTAATTTGCCCATCTGCATCGGCTGAGAGAAGACGGGAACCTATAACACAAAAGATGCAAAAATGCAATTACAAATACAGAAATGTATGTGCTTCATTTTCTAAAACCCTTAGCTATTTGTTGTTGTTAATTTTATTACTTACAGAATACTCTATTAACCCTTTCCCTGCCACAGATCGTATATTCACGATCTGTGCAGAGAATGCTCAAACTGCCACAGATCATGAATATATGATCAGTGGCTGTCCCATTCAAAAAAAAAAATTGAGCCGTGATTGGGGGGCAGCATTCAACTGCCCCCCTAGCCCCCTCGACCGCCAGTCAGTGTGACAGCTTTACTATACTTTTTGTGAATGGAACTCAACGTTCCATTCACAAATAGGATTATTTCTAAGTCTTTGCTACTTTTTTTTTTTACACTTAAGCCATAAATTAGAAAAAAACTTTGTCTTCTCCAAGCTTCCCAATGTTTACTTTACCGGTGATATCGGTAAAGTAAACGCAGATACTTATTTGTACGATTTCAAGGGAAACTAAGCCTATTTTATAAGGAAATTTTGCAGAGGTACCAAAAAAAAGACCGTATTGAATTTTTAGGATCAGTAAAGTGTGCAAAAACGTGTGTGACTCTCCGTACTAACCGGTTTTCACTACAATACCACTAAAAGGGGGAGAGTGTGTGTATGTGTGGGGGGGTTGTGGCGTTTAATTTTTTTCTTGTAACTGCACACTACATTCGCCCCATTTGAGCTAGTTGGTGGCCTTGTCTCTGTTTGCACCCACGCAAATGACACACCGTTTGATTCAGGACATGTGGGAGATTGCTAGTGGGTTTTTTTGCTTGTCAAGTGGGTTTAGGTAGGATTTCAACCATTGAGTCCTCTTATTTTACTTTTCACAAAACCTCCTAAAAACACGGAGTTCTTTGGATCACTGGGTCTGGAATTCTTCATGTATGTATGAAAGCATGATTCCAAAAATATATAGTTTGTGGGGGGAATTTCCATGTTTCGGGACTGTTTCCTTAGAAAAAGGGTAGGCTGTTCAAATTACAGAGCACTTTGATTTTTTCTTGTAATTGCATTTGTGCATGCCTCCCATTTGAGCTAGTTGGTGGCCACGTCTCTGTGTGCATCCACGCATATGGCATACCGTTTGATTCAGGGCATTTGGAAGATTGATAATTGACAAGTTTTTTTTTACATGACATGGAAATTTGCCATGATTTTTAACTTTGAATTGTATTTTTATACATTTTCCTGAAAATCTGGTAAGAAAGCGAAATTTTACACGAAACTGCGCCAACATTATTGGTGGTATGCATAAAAGAATCACACCATTGTGTAGCTGAAGGTGTGTAGAGTCCAAGAATATATTGTTTTTGGGGGGTATTTCTAATACAGAGGGGTGTTTAGTCTGACAAATCTGAAAAGTTGCTGTAATTGGGCCACTGTCCATTGGCTCACTTTGTGGCTAGTTGATTCCATGTCTGCGTGTGTAACCATACATAGGGCATACCGTTTGATTCAGGACATTTGGGAGATTGATATTTGGTAACTTTTTTTTACATTACTTGGGATTTTGGCATGATTTCTACCTTTGAGAGTGTTTTTTTTCAATTTTTTTAGAAAATCTGCTAAAACTGTGAGCTTCTACGAAGAACTGCGCCCACACCATTGATGGTATGAATGAACAAACTACAGAATTACATAGATAAAGGTGTGTAGATTCGAGAAATATATGGTTTGTGGGGGTTATTTGTGGGGAAAAACTGCAGACTGTTCAAATTCAGATTTGCCTGAAATTCTTTGCTGTTTCTGAGCCATTGTGCATTGTCTCACTTCATGGCCATTCGCTTTCACGTCCGCATGTGTAACCACACATATGGCATACCGTTTGATTCAGGACATTTGGGAGATTGATATTTAGTAAGTTTCTTTTACATTCCATCAGGTTTTGGCATGATTTCTCCCTTTTGAAGTTTTTTGTTCATTTTTTTCAGACAAATGCGAACTTCTACGAAGAAATTTGCCCACACCATTGATGGTATGAACAAACTACAGCCTTACATAGCTATAGGTGTGTAGATTTCAGGAATATAATAGTTTGTGGGTGTTATTTCTGAGTTACGGGGGTGTTTTGTGGAAAAAACTGCAGCCTGTTCAAATTCAGAGTTGGCTAAATATTTTTGCAGTTTCTAAGCCATCATGCGTTGTCTCACTTTGTGGCTTTACGCTTCCACGTCCGCGTGTGTAACCACACATATGGCATACCGTTTGATTCAGGACATTTGGGAGATTGATATTTAGTAACTTTTTTTACATTCCATCAGGTTTTGGCATGATTTCTACCTTTTGAAGTTGTTTTTTGTTCATTTTTTCAGACAAATGCGAACTTCTAGGAAGAACTGCGCCCACACCATTGACGGTATGAATGAACAAACTACAGCATTACATAGCTGAAGGTGTGTAGATTTCAAGAAGTTTGTGTGGGGTATTTCTGAGTTACGGGGGTGTTCTGTGGAAAAACTGCAGACTGTTCAAATTCAGAGTTGGCTAAATATTTTCGCTTATTGTGACCCATTGTGCATTGTCTCACTTCAACATCTGCGTGTGTAACCACACATATGGCATACCTTTTGATTCAGGACATTTGGGAGATTGATATTTGGTAACTTTTTTTACATTCCATGAGGTTTTGGTATAATTTCTACCTTTTTGAATGTTGTTTGATGTTAATTTAAAAAAAAAAAAATCTGGTAAAAGTGCAAACTTCTACAAAAAACTGCGCCCACACCATTGATGGTA
Source organism: Hymenochirus boettgeri (assembly GCA_019447015.1). Taxonomy (NCBI): domain Eukaryota; kingdom Metazoa; phylum Chordata; class Amphibia; order Anura; family Pipidae; genus Hymenochirus; species Hymenochirus boettgeri. Next base: position 188,026,738 of record CM033469.1, on the reverse strand, counting down.
TGAATGAATGAACAACAGCCTTACATAGATGAAGATGTGTAGATTTCAGGAATATATAGTTTGTGGGTAGTATTTCTGAGTTAGGGGGGTGTTTTGTGGAAAAACTGCAGACTGCTCAAATACAAAACTGGCAAATTTTTTTTGCTGCTACTGACATTTGGCACTGGTCACGCTCTGGGTTAGTTGGTAGCCATGTCTCAGTTGAGGAAAAAAAAGAAAATGTGAGAATATATCTTACAAAGCTGCGTCTGGGTATCTGCATTTTGATCGAAACTAACCTCACTCATAAAATCCTGCGGGTGTGTAGTTTATAAAAATATCTCACTTGTGGGGATATTTTAGTTAATTTGGTAGATATTCTATGTTAACCGTGAGAAGTGGTTATACATTTTAATTTGGTGTAATATTCTTGAAGTTGCAGTTTTAGTTTGGGGGGGTCTCCTGTACAGGAAACGTCGGGTACCTACATATATCTGGTATCGTTGTACTCGGGAGTATCAGAGCTTTTAGAAACAGTAAGATTTTTGTGTATAACCTTAATATAACTATAAGTAAAAATGGGAAAAATCCATGAAAATTTGCAAATTTTTTATTTTTTTACATATTTTACCCATAATTCCAGTAAAATTTCCAGAAAAGTTACAAAATTCTGTTACCATGTTAAAGTACACTTTGTGCTGAAAAAAACAATGTATAATATTCCTGATTTACTGCAAGGTTTCCTACTGTAAAATTAGTCTAAAGCGATTAAGGGCAAAATCATGAAAATTCTTTTGGCAGTTAACGCAAAATTTTTTTTTTAAATTCTCCTGGCAGTGAAAGGGTTAAAACCATCTTTCAGGTCTGCTGTGTATTGCACAGCAAGTTGAGTTTAAATGAAAAGGAGATTTTGTACTTACAGTAAAATCTGGTTCTCCAAAGCCGGATGGGGGACCCATGCACAGCAGGGGTTAAGTATTCCACCTCTAGGAGCGGACACTTGAAGAATTGAAAACACATCCAGCTCAGGTGCTCCTCCCCCTGCCTTATATACTGCAGCACCAGGAGCCTGGTTCAGTTTGTCCCAAAGAGGGAAAGTGAAAGGAGTACTAACATAGAAAGTTATTAACCTTTTCAATTCACACAAATAAGTACAAAACCATACTAATGTAGAAGAAACAACGGGCAAAAGCCCAACTAATTGAAATCGAATACATACTAAAGGGAGGGTAGTTCCTGGGTCCCCCTTCGGCTTCGGAGAAATAGATTTTATGGTAAGTACAAAATCTCCTTTAGCCTTGGGGGACCCAGGCACAGCAGGGGACATCCCAAAGTCCTGACAGTAGAGGGTGGGCAGAAGAATTAATTCTCTGCTGCTTGCAGCACCAGATAACCAATGGTCATCTCTGCCGCAGCAAACACATCCAACCAATAGAATTTAATGAACGTGTTGATTGAGGACCACATAGCTGCTCTGCAAATCTGGTTTACAGATGCCCCACGACGAGCTGCCCATGAAGCCCCTGGAGCCCTGGTAGAATGGGCTGCAACCCGCAACGGGAAAGCAGCCCTAGCTTTCGCATAAAAAGCTAGTTCCGATGCTCTTCCTGTATGAAATGGCGAGGAGAGATAGAGAAATAGATGATAAAGGTTTGAACAGAGGTCCCTGCAATGAACAATGGACAGGTCCCACGGTTGAACAGACTGTCTGAGAGGTGGGCGAATGAGCTACTCCTTGTAAAAAGGTTTGAATATCTTTTTGCAGTGCTAATCTCTGATGGAAATAGATAGATAATGCCGAAATTTGAACGTTGAGAGCACTAAGGGAAAGCCCCTTATTCAACCCGACCTGAAGGAAACATAAGAGTCTGGAAAGGACAAATTTTTCTGGGGGGAAACCCCTGGAGGATGCCCAGGCTATATATCTCTGCCAGATTCGATGATAAATTCTGGAGAATGACTGTTTTTGTGCGGCCAGCATAGTTGGAATAACTTTGGTGGGAATGCCTCTCTTTCTTAGGATGGAAGATTCAAGCGCCACGCTGTCAAGTTGAGGCGTTGTAGGCCTGGGTGCAAGAACGGGCCCTGAGAAATTAGGTCCGGTCGGAGAGGTAATGGTAAGGGGGCTGTCCACCGACAGGTCCAGCAGGTCTGAGAACCAAGCTCTCCTTGGCCACCGCGGAGCTATAAGAATCATTGGAGTCCTTTCCTGTCTGATTTTCTTGAGAACCCGAGGTATCATGGCTATTAATGAGAAGGGGTATACCAGATGGAATCGCCTTAGAACTACTAGTGCATCCACTAAGTATGCCTGTGGGTCCTGCGTCCTTGAACAGAAGAGAGGAACCTTGCAATTGAGGCGGGACACCATATCATCTATCTCCGGGGTCCCTCACCGATGGGTCAAATTAGTGAAAACCTCCTGATGGAGAGACCACTCCTCCAGGTCCAGAGTGTGGCAGCTGAGAAAGTCTGCTTCCACATTTAGGGTTCCTGGGATGTAAATTTCCGAAATTGCCAGTAAGAATTGTTCTGCCCAAGACCAAATGTGATGAGCTTCCGCCATGGCCATATTGCTGTGTGCCCCCTTGGTGATTGATATAGACCACCTCTGTCGCGTTGTCCAATTGGATCCAGACAAATTTGTTAATTAGCAGCTGGTCCAATGGGATAGAGCCAGGAATATGGCTCGGAGTTCTAGGACATTGATCGGAAGGAGGGATTCCTCCTTCGACCATGTGCCCTGAGTTGTCTGAGACTCGCATCCATGGAGATTACGATCCACAGAGGAAGGCCTAGAGATTTTCCCTTTTGGAGGTTGTGCTCTTTTGTCCATCAAACTAGGGACCGTTGGACCAGAGGGGGCAGAGATATCCTGGAGTCCAGGGAATCCGTTGATTTGTTCCAGACTTTCAACATGTGACGTTGAAGCGAGCGTAGGTGGAACATGGCAAGTATTGATGGCTGAGACCATCTTTCCTACTTGTCTCATTGCTTGCCGAATTGAGAGAAAGGGATTGGAGATTGTTTGGAGAGCAAGATGTTTGAGTGCCCTTACCTTTTCAGGAGGTAGAAAGATCCTTTGTAGGGCAGTATCGAATAACATGCCCAAAAAGGGCATGCGAGGACTGGGCCTGGGAGATGACTTGCATGGATTGATTATCCACTGGGATGCAGCGAGAATTTGGGAGCACCTTTGTACTTGTGACACGGCCAGAGGGAGGGAGGGTTTGATTAACAGATTGTCCAGATAAGGAAGGAGGAAAATTCCCTGGAGACGAATGAAGGCTGCCTGGCAGGCGATAATCTTGGTAAAAACAAAGGTGGGCTGAGGCCAGACCGAATGGTAGGGCCGTAAACTGAAAATGAAGATTCCCTACCGCAAATTGAGGAACCGGTGATGGCCTTGCCAGATGGGGACGTGTAAATAGGCATCTTGGCTTTCGAGATATGCTAGAAAGTCTCCCTGTTCGATCGCTAGATTAGAGACTAGATAGAGACTCCATTTTGAAGTGAAGTGAAGTTTTTGAGACATGGAGTTTGAGCTGTTTGAGTTCTAAGACTGGACGGAAAATTCCATCCTTTTTTGGAACCAGAAAGAAGTTGGAGTAGAATCCCGTGAACCTCTGAGGGGCTAGTAAAAGTAAGTGTATTGCCCATTGGAGGGCTTTGCGTCGGGATGGGCAACTGGGGAGTCTGGATTGGAAGAAATGTTGTGATGGTGGGGAGGAGAACTCTATGTGATATGCTTGGGAGATAACTCCTAGAGTCCATGTGTCTGTGGAAGGATGATTCCAGGCCTCCCAAGGGGGCCCTTGGAGAAGTGCGAAAGGGCCGAAAGGAAGTGTGTCTATGGAAGGAGGGGAGCCTGCGAGGTCTGTTCTGGGAGAGAAAATTGCTTTTTTCCCCCCCGTTGCCTGGGAAATTATTTTCTCTAGTTCTGGGCCAAATAATTGACCCCCTGAAATGGTGGGGGCTGGTAAGGGCCTTTTTTGAGGCAGAATCTGCCGCCCGTGCCTTGAGTCATAGAACCCTCCGTGTGGCTGTTTCTGATGCAGAGGACCTAGCAATTAATCTGCTGGATTCCAGGGCTGCATCCCCAATGTAGACTGCTGCTTCGGAGCGGCCAGGAGGCTTTGATACAATTGGTTAAGCCAAACCTCCATATCCTTGGCTACCCGGGCTGAGGCGAAGGTAGGGTGAAGAGCCACCCCCTGAGGCCGACAAGGATATTTTTAGGAGAGCCTCAATATGACTATTGTTTTGATCTTTAAAAGTGGCTGCTTCGGAGAGGAGAATTGTGGTGGCTCTGGAGAGCCGGGCCACTGGGGGGTCGGCTATGTGGGGAACTGACCATCTATTTAAGTCAGATTGTGAAAATGGGAACATTATGTTGAAGTGTCGGGATTGTCAAGAGTGGCGTTCTGGGGAGGACCATTCTGGAAGAACGATCTTGTCCAATTGTTCATAGGATGGGAACTGTGCTGAGGATTTTTTAACTTGGGGGGAAAAAAGGGTTTTGGATCGATCTTCCTGGGCCCTGGAGATTTATAGCGGAAAGGACTGACCTTATTAGAGTCGATCGCTTCCGCTGTGAAGGTTGTTTGAGACTCCTGTTCGGGATTGTCGAACTCTACTTCAACTTCCTTGAGAATATCCTCATCCTCTTGAGGCGGTTCTTCCACCAAAAGTGGCGTAAAGGGTTCCTGCAGTCTAGAAAGCCTGAAATCCCTGTCTGTAGTCGCTAGTTGTCTGGATTGGAGGACCTGTGAAACAGAAGCAGTGGACATAAACATGGCTAAGGATTTAGCCCATGCGGGCTCAGCCTTCTGAGGGGACCCCTGGGGAGCTGCATTTTGAGCAGACTCAGCAGATAGATTTAAGTGAATCTATGGATTCCCATATTGATTTAGCCCAATCAGGTCGATGGGGCAGTTAGTTGTTCATGTGTAGCACTGCATGCGGTGCACTGGGGGCCAGATTGGCCTGCGGGCAATTTTGCTTGACAGGTAGCACATACATATGATGTTGCAACCGTGGGAATTTTGTTCCCTTTCGAACGGGACGGGAGCGACTCCTTGCTGGCCATTGCAGGGAAGAAAAGGGAGAGAGAGCTATAGAAATCTTTTTTTTAAATAATTACATTGAATATACTAGACCCAGAAGGCCAAAAAAGGAAAGGATAGGGAAGAAAAACCTTAAAGGGCAATTGGCAGAAGTTTGTACCTAGCTGTGTAGTCCCCCCTCCCCTCTCTGTCTAGTCCCCCTCAAGCAGTAAAGGGCTGTATGAAAAGTCTGGGCATGCTCAGTTGAAAGGACTTTAAATGAAGTACTGACATCCTGTGGACCCCTCCGTTCCAGAGCTAGACTGCAAGCAAGCAAAGTGTGGGAGTAAGTAGCAATGTGCTGAAGGGAGGGGCAGAGAGGAGGACAAGTGGCGCTGAGATTCTTTACAAGTAAGTTACTGAACTCTGCCTGTTCTCTAAGTTTTCTAATTGTTATTTATTTTTGTACCTAAAATTCATATCTCTCCCACTGCATAAATCACTAAAGAGAGTCAGTGTAGCAGCAGCTGTAGTGAGACCTTCACCAACAGTGAAACTGCTTGTTGTCCTGATACATTTCAGTTGCTTTAGTCTATATATTTCATAGATTACACTGTCTTGTTTGGTATATAGTCTGTATTACTGTATTATTATATATATTGTATTAGTGTATTATATATACTGTATTATATATACTGTATTAGCGTTTACTTGGTGATGTCCATTTGAGTCACTGGTTTTGTATGTATATAAGATTTTTTTTTGGGGGGGGGGCTGTTTTATAGTGTGTTATGCTCATATTGCTGGGTTAATGGTTTAATGATTGTGTTTAGCACATCAGCATTTGACTATGTGTTGCACATGGTACTCACAGTGTGGGTGAGGGAGTGTGTGACAGTACTGCATGGGAGCTTTGGATTGTGTGGGTGTGCCTTTGAGTGACAGATGAGGTGTAGCAGCTCCTACAAATCACAGCATATTCAAAGGGTTATATCTCGGGGACTATGAAGAATTTAAAGAAACTAAAGGTATCCTGGTGGTTGGGATTACTTATAAGATACATTAGAAGGAATTTTAAAAAATTTCACTATAATTGCCCTTTAAGCCCACAAGAAGCCCCCTTAAGGAGAAGCCCTTAGTCTGAGGAAAACTATGAAAGAAAGCAAAGGAGACTGGGAGACTTAAAAGTCTAAATACAAGACAGGAGAGGAGCCGTGAGGAGAGACCTGACAAACAGTAGAGTCAGGTGTCTGAGGCGGGAAAGAAGCGAGTCTGCAGCGGAAAGACTGCAGAGGAAGAGAGGGAAAGAAGTTCCGCCCCCGCGACCATGGGGACATGGCAGAGAGAAGGTGAAAAAAGCCCCAAGTAAGAAGACAGCAAGGATGCGCTCCCACCCCTTCCCCGGGAGGACCCGGGGTCTTACCAGATAGGTGTCCGGAGGATGCCTGTTCCGGGGTACCGGTTGCGGATTTCTAAAACAGGGATATCGGCTGCTGAGAGGATCCGGATAGAGGGCCTTAGTAGGCCGACCCTGATCCACCTTTATGGGGAGACCATGAATTGGAGGACTTTCCATTTCAAGGTAAGTGTAGAACACACTAGAAGTGGGGAAATAGGCCACTATTGTGTGTGTTGTATGGGTAAGAGCTGGAGGGGGGGAGCCTCCAGCTGTTCCTGTTGAATATCTTCTTTTCCAGTTACAGTTGGTAGAAGTGGTCCAACTCCTGAACGGACACTTGAAAAACTGAACCAGGCTCCTGGTGCTGCAGTATATAAGGCAGGGGGAGGAGCACCTGAGCCTGGGTGTGTTTTCAATTCTTCAAGTGTCCGCTCCTAGAGGTGGAATACCCTGCTGTGCCTGGGTTCCCCAAGGCGGAAGGAGAAAGGCCAGTTTCCTACCTTTAAAACGAGCCATCAACCGCCTCTCTACGTGCTCCACAGCCCAAGATATAATGAAATTACTGAACGTTAATGGGTGGGAGGCTGACATGTGACATTCCAAAGGCTGCTCCTCCACCTCACCGCCGGCGAGCACAGCCTCAGACTTCAGTGACAGGACAGGAAGTCCCTCCCCCTCCCTGTTCTGTGAAGATCCCCACAGAGAAGTTAAGGGAATTTACAGCCCTACTCTCCTACTATGTGAAAACAGCCTTTTCAGGCAGAGTTCACACAGTTTTCTGTAGGGGGGTGTCTGAGTAGTTCAAGGCACCTGCGAGTGGGCGGGGCCTCATGGGGCTGTAAGGGAATGGGCCAAGGGGAGCCTGCAAATGAAGGGGCCATGGGGTCTGTAAGTGGGAGGGACCAGGGGGGCTTGCAAGAGGAGGGGGCTGCAAGGAGAGGAGATGACACAGGGCAGATTGACTGTCATCCACTGACACAGTTTTAGAACAGGAAGTAGGAAGTGCAGGGGACCTAGTGATGCTGCTGCCATATCACAAACAAAAATGTAAATATCGTCAAAACTATGCAAAATAAACAATGAAAATAAATTGCAAAAATTCTCAGGAGAGCAATCCCTTACGTTAAGTCAATTTACAATTTACTATAAGTCATTTTTGGACCACAGTTCCCCTTAAATACTTTCCATATCATTTCTTAAATTGCTAACCTATACTGCAATATACTTGCCTGACTGATCCCATTCCAAACTTGTAATAACTTCCTGGTGTCCTGAATTGATGGAGTATACATCCCAGGGGTGTTCTGTGTCAAGGATGTGTATTAGATGAGTGACATCTATATGAAAAAAAAATCATAATACTATAAGTATAGTTGAAGCGGTTTGCCTTGCTGGCTCAAACATAGCATACACACTTAGGGAAAAATTATTACAGTTTCAAAAGAGCATCTGCACCCTCTTAACTTTACACACTGCTTAAGAAGACCCTCAAACTAACTTTTCTTTATACTTACCTTTTACAAGATGCTTCTGAACTTACTTACAAAACCCAATCCCTTGCAGGCAGTTAAATGCCTCCTCTGCTGCCTTGATAATGACCTTGACATCAGGATCATGGCTTTGAATGATGGCCAGTACCTGGAAGCTGCAACGGATAGGAGAGAGATGTAGCAAAGATTGGGCTATGTAAGCAAGTTGAAGAGCATCTTTGGAAAAGGTAATGAAACTTGTGTGGGGTTAGAGCTTTAAGCTGTGTGCAAAGTTTAGTTAAGAGTGTGAATATGCTCTTTGAAGCATAATCTGGAAGCACAAAAAAAGTAGATATTTATATATTTTATTCTATCACACACTTTTTCTTCAGTTTTTTTATATTATGGAATATCTGTTGGAAAAAGATTTGGGAGTTCTAGAAGATAAAAGTCAGCCAACCGTGCCAGGCAACAAAGGCTAGATCTAGCAAGATATTGTCTTGTATAAAGCAGACAGATTAGACAGATATACAGGGAGATTCAATAAAAGTTCTCATCGTTAAAAATGGTGCTAATTTTGCCCCAACTAATCAGATGTTCACTTTCAAATGTTAAAAAAGATCTGATTGGTTGTGGCAAAATTAGCACCATTTTTAACGATAAGAACTTTTATTGAATCTCCCTGTAAGTCTTTTTACACTGGAGAAGCGGCATTTGAATGGAAATATGATCACTTTATATAAATACATTAAGGGGCCCTACAATAAACTCTGTTCACCAATAGATAATTTCAGAGGACATTTGGGCATCCTTTACAATTAGAAAAAAAGAAGTCTAAGCTTCATGATACATCTAGGGATAGATAATTTTTTTTCAAAAGCTTAACGGAAGAAATAGAAAGAACAGAAGAGAGAAAAACAGATGAAATAAAAAGAGCAGAATAGATATAAAAAACATATGAAGAAAACAAATTAAGAAATTAATTTCGGTGTCTTGTCACTTTCCATGTCAGCATTCACCAGCCAGACTGGGATATCAGGAAATGCATGGTATAAAAATACCTCCCACAGACGACTCCTCGTCTTTTGTTCTAAAGCTGTAAAAATAAATATAGAGAAGAGTGGGAAAATCTGGTGAATGCTGCCATGGAAGGTGACAATAAAAAGAAATTATGGTTTGAACAATTTCTTGATTTGTCTGTCACCCCAGTGGCATCCATTCACCAGACTGGGATTTATGCAAGCTTAAAGAAGGAAGGGAACCAAACATTGCTTAAACACACTATTTATTATATACAATTATTCTTGCTGAATAACAGCTTCTAGCACTCTACGGCCGAATCTCGTTTTATCTGTTGAAGTCACATCCAACCGATAATGCTTTACAAAGTATGTCCATTTTGCTGCCTAACAGATGTTTTTCAGGGACGTCTTGGATTCCAAGTCCCTTGAAGTTGCTTGTTGCCCTAGTCGAGTAAGCTTTTAGACCTGCAGGAACAGCCTTGCCTTTAATCTGGTAAGTCGGTCAGATTTTGTCCATTTTTTTTGTTCTCTTGAGGTAATCTGCCATTAACCTCACTAAATCTAAAGTAAGCAGCTGCCTTTCTTTGTCCGAGTGTGGTTCTAGACAAAACACTAGGATATTCTTTTACAAATCCAGGTGAAATTGTATGACTAAATGCTGGCTTTAGTCTTACTCTGTCAGGAAAGACTGTGGTGTCTGGCTGATTTGCCGACATATGTGATTGCTACCAGCAACAAGGCCTTTAGAGTCAACAGCCAATCTGAGCTCTCTTGCATTGGCTCAAAAGGTGGACTCATCATAGCTTGGAATACTACAGGTAAGCTCCAAGCTGTGCAGACGGTTTTAATTGGAGGCCTTACCTTGATAAGGGCATTAAAGAATCTTTCCACCAACTGATCTGCTGACCAAGTATGACTCAGAAGTGCTGACAGGGCCGAAATTTTACTATTGAGGGTGCATCTGCTTTGAGAGGATCTAGTCCAGACTCTAGTAAATTTTACAAAATGATCCCACACTCTGTATTATTGTTTTGAATTAGATATTTTTCTTTAAATTTACTATAATAACAGATCTATCTCCTGATGTTGTAGAACTAAGGCAGCTAATCTCCTCCTTTAAATTTCCAGGCCATCAAATTAACATTTTTCTCCTCCTGGTAAAACAATGGTACCTGGCTCAGCCACCCCAGAAATGTCGGTACTCTCCAAGGTAATGTTACTGACAAGGCCTTCAATAATGGGAAACATGGTCTCTTTGGCCAAAACAGAACTATAGCTAGCTCTGTCTCATCGGAATTGGAGGAAATATATACAATATTTTTGTAAACCAATTCTGTGTTAATGCATCTGTGCCTACTGACTCAACAGGCTTCTGCTCCTGGTCTTTGTTTTTTGATATATGCTACAGTGGTAGCATTGTCTGACAGGATGTCTATATGTCCACCTTCTATGGACTAAGGGGGTTATTCAATAAAAGTTCTTATCGTTTAAAATGGTGCTAATTTTGCCACCCACCATCATAGTTAGCGTCAAATATTACGTAGTTCGGATGGTTTTGGGGCAAAATTAGCACCATTTTAAACGATAAGAACTTTTATTGAATCTCCCTGAAAGTGTTCAGTGTGTCTCAGACTGCTCTTAATTCGAACACATTTGATGTTAATTCTTTTTGACCCTTCCAGCCTCCTTGCGCCCCCCATCCTGTTTTTAATGCGTCTGTTGTAACTTTGTCTGGAGGGCTCTTCTATCAGTCTTCCTTGTAACAGGTTTTTTGGTTTTATCCACCATGCTAGAGATTGTTTTACCTTTGTGGATAGCTTTTTTGCAAGGTTTAATTGTGGGTCTTTTATATTGAACAGGAGATGATTATGTAGAGGTCTCATATGCCACCTTGCCCACTCGACAATGGGAATTGTTGAGGACATCAAGCCTATAATGGTTAAATATTGTTTTACTGTTTTTTTTTGTCTGCTTTCATAAATAGATTTACGCTTAATCTACTTAGAAATGCTTTTTCTTCTGGTAAGACTATTCTGTCTTGGACAGTTAAAAACAAGGCCCCTTAAAAAAACATTTCCTGCTATGGTGAGAGATAACTTCTTTCTCGTTTATAACTCATCCAAAGTCTCTTAGAATCTGTGTCACTTGTGCTGTATGCATGACTTCTCTTTCTTTGGAGTTGGCGAAGATGAGAAGATTGTCCAGATAATGGAATATCTGGAGATCTCTTTTCCTTATTTCGGCAAAAACGAGGACCTTTATAAACACACTTGGAGATTGGTTCAATCCAAATGGTAGGCATACAAACTGGAGATGTAAGTCCATCCCCATGAAACATAAGAACTTCCAAAAATCTCTGCATATCGGAACATGAAAAAAGGCGTCTTGAAGGTCTATATTCACCATCAACATATACTTTTGTATCACTTGGACAATGGATCGTAAAGACTCCATCTTGAACTTACTTACGTTCAGAAATTTGTTGAATCTTATGAGATCCAATACCAGTCTCCAACCTCCTGATGTTTTTGGAACTAGGAAAAAACGAGAATAAAACCCTTCCTTTTGCTGTTCTATTGTAACCTCTTGGATTGCTTTTAGAGTAAACAGTTGATTTATGTATTGAGAAATTACCTCTTTCTCTCTCTCGTTTTGTGGTGTTTTTGCTGGAAGAAATTGACACAGCTGTTTTTTTTTTTTGTTTTTTTTTTAAACTATCTTGTAACCTTCTCGCACTGTTTGGATTACCTATGCGTCGGGAATGGAATCGTCCCAAGCTTCTGCAAAATGTCTCAGTCCTCCTCCTATATGCTGAGGCTGAGCCTGCCTCACATCATTGTTGATTTGACTGACCTTGAAAGGTATTAGTACCCTTTTTGGTTGACTGCGTCCCTTGTCTACCAGATCTCCAATTCCCGAGATGAAAAAAATCTTTGGGCTAAAGGATTCCAAACAGGGTTTTCTAATACATCTTGCTTGCGGAAGGAATACCCTTTTTCACCCTGATGATCGTTTAATTAATTTGTCCAATCTTTCTCCAAAGAGCATTTTACTGTCATACGGCAACTGGCAAAGGTTTGCTTTTGAAATTACACCTGCTTTCCAATTCATTAGCCATAAGGTTCTTCTCGCTGCCACCAATAATGCCACGGACCTTGCAGCAAATCTTACGAGATCAACAGAAGCTTCAGACATAAAATCTGTCACAAATTTGCATTCTTGTACTAAACTAGGTAGTTTAGACCTTTTCAGATTATTTTAATTGATTTGAAAATCTGAAAGCCATACTTATACTGCCTTAGAAGTCGATGTAAGGGCCATATATGGTCTGCATGCTGCACCTGCTGCAATATAAGCTTTTTTAAGTTTTTATCTAATCTTCTATCCATTGGATCTTTAAACGTAGCAGCGTCTTCTACAGGTAAGGTAGTCTGCTTTGCTAACGTAACCACTGTTGCATCTACCTTTGTTGGAGAACACCAGGGCTCTGTATCTTCTTCCTCAAATGGAAACTGTCTCTGAAATATATTTCCCACATCCACTCTTCTTTCGAACTTCTTCCATTCTGTAGATATTATACGTCTCATCAATTTGTGCACTGGAAAAGTAGCCGCCATTTTTTTTTTTTAAGAGCTGGAAAATATTTATCTGTAGTAGCTGCCACTGGCTCCTCCTTAGCGAGTGAGAAAGTATCTCTGATTGCTATTATTAAAGGCTCCACAATACTCGGATCAAACATGATTTTTGAGTCTCTCTTCCGAGGGATCTTCTAGTCTTTAGTTTCTGATTATTTTGAGTCCGACACATCCGACAGATGTTTAGTTTTGGATTTCTTTTTTCTTCCTTTTGAGGACTGCATAGATTCCTTGACTGCTGTGTTAATTAGACACATTAAGCCTTCCATAGTAATTTTTTCCATCAACTGGACTGGAGTATCATCCGCTATATCTGACTTTTTCCTCTTTGAAATTGTAATCTTTGGTGATTTATCCGAGGCAGAGGCGCTGCAAAAATAGAAATCCTTAGGATTTCCTTAGGATTCTGGATATAGGGCTCCTCTCTCCTCCATAATCTCAAATATTTATACAAAATAGATATTTCAAACATATGATCACAAGGTGGCAGCAAAGGAAAAGCACCAAACCATTAAAGGTGCACAAAGTATACTTACATAAGTCCTCTAAGAAGTATACAGACCGCAAAAATAGGATTTAAGCCCAACTCCCAGGTTATCTGCCAATGAAAACCTATAAGCTCCAAAAGGAAAAGAAGGTAAAGGTAGAAGCACCAAAGCTCCACACTTACCACACGGTGTGACGTCACGTCCGGGATTTGTCAAACCGGAATCACACAGGCTTCCATAGCTTTATATAGCCAATCTTTCGCTATTTTCCCGAAGCGATGGCGTCACACCATGATCGTGCATGCCATAAGCGTGCGCCTGGTGAAAACGATCTTGTGCGCCAGACGGAAAATGGGCGTGCGTGCACGCATAGCACCAATTCAGACTGTCTAACTGCCGCTGAATCACCTTGGATATATGATGAATACCAGATCCATGCTGCACAGCCCAGTCATAGGCTCTTCTCTATGGCAAACAACGCTGCAACTTTAGGAAAGCTTTAGCCAGGAGAGAGAGAGAACTCCTGCTGGAAAAGCCACAATGGCAGGTAAGCCTGAAGCCTCTTCTAGAAAACACCATGACTCCTATTGCCACAGGAAACGAACAAAAGATGAGGAGTCATCTGTGGGAGGTGTTTTTATTCTGGCATTTCCTGGCTGACCCAGGGATATCCCAGTCTGGTGAATGGTTGCCCCGTGGTGACAATGAAATAGAAACAGAAATAAAGAACAGAATATAAAGAAATAGAGGAATTCATGGGTATAATGCCAGGATACTTCTATTGCAGTTAAATGGCATGTACACCCTTAAAACAAAAAACTGATCACATGTTCTTTACCTGCTCCTAACCCTAAATGATATATTCAACACATTATTAGATGCCAACCAGGTATTTAAGTATAATTATTGCCAACATTCTGGCAGAGTAAGCTGGCTCCTCCATTCATGCAGTCAATCAAGGCTGTGATGCTGACATCACAACCAATGATTGACTGCTGATTCCCCTACTGCCTCCTCTGCACAGGCTTATAAAAAGCTCATTGAGGGAGGAAGCAGATACATTTTTCATAAGGGAAAAGAACTTATGATTAAATATCTGGTTACAAATGCATGTAGTAAACTGGTAAAAATAGCAGTTGGGGTTGAGCGAAAATACCTTCGCTGCCCCAGTCTTTCTGCTGGAATTGAGATGATAACAATAGGAAGATGTGCTCTCTGAAAAACATGCCTTCTCAATGGCTTTGTCGCAGATGGGTCAAGGGAGGCGGGGAGGAGCAGAGCAGTAAAGAAAACTTTAGGTAAGTAATGCTGCTTAACTAAGAAGAACCCAGTGGTGATTTTACCTAGCTGTTTATCTCCTCACTCAGGATGCTCTCCCTGTTTGTGGGTTTCCTTTGGCCACTCTATTTTCTACCTCTATTATAAAGACATACGAATATGTTGTGTGTGAGATAAAGTGATTAGATTTTAAGCTTTTTTGGGCAGGGTCTGATGTGAATGGATTAAATAAACCAAAAAAATAAAAAACTATAGCTTGCAGATATCATAATCCCCGACCCTGCCATTTAAGCCTTTTAAGGCAGGGTGGGGGAAGGGGGTGTGGTGAGAGGATTGTGACGTTACTTATGGGGTGGGCGGAGGCGGGGCTAGGGGCATTCTGGGAGCGAGGTCATGGGAAGAGAGGAAATTAGAGACTTCTCTCCATAACGGGAGACCACCCCAGAATGTGGAAGAATCATGCCAGTTGCTACACTTCGTGCAAGCTGTTAGTGTCAGTGGACTAACTTTATAATAACAATGATATGGCTGATGCACTGGGAAAAATGTCACCTTTTTCTTCTTCACATCGTTGATCTGTGGTAAAGGCAATAAGATTGCGGCAAGACCAGGCACAAACCAGCGGGATTGAGGGGCAGTGGCTGGTCCTTGTCCTCTTGTCCCATTCACATATATATGCTACATCCATGGTGACAAAAAAAGAAACACCTTAGAGATAAGAAACAAATCTAGTTCAATAATATTATTTATCCAAATTAGTGAAATGTGCACAGCAAATTATTTAATATAAATGTATATATTTATCCTTTAATCCTTTATATTATATAAATATATTTATATCTTCATAGGAGATTGCATTGAAATTTTTAGGAGCTACCAATGAGGTGGGGGGTATAGGATATTACATATAGGCGAGGTGTATATGTATACTATCTCACCATTACCATGACCATTATTAAACATATATAAAGTACAGCACTGACTTATATTAGGTACAAGACAAAATATACAACTTATACAAAATATATAAAATCACTTACAGAGCTGAGATTCCTATTTTAATATGGGAATGTCAAAATGGGTGGTTAAACCGCACCCATGTGACTGCTAAGGGGTCTCCATGTGGATAATGAAAGGATATGGTAATGCCAGTATAATATCCAATGATGTGCTGGTTGTAAAACACGTGACCCCCAAAAATTTCTAAATGCTACACAGGAAGTGATATGTATGTAGGAAAGAAGATACACAGGATGATACTTTGCATGTAGCGGAGGGAAAGAAAGATGTGTTTATATGTTAGATTATTAGGGCAATGCTATTATAATAACATGAGCCTGTGAAGTACCTTCTATTATAAGAGGGCTCTATTTTATTTTATACACTGTGGGGAGCTTTTTGCTCCTTTATTTCCACCTCACCTTAATCTATAAAGCTAGTGTCCTGTGCTCCCAAGTCCTAACCCTACAGCAACTGTAAACCTGGAATTTGCGTTGGTAAATACTAATAAGTATGAACCTAGCATGTTAATCTGGATCCTGTATAGGATCTCAGGTTGCCCAATGGTGCCATTTAGTTTGAATCACACATTGTGGCAGGATTGTCTGGGTCTATTCTCAGACCTCCAGGTTTATTCCACTTAGACCCCCTGGCAGGTAGGCGGAATAGGAAAGGGAGGGCAAGTTTGGTAAGGTTCATGACTCCTACTGCCTAAAGTATTATCCTTTCCTATTCCAATAGTGTAATAGCTATGGATGTAAGGGAAGAGCAGATGGATTACTTGCATGCTTGAGCCCTTGGGTAGGAATCGCTAAAGCACGGCCGTGGTCTTTTAAAGTCAGACAAATGGCTTTATTGCAGGGTGTATGAAAACTAAATTCTCCTGCATTATGTGCAGCCAGGAAATGCTGGGAATTGTAGTTTTTAAACATGCGAAAAGTCACAAGTTCAACACCCCTGCTCTATACCATTAGGCTGCAATGCATCTGGACACATGCATTAGCTACAGGATATTAAGAACATACTTACTGCAAACAGAGAATGCTGGTATTTCTAGTTTTTAAACATGCGAAAAGTCACAAGTTCAACACCCCAGATCTATACCATTAGGCTGTATTGCATCTGGACACAAATCTTAGCCACAGGACATGAAGAAAAAACTTAACGCAAATAGAGAATGCTGTAATTTGTAGTTTTCAAACATGTGAAAAGTCTCAAGTTCAACGCCCCTGCTCTATACCATTAGGCTGTAATGCATCTGGACACATGCCTTAGCTTCAGGACATTAAAAAGAGACTTTCTGCAAACAGAGAATGCAGGAAGTTTTAGTTTTAAAACATGTGAAAGGTCTTAAGTTTAACACCCCTGCCCTATATTATTAGAGCTGTATTACATCTAGACACATACATTTTTCACAGACTATAAATGAGATATCTTGCATGTCCCGCCCATTTCTCTAGGTAAGATGAGAGAGAGAAATATATCATTTTATGTTAGATTATTAGGGCTATGAAGTACCTTCTGTTATAAGAAGGCTTTATTTCATTTTATACTCTGTAGGGAGCTGAAGCTCCTTTGATCCCACCTCACCTTAACCTATAAAGCTTATCAGTATCCCGTGCTCCCAAGTCCTAACACCATAGCAACTGTAAAACTCAATACTTAGCATACATGTAGCATATTAATCTGGATCCTGTACCAGATCAGGTTGTCTAATACTGCAGTTCAGTTTCAACCACACATTGTGGCAGGATTGCCTGGTTCTATTCTCAGACCTGCAGGATTATCCTATTTGGTTTAGTAGAAAAAAACAGTCCATATGCACACTGTTCACCTGGGTGCAGACATCTAACCCCCCACTTCCAGGGGAATAGTATTAATTGACAAAATATGTTGCAGAGTCACACTCCAATGCAAATAAAGAATTTATTCCAAACCACACATCAACGTACACAACATTTCGAGGGTCTAGGCCCTCTTCATCATGAGGAAGTGGAAGTACCGCAAAACGCGTCAGGCCCACCTCATAACGCTATAAATAGTGCACGATAAAAAGTAGTTAAACGATTCGAGGCGGAATACAATAGTCACAGATAAAGCTGCTCATTCAAACAATGTAACATAGTACAAGTAGTCAATCACAGGCTTATAGGGCATGTCCACCCCCTTTTATAAGCTTTACTTATATTGTAGTTATTGGTCCCCCAACCGCCATAATAGATTTTTGAGAAAGTGCCCCAATAGTTACTTACCTTACCTCTTTCCTCTGCCGCAGTATCCCGGCCCTCTGCTTGCACGGAACTGCAAGCAGGGGGCAGGACCAGCAGTCGCGTTTCCGATTGGCTGAGAGACAGCCAATCAGGGACGCCGCTGCCGGGTGCCCAGAATGCCGGGGGACAGAGGTAAGTTAAGTAACTATCGGGGGACTTTGTCATAATTCTATTATGGTGGTTGGGGCTGGGGGACCAATAACTACAATATAACAAAGGGGTTTGGAGCAAGGGGGAGGGAGAGCCAAACGGGAGGGAGAGGGGGGGGGGGTGCCACTGACATCTTACCAAACTTTCTGTTCAAACCAGTACCTGACAGTGCCTGTCTTAGTGCTTGCCTATGATTGGCCATTCTGTCTCTAAGTGTCGTCATGGTTTTACCAGTATAGTACAATACACAAGGACGTTATAATGTATACCACATACGTACTTAAACAAGAAAGTCTATATCGGATGTTATGTCTCTGACCATTGTGGGGGTGTGGAAAGTTGGCTCCACAAATCATAGAACAACAGGTCTGGCATCCACTGACTGCATTTATAACATCCCTTTTTGGGCTCAGGCAACCAAGACTGCATGCTCTTGGTTCCTGCACTCAAATCTGTCTTGACTAATAGGTTTCTAAGATTTCTCCCTCGCCTAAATGCGAACATAGGTTTGACATCTTTGAAAGGTAGCGTTTGGTCACTAGTCAAGATATTCCAATTTTGCTTAATGGTATCTTTGACCACCTTGCTGTACAGAGAATATTGTAGCGAAATAGGCATTCTCATATTTCTATTGGACTCATTGGGGCTGATTTTATTCCCTTCTAGTGTCTCGTTATTGGAATTCTTCAGCTATGTTGTCTAACGCTCCTTCTAGTTGTTCCCCAACCATTCTGGGGCTGTAGCCTCTCCCTAAGAACCGATTGCCCATCTCTCGCAGCTGTAGTTCAGCCATCTCAGGTTTCGAGTTATTTTTGATAACTCGCAAGAATTGGGAGTAAATAACCCCCTTTTTTGTAGCTAAAGGATGGCAGCTCTCTGCTGCGAGGATGGTATTTTTACCCATAGCCTTTTTAAATAAACAAGTCTCAAACTTATTATTGGAAATATCAATTCTCAAGTCCAAGAAGTCAATTTGGGGTGAGCTAGTTTCCACAGTAAACTTGATGGGAGAATCAAGTAAGTTAAGTTCAGTCACAAAGTTCTTCCGATCCTTTCCAAAGAATAAAGCAATCGTTAATATAGCGTCAATAAATTACCAACTTGTCTCCATATTGCGGATAAATGTATTGTGACTTAAAGTCCTCCATAAGTAAATTGGCTAAAGAGGGACCAGCATTGGTCAGGGTGCTTCCAATGACCTGCAAATGGCAGCTTATACCACACCCCTGTGTTTGCTCCATGTGAAAGGAAGTGTAATCCAGAAAAAGTTTCTGTCTGCTACACAGGATGTGTATTGTAATTGACATATACACCAAGGCTCCCTATATACCATCTCCAGCCTGCAGGTGGTGTCAGTGAGTAATAAAAGGCAAGACATCCCTGTTCTCTATGGCTAGGAGGATAGAAAGTAGATTGTGGTGTGTGCTTTGGAGAGATATTGACTGCAACACAAGATCCTGTGTGTAAGACCCTGTGTATATAAGACCCTGTGTACCCACTGTGCCATGCTACCCATAATCCTTCCATAAAGCAGTGATCTAGTACAAATTGGTGGCAGCGGTGCAGGTAATACCATTTATTCTCACTGTTTTCTTTGTATATTTGTTCTCTGTATTAAGCTATGGAGGCTGCTACTGATAGTATTGATTTAAATCTTCCTGTCCTGGTACCTGCAGATGAAATTCCCCAATTACACCCCGTAGCTCTACCAGGCCCAATTGCCAAACCTGATCCATTTGATGGGGTAACTAGGGAGTGGACTGATTGGCTAGAACAATTTGAATTGGCAGCCGCTATTAATGGTTGGGATGAAGGTGCTCGCTTGCAAGTCCTTTGCCTTTTGCTTAGCGGTAAAGCTAGGCAGGTATACCAAGGATTTACTGTAATACTGAAAAAAAAGCAGTTATTAAAAATTGCTCTGAAGCAATTTTTGTCAATTAGATCTGTATAAAAGTATTTAAAGGATAAATCAATTTCTTTAGTTAGGCAAACTGGGAATAAGAAATGTTTGTTTATATGTTAGATTATTAGGGCAATGCTTTTATAATAACATGATGCTGTGAGGTACCTTCTGTTATAATATATGAGGTACCATCACCACTTGCCATGGTGAATACTGAGAAGTATTAACCTAGCATGTTTAGTTTCAACCACGCAGTGTGGCAGGATTGCCTGGGTCTACTCTCAGACCTGCAGGATTATCCTATTTGGTTCCTCTGGAAGCTGGTGACTGTCTGAGTAACAGTTTAAAATATATCTGTGTAAAGATTTTATATCCACACATAGCAAAACATACACACCTAATTTCCATTGTGCACAAACGGGCACACTTTTGCTAGTATATATATATATATACAAAATATTATTATATATATAAACCCTCACATAAGGCAAACCAATTGCCTCATCTGAAAATGCCCCCGTGCCCTGAATGTGGGATGTGTGTGCACTCACTATTCTGCAGTTGCTTGATGGTTGGGTCACACAATTGTCTTATAGCAACATCCCACTTTATTCACCCCCAATTAAAACAGGTCTCATAGCCGACGTAACACTAAGACATTCAAGAAACGTGATAGTTGAGTTAAACTCACCAGGTCTGTCCCCTACTTTATTTTGTCTGGGCCCAGAATCTCCCACTCTTCCCTATCGGATGGGGATCCAGCTAATCATCACATCGCTTCAGGGTTCCTGCTCAACAACTACTTCCGGTATTACTTTCACTTCCGGTGCCACTGCCATGGTGGTGATAGAGAGCGTGAGAGCGCGGTGCAGCTTGGGAGGACGAGAAGAAGATTACAATGGGCGTTTGTGTGGCATCGAAGCTGGTTGACATGACAGTGTTGTGGATGGAATGTTACAGCGAGAGGTTCTTAACACTGATAATGGGAAACCACCTCGGTTGATTTGAGAAACGAACAGCAACGATACAGGACGACAATGGACATAGTAATGGTAGTTCTAACTCATTCATTAATCTACAGCAACCAATCAGGTGTCCCCGTCTCACTGTTCTACAGCAGCTGGGAAACATTATTTAGAATGTCTGTTATCTGGTCCCCAAAATGTGCAACTTTTGCTCATATTCTGAAAGGCCGCGCTTTATTCACATTATGCCATATTATAAGCTGTATTGCTGGGTGGGAGTTGCCATACTACCTTCCTAACATCTCTGAAGCTTGCTTATTCTCACTAACTAGCACTTATATTTTGTAGAAAATAGAACTTCTGCACCATATACCCATGTATCTTATTCTTTTGATTTGACAAAACACATATAATATATTTTATTGATTTTCTTACCACATCATTGATAAAAGTATAAATGGTAACAACACTATAAAGCATAAACTGAATATCTTAAATGCAAGTCCTAAATATATATAATTCTATATACTTACAAGTGGTATTCCAACAAGTCACCAATGCCATCTTATACTTGTTGATATTGTGCATTGGTACTTTTGGGGAGGGGAACCTTCCTGCAAATGTAAGTCCTGTGTCAACAGGACTTACATTTGCAGCATGAAGGGCATCATTACATAAACATCATAGCAAAAAGTAGCACATTTTAAAACAAAGGACCAGATAATGGTAAATTCAATGAGGAAACAATGGAGGACTTTAAATATGGACACCCCTTATGTGGAACGTGTATATCAAGAATGGTAGACAATTGTTTAACTACCATAATAAAGTGATGAACATTAAAAAAAAAGAATGGATTGTTGCTCCCAATATTATATATATGGGTTGATTTGTACTATATATATGTAGAACCACAAGGCAAGTGAGCACAAGATTAGGGGGACATAAGAGACCAGTAAGAAAAGGGGACAATGCATACTCTTAATAGTCTCATACCAGGTGGAATAAAACTGTGGTATTCACCTAAGTAGGATATGTGGGTACTTACATTGGTTATCTACAAAGAAATAGGGGTTATATGGCTGTCAATGACCAGAATTTGGTTAAATATGTTCAATATATGTGTAAATTACATTTTAAAAACAGCATTCTAAAGAAGTTGGCTGGAATCTGATAGGGTCGGTTTGAGTATGTTAACCCCTTAAAAATGTAACAAGAAAATAGTTAATTAAAGGGACACTAAACTAAAAAATGACTTGCCTTTATTCTTTTCTATTTCCTGTGCCTTCACACGGCAGTGGGCAACCATGGGTTAACTTCCCCTGCTGTGTGAGGCCAGGAAGTAATAAAAGAGCCCCTCCCCCTCTCATACCTGTCTTTTTTCATTCCTGCATGTGTGAGGTAGCCTCCCTGGACCCTGGTCTTTTCTGCCGGTGCTTCTCTCCTGTACCGATGCCTCCCCCCCTCCAGTTGGCATGGGCGAGATGTTCCAACCCCCCCCTCAATACTGATGGGGTTTTGCGCAATTACCAGAATGCGCGCGTATGGCGGGTCGCGTATTGATGACGTCACGCGACCCGCGGGGAAAAAGTTTAAATCTTCCGACAGGCTGCATTCTGGTGCTTTATTTCAAGCAGTGTGGCTGCCGAAACTGCTGCTCCTCCTGTGCAGAGTTCTTGTTTGTAGCTGTATGTATATCTCCTCTTACCTGCCATGTTTTGCTCCATTTGGTTGGCTTACCAGTTACTTTCTTTTTCAGGGTCTGATGTCTTCTAAGAAAAGATCCAGGTCTGGGTCCAGGGGGTGAGCTTGGAATTGTTTTTTATATATGGAGAGTTTTGAATATCATCCTCCCAGTTGGTTTAGGATGATTTCAATATCTATGCTTTTATTTTTTATTTTTTGTGTCTTTCAGAACTTCTCTGGAAGACGTGTCTCATCATCATAAGAGTCCACCTAAGGAATGCAACATATGTGTTAACCCTGCTCTGCCGGGGAAAATGTTATGTGCGGAATGTATTGATAATTTATATCCGCCTCCGCCTCAGCGTTCTCAGGATATAGTTCAATCTCATCTAGGACCTTCTGAGTCTACAAGGGATATGCAAACTAGATCCGGTGAATTAGAGAGTGATGTTTACGCGTTCTCATCTGCGATGGACGCGGAAATTGTAGAACAATTAATATATTTGATGAGAAAGACTTTGTGTGATGATTTCGCTGAAAAATCACCTGAACAGGATAAATGGTTTCAAGAAGAAACAAATTCACATTTGAAATTTCCTGTACATGGGAAAATTTCGCAGATATTTTCAGATGAATGGCGTATTCCAGATAGACGGTTTTCTCTGTCACCTATGTTTCTAAAAATGTATCCATTCACAGAAGAGGATGCTAAGACATGGAGTTCAATTCCTAAAGTGGATGCAGCAATGGCAGGTGTGGCAAGGAGAACTTCCTTAGCCATTGATGATGGTACAACCTTAAGGGACCCTATGGAAAGATGACAGGATGCCTTATTAAGAAGAGCATATTTGGTGGCAGGGGCTTCGGTCAGACCTGCCTTAGCAATAACTGGGCTAGCTAGAGCTAATAGATATTGGATTCAGCACATTGATCAGGCCCTAGCACAGAAGGCTCCGAGAGAAGAGATTAGAGACATGTTGTATAATGTGTCCCTTGCCAATGAATTCTTTGCCTTAGCTTCTCTGGATATCATTAAACTGTTAGCAAAAATGATGAGCCTATCCGTCGCTGCTCGTAGGACAGTCTGGCTGAGACAATGGCAGGCAGACGCAACATCCAAACAGAATCTAGCTAATCTGCCATTCGAAGGAGAGTATCTTTTTGGCTCATCGCTGAAAGACATTATAGCTCAGAATGTTGATAATAGGAAAATTCTTCTTCCTCATTTTCGAAGACAACCAAGTAGAAGAGTACCTGTTATCCCTTCTTGTGATAGACTATCGTTTCAGGAAGCAAAACAATATAGACCGGGTAAGCCGTTTAACTGGAGATCTGGAAGAGAACAACCTTCCTTTCGTCACAGAGGAAACCGTTTTACCAGAGGTAAACCTTTATGAAGGTGTCCCAGTCCATCATCCTTGTGTAGGGGGAAGATTGTCAACATTCAAAGATGTATGGGCGCAAACAACTTCAGATCAGTGGGTCTTAGATACAATAACATCAGGATACAAGATAGAATTCTACGACTTCCCCAAAAAACATCGTTTTCTAAAGTCAAAACTGCCCAAGTCGAAAGAAGCAGATTGCGCATTACAACAAATCATTACAGATTTATTAAAGAAAAATGTAATAGAAAAAGTGAAACGAAAAGAATTTCACCAAGGAGTGTGTTCTCCTCTCTTCTTAGTAAGGAAAGCTTCAGGGGAATTCCGGGCAGTTTTAGATCTTCGGTACCTGAATTCCTTCATAGTCACAAAGTCATTCAGAATGGAAACCTTAAAAGTCATTCTCCAGCAGATATTCCCAGGAGACTGGATGTGCAAGATAGATTTGGCGGACGCATACCTTCACATTCCAATACATCCAGCCCACAGAAGATTCCTAAGGTTCTGTGTGTTTCAACAACATTTCCAGTACAAAGCTCTGCCCTTTGGCCTATCGACGTCGCCAAGAGTATTCTCCAAGATTCTAGTAGTCTTAACAGCGTCTATGAGAATTCAAGGGCTACAATGTTTCGCATACCTAGACGACATCATGATGAAGGCTCAATCCAAGAATCTACTTCTGACTCAGATAAAAATGGCTATCAAATGCCTAGAAACTCATGGGTGGATCATAAATTGGAAAAAGTCTCATCTTCAGCCTTGTCAGCAGTTGGAATATCTAGGTGCAGAAATAGACTCTGTGAAATTCTAAGTGTGTCTTCCAATATTCAAGAAAAAAGAAATTATCAAAAGAATGGAGAATCTATTAAAATTTCCTGCCAGCTCAGCCAAAGTGGTAGAACAACTTGTAGGAAAGTTAGTATCCACAAAGGAAATGATTCCTTGGGCAATGTTACACCTAAGGCCACTACAAATGGCATTACTATCCCAATGGTATCCGGACCAGAGTCCAAACAAAATAATTTTCTTGAAAGCATCAATCAGAAGACAACTACGTTGGTGGATCAACGGAAAGAATCTCAAACCCAAATCCCTGGAGAATCCCAAATGGGAGACCATCACAACAGACGCGAGTTCAATAGGCTGGGGAGCAACGTACAAATCGCAAATGGCTCAGGGTTTTTGGGACAATAGAATGAGAGTAAAATCCTCCAACGTAAGAGAATTAACTGCAGTCAGGAAAGCCCTGTATTTCTTTCGGAAATGCTTAACCGGGAAGTCAATCAGAATTCTGTCAGACAATGCCTCAACAGTGGCATATCTAAACAGACAGGGAGGCACCAAGAATCAAACTCTTTGGTTGCTGACCCAAGAGATCCTGCTATGGGCGGAAAAGAACTTACAGAACTTGTCTGCAGTTTACATTCCAGGGAAACTAAACGTTCAGGCGGATTTTCTAAGTCGCAAACAGTTACTACCTTGGGAATGGGAGTTAGACCAGACAGTCTTTCAGGAGATATGTGTCAAGTGGGGACATCCACAAATAGACCTAATGGCTTCAAACAACAACACGAAGCTCCCATCATTCTGTTCCCGTTACCCATCAACGATAGCAGTGGCAATAGACGCTTTCTCCATACAGTGGGATTTCGATCTAGTCTATGTATTCCCACCGTTTCCTCTCATCCCCAGAATTTTAGCAAAAATTTGGCTGGAGCAGGTGAAACCGATATTAATCCTACCATATTGGCCCAGGAGACCATGGTTCTCAATATTACAGAGCATGTTGATTGCACCATCAATCCAGTTGCCTCCACTTCCAAACTTACTGACACAGGGACCACTCCTACACCCGCAACCATCAAAGTTACAGCTGATGGCTTGGCTTGTGAAAGGGGGAATCTTAAAAAGTTAGGTCTTTCAGAATCCACTATATCAACGTTGTTGGCAGCAAGAAAACCGTCAACGTCAAAAAATTACTATAGAACTTGGAAGGTTTTTGTGGAGTGGTGTTCAGCAAATAACATCGATATTCAATACCTGTCAGCAAATAGTCTGGCAGAATTTCTTCAGTCGGGTCTAGAGAAACAGCTAAGTATTTATACTTTAAAAAATCAGGTGTCAGCCATCTCTGCCATGACACAAAAACAGTGGGCCTTAGACCCATTGATTAGACGCTTTTTCCAAGGAGTAAAGCGAATTAAACCCCAAATCAGAAGCACCATTCCTCCTTGGGATCTCTCTTTAGTCCTGCATGCCATGTCTGCCTCACCGTTTGAGCCAGTGGACGAAATCCCTCTAAAGGAACTAACATTGAAGACAGTATTGTTAATAGCTTTGGCTACTGCAAGAAGAGTATCGGAGATACATGCACTTAAAATAAATAGGCCTTATTTAAATATCTTTCCAGACAAAATAATCTTAAAACCAGACGCCGCTTACCTTCCTAAGGTAGTGTCAAAATTCCATCTCAATGAGGATATAGTCATTCCTTCACTTACGGATTCCTCTCAATCTACTTCAAATCTCTGTTATGTAGACCCAGTTCGATGTCTTAAGGCGTACCTGAGTAGAACGGAACAGTTCAGGAAAACGGAATTCCTTTTTGTATTATTGGTTGGTTCCAAGAAAGGTGAGAGAGCTTCTAAGTCTACCCTGGGATCCTGGATAAAAGAAGGCATCAGATCTTGCTACAGACTTTGTTCCAGAGAGGAGCCCAATACCATTAGGGCTCATTCTACTCGCGCAGTTGCCACGTCCTGGGCATATGCAGGAGGAGCTTCTGCAGAGGATCTATGTAAAGCGGCAACCTGGTCCTCTTTTTTACCTTTATAAAACATTATAAGTTAGATGTTTCTTCTAGTTTATTTGCTTCTAAAGCGTTTGGAACATCTTGTGAATAAATATTTGTTGGCATTACTCAGTCCCTCCCTTGTCTTATTGCTTGGGCATATCCCATGGTTGCCCACTGCCGTGTGAAGGCACAGGAAAGATGAAAATTGTCATCATACTTACCGTAATTTTCTTTTCCTGTGCTGAAGCACGGCAGTGGGCAAGCTTCCCGCCCTACTACTAACAAGCAGTCATTCAAAGACAGGTATGAGAGGGGGAGGGGCTCTTTTATTACTTCCTGGCCTCACACAGCAGGGGGAGTTAACCCATGGTTGCCCACTGCCGTGCTTCAGCACAGGAAAAGAAAATTACGGTAAGTATGATGACAATTTTCATCTATTTTTAGTGCCGTCAGGAACTTGGTCCCTTTTTGCTCTCAGTGCTCCCTGTCACTAGATGTACAGTGCTACATTGATAACACAGACATCAGCTAACTGCATGATTGGGTTTATCTGCACAGAGAAACAGATAATGCTTATTGATTTTCCTGATCTTAATGATGAATCAATTAGCTATGAAGTGACAGAGAAATAAGCTTTATTTTGATAGAATGGATAATTTCTACATGTAGTTTGCCAGGGGGAGGGGCTGAGTAGCTGTACCCTGCCCTCTTTACAGAAGTAAAACTCCCATAGCTAAAAAAAACCAAGGGATAGGAAGGTCAGAGAAGAAAAAAAAGCAGAATTAAGATTGGTGGTAATTAATCCTAATTACTGTGTGATTAGTTAAAAAATGACTTGCCACAGTTTACATGTCCTTTAAAAATATGTATGTACTGACATCTGAGGGATGAAATGCACAGACTCAACTCCTTTGTACGGTGCAAATAGCTAGCAACTAAAAAAGGTGTAAGATCCTCTGGAGAGGTACCACAGAGCATGTCTTCCCGCTGGCTACATTGCAGACTGAACAGATGGTCAGGACAAGGAATTGAAAGGTGTGTACGCAGTTTAAAGGAATAGTTCATTGAGGAAAACAAGTTAGTATTAATAGAATACATAAATTAAGCAGATATCATATCTCTTTCTGTGTGTGGTGCTCTGTTCCCTAGTAATGTTCCCCGGTATAAGTTCCCCCGTTGTAGCTTCTGAATGTGTCTCTCTGCCCCTCTGCAATTTTGCGACTACGGTGTCTCCCTGGCGCATGCGCATTGAGAGGCCACTGTAGTCGTGATTCAGTGACCTCTCTTAGCGTGCACCGAGGATCGCGCTGGTAGAGGTATGTGCGCGCGCGCTGGTAGAGGTATGTGCGCGCGCGCTGGTAGAGGTATGCGAGCGCATAACTATGAGGAACAGGCAGCCTACGAAGGAGTGGTGAGTCCTTATGCGGCGTATCTATTACCCCTGCCACCCCCGCGACCGGGGGGGGGGGGGTTGAGGCGAGGGCATTGGTTAGGAAGCTGTCTCCACTGGAAGTCCCTATAATTCTCCAGGTCACTGCTGAGATCTGCCATACAGATTTATACTTTCCTAAGTTGCTCAGTGGCCAGTGATAGATAGATAGCAGAGTTAGATAGATAGATAGATAGCAGAGTTAGATAGATAGCAGAGTTAGATAGATAGATAGATAGCAGAGTTAGATAGATAGATAGATAGCAGAGTTAGATAGATAGATAGCAGAGTTAGAGAGATAGATAGATAGATAGATAGCAGAGTTAGATAGATAGCAGAGTTAGATAGATAGCAGAGTTAGATAGATAGCAGAGATAGATAGATAGCAGAGTTAGATAGATAGATAGATAGATAGATAGATAGATAGATAGATAGATAGATAGATAGGGAATTATAGGGACTTCTAGTGGAGACAGCTTCTTAACCGGCCAAGGCCCTAATGCCCTCGCCTCAAACACCCCATTCCCCCCCCTGGTCGCGGGGGTGGCAGGGGTAATAGTTACGCCGCCTAATCCTTCGTAGGCTGTCTCTTCCTCATACATAGTTATGCGCGCGCATACCTCTACCAGCGTGCGCGCGCACATACCTCTACCAGCGCGGTCCTCGGTGCACGCTAAGAGAGGGCACTGAATCACGACTACAGTGGCCTCTCAATGCGCATGCGCCAGGGACACACCGTAGTCACAAAATTGCCAAGGGGCAGAGAGACACATTCAGAAGCTACAACGGGAGAACTTATACCGGGGAACATTACTAGGGAACAGAGCATCACACACAGAAACAGGTAAGAGATATGATATCTGCTTAATTTATGTATTCTATTAATACTAACTTGTTTTCATCAATGAACTATTCCTTTAATAAATACATATTTTTTATGGCATTATTTAATACTAAGTGAGGTGTAAGTTGTCTGTCAGTGATCCCTAAGTTCAGTAGATGAGCTGTATAGATATCCCTCTCCCTGTGTGCCAGCAAACTCTGATGCAGCAAAAAAAAGTGCACGTGAAAAAAGGGGAGGGGTTGCAACATGTCAGTTCAGCAGATAGACAACAAGCAGTGCAGAGTGAAGGACACTCCCACCAAAAACGAACAGAACTTTACTAGCTGATTGCAGAGGCTACAAGGAGAATTTTTTCACAAGAAAGGGATCCTGGGGGCTGGGGCACAGGGGAGTTTATTATACTGAAGTTTGTAAAATATGGCATTTCTAAGAGAACACTTCCTTTAAGTGTAAGTAACTCCAGCTGTTAGGTAAAGTACCCAGGGGGAGGACATTTTAGGTCCTCATCCTGGGTACAACTAATGGGAGGAAGAAGAAGAGCAAGGGGAAGGTGAGTATGATTATCCTTTAACTTATGGTAGAAACAAGCTTTTGCTCACACTTTTAGTAGCTGTAGTTGTAATTAGAGGATTATGCCAGCCTGAAACATTTCCCTAATATTTCATTTCCACTCGTTGAAATATTTCAGTACAGAAAATTCTCAAGTAACTGCTCCCTTTCCTAACTCTGTGAGTTCAGGCATGCCCAGTATAATTCTCCCTGGAAAGACAGTACAGAAGTTTATCTGATGAATTACTTTGTATTTACTTTTGCCTTTACCAAATCCCGCTGTTGGTAATGTGATACGATGCTGTGATATAAGACTAAATAATTATAAATAAGACTGTAGACATACCCACATAAAAAAAAACTTCACGTCAGTGGTGCCCAAGCTGGGCTAGGCTGGGAGCACACCAACCAGTAACTGGGTTGATTTTTGTCTCTGCCATGGGCTGTGGGTTGGGCATTAATGCAATACATAAATACATAATGGAGTCATATAATATTCTATACATTACAGAGGGCAAGCAAGAAGAATATAAATGGTCTTGTGATATTATAGCAAGATTTAAAGTCCAGAATAAAGACACAAGTTCAAACTGAAAATTCTTATTGAATGGTCCCTTCCCTAGGGCCACAATATAACACGTTTGAAATGAGAAAACACAATGTAGTCTGGTACCATGGGTTTACTTCAACATTTTGCTAATATTCCATTATCAGAGCACATGTCATGTCCAAAAATATGATCGCATGCGTCCCGAAAACACACAGCATGGCCACCCCCATGTGTTAGGCTGGCATGTGATTCTCGTGGCTAATGGATCACCAACTCCCGATCGAGAAAAAGTGTGGCCTAGCCCTTCAAGCCACATACTTAGGTAAAGCATTACATATGGGGTATCAAACTACTATAATTTTTATTTAGTCACTATGAACAAGATTGTGTGGATATACAACACAAGATTTAAACAACAAAGATTATGTGGATATACAACACAAGATTTGAAGGTTTAAACTACACCGTACCAGGGAGAACTGATTCAAAGATGGGAAAACATCACAAAAATTTTATAAGGAAGTTTTTTGAATTTATCATATATACTCGAGTATAAGCCGAGGTTTTCAGGCTTTAAAAATAGCCCGAAAACCTTAACTTGGCTTATACTCGAGTCAAGCAGAAACCTCGCCTTCGATATGGCGGCCGCTCTACAAGTACTGATCTCTGACTATCGGTGCCTGTCTCTTACTGCCCGGCGCTGGCCGCCGGGGAGATCAGTACCGGTACTTGCATACAGAGCAGACGAGCGTGTGACAGACGAATTGCAGAACGAGAGGCAGCTGTATTACTGTATTAATAGTAAGTCTCCACTGAACTGGGGGGCCTGGCCTAAGGGTGCTGCTTGTCACTGCAGATGTTTGGAAACTACAACACCCAGCAAAAAAAGCATGGTAGTTTCCAATTATCTGGAGTGCCAAGGAATTGTGGGTCACTGTATGGGATTACCACTGTCCATTTAAAGGGCAATTAATGCCTCAAAATAATACAGAATCAGAAGGAGAATTGCATATATTGTTGCCTTCTGATTCTGTATTGTTTTGAAGCTTTAGTTGCCCTTTAAATGGACAGCAGAATTCCTATACATTAGTCACAGTAATAGCCAAACTGGATTTGGCTATTACTGTATGGTACTACTGTATAGGAATTCTGCTGTCCATTTAAAGGGCAACTAAAGCCTCAAAACAATGCAGAATCAGAAGGCAGCAGTGGTCATATTTTATACCCTCGACTTATATTCAAGTCAATTTTTTTCAGGTAAAATGGATACCTCGACTTAAACTCGGATCGACTTATATTCAAGTATATACAGTACCTTTTTCTGAATTTGCTATGATTATCTTAGTTAGCCAATAAAGGCATCACCTTTATACCACTTTTGTTATTATTTCAAAAGGGTTACGCTGAAAACATTTTGACTGGCTAACACGGTACACCACCTTTTCCAGTTAGCCGCTGAAATCCTTGTCCACTCCTCCGTGACAACATTACAGAGCTGGTGGATTTTGGAGACATTACGCTCCTCCACCTTCAATTTGAGGATGTTCCACATTTGCTCAGGGGTTGGGTTAGCTTTAGCAAGGCAGTTTTTCTTATTGGAGGCTTTCTTGGGGTTGTTATGATGGTATACTGTCCTTTGTCCCAGTTTCCAAAAAGGAGGGGTATCATGCTCTTGCTTCAGAGGCAGCCAATCACAGCCGCAGCTGCCATTAATGCAGAACGCAGCGGGTGCTGCTGCAGTGGTTGGTGGTGGCCTATTAAGCAAAGGATCCAGTTCAAGCTGCTTACCCTATCCTATAAAGCACTATCCAATACAGCCCCTCTATATATCTCAGAGCTGGTCCACCAACACCGTCCCAGATGCAACCTCTGCTCCGCAAATTATATCCTCCTGCCCCTCTGCTCTGAAACTCCCTCCGTCTGTCCTTCACTCATCATCCCTTAATACATTCAAACGTAACTTTAAAACCCATCTTACTACCCAGTATGATCCAACCCGCCTTTCACACTCCACTGCCAATCTATTTACAGCCTACCGATTCCTACAACCTTGTGTCTCACCCCCATATCCTCTAGACTGTAAGGTCTTTGGGCAGGGTCCTCTCTCCTCTCTCTGTATCACGGTATTGCTGTAAGAAACTCATCACTCTGTTTTCTGTTTGCTTATATTATGTATTACCTGTGTATGTAATGTATGACTGTAATTATAAAGCGCCACAGAAGATGTTGGCGCTATATAAATCCACAATAATAATAATAATAACAACATATATCCAAGGATTAGGAGAGCAAACTGAATTTCCTGTTAAGGTTTCGGAGTTGATGCAGGGATCATCATTTTCATCATTTTGTTTGTATTCCAGAGGTTCAGTGGATCTTTTGGGGACAAAATGCACAGATATAAGCAAAAAAAGTGAACTTGACCTCGCATTGACTATGATATTGCATTGTCTAGAGTTTTCTGCCAAATGGTATCAGACAATAAATATCCTTTTTCCTTTACTGTTTCCTGGAACGTTTATTATAGTTTGACAGCATTGCCAACTTGAACACTTCCAATCTTGTTAAATTACATAGCTCCGGCTTCATGTTGAGGAAGTAATGTTAGATTACTTACTGTCTTTTTAATCCCCACAGTGTATATTAAGCCTATGTAGTTATCACCACCTTGATGACACTTTTTCCAGAAAGTACGATTGTCAAACCAAATGTAATGAACAGGGGTTTCACAATACCTCTACTTTTGAGCATTTTAATCCTCTTGATTCAGCTTAAACCACACATTAAGTTTTTTATCTCTTATAGTTGCTTTCTCTGCTGCTTGGACTTTTCTTAGTCAAAAACAGACATTTTGCTCTTGTTTCAAATGAACCATCAACAGATAAATTGTATGGCTCATGACCGTACATTGCAAAGCAAAATTTGCTTCTGGAGCACTGGCATACTGTGAATTGACATGCTGTGTATTTAAGTCTTATTGTGATTGTTTGTTTCAAACACTGAAACATTAGCACAATCATGGACCTTGTAAACGTATTTAAATAAATACTTAAAGGGTATCTCCACTCGTTTTTGGAATTCAGTTCTATTGAAGAACGGGAGGTAAAGGAGCTGTGCCTTACCTTCCGTTCTTCAATAGAACACACAGGAGCCAGGAGAGAAGGTAAGAAACTTACCCGCTCGCTTGCTCTCCCAGTGAGTAGTCTGACAGGTCCCGATGGACCTTGTCTTCTACGCGCATGCGCGATCTATGCGCATAGAAGACAAGGTCCGTCGGGACCTGTCAGACCAAGCGCCGGGGGAGCGAGCGAGCGGGTAAGTTCTTACCTTCTCTCCTGCTCTGTGTGTTCTATTGAAGAACGGAAGGTAAGGCACAGCTCCTTTACCTCCCGTTCTTCAATAGAACTGGATTCCAAAAACGAGTGGAGATACCCTTTAATGCTTATTACTCTAGCACAGACTTCAACATCTATATGGCAGTTGTATCGTAAGCATAATTGGATTGTATGGAGACACCCAACTATTGTGAATTGGACGACCCGGTAAAACCCGCTAAAAAGCAATTCATTTGTCTGTCTTCTCATATACTTTGGATATTTATTCACGTTTCCAAGTTTAACTTCTTGGAACTATTTGGGGAAGCCCTTTTAACATTTGCCTGTTCACCACACATGGACTGTTTGGGTTTACGTTGCCACATGGTGTATGGATCATATTTCTGGTAACAATTGTAAAAAATTGTGGAGATTTCTCAAAATCTGGTAATTCAGCTTTCACTATTTTATTGATGTCATCTTCCGTGCTCATTTTGGAATTGTTATCAAGGATTAGCAAAATATGAGCATGTGGCTTCTTCTAAAAGTCTACAGCATGGACATTAAATCTTCAAACAAGTTATTTAGAGTCTAAACACTCTTGCAACTAAATCATGACGATGTTGCACTTTTTGCCATGGCACAAGTTTATTTGTAATTTCTTTCCATTTATGATTGAAAGTCATAGTGATCATAGAGATTAGGTTTACCTAACTTTCTAATTATAACCATTGCATCTTGGTAATGCTGCTGCGTATTACATGGGCTGCCTTGAAAGCTAGACATTATAACAGCAGAGTTACATTGTAACAGCATGATGTATTCCATCAGCGACTTGCAGTTATCTGCCCTCAGTGCAGGTTGGTTGTTTTTTATCCTTTGGAGACAATTTAATTCTGCTCAAACATAAATGTTAATTATGTATTGAGCTAGCTTTCCTGCATTGATTGAAATATTAAAACTCGTCTCTTACTGCGAGTCTGTAGGAAAAATATTCTTTCATTGATACACATGATCTTTTTTTCCCCTTATATCTGGAAATTCTAGTTCTTCCAGTAGAAAACAAAATTGTGAATGTCAAAAAATCTAGTTTCGGAAAAAATTGTCTTGACAATAGAATTTATGTTGGTTGTTTTCATCAGTAGTTAAATGCACGACAATATCGCTATCAAATGAAGGTTTGCCATCTTTACTTTAAAACACAATTGCCACTTCATTAAAGATGGGAACATTGTATCATTTTGGATCTTGATCTTTGTCCTTTATTAACACCAAGGCTAATTTATTTGGTACTACACCTTTGGCCTTAGCTTTTGCATTGGCTTATTATCCAACCTTATGTAGCATTTTTATAGACCTTGCTAACAGGTGATTGTTTAGGACTTCAGATACATTTCTCATGATCATCTCTGTGCATTGTTTGTTTTCGGGAAGGTTCATCTGTTGATAAACTGCCTCTTTAGGATCTAACACGTAAATTTGGGTGAATTTGCAGTCATAAATTTGCTCAGGATGAACTTCCATTTTCATGCAATATTTGTTCACACACGTGAAAGCAGTATGGGCTTTTACCAAATGGTGGCTTGATATTTACCCCGGGAGATGCAAAAGCAAACAGACTTTTGTAGGATCTAATGCACTTCATAACGCTTTTGCTTTCGGGTACATCATTAGTGAAAACGTTCCATAAAGATTCAATATATTCTTCCAACGGAAGCAGCTTACTTTGACCCTTTTGACAACGATGTGTAAACTCGTCAGTTCTACTGATTTTTTTTTTTGTGACAATTGCAAAAGGCTTACAATCAATACTCCCGTTGAACTTCTTTCTTTCTTTTTAAAGCCATGTGTCTTTTGCTTCTGGTGCTTCAAAGGCGCATTATAGGTGCCTTTGTTAATTTTTTTTATCCATGCAAGCTTGTTTTTGTTTTTCTGTGGCAGTGATGTTAGCTTGAAGTAATTTGCTGGTAGGAATCATATTTGAACACGAAATAAGCCTAATGTAATGTTAAATAACTGGTGACACTGTAGAGTAGAGCCATGCTGACTGCATTTGTGCTGCATTAGAGAAGTGAATTTGTGCTGCATTGTGAAGTAGAGCACACTGACTGCTGGTACTGTGGTGTAGAAAACACGGATTGTTAGCACTGTGGAGTAGAACGCACTGGCTGTGCCGTTAGCTAGAAGTCGTTTGCTGGTAAGAATCATGATTGAACTTTTAACACTAAAAAACCCAAATGTGATGTCAAAGAAGCCACACTGACTATTGGCACTGTGGAGTGAAGCACACTGACTGCTGGCACTGTAAAGTAGAGGTCACAGACTACTGGCATTGTAGAGTAGTAGAGTAGAGCACACAGACTACTGGCACTGTGGAGTAGAGCACACAGACTACTGGCACTGTAGAGTAGTAGAGTAGAGCACACAGACTACTGGCACTGTGGAGTAGAGCACACAGACTACTGGCACTGTGGAGTAGAGCACACAGACTACTGGCACTGTGGAGTAGAGCACACAGACTACTGGCACTGTAGAGTAGAGCACACAGACTACTGGCACTGTGGAGTGAAACACACTGACTGCTGACTGTAGAGTAGAATACACAGTCTTTTGGCACTGTGAAGTAGAGCACACAGACTGCTGACAACGTGAGGTAGAGCACACTGACTACTGGCACTGGAGTAGAGAACAGAGACTGCTATGACTATTGGCACTGTATAGAGGAGAGCACAATGACTTGGCACTGGAGTCAGGGCCGGCCTTAGGATAAATAGCACCCTGTGCAAGATTTGTTACTGACGCCTAGCACCAATCCCCCCCCCCCCCCAAAAAAAATCCCACCCCCTGGGCACACACAATACTCCGTTGAATGCTGTTTGCCTTCAAATCAAGTACCCCACCTGCGCTTACTGCCTTTCAGTATGTTCAGTGCGTTCTTGTATATTCAAGGCCGGCCCTGACTGGAGTAAAGCAGAATGACTGCTCGCACTGTGGAGTAGAGCACACTGACTGCTGGCACTGCAGAGTAAAATACACTGCTGGCACTGTAAAGTAAAGCACACAGACTTCTGGCACTGTGAAGTAGAGCACATGGACTGCTGGCATTGTGGAGTAAAGCACGCTGACTGCTGGCACTGTGGAGTAGGGCACACAGATTGTTAGCACTGTGGATTAGAGCACAAAGACTGCTGGCACTGGGGAGTAAAGCACACTGACTGCTGGCACTGGAGTAGAGCACACAGACTGCTGGCACTGTGGAGTAAAGCATACGGACTGCGGGCACTGGAGTAGAGCACACAGACTGCAGGCACTGTAGCGTAGAGCACACGGACTGCTGGCACTTTGGAGTAAATCACGCTGACTGCTGGCACTGTGGAATAGAGCACACAGACTGCTATCACTGTGGAGTATAGCACACTGACTGCTGGCACTGTGGAGTAAAGCATACGGACTGCTGGCACGGTGGAGTAGAGCACACAGACCACTGGCACTGTGAAGTAGAGCACATTCACTGCTGCCACTGTAGAGTAGATCACAAAGGCTACTGGCACTGTGGAGTAGAGCACACAGACTGTTGTCACTGAGGGCTGTCACTGTGGAGTAAAATACACTGTTGGCAATGCTGACACTGGAGTAAAGCACACTGACTACTGGCATTTTGGAGTAAAGCACACTGACTGCTGGCACTGTGGAGTAGAGCACACTGACTGCTAGTACTGTGGAGTAGAGCACGCAGGCTGCTTGCACTGGGGAATAGAGCACACTGACTGCTGGCACTCTGGGGTAGAGCACACTTTAGATTAGAGCATGCTGTCTACTGGCACTTTTGACTAGAGAACACAGATTTCTAGCACCTTAAAGTAGAGTACACTGACTGCTGATACTGTGGAGTAGAGCACACAGACTGCTGTCACTGTAGAGTAAAACACTAATTACTTGCACTGTGGGGTAGAGCACACATACTGCTGGCACTGTGGAGTAAAACTACTGGAATTGTGGAGTAAAATACACTGCTGGCACTGTGTAGAACACAGTGTTTTGGCACTGTGGAGTAGAGCACACAGACTGATGACAGTGTGGGGTACAGCACATAGACTGCTGACACTGGAGTAGAGCACAGAGACTGCTGACACTTTGGAGTAGATTACATAGACTATTGGCACTGTGGAGTAGAGCACACAGACTGCTGGCTCTGGAGTAGAGCACAAAGACTGCTGGCACTGGAGTAAAGAACATGACTGCTGGCACCGTGGAATGAAGC
Organism: Hymenochirus boettgeri; assembly: GCA_019447015.1. Taxonomy (NCBI): domain Eukaryota; kingdom Metazoa; phylum Chordata; class Amphibia; order Anura; family Pipidae; genus Hymenochirus; species Hymenochirus boettgeri. The sequence goes on along the minus strand of CM033469.1, from coordinate 187,989,324 downwards.
ACACCGACTGCTGGCCCCGTGAAGTAAAGCACTGTAGAGTAAAACACACTGACTACTGGCACTGTGGGGTAGAGCACACAGACTGCTGGCATTGTGGAGTAAAATACACTGCTGGCACTGTAGAGTAGAACACACACGGAGATTCAATAAAAGGTCTTATCTTTTAAAATGGTGCTAATTTTGCCCCAACCAATCAGATCTTATTTAACATTTGAAAGCTAGCATCTGATTGGTTGTGGCAAAATTAGCACCATTTTAAATGATAAGAACGTTTATTGAATAACCCCAACAGTGTTTTGACACTGTGGAGTAGAGCACACAGACTGATGACAGTGTGGGGGTAGAGCACATAAACTGCTGACACTGGAGTAGATCACATAGACTATTGGCACTGTGGAGTAGAGCACACAGACTGCTGGCTCTGGAGTAGAGCACACTGTGGATTAAAGAACATGACTGCTGGCACAGTGGAATGAAGCACACCTACTGCTGGCCCCATGAAGTAAAGCACACAGATTGCTGACACTGTGTAATAAAGCAAACTGCTGGCTCTGTGGAGTAAAGCACACTGACTGCTGGCTCTGGAGTAGAGCATACAGGCTACTTGCACTATGGAGTAGAGCACACTGACTGCTGGCACTCTGGGGTAGAGCACACTTTAGAGTAGAGCATGCTGTCTACTGGCACTTTCGACTAGAGAACACAGATTTCTAGCACCGTAGAGTACACTGACTGCTGATACTGTGGAGTAGAGCACACAGACTGCTGTCACTTTAGAGTAAAACACACTAATTGATGGCACCGTGGGGTAGAGCACACATACAGCTGGCACTGTGGAGTAAAACACTACTAGAATTGTGGAGTAAAATACACTGCTGGCACTGAGTAGAACACACAGTGTTTTGGCACTGTGGAGTAGAGCACACAGACTGATGACAGTGTGGGGGTACAGCACATAGACTGCTGACACTGGAGTAGAGCACAGAGACTGCTGACACTTTGGAGTAGATCACGTAGACTATTGGCACTGTGGAGTAGAGCACACAGACTGCTGGCTCTGGATTAGAGCACAAAGACTGCTGGCACTGAAGTAAAGAACATGACTGCTGGCACCGTGGAATGAAGCACACCGACTGCTGGCCCCGTGAAGTAAAGCACACAGGTTGCCGACACTGGAGTAAAGTAAACTGCTGGCTCTGTGGAGTAAGGCACACTGACTGTTGGCTCTGGAGTAGAGCACACAGGTTACTTTGCACTGTGGAGTAGAGCACACAAACTGCTGGCACTGTGAAATAAAGCACACTGACTGCTGGCACTGTAGAGTGTAGCACACAGACTGCTGGCACTGTGGATTAGAGCACATAGACTGCTGGCACTGGAGTAGGGTACACAGAGTGCTGGCACTGCATTAGAGTACACTGACTACTGGCACTGGATTAGAGCACACTGACTGCTGGCACTGTAGAGTAGAGCAAACACTGCTGGCACTGGAGTAGAGCACACAGACTGCTGGCACTGTAGAGTAGAACACTACTAGCAAAGTAGAGCACAGAGACTGCTGGCTCTGGAGTGGAGCACACAGACTATTTGTATTGTGAAGTAGAGCACACAGACTGCTGGCACTTTGGAGTAGAGCACACCGAGTGCTGGCACTGTAGAGCACACAGACTTCTGGCACTGAGGAGTAGAGCACACTGACTGCTGGCACTATGGAATAGAGCACACTGACTTCTTGCACTGTTGAGTAGAGCCCATGACTGCTGGCACTCATGATGACCTGGCTAGTCGAGAGAGATTGTAGTCTCAGTATGGTTTGGGAACTTTGAATAGTGTAGTGCCACCATTGTATAATTAAATAAATGTAGGTTCCAAAAATATATTGTTTGTAGGGTGTACTTGAGCTAGCAGGGTCTTAAAATCTGAAGGTTGTACAAATAGAAAGGTTGCTGATTTAAAGGTTGCTGATTTTTTTTTTTTCTTTCTGTAATTACCCTTATGCATTGCTACCTTATGGAGATGGTTTATGACCATATCTTAGTGTTATTCTATGCATGTGGAATACAGTTTTCTGCCTCAGTGCATGCAATCACTATTTTTATGTGAACCCCACTGTGCTCTGATAGCAAAATATTTTGCGGATCGCAGCACAAGCAGAGTATAAGGGCTGCACGGTGGTTCAGTGGTTAGCACGGACGCCTTGCAGCGCTGAGGTCCTGAGTTCAATTCCATCCTTAGACACATCTGCAAGGAGTTTGTTCTCCCTGTGCTTGCGTGTGTTTCCTGTGGGTACTCCAGTTTCCCCCACAATCATAAAGATATACTGATAGGTTGTATGTGTACCTAAAATGATGACAGTTGTTTTCAAAATTATTCAACCCTCAATTCTGTAAAGGGTTTTAGGGAATTCAGTGTACATTTGTAATTGTGTTCAAAATGAAATCTTACAAGGACTTTTTAAAGAACCAAATGCAACTAAATTGACATTGTTTTTGTAATACAGTATTAAATGGTTTTTTTTGTGATTTCTTCATTGACACAATTATTCAACCCCTTAAAGACTACCACTCTTAACCCTTTCCCTGCCACAGATCGTATATTCACGATCTGTGCAGTGTATACTCAAACTGCCACAGATCGTGAATATACGATCTGTGGCTTCCCCCCTCCCAAAATTTTTTTTCCCCCTGCTAGGGGCCATCGGGGGGCAGCATTCAACTGCCCCCCTAGCCCCCTCGATCCCCCCTCGGTTTGGTCTAAATCCGAGGGGGGAATCGGGAGATATCCCTACCTTTAGAGGCATCAGCTGGTCCCACGTGGAGAAGCAGAAGAGAGCCGTCTTCATTCCGGAAAGGGAGACCCCGGTGAAGCAGGAAGCTGAGTGATGTCACCGGGGTCTCCCTAAGAGAGGTAAGATGCTGCCCCTGGTGGTCCAGTGGAGGTACTGCAGCATGATCTATGGAGATCATGCTGCAGTCCCTAAGTATAGTACAAGCTGTCAAGCTGAGAGCTTTTACTATACATTTGTGAATGGAACTCAAAGTTCCATTCACAAATAGGATTTTTTCTAAGTCTTTGCTACTTAGCGAAGACTTAGAAAAAAAATGGGGACAGAGATCAAAATTTGGTGATCACTTCTGATCACCAAATTATTGATCTTTGCCAATGAATGAAAAATCACTTCCTGGAAAATGATTTCCGGGAAGTGATTTTTCCGATCGGATTTCGAATTGGAAAACGGGCATTTATGCCCGTATTCCAAGTTCGGTATCATTCCCTAAGATGATTTGATGATCATCTTTGGGAATGATCCCCCAAAAAAAGGGGAAATGCACACATAAAAAATCTTAAAGTGATACACACACCTTTTTTTTTTTTACCCTAAAACTATAAATTAGCAAAAAACTTTGTCTTCTCCAAGCTTCCCAATGTCCCCGGTGATATCGGTAAAGTAAACGCGTATCATTTATTTGTTGGATTTCAAGGAAAACTAAGCCTATTTTAGTAGGAAATTTTGCAGAGGTACCAAAAAAAGACCGTATTGATTTTTTAGGATCAATAAAGTGTGCAAAAACTTGTGTGACTCTCCGTACTTACTGGTTTTCCACTAAAAGGGGGAGTGGGGATAGGGGTGGGGGAGTGGGTTGTGGCGTTTTTTAATTTTTTCTTGTAATTGCAATTGCGCATGGATCCCATTTGAGCTAGTTGGTGGCCCCGTCTCTGTTTGCACCCACCCTTATGGCATACCGTTTGATTCAGGACATGTGGGATATTGCCGTTTAGTGGGTTTTTACTTGCCAAGTGGTTTAGGTAGGATTTCAACCATTGAGTCCTCTTATTTTATTTTATTCCACAAAATCTCCTAAAAGCACGGAGTTCTATGGATAACAGCGCCTGGAATTCTTCATGTATATACGAAAGCATGATACCACCACGTAGCTGAAGGTGTGTAGCTTCCAAAATATATAGTTTGTGGGGGGTATTTCCAAGTTGATTAGGCTGTTCAAATTACAGAACACTTTGATTTTTTTCTTGTAATTGGACTTGTGCATGCGTCCAATTTGAGCTAGTTGGTGGCCCCCGTTTCTGTTTGCACCACCCTTATGGCATACCGTTTGATTCAGGACATGGGGAGATTGCCGTTTAGTGGGTTTTTTACTTGCCGGGGGTTTAGGTAGGATTTCAACCATTGAGTCCTCTTATTTTATTTTTTTTCACAAAATCTCCTAAAAGCACGGAGTTCTATGGATAACAGCGTCTGGAATTCTTCATGTATATACGAAGCATGATACTACCACGTAGCTGAAGGTGTGTAGCTTCCAAAAATATATAGTTTGGGGGGGTATTTCCAAGTTGATTAGGCTGTTCAAATTACAGAACACTTTGATTTTTTTCTTGTAATTGGACTTGTGCATGCGTCCAATTTGAGCTAGTTGGTGGCCCCGTTTCTGTTTGCACCCACCCTTATGGCATACCATTTGATTCAGGACATGTGAGAGATTGCCGTTTAGTGGGTTTTTTACTTGCCGAGTGGGTTTAGGTAGGATTTCAACCATTGAGTCCTCTTATTTTATTTTTTTCACAAATCTCCTAAAAGCACGGAGTTCTATGGATAACAGCGCCTGGAATTCTTCATGTATATACGAAAGCATGATACCATCACGTAGCTGAAGGTGTGTAGCTTCCAAAAATATATAGTTTGTGGGGAGAATTTCCATGTTTCGGGACTGTTTTTCTTAAAAAAGTGTAGGCTGTTCAAATTACAGAGCACTTTGATTCTTCTTTGTAATTGCATTTGTGCATGCGTCCCGTTTGAGCTAGTTGGGTGGCCACGTCTCTGTGTGCATCCACGCATATGGCATACCGTTTGATTCAGAACATGTGGGAGATTGATATTTAGTGGGGGGTTTATTTGCGGGGGGCATTTCAAGTTTTTGGGGCTGTTTGAAATTACAGAGCACTTTGATATTTTTCTTGTAATTACACTGGTGCATGCGTCCCATTTGAGCTAGTTGTGGCCCACGTCCCTGTGTGCATCCACGCATATGGCATACCGTTTGATTCAGGGCATTTGGAAGATTGATAATTGACAAGTTTTTTTTTACATGACATGGAAATTTGCCATGATTTTTAACTTTGGAATTGTATTTTTATAAATTTTTTCCTGAAATCTGGTAAGAAAGCGAAATTGTACACAAAACTGCACCCACACCATTGGTGGTATGCATAAAGAATCACACCATTGTGTAGCTGAAGTGTGGTGAGTCCAGAATATATAGTTTTGGGGGGTATTTCTAATATAGAGGGGTGTTTGTCTGACAAATCTGAAAAGTTGCTGTAATTGGGCCACTGTTCATTGGCTCACTTTGTGGCTAGTTGATTCCACGTCTGCGTGTGTAACCATACATAGGGCATACCGTTTGATTCAGAACATTTGGGAGATTGATATTTGGTAACTTTTTTTACATTACTTGGGATTTTGGCATGATTTCTACCTTTGAGAGTGTTTTTTTTTAAATTTTTTAGAAAATCTGCTAAAGCTGTGAACTTCTACGAAGAACTGCGCCCACACCATTGATGGTACGAATGAACAAACTACAGAATTTCGTAGATAAAGTGTGTGGATTCGAGAAATTATGGTTTGTGGGGGGTTGTTTTGTGGGAAAAATTGCAGACTGTTCAAATTCAGATTGACTGAATATTTTTGCTGTTTCTGAGCCATTGTGCATTGTTTCACTTTGTGTCTTTTGGCTTCCACGTCCACGTGTGTAACCACACATATGGCATACCGTTTGATTCAGGACATTTGGGAGATTGATATTTAGTAACTTTTTTTTACATTCCATGAGGTTTTGGCATGATTTCTACCTTTTGAAGTTTTTTTTGTTAATTTTTTCAGACAAATGCGAACTTCTACGAAGAACTGCGTCCACACCATTGATGGTATGAATGAACAAACCACAGTGTTACATAGCTGAAGTTGTGTAGTTTCAGGAATATATAGTTTGTGGGGTTATTTCTAAGTTACGGGGGTGTTTTGTGGAAAAAACTGCAGACTGTCCGAATTCGGAATTGGCTAAATATTTTCGCTGTTTCTGACAATCGTGCATTGTCTCACTTTGTGGCTTTTCGCTTCCACGTCCGCGTGTGTAACCACACATATGGCATACCGTTTGATTCAGGACATTTGGGAGATTGATATTTAGTAACTTTTTTTTACATTCCGGGAGGTTTTGGCATGATTTCTACCTTTTGAAGTTGTTTTTTGTTCATTTTTTTCAGACAAATGCGAACTTCTATGAAGAACTGTGTCCACACCATTGATGGTATGAATGAACAACTACAGTGTTACATAGCTGAAGTGTGTAGATTTCAGGAATATATAGTTTGTGGGGGTTTTTCTAAGTTCGGGGGTGTTTTGTGGAAAAACTGCAGACTGTCTGAATTCGGAATTGGCTAAATATTTTCGCCGTTTCTGAGCCATCGTGCATTGTCTCACTTGGGCTTTTTCGCTTCCACGTCCGCGTGTGTAACCACACATATGGCATACCGTTTGATTCAGGACATTTGGGAGATTGATATTTAGTAACTTTTTTTTACATTCCATGAGGTTTTGGCATGAATTCTACCTTTTGAAGTTGTTTTTTGTTCATTTTTCAGACAAATGCGAACTTCTACGAAGAATTGCGCCCGCACCATTGATGGTATGAATGAACAAACTACAGTGTTGCATAGCTGAAGGTGTGTAGATTTCAGGAATATATAGTTTGTGGGGGTTATTTCTAAGTTACGGGGGTGTTTTGTTGAAAAAACTGCAGACTGTCCAAATTCGGAGTTGGCTAAATATTTTTGCCGTTTCTGAGCTATCGTGCATTGTCTCACTTTGTGGCTTTTCGCTTCCACGTCCGCGTGTGTAACCACACATATGGCATACCGTTTGATTCAGGACATTTGGGAGATTGATATTTGGTAACTTTTTTTTACATTTCATGGGGTTTGGCATGATTTCTACCTTTTTGAATGTTGTTTGATGTTCATTTTTTTTGAAAATCTGGTAAAAGTGCAAACTTCTACGAAGAACTGCGCCCACACCATTGATGGTATGAATGAACGAACTACAGCGTTACATAGCTGAAGGTGTGTAGATTTCAGGAATATATAGTTTGTGGGGGGTATTTCTGAGTTGGGGGGGGTGTTTTGTGGAAAAACTGCAGACTGTTCAAATACAAAACTGGCAAATTTTTTTTTGCTGCTACTGACATTTGGCACTGGTCACGCTCTGGGTTAGTTGGTAGCCATGTCTCTGGGTACACCCATGAATGTGGCATACCATTTTATTCGGGAGGGGTTAGGCTTTCATATTTGAGATGTGTTTGAACTTTCCTGCACAGTTTTTAGCTGAAATTCGCATTTGATTTTGTCTCTGATTTTACAGTTGAGGAAAAAAAGGAAAATGTGAGAAAACAACTTACAATGGGACAAAGAGCTGCGTCCGGGTATCTGCATTTTGATCGAAACTAACCTCACTCATAAAATCCTGCGGGTGTATAGTTTCTAAAAATATCTCACTTGTGGGGATATTTTAGTTAATTTGGAAGATATTCTATGTTAACTGTCAGTAGTGGTTATACATTTTAATTTGGTGTAATATTCTTTAAGGTGCAGTTTTAGTTTGGGGGGGTCTCCTGTACAGGAAAAGTGGGGTACCTACATATATCTGGTATCGTTGTACTCGGGAGTATCTGAGCTTTTAGAAACAGTAAGATTTTTGTGCGTAACCTTAAGATAACTATAAGTAAAAATGGGAAAAATCCATGAAAATTTGCAAATTTTTCATTTTTTTTACATATTTTACCCATAATTCCAGTAAAATTTCCAGAAAAGTTACAAAATTCTGTTACCATGTTAAAGTACACTTTGTGCTGAAAAAAACAATGTATAATATTCCTGATTTACTGCAAGGTAACCTACTGTAAAATTAGTCTAAAGCGATTGAGGGCAAAATCCTGAAAATTCTTCTGGCAGTTAACGCAAAAAAAAATGAAAATCTCCTGGCAGTGAAAGGGTTAAGAACAGAGGTTCATTCAAGTGTTTTCAATCGGGTATTGAAAACACTTGTGGATGTCAACGAGCAGCAATCAAGCATAATAAGCACCAATTAGGCAGATTTAAAATGACTGTGATACTTAGCTTCTTCTAGACATTTACTGGTGTGTTTACAAACATGGTGAAGTCAAGAGAATGGTCCAGGAATACAAGAGAAGTGGTGATTTCTCTTCACAGGAAGGGCAATGGCTATAAGAAGATTGCAAAGATGTTAAACATAGCAAGTGACACCATAGGAAGCATCATTTGCAATTTCAAGGCAAAGGGCACTGTTGAAACGCTACCTGGTCGTGGCAGAAAGAAGATGCTGACTTCGACTGCTGTGCGCTACCTGAAGCGCAAAGTGGAGAAAAGTCCCCGTGTGACTGCTGAGGAACTGAAAAAAGATTTGTCAGATGCGGATACTGAAGTTTCAGCTCAGACAATAAGGCACACACTGTGTAATGAAGGCCTCCATGCCAGAACTCCCAGGTGCACCCCCTTGCGGTCTCCAAAGAATAAGAAGAGTCGACTGCAGTATGCCAAAAGTCATGTGGACAAACCACAAAAGTTTTGGGATAGTGTAGACTGATGAAACAAAATTAGAACTGTTTGGGCCCATGGATCAACGCTGTTTGGAGGAGGAAGAACAAGGCCTATGAAGAAAAGAACACCTTGCCTACTGGGGTCAATCATGGTTTGGGGCTGTTTTGCTTCTGCAGGTACAGGGAAGCTAGAGTGTGTGCAAGGTACCATGAATTCTCTTCAGTACCAAGAGATATTGAAAACAAATATGATGCAGTCCGTCACAAACCTGAGGCTTGGGAGACGTTGGACCTTTCAACAGGACAATGATCCCAAGCATACCTCCAAGTCCACTAGAGCATGGTTGCAGATTAAAGGCTGGAACATTTTGGAGTGGCCATCACAGTCACCAGACTTAAATCCGATTGAGAACCTCTGGTGGGACTTAAAGAAAGCATTTGCAGCGCGGAAGCCTAAGAATGTGTCTGAACTGGAGGCTTTTGCCCATGAAGAATGGGCTAAGATACCCGTAGATTGCTGCAAGACACTTGTATCAAGCTATGCTTCACGTTTAAAATCTGTTATAACTGGAAAAGGATGTTGTACTAAGAATGAATGTCACTTGGGGGTTGAATAAATCTGATAATGATGTGAGCACAGAAAATACATTTGTGGTTATTTCATTATAAATGTTATGTTATATTTGTCTGACCTACAAGTGTCTCTTTGATTTAATTGTAAACAAGATGACTGAAATGATCAAAATCAATGTCAAACTGGCCAAAACACTCAATTTCAGTGGGGGTTGAATAATTTTGAACACTACTGTAGATTGTAAGCTCTTTGGGGCAGGGCCTGATGTGAATTGTAAAGCGCTGCGGAATATGTAGCGCTATATAAGAAATAAAATACATACATACCACAAGGGAATATGCATGCACGCTTTTTCATGAAAAAAAAAACTTCCAATTTGATTAAAAGCTGTGAATTTTGATTTAAAGGGTAACATTAAAAAGAGCACATTCCTACCTTTAATATGTCTCCAGTATCATGCTTCTAGCTGCAATCTACCCAAACCTATAGCAGTATAAAGGGTGGTCTTTCCAGGTAGAACTGTGACATTACCAGCACCATTGCTCTGAACCCTGTTTCACAGGCACTGAGCATGTGCAGTTGTATCCTACTGCTATAACATTCTTTAAAGGACAACTCCACCCTCATAAAAACATCTTTCAGAAAGAATGGCCTCTTCAAATTTGTTGATATATCATAGTTTGTCCTCTGGAATCATTACTGTAGGTCTGCTATGCTTCTGGGAGCCTCATGGAAACTGAGCAATTTAGAAACCTGTACTGAGCCTGGGCATGCTCAGAAAAGGCAGACGGGATTAACATTCAATCATTGGCTGTGATGTCAACTGTCACATCCATAACTGACATTTGCCAACTGGAAGAACCAGGAAGCAGAAACGGGAAACAGCACATTGTTCTCAGAGTTGATTTATCCCCGCAGTCCTGTTTCAAGCTGCTTTCAAGGTGCTGTTCCTCAATTGCTGCCAACCACTTGCAGTAATAGAAGCTTTTCACATATTAATTTATCTGAAGAACGCACTAAATTAATTAATATGTGAAACAGCACATTGTGCAGGATTTCAGGTTAGATTTATATATTTCACATTTCAAACTATTACAGTTTAGGGTTTTGGGGGGTGATTTACCGGTACCTGTATGTAAGTTTTAATTTTGGGTCTGGACTTGCCCTTTAAATTGTTTCAGAAAAGAGTTATTTGGGGAGGGGCTTCTTACACAGCTCATCATGTGACTGTTACACACTTCCTTGCCATCCTGACTGTAAATTTAAAGGGTATCTCCACTGTAAAAATCTACATTGGCTAATATAGTAGTTTATAGTAACATTAACACATCCCTGTAATCTCAGCTTAATCTGTCCCATATTTGTTCTGATCTGCTGCCTCTGCCAACCGGAATGCTGTACTGCCGTCTTATCCTCGTCTCTGAAATGCCCGCCTACTTGCTATCCTTCCGTTGTCGGTACGTAGTTGACCCCGCATTTGCTGCCGACGGCCAATGGGAACGTAGGCGCGACGTTCCCATGGCTGCAACTGACAACAACTGCGCTGCTGTATCCGCGCTGATGCTCGGTCTGTACAAAATGTATGTATTGGGCATGTTTATGGCAGGGACAGGGTCTGTTTATGGCAGGTCATGTTTATGACAGGGGCAGGGTCATTTGTCCTCAGGTTGTGCACAGGTTAATCTCTTGGATATATAATTTACATTTTATTTTAAAGGAACATTAACAAAATAAAATGTATTTATATAGATAATGTAGTACATTGCTATATAGTCATTGTGGGCCTTGTCAGTGCAAACATTGTATATATGCCATTGTGTGTATATGTTTACATGCATAGTAACATAGTAATTAAAGTTGAATAAAGACATACGTCCATCAAGTCCAACCTATTCACCCTCTTTTTTTTTAACCCTACCTAACAGTTGATCCAGAGGAAAGCAAAAAAAAAACCCCAGCTAAAAAGGGGGGGGGGAAATTCCTTCCTGACTCCAAACGGCAATCGGAAAGTATCCCTGGATCAACCAGATCTATATGCATTAATACCAGTAATTCTCAATATTTTTTAGTTTTAGAAACTTATCCAGGCCTTTTTTAAAACTATTCAATGAACTTGCCATTACCACTTCTGCTGAAAGACAGTTCCACATTTTCACCATTCTCACTGTAAAGAAACCTTTCCTAACCTGAAGATGAAACTTCTTTTCTTCCAACCTTAAAGGATGTCCAAGTCCTCTGATATGACCTATTAGTAAACAATGCACCAGAGAGTTCATTGTATGGCCCATTAATATATTTGTATAAGGTTATCACGTCCCCACGCAAATGTTGCTTCTCCAATGTAAACAGCCCTAACTTTTCTAATCTGACTGCATATTCAAGCCCCTCCATTCACCTTATTAATTTAGTTGCCCTTCTCTGAACTGCCTCAATTTCCAAGATGTTCCTTTTGTATATGGTATTCCAAAACTGCACCGTATATTCCAAATGAGGCCTTACCAGTGCCTTGTAAAGAGGGAGAATAATATTTTTCTCTCTTGAATCTATTCCCCTCTTTATACAAGAGAATATCTTGCTAGCTCTAGCCGTTGCTACCTGGCATCGTTTGCTATAGCTAAGTCTGTTATCTACCAGAACCCCCAAATCTTTTTCAATTACAGATGCACTTAACACAGAGTTGTTTATGGTGTAGGTGGCACAGGAATTTGTTAAATCCTAAATGCATTACCTTACATTTATCAACATTGAATCTCATCTGCCATTCTGCTGCCCATTTTGATAATCTATCTAGGTCTGCTTGCAGCACTTGCACATCATTTGAAGTTTCCAAAGCTCTGCATAGTTTAGTGTCATCAGCAAACACTGAGACCTTGCTCTCAATGCCCCCTTCTAGTCATTTATAAACAGATTAAACAGAAGCGGCCCCAGTACAGAACCCTGAGGCACTCCGCTTAGAACTTTAGCCCACATAGATGTAGCTCCATTAACCGCCACTGTTTGCAATCCAATAACCAGTTCTCTATCTATCAACAAATGTTTTCTTCAAGGCCAACAGTCCTCAGTTTATACATTAGTCACCTATGTGGCACAGTATCAAAAGCTTTCGCAAAATCCAAGTATACCACATCCACTGCTGTGCCTGAATCTAGCTTCTTACTCGCTTCTTCAGAAAAACCAATTAAATTTGTCTGGCATGATCTATTTCTCATAAAGCCATGCTGACTACTACTAATAAGATGAGCTCTGGAGACAAAGTCAAGGATATGATCCCATAACAAAGTTTCCAGCACCTTCCCTACCACTGATGTTAGGCTTACAGGTCTATAGTTACCAGGCTGTGAACGACTACCTTTTTTGAATATTGGTATTACATTGGCATTTTTCCAATACAGCAGCACATCCCCAGACCAAAGCGAATCTGAAAAGATGAGAAACAGTGGTCTAGATAGAACTGAACTAAGCTCTTTTGATATTCAAGGATGCAATCCATCTGGTCCTGGAGCTCTATTGATATTAACTTTGTCTAATTGTTTCCGTACCATGTCCTGTTAGCCAATGTGAATATTCTTCATTTCTTCCCTGCATATTATTACAATCCCTGCTATAAGGACAAGGATTCTCAACAGTAAAAACCGATGTAAAAAAACGGTTTAGCGGATTAGCCTTTTCGGCATCCTCTACAACCACCCTAGCCCCATTATTTAATGGTCCCACATTCTCAGTCCTCATCTTTTTACCATTTATATACTTCAACATTTTGGGGTCGGACTTTCTTTGTTTGGCAATCCGTATTTCATTTTCTATTTTAGCTAGTTTAATTGCTTTCTTGCACTCTTTATTACAGCTTTTCCAAGCTTCAAAATTTTAAAAGCCTTTTTCTTTTTTTCCATTTCCCTTTTTACCTGAACATTAAGCCATGCAGGAGTGGACCTCATTTTTTTACACTTGTTATCTTAAGGTACAGATTTAGAAATGTAATAGTTTAATATCCCTTTAAAAGTGGTCCACATCTGCTCTGTATCTTTACCTAGAAACAATTCCCCCAGTCTATGAGCAGGAGCGATTCCTTTAACAGCATAAAATTAGCTTTCCTAAAGCTGAAAGTTTTTGTTAAGCCAGTGCACTTTAGTTTTTTGCAACCTATATTAAATGACACTATACCATGGTCACTGTTCCCTAAGCTTCCCATTACTTTCATCTCCAAAATGAGCTCAGGGCTATTAGATATCACCAGATCCAACAACGCATTCTGTCTAGTAGGAACTTCTACTATCTGTGAAAGAAAATGCTCATATAGGAAATTTAAGAACTTTATACCTTTTGAGGTGCTGGCAGTTCCCTTACTCCAATCTATGTCAGGGTAGTTAAAATCCCCCATAAACAGAACATGCCCCATACCAGCAGGCTTTGCCAACTGCATATGGAGATTTATTTCCACCTCCTCCCCGGCATTTGGTGGCTTATAACTTACTCCAACAATTAATTTACCTACCTTCTTGTTTCCTGTACACAGTTCCACCCATATTGTTTCTGCCGTATCGTTTACTCCCCCATCTATTCCATCTTTTAAATTTGGCTTCAATTCCTGTTTAACATACATACATACTCCTCCTCCTTTCTTATTAACTCTGTCATGTCTAAATAAGGGGTATCCTTCAATATTTACTGTCCAGTCGTGTGAATCATTAAGCCATGATTCTGTTATACCAATTACATCATACCTTTCCTTTAAAGCTATTATTTCAAGTTCCCCAGTTTTTCCAGCCAGAGTTCTAGCATTTGTAAACATACATTTTAGATTATCAATTGATTTACTTCCATACATGGTCGTACATGTCTCCTTATCCTCTATGCTCCCCCCTCCCCCATTGTGTTAATAGCCCCCTGATCCCTAACTTCTCTATCTACCCCTTTGTAGTTCAACATACCCTCCCCCCATACCTAGTTTAAAATCTCCTCCAACCCCCTAACCATCTTCTCCCCCAAAACTGCTGCACCATCACCATTGAGGTGCAATCTCGACCAACTGGGGAGAAGCGCCCCTATCCTTCCGTCCACCTACTTCCCTGGTGAACCTTACAAATCTATCTTCTTTTACCACCTTATCTGCCCCGTCTCCACCCTCCAGTTTACTGGCCCCTGCCAGTACCTGCATTTCCCCCAGGTTTGCCAAGCCATGCAATGCTGCAAGTTTCCCCTTTAGATTCTGGACCTCAGATTCCAAATGGGCAACCCACTCACATCTGACACATACATAGGTCCCTTGGGGCGACTGCTCCAAGATCCCATACATGCGCCAGGATGCACATTGCGTGGCCCCAACAAAACTGTCCATACAGAAATACACAGCAACAGCAATACACACCAACAGCAATACACACCTACAGCAATAGACACCAACACACATCAACAGCATGATCGCACATATAATCTATTTTTACTGTTTAGTTTCTTCATATAAATATTCAACATTAATTAAAATAATTAAATCTACTTAATTATACACTATACATTCATTTTTTATAACATATATTAGTGTACTTTGTGTACATTTTGTATACATGACTATGCATGTATACAATTAAGATTTATATATTTCATTTATATTGATTGACAATACATTTTTTATTTTAATATTTATAACTTCTACAGTAATGAATTTTATAAATTAATCCAAATGAAATTATTTTTAATTCATTGTATTTTTTAACTGCATGACCAAATTTTTTTTTCATTTATGTTTGTGTATTTTATTTGTATGTGTATATATGATTTTTATTATATTTGGTGTGTGTGTTTTTATGACAGTTTATATCATTGATTATTATTATTTATATCTATTAGTGATTTTTAAAAAATATTGTAATATGTTTGATATGTGCTACTTATATCATATGTGTTTTAGAAATACAATTTTGGTAGGCTACATAGATTAGTTCATATAAAAGTTCCAATACTATATTATTATTTAAATGATAGATGGGCATTTCAGGTAGGGTATAACGTAGGTTACTATGTCACTGTCAGACAGGCATTTTTTGGGTAGGGTACAAAGGTTGTACTAGATAGACATATGTCTTTATTCAACCTCAAAAAATATGTTAATATGTAACTGCTAGATGGGCATTTCGGGAAGGGTATAAATGTTGGAGTGGATGGCCGTATTTATTTATACAACCTCTAATATTAAGCTGTATGTTACTAGGTAACTGTTAGATGGACATTTTGGATAAGGTACGAAGGTAGAACAGGATGGACAAAAGTCTTTATGCCACCAACAATACTATGTAACTGTTAGACGGGTATTATGGGTACAAAGGTTATACTATATGCACGTATGTCTTTATACCACCTCCAATATTATGTTCCTTTGCAACTGTTATTATGGGTAGGGTACAAAGGTTGTACAAGATGGACGTATATCTTTAAACAACCTCTAATAATATGTTACTATGTAACTGTTAGACAGACATTATGGGTAGGGTTCAATGGTTGTACTAGATTTTAACTGTTAGACGTTCATTTCGGGTAGGGTATTAAGGTTGGTATAGATGGGCTTATGTCATTATCCAACATCCAATATTAACTAATACATAACTATGTAACTGTTAGATGGACATTTCAAGTAGGGTATTAGGTTTGGATAGGAGGGATGTATTAAAATTTCCCTCACCCGTGACAGAGGGGAGTCTGCCACGCCCAAGGGTAAAACACACTCCCAATCGTTCTCCCTATGATGTGTATAGGGGGGAACACTCGGGACTGTGTGTATCCAGATCTTTGAAAAATGACAGACAGGATCTTGCATATCTGGTCTATCATTCTAAGGTATAAATGTTGGACAAGATGGACATGTGTCTTCATAAAAACTCCAATATTATGCTATACGTTATTATGTAACTGTTAGATGGGCACTCCCCCCTGCAATACAGCTTGTGACACTCCCAGCATCCCCTCTGAAATACACCTTCTGTCTCCCAGCACTCCCCCCCGCAATACAGCTAGTGACACTCCCAGCATCCCCACTGAAATACAACTTCCATCACCATTCCAAACACCAACCCCCCAAATTTGGTTCCTATAAATTGTAATTCTTTTGCAATTGTAAAAAAACAATCCTCCTTACATAAAGCTGTGTGGCTGAACCATATAACTTCCTGTGTCTTTCCCTGCACTCAGCTGTGAATAGATTGTGCAGAGACAGGGAGAAAAGGCTTTGTTTACATCAGGCATCACTGAGGTCAAGTGGGCGTGGCAGAAAACATAAATATGCATGTGATGATGCAGATTGACTGACAGCCTGCCCAGCACAGTAGCAGACACATCCCCAGGAGCTACACAGCTTGCAGAGGCTGCTGCAAAGGAACAGAGGTAATTTTTGAAGAAAAAAAAAAGGTAGGGTTGGGGGAAGGTGTACTTTCAGATAGGGAAAAAAAAAAGGTTTTCCATCAGTGGAGATACCCTTTAAAAGCCTATAACTTGGAAACCATAGAAGCTAGAGACCTCATTTGTAGCTTGTTTGAGGTATAAGAACTCTTTTAGATCTTTTAGACTCTTGTTTGGAGACCACAGTTACCCTTTAAAACTTGCCCTACGTAATGGTCATAAGGGCTTGTAGATTTAATTTTTTCTCCTGGAAAGCGTTAAACCATATATAAAAATGCTCATTCTACCAATTTACAGACTGCAAAGTAAGCTAACTAGAAAGCATTTTGACCATCTTTTACTTCATCAGTTCTTATAGGTACACTTTTGTATAGGGATTTTGTAAAATTTTAGTCAGGTTTATGATTAACTAATTATGCTAAACAGATGCTAATGAGCATAATTTCCATATGTAGATTAAAGACTCATACACATGTCTTATTTGACGCTCAACCCACAAGTTCATGCAAATGTGTAAAGAAGTCCGTTTTGGGCGATAATCACAAGTGTGTTTGCGTTCCCTTGGGCGGTGTTTGACAATCGGCAATAAATACGCGCAATTATTGACCTAGACATCGACCTAGCCATTCATCGTGCATGTCTTGTGCTTGGGGGTTGTTTGTTAGGCATCCTATCTGACGCATGTACGGACCTTAAAAGGGAAGTTCAGTGCAAATACATGTACATTTCAGAAAAAAGAGCAGTATTTTTTTCATCCTAATGACCTTAACCTGCCCATTCAGCATTTTGTCTGTGTATAAATAAATGCAACCGAAATACTGACTGTTTGCAGGACCCCTAATATAGACATTATAGTCTTGCCCTTGACCCAGCACCTGGGTTGATTCAGATGCTCAGTAGAGATCTGAACATGTATGACCCATGCAACAGCCAATCAGTAGAAATGACTGTTAGGGACATTCCAAGGAAGTGGTGTTATCCTGGGAAGAAGAAGGACCGTTAGAACCTGAAATGTCAGCTCACTAATGTCAACAGCAGGGAACAGCAAAGGGTATGAAATCAACTGATTTGTCAAAATGGAAGAGAATATGTAGAATAACGAAGAAGGCCTTACACAAACTAACAATTTAACAAATATTGATAATTTCCACTAAGCTATCCCTTTAACTGAAGGCAAAACTGAAGACCAGTTAATGTGATGGGTCATACACCCTGGCAAGACTTAACAAGACAAAAGGTCCATTAGGGCAGTTATATTTCGGAACCAAACATGATTGAAAATGCTTATGTAGAAAGTGCCCAAAACGTGCAGCCTTTGCCATTGCACATAGAGTGACATCACTTACTCTACAGTACTATTCAGTGGCTTAAAACAGACTTCTACACTCAATTTACCTGCTTTTACTGCACTGTTTTAACCATATACATTAAATACCTTGTGGATAGGATAAATATGGGGGAATCTTCTAATTAAATATAACAGAAACAACATATTCAAGTAAATGTTCATTTATTACACAGGTAAATCTAGAATTATTCCATAACCTCAATGAGTCTCAAATAAACAGCACCAGAAATAGGACTAAATATCCCATTTAAAGTTGACAATTATTTGTTTTTACTTGAGCTCTGGGGCAATGGAAAAAACTGTTAAGATAGGGATGCGTTGGTCATGAATAAATATATAAGAAGCAAAAACTAAAAAAAAAAAAAAATCACGTCTTCACTTGTTGAGCCAAATCCTACTGCACATATTAGAAATACCATAATTTAGTAAATAATTGGGCCATGCAAACAAAGAACAATTTCATTGGTTCTTTTGTGGCAGATAAAAGGCAAAACAAGCATAGTAAACAGAAACGTAGTTTGATCAAAAGTAAAAAAAAAAAAGAGATCCAAAGGTATAACTGCTGTAGCCTACAGCATACCAACTCTGGGTAATCTTTATACTTGCTTGTAACCAGAAATGTAGACAATATCCTTGCCATTTCCCTACAGAGTATCTAAAGTGGATTGGATACAGAATATACATTTTTTTTGTCCATTTTAGAGACAAAAGTGTATAGAGAGTCACCCCTACCACTAACTAAATGCTGATTATATCAATTTAGTAGTAGAAACCATGAATTAGAGGACACTTATTTTAGGATACCAACATTTGGTAATTTGAACAAGATGCACCTCAAACAGTGGTATTCTAAGATCGATTTCTGTACACCAATATCTTGTACAATACTGTTTTAAGTGCTAAATACATAAATACATCCTCAAGCAAGAAAAAGTCATCTAGCAATGTCAAAAAGAAAAAGGGGAATTTCAAATGTACTTCAGTTTTGCGATTGCAAAGAAAAAAAATGTATTTTTTTAATGGCAGCTTTCATGTTCAGCAAACATACACACATGTTAAACTGAAACACTGATTCTGTTCTCAAATTGCAATGCACACTATTTTGCAGGACAATATAGGATCATCACACGTCAGTTTTTTGAATGTATGCAGAGAAATATGATTTGGCACAACACAGTAATGTTGTCTTCATCATAATGTACTGCATAAACATTAGGGGCTGACTAAAACCAAAAGCAGTAAGTGTGCATTTAATCGAGAACAGGGCTCTAGCAGTACAACAGACAATACACCATTATTTAATTCCATGCTGGTTGTTAAAGAAGCAGTCAGCATCTCATCTGAAGGTAGGAAGAGAGAAGCAGCTCAGGAGGGCAGAAGTCTCTGTGTCTGTTTATCACACGCACCTGACGCTTGCCTTTAAAGTTTGAACCTAAAAGAAGGAGGGAGTAAAAAAAATCAAAAAACATTTTATACTAAGTGGGTATAAAACCAAAACACAAAATATGCAAGATATAATACATATAATTTATAAATAAATAACTTGGGTGGTTTATTACATGGCATCCAAGATTTCAATTCAGCATTCAAGTACCAGACACCTGAGCGCATGCACACATACGACGAACAGCCATTTCGGGTGAAAATCGCACTTGTTTATGCGTTCGGTCAGGCGTTGTTTGTATATCTGCCATACTGAATGCATGCACACGTGAGACTATTGGCCAAAATGGTTACGGGTGTCTTGCGCTCGGGGGACATTTGTTGGGTGTCCAGTCAGATGTGTGTACAGCCCTTAAGAGTTACAGATATAATATACATAACTTAATTTTACAGCATTCTTATACTTTAAGTTTAGTTGGAAGCTGCAGCTTGGCATTCCACCCTCCCCCCATGCCCCTCCAGAGCCTACCTTTTGCAGCTTCAAAGTTGCGTACATCTTGAATCTGGATAGTTAGATGTGTTGCTCCGCCCCTCTAAGATTAGCGCAAGTATTCCCTTTTGAGACTAATGCAGCAGGAGGAAGCAGCAAATATTGGAGCTCAGTGGCGTCGCTATTTTAAAACATTCGGGGCACGTGACCCGGATATTCGGCAAAGTGCCCCGAATGTTTTAACTGCCTGTGCCTTTTGGAAGTGCCCCGAACCTTCTGTAAAGTTCCGGACTTCCCGGCGGCACGTCGCATACGCCAGCACGATGACGTCAATCGCACCCCGGCGTGGAGGAATACAGGCAGCCTAGGTGCTTCCCACTACACTTACTTGCCCACTAAACTGTCTAAAAGAGCGAGAGACAGAGAAACAGGGGGAGGAGATAGATACATAGATGTATATAGATGATAGATTGATAGACAGAGTTAGATTAATACACAGTTAGATACAGATAGATAGACAGACAGGTAGGTTGATAGACAGATAACAAATAGAGACAGACAGATAGGTAGGTAGATAGACAGAGTTATACAGTTATATAGATAGATGCACAGAGTTAGATAGACACACAGAGATAGATAGATAGATAGATAGATAGATAGATGTACAGAGAGAGAGAGGGACAGATAGAGATAGATAGGGGCAGAGGTCCATGTAGAAGGTACAAGTGGGTCTCCCTGGCCAAAGGTGTGGGCAAGCATCTGACTACAGATTTCACCTTAATAAACCATTATATTGCACGGCACTCCGATTGTGTGTTCCAGTTTGTGCAGCGGCACCATCTATTTGTTTTCCTGAAGCATCTGACTACAACAGTAAGTTTAAAATAACCAGATTGCTACCAGTGTATAATGAAATTGCCAATTTACTGTGCCGTCTGTCTATTTCTCTGTCTTTTTGTCTGTTTATCACTATCTGGCTGTGTATCTTTTGTGTTTATCTATCAGTCTGTCTGTGTCTTTTTGTCTGTCTCAATTAAGTAGCTAGTGTGTGTGGCTTAATTGGGCGGAGAAAGGGATGTGGCCTAAAATTTGGCATCGCACGACACATAGAGTGCCCCTGATCTTCTTAGACCCTAGAGACAATCCTGGCAGAGCTAAACATCCAACTATTCAGATTCAAGATGTCCGCAACTTTGAAGCTGCAAAGGTAGGCTCTGGAGGGGCATAGGGGGAAAAAAATGGCAACAGCTTTTTTAAAGTTGCAGCTTCTGACTAAACTGAACTTTTTTTTTTACAGCATACTTATCCTTTAACCATTATTTCTTACTTCTATTTAACTTAAAATGCCCTACAATGTTGATGTTTATCAGTCTTTTAAACAATCCCGTATTATTTCAAACAAACACTTTCCCAGCACAGCTTCTCTTACTGGCAGATATCAAATCCATGTACTGGCAAACAGCATGCAGCAGGAGGCGCTGGTAGCTGCAAAAGAACATTAAAGGCAAATAAGAATCCAATAAAAGACCATTAGCATTAAGTATATTTCTACACTATACAAGAGGGTATGCATGCATGTACTGATAAAAAGGAAGTAATAGTAAAATAGTCCAATAATGAGATTACACATGTTTTAGATTACCACCATGTCAAAAAAAAAAGTGTAAACATTTTGTACTGCAGCACATGAAACACATGGTAACGAAATAATGGGTCTACAACTACAAACAAAAATGTTACACTATAGTTTTATAGTTGGCTATTTCAATTAGAAAGGATGATTACTAGTGTAAAAGCTGGAAAGTGCCATACCCGTTTTCCATCATTGAAACATATATAGCTTCAGGGCTTACAGAGAAGAACGAGAGCATCTCCTCCTCCAAGCACTCTAAAGTCCCCTGAAAGAGAAGATTTATAGTCATCAAAAACACCCCCATGTTTCCACTGGACCATCTGTACTTAAACATGTAGTGAACAGAGGTGTCTTTGGACATCACTACAGGAAAAGCTTACAACAATCTTTTATTAAAATACCAATAACGTCTATAAGAAAATTATAATTACTAAATTAAGGCTAGATTTACAAATTATAAAGAAGCTTAGGGGTGAGGTTATCATGCAGCTGATGATGCTCTGTCCCTGCAGTAAAATACAAGTGGGCATGATCAAGCCAGGGGCTTCCTGGTCATGTCCCAGATTTCTGTGTAAGCAGGAAGCATCACAATTTATACTGCTGTAATTTGGATAGAGTGCAAGAAGAAAAATGATGCTGGAGTGATTTAAAAGTAGTGAGCTCTTTTTACAATACTTGTATTGAGACTGCAATTCCCAGCATTGTCTGCTGCTTTAGGCTTTAAGGGTATATTCACTAGTAAAATAATTTTCTTCTACAGGAGGTAAAAGCTGTCTTAACATACACTCTTCAATAAAACCTGCAGGAGTCAGAACAAAAAATTTAGAACTTACCCGATATCTTGCTACTCCGCCGCATCCTATGACAGGTCACGATGGACTATGTAGTCTATGCGCATGCTTATACTTACCTTTACCAAAATGCTTCTAACATAACTTGCACAGCCCAATTTCTCACTGGCTGGTAGATTTAGATTATTGGTACAGCAGCAGAGGTGGCTTCTCTGCAGCTCTGGAAAAATGGCAGTCAGCTATTGGCCGTAGTAAGAAGAAATCAAATTCAACTTACCGAGATTTCTGTTCCCCAATTACTTTCATGCAGCAGTTACCAAACAAATCCCCTCCTACTGCTGGCTAATTGGACAGGAAGAAAAAGCTGAAAACAAAAGAAGGGAAGTGTTTTGTTTTGACTGCTGCCATAAAATAGATTGGGAAAGGGAGAAGTGTGATGCACAGGCCAACTATCTAACCTGCTAAGGAAGGGTAATAGGGGATATGTAAATAATGAAAACAAAAAAGCAGAGTAAAGTATCCCCCTCCCATATATTACCCTAGCTTAAAGGTGCATCAGTTACACAGTGACATTGAGTTAAAATTATAAACTTTATTGGATATGCAATAAAATATATGAAAAAACACACACATTATTAAAATGTTAGATAAAGTAGGAACCATCCAGTATATAGCCAAAATGACAATGTCTGTGGGTAGAGATAACAAGATATTCGTTAAACTCCCACACTAGGTATAGAACTAGTAGAGTATATATAAATGGGGGTAGGATATATTATAGTAATATTAAATCCCCCCCAGAAATTGAAACATAGTCCTAGAATCCCTAGGGCACTCAGTGCTCCTACTAGTTCAAAAGATAGGGAAATCCCTGGTCTAGGTCCCTATGGTTCCGCTAAGAAGGAAAGAGAAAACCCGAATCCCAGTATCTGTGAAAAAGCAGAGAGGCTTCTGGTACCAAATATGGTGTAAAAAGAAAGGTTGCCTGTATTACATCTTGAGGAGGGTCAGGCAGCCAGGAGTATGCAGTGGGATCAGGCTGAGAAAACAGTTTAAAAATATCGAAAAGAAAACCCCTGACGCGTTTCGTCCCTCACACAGGGACTTATTCATAGCTGGGCCCAGGGATTTCCCTATCATTTGAACTAGTAGGAGCACTGAGTGCCCTAGGGATTCTAGGACTATGTTTCAATTTCTGAGGGGGATTTAATATTACTAGAATACATAAGTGTGATATTTTATAATGGGAGCTGCAGTGGTATATATCCTTATAAAAATCACTCTGCTATGTCACTAAGTAACTCATTTCTTATATTTGCCATATCCCACTACTCCGCGCATTCCAATGTTCATGCCTGGACAATGACTCAGCGTTTTTTGCAGTGTTAACTTCACTAACGAAACCTGCTGGAGTTGCTTCCTGTCACTGCATAACCAATGTCTCCCTCCGCCACAAATATTTGTTTAACCGCATAGATGCTGGGCTGGGATGTTCCTTTCTACTGGGTTTAAGTTACAGATGGTAGCTTGGGGGTTTAAATTAAGGTGGGAATAGGGACAAGGCTAGATTTTAAAATGTGAATTCTTATGTATTATAAGAAATAATGCGCTCCTTCACATTATAATATAAGGACATTACGCCACCTCGGAGTTTCCTGCCCTGTATAAAAGCACTCGGCCTACGGCCTCGTGCTTCTATATGGTCAGGGAACTCCTCGGTGGCGTAATATCTTTATATTATACTGTAAGGGGCGCATTATCCCTTATATAATATATCCTACCCCCATTTATATATACTCTACTAGTTCTATACCTAGTGTGGGAGTTTAACGAATATCTTGTTATCGCTACCCACAGACATTCTTTTGGCTATATACTGGAGGGTTCCTACTTTATCTAACATTTTAATAATGTGTGTTTTTTCATATATTTTAATGCATATCCAATAAAGTTTATAATTTTAATTCAATGTCACTGTGTAACTGATGCACCTTTAAGCTAGGGTAATATATGTGAGGGGGATACTTTACTCTGCTTTTTTGTTTTCATAAAATAGACTGGGAAACCGAAATATTGGTAAATTTAATTTCATTTTTCCCCCAGGTGACAATGGCAGCCAAACAGATTATACCAAAGCAACATTATTTGTCAAGAATATGCTGAACATATATCTCTAAATACTTTAATTAAATCAGACACCACAGAATGTAAAACATTTTTGCCAAATTATGCTTCTTGATTCATCATCACCTCCATCTTAAAGTGCTCAATAAAGATTTTAGCTGATGCCAACAAGAGATGGCCGGATCACGGATCCAAACCCGGTTTTGCGGAGGATATCCAAGATCCACGGATCTCGGCGAATTTCCAGATTTCCGCTCAAAATTTTTCAAAAATCCTCTAATGTTCAATAATCCCAGAACAGCCGAATTCGAGTATCCTCGAACGTTTGAGGGGTCCTGCGGCTCAACCCGGGTCCTTAGAAGGACCACTGTGGCCCTTAAAAGGGCCTTTTGGGACTTAAGGGGTCCTGCAGCTTGAAATCAGCCCCCCATTCCCAGCACTTATAAGTGCCCTTGTGGCCCTTAGAAGGGCCCCTATAGCACTGACAAGTGCCTTTTGGGCTTAAGGGTCCCACAGCTCAAAAACGGGCCCCCCTTCCCCAGAACTTATAAGTGCCCCTTGGAAGGGCCCTTTTGGCACTGACAAGTGCCTTTTGGGGCTTAAGGGGTCCCGCAGCTCCCCGGCACTTAGACGGGCCCTTTTATTATTTTTTTTTTCAAATATGATTGGTTAATGTGTGATCACATGATTGCAAGCATTGAAATATTAACCAATTAGTTGGATATGGTTCTTCAGCAAACCTATATAAAGAGGTGCAAACCCCCGCAGAGTTAAGAAGTCATTACAGTAGAAAGAAGGAAGAAAGAAAGAAAGAAAGAAAGACTTCGGACACGCCACAAGGACTCTAAAAGCCAATGGGGTCCTAGTTTCGAGCTGCAGGACCCCCCAAAAAAGTCACTTTTCAGTGCCACTAGGGCACTTCTAAGTGCTGGGGAGGGGGGTCCCGGTTCAAGCTGCAGAACCCCTTGGTTCTTCTAAGGGACCGTGTTGAGCCGCAGGACCCCCCCCCATGTCACAAAGGTCACAGAGCTTTCAGCCGTTCGGCTCGAACATTTGAAGATTTTTTCAGTTTTAAGAGGATTAACGAAAAGGGCCCAAGGAAAAACGGAGGTAAACGTGCATGTGTGCTACTTTCGTTTTTTTACAATTCTTGCAGCAGGGACCATTTCCCAGGTCCCAGAGCCATTTACAGTAAGTTACCACTGCTATTTTTCCTTATATTTAGGCGGATATGTGCAGATTTTTGTCTCCCATCGACTGTTTTTTTTTCCATGAAATTTCACATTTTTTTTGAAAATCCGCATGCGGATTTTAGCAGTTTCGTCTATCTCGAATGCCCACTTTACAAGTCCTGCAAGTAATTTCCACTGGGACATGGTCTGGACCACCAACGAACAAGATATCCCTCTGGTTGACTGTGCTTTTTCCGGGATCTTTAAGCCTCTCTGATATGCTTTATGTATACATGCGACAATCCAACAACTGATTGTTTTTTTGGCCCCTCTGACTATTAAAAGATGTTCCTCATTTGTTCTTTCTAAATAAATTTTGATTACTCGAACTAGATCCAGGGTATGTAACTTCTCAGTCAGATTCTTTGGTTCCAGACAAAAAAATGCAAATATCACCTCTAGATCTACATTAATATTGGATCTAAGTTAGGTAAAAATGTAAAGGTTTTTCATTAATAAGGCTCCAATTTCACCTACCCTGCCTGCCAATGTAACTGCAATGAAAAAAGCGAACTTCAATGTTGGTAACCAACCTGTTCTGTGTACTTCAGTTCCAAGCATTCCTGAGGCCAACAAACATTCACCATCGGCCTAGGGATCGATCTGACTGGACAGAAAATTTCCCTCAGCCGTGGTTGGGCCCTGTACTGAAGTATAGGGAGAAGGCCATGGCTTAAAAAAATGTGTCAGTCTACTTTAAATACGGAAAACATTCAGGATTGTGTGTAGGGTGAACTTTAAAAGATGATGGACAAATTCTTTAAGCTTCTGTCTTTAAAGATCTTTGCTGATGGAGGGCCTAAGCCTGGGTACACACCAGCAGAATTTTGTCCCTACTGAGCATTTGCTACTAGCGAGGGCTCAGCTGGGACAAATGACTGTCAATCACGGAAATATGTGGCCGATAGTTCTCGCGGTCCCATAGGGAACCACACGATTGGCCGTGATTTACCAACAGGCCCAAATGCTCATTCGGATGACACAGGTGACCAAGCTCAGTTGTGGCCGATAAGCTTGGTTATTTACATAAGAGGGCTCAGCACAGCAATAGATCTCACCAGAATGAATGACCAAAAAAATTTCCCACAGTGAACTAGTCCTTTAATGTATTGATTGAAGCCCGGGAGGTTAAGAACCTGTGCCTTACCTCCCATTCTTCAATCAATAGCTCAGGACCCGGGAACGAAAATTCAAGAAACTTACCTTTTGCGCGATCCACCGCGGCTACAGTGACAGGTCCTGACTGCTTCCTGGTTCTGTACAGGAATCCCGGATCCTGAGCTATTGATTGAAGAACGGGAGGTAAACCATAGCTTCTTTAAACGTAACAGTAATAGAAGACTTACTAGACCCTACAACTCGCACAATATATTTCACTACATCAGCCTCTCAAAAGAAAGTTCCAAACCATATGTTCTACTCCTACCTACAAATATACGTCATTATCCCTTATATTATATAAATAAATGTATAAATTCATGGGGAATACATTGGGTTTTTCGGAGGTACTATGTTGGTGGGGGTGGGTAAAAGTAATATACATAGGGACAGTGTTTATGTTTAAGCACTAAATAAATAGTTATACCAATTTTAACAAATATGTAGTAATGACATTAAAGTATATAGAAATGTAAATAAGGCAAAATATATAAAGAAATTAAAGTACTTAGTAGTCCCCACTCCTGTTTTGTAAAATGGACTGTTAAGCCACACCCCAGGAAGTTTTATAGAGAGGCAATGGAAGCTTACAAAGGAACATATTTCTCACTTCCCTTTTAGTGTTGTATCCAATGGTGTGCTTAACATAAGATTGGCAAGCAGTGTTAGCAAATCAAAACATTTTCTGAGTGTTAGTAGGGAAGTAGGAAGTTATTAGGAAGTTGCAAGACTTATATGTCACTTCCTTTGTAAAACATGTGATAGTCTTAGCAAAAACATTCTTCTCAATCTCACATAACTCCACCCCACCCTCCCCTCTCAATAGACAAAAAGGAGAGCTGCTGTTTGCTGGACAGTAACAGATATTTATAGATCAGGGATAGGCAACCAGTAGTGCTTGCAGAGGAATGCTGGGAGTTGTAGTTTGAATTCCCTAACTACAGAGTTTGTAGAGGAATGCTGGGAGTTGTAGTTTGAATTTCCTAACTACAGAGTGCTTGTAGAGGAATGCTGGGAGTTGTAGTTTGAATTCCCTAACTAAAGAGTGCTTGTAGAGGAACGCTGGGAGTTGTAGTTTTCAAACATGTGGAGATCTACTGGTTGCTTATCCCTGCTCTATATGATAGGGAGACTGAAAGGAAAACATCTCCATGCCCATTTCTCTGAGACAATGAAGTGAGTTTGTTAATGGTTTATTACATTATTTAAGCAATAGACCCCATAGAAGCCATGAACCCAGACATCCCACCCTGCCAAAACTCTTTTCGGGGGGGCACCCTCACATTTCAGGGAGGGCACCCACACATTTCAGGAAGGATACCCACCACCTAAAGCCCCACCCCAAGATTAACACATAATCCATGCATACAGACACACACATGTATACAGACAGACACTCTTGCACACAAAACACATGCATCTCAACAGGCACACGCTCATAAAAACAGTCACACACACATGCATACAACAAGTCATGTCACTATTAAGTGTTTTTGTCACATGTTAACTGCTAAAAGACTCTGACATCATTGTGCTCCCTCACTCCAATTCATAACAACATATTTCAGGGAGATTGTGTATTATTTCAGGGAGTCAGGGATCTGTC
The DNA here is from genome assembly GCA_019447015.1 of Hymenochirus boettgeri. Classification (NCBI taxonomy): domain Eukaryota; kingdom Metazoa; phylum Chordata; class Amphibia; order Anura; family Pipidae; genus Hymenochirus; species Hymenochirus boettgeri. The sequence goes on along the minus strand of CM033469.1, from coordinate 187,960,972 downwards.
GTTAAAATCAGGGAGACTCCCTGAACTTCAGAGGGAGGTGGGATGCCTGTGAACCTGTGTCATGAACTGATAAAATGTAATAAGAACAATAACAAAACATGACAGTCTGGGTTCTTTATAGGACCTCACATTGACCAATAGTGATCCCTCTCTAACACATTGACCAATAGTGATCCCTCTCTAACACATTGACCAATAGTGATCCCTCTCTAACACATTGACCAATAGTGATTCCTCTCTAACACATTGACCAATAGTGATTCCTCTCTAACAGAATCCCTGGTGACAGCTGTGAGTTAATGGGGAGGGTGAGTATTGAAAGACAGATTGATTACTAATTATAGAATGATCCAATTGATCTCCTATCGATCTATTATTGGTTGGAAATTTAAGGGGGAAGATTGATTCAAGCTCTGCACAACAGTTGTTTCACTGTGGTGTTTCTACTGAACTATAACCCTCTATACAATGTTACAATATATACAGTAGATCAAAATATTAATTTAGGGGATGTAAGACTAATAGAACCAGGATTTCATAGGATTTCTTTTATTTTTAACATCTTGCCTGTTAATGTACAAATCTCTATATTTTATAGTAGTGTGTATAAAGATTTTATATCATCTGTATCCACATATTTCCCACTGTGCACCAACGGGCACACTTTTGCTAGTATATTATATAATAATAATAAGTGTGGCAGACTCTACCTCCTAAAACTCCTTACCAACATATAGTGAGATGAGGCCCCCAACAAAAAAAATTGATTATCTAAATTGTCAATATACTAAATTCCCTTATCTCCACAGACCAAGAGTTTAGTACACAAATACACGACTTATTGTGAGTTACTTTTGAATAGGCAAATCAGTTCTGAGGAATAGAAAACTATTTGGGAACAGACATCCAGGTCTTTCATATGTACAACTTATAAGGAGAATACATACAAAATACTCCTGGAGTGGTATTGCACCCCAGAAAATCTTCACAGTGTCTGGCCAGAGGAGTCAGATAGGTGCTGGAGGGGAAGTGGTGAAAAAGGATCTCTATTTCACATACTATGGGACTGCCCTTATATAAAAAGTCATATAAAAAGTCTGGGTTCAACTTCTAAATTGTTCCAAACTATCTTTGAATAAGACACTGCTATGGAACCCATCCACTGGATACTGGGGCTTCCCTTTAAGGGCTTCTCAACGGCCTCCACTAAATTATGTGTCCATATCCAAGTAGCCGCGAGTTTAGTTACACGCTTTTGGAAAAATACATCATCCCCTAAAGACGATGATGATTTACTACAATCTATATCAAAAATAGAAAACATGGAAAACTTGACAGCTAAGGTGATGGACCGAATAAACCAGTTTACAAAAGGTCTTGGCCCCATTAGATTAATGATGTCCATAGTTCAAACGAAATCTGTGGCTTCCCCCTCAAATTATTACTCTAATGGGTCTCTTCTTTAAAACGACAATATACCGTATATACTCGAGTATAAGTCGAGGTTCAGTTTTCAGGCTGTTTTCACAGCCTGAAAAATGAACCTCGACTATACTCGAGTCAGTCACTTACTGGTGAGGAATCCGGCTGCCACGTCCACTGATGGTCGCATCCACTGACGTCACGACACTGAGTCGTGACGTCAGTGGATGCGACCATCAGTGGACGCGGCAGCCGGACTCCATCAAGATGTCGGGGGGCCCGGATCTCCCTGCAAAGGTAAGGCATTAGTAGTAGTGTAGTGTAGTAGTGGCAGGGTGAGAAGATGGGTGCAGGAGAGAGTAGTGTAGTGTACTGTAGTAGTGTAGTGTAGTGGCAGGGTGAGAAGATGGGTGCAGGGTAGAGTAGTGTAGTGTGGTAGGGTAGTGGCAGGGTGAGAAGATGGGTGCAGGGAGGAGTAGTGTAGTGTACTGTAGTAGTGTTAGTAGTGGCAGGGTGAGAAGATGGGTGCAGGGAAATAGGTTTTATTCCTGGGGTGGACCTGGGGCTGGAGGGGAGACTCTACCCTCGACTTATACTCGAGTCAATTGGTTTTACTCATTTTTGAGGTAAAAATGGGTACCTCGACTTATACTCGAGTCGACTTATACTCGAGTATATTACCTCTTAGCGGAATGGTCAATAATATAAAATGTCCCATACCAAAAGATGTTACGTTATTATTATGTATTATTGTTTCGTGTTGATAATTACAATCTTTTTTTCTCTACTGGTTATCTCCACTATGTAGTAAATAGATTTCAGTGTTCAGTCACAAATACAAGGCCAATACAACTCCCCTCTCCATCCCCAGTTATACACACCCCTAAAGTATCTGAGCCTATACCAGTAAAGACATGGTAAGAGTAAGAAGTTAGTTTGTGAAGAGTCTCATTCATCCAGGTCATGGTATATCTATTGTATTCAGTTAGATCAACTGGACTTAAAAGTTTAGTTCTTGAAGACTTTTCGCTAGTCATCCGACTTGCTTTCTCAATTCGGAATGGACTTGTACAAGAATCAGTTGGCAATTATGTACCCTGGCTGTGATATGCTAATTGGGACTTTCCAGGGTACATAATTGCCAACAGATTCTTGTACAAGTCATTCTGAATTGAGAAAGCCAGTCGGATGACTAGCGCAATGTCTTCAAGAACTAAACTTCAAGTCCAGTTGATCTAACTGAATACAACATATATAGTAAGAATTCAGATTCTGGCATAGCAGTGGATGCTTGGATTCTTCTAAAGCTTTTGATACCGTGCCAATAGACTAATGTATGCGGTAAATTGAGGACAGCTGGCCTAGAAAAAAAAAACAATCCTTGTGCCACCTACACCATAAATAACTCTGTGTAAAGTGAATCTCTAATGGATAAAAGAGTTGGGGGTTCTAGTAGATAACAGACTTAGCTGTAGCAAACAATACCAGGCAGCCACTGCTAGAGCAAGCAAGATATTGTCTTGTGTAAAGAAGTGAATAGATTTAAGGGGAAAAAATTCTCCCTCTTTACAAGGCACTGGTAAGGCCTCATTTGGAATATGCAGTGCAGTTTTGGAATCCCATATACAAAAGGGACATCTTGGAAATAGAAGCAGTTCAGAGAAGGGCACCTAAAATAATAGGGGGAGTTGAGGTGTTTGACTATGCAGGCAGATTGGACAAGTTAGGGCTGTTTTCATTGGAGAAGCAATGTTTGCACAGATATACGATCACTTTATACAAATATATTAATGGGCCATACAATAAACTCTCTAGTGCCTGGTTTACTAATCGGTCATATCAGAGGACATGTGGACATCATAGTAACATAGTAATTGAGGTTGAATAAAGGCATATGTCCATCAAGTCCTATTCACTTTTTTTTTTTTTTTTTTAACCCTTCCTAGCAGTTTATCCAGGAAGACTAGAAAAAAAGAAGTTTCATCTTCAGGTTAGGAAAGGTTTCTTTACTTTGAGAACAGTGAAACTGGAACGGTCTTAAAGCAGATGTGGTAATGGCAAGTTCACTTAATAGCTTTAAACGTGGGCTAGATACGTTTCTAAAACAAAATAATATTGAGAGTTACTGGTATTAATACATATACTGTAGTTCTGGTTGATCCAGGGATACTTTCCGATTGCCATTTGGAGTCCGGAAGGAATCCCCCCCATTTTTAGCTGTTTTTTTTTTTTTTGCCTTCCTCTGGATCAACTGTGAGGTAGGGTTAAAGAGTAGGGAGTTAAAGGAGAACTAAACCCAAAATACAAAAGGCAGCTCCACAGACTCTATAACGGTCACTTAGTAAAACCATTTGTTTCTCACCTCTGAATTCAGCCTCTTAATGTAGAAATCATTTATAGAACATTTCTGCGTGCTGGCAATCTATATTGTCATGGCTGGCATCTAGTGTTGCCTCTTCCTGGTGGTCCTAGTACCAAAATTCCTTCTGCACATGCTAACTAGCTACCTTGTGTTTGTTTCCCACTCCCTTTCTGCTAAGCTGCATGCAACAGTTTACCACAGAGTCCCCACCTGCCAGTGTCTCCCAGCCAATCATCAGAGATAGCAGTGAATAATATTAGCAGATTTTCCTGCTCAAACAGAGTGGGGGAAGGTGTTAACCCTTTTCATCTGTCTAAAGGTGACCATACATTAGGCCGATTTTATGTACAATCCAACATACAATCCGACATTTCCATCGATTGGCCGAAAAATTGTACATTTTCCCGTTCTTATCACACGACATTAGATCGTAAAATCGATCGTAATTACGATCGGGAAAGTCAGTTTTTAAGTCGATTGGTAAAATGATTGTAGTGTTTTCTAAAGTTTCGATTAAATGTGAATGTAATGTAACCTCACAATGGACGACATTCCACATTAATCACAAAACAAATTGAATGTCGAACAATATTTATTGTACATCTTGGTACAGTTAACATTGTACATCTGTCTATCAAAGTATCGGTCGGTTTAAGATCGTAATTACGATCGTAATAGTGTATGGCCACCTTTAAGGAAGCAACTTGTTAACCCTTTATATTTGTGAGCATTTCTGCAAGAGACTGTCAAGCTCATTTACCCAGACTCGCTGAGCAGATATATGGAGTTAAAGTCGTGCTAGCCAGTTCGCTACCAGTTAGCGCAACTTTAACTCCATATTAGCGTTGGATACAAAAATCACTTGTGCATCCAACGCTTGCGATTCAGTATTGCGTTTGTGCTAAATAGATATTTTAGCGCAGGATTTTAACGCCAGCAAACGGGATTTACCCACATTCTGTAACGTGATTATTAATCGCGAACAGGACATTTACCCACAGTGATTTTGGCTCTGGGTAAATGAGCCTGTGTGTCTTTGTATGTTTTTATTTCTGCATTTATATTAGTGTGTGTATTACTGCAATGTACATTTAGGGCACAGCCACACTGTAATGCACAAACAATTGCACGCCATTTACATGCGCTTGCGATTTGTCCATTTTCATTCTGAAAACGCATGTGATTGTAAGATCTCAAGTTTTTGGAGCGTTGCTGTGATTTCAATACAATTGGAAAATTGCAATCGCCTGAAAAGCAAGCTTGTGTGGCCTAGCCCTTAAAAGTGTACTGCAAGCTTCATTGATTTCAGTTTAGCCATACAGCATGCATTTAATGCAATGGAACTTAGCTTTGCAGCAGGTCAATTTCCTGAGGCAGTGGCCCCACTTAAGTGCGAGGACGCACGTTCACAATAATGCGCGCTCGTGCTCACTTCCGTGCATAGGTGTCGCACTTCCACAATTGAACCCTAGCAGAACGCATGCAATACAGACCAAAAATGGTGATTGCAGACACTCCAATAGCACACTGAAACGCATCGCATGTAATAGGGCCGGTCCCATAGGCTATTACATGCCGGCACCCCCACTAGCACAATCGGATCGCAAACCCCAATACAAAATGTACTAGAGGGAGTAGCCCTAAGTTTGAGTCTTAAAGGGAAAGGTGGCAATCCCAGTAGAATTAAACTGACCACTTTAGGGCTCGTTCACACTACATCAGTTTGTATCCATTTTTCAAACGAAGCAGGTGCGTTTTAAAAAAAATGGACAGACAGTAAAACCCCATAGGATTTCATAATATCCTTGTGAAGGTTCTCATTCATCCAGGTCATGGTATATCTGTTGTATTCAATTAGATCAACTGGACTTGAAATGTAGTTCTTGAAGACGTTTCGCTAGTCATCCGACTGGCTTTCTCAATTCAGAATGACTTGTACAAGAATCTGTGGCAATTATGTACCATGGAAAATCCCAATTAGCATATCACAGCCAGGTGTTAAGGGTGTGATTAGATAGTGGCTAAGAGGTGTTATACGAACGCCCAGAGTAAGGTGTTAGAACAGCATTGTACATGGCAGACAGTTGATGTCGAACCCCCCCACCTCTATTTAGGCTTGGTTTCTTTATTTTCACATAAATGGCCTCCTTAACACCTCTCTTGAACCAGTCACGTTCCTTCGCCAGTATGTTAACATTACAATCTTCAAAGGTATGTCCTTTATCCTTAAGATGCAGATACATGGCTGAGTCCTGACCCGAGGAATTGGCTCTTCTGTGCTGGGCCATACGTTGATGCAGTTGCTGTTTGGTCTCCCCCACATACAAATCAGAGCATTCTTCACTGCACTGCACTGCATATATGATGTCGCTTTTCTTGTGTTTTGGTATTGGGTCTTTCGGATGTACCAATTGCTGCCTCAGTGTGTTGTTTGGTTTAAAGCAGACAGGGATACGATGTTTTTTGAAAACTCTTCTTAATTTCTCGGAGACCCCTGCTACATATGGGATGACCATGTTCTTCCTCCTGTCTTGCTTTTCCCCTTCACTGTTGGTATTCGTGTTCCCTGTCTGCATCATGCTTCTAAAGAACATACTAAAAACCTTTTGTTGTGTAGATATTACCAGGCCTATGTAGTAAAAGTTCTTAAAAATCTGATTGGGGCAAAATTTGCACCATTTTTAACAATAAGAATTTTAATACATAGGCATGTATGTGTTCGGGGCTTAAAGGCAAAGGTGGGAACCATAGTTGGAAGAGGGTTTTTGTTTATGCAAAACTTCTCACTGGCAGCCCACCTGCTGCATTAATTTTTTTTAACATGTTGGCATCCCTCTAACAGAACCCCTTTAATTGGCATTCCCTCCAAAAATTCCTATTAATATGTAATTTATAAAAACAACATGGTGCAGAGCTGCAAGTGGCATAACCTCCAACATTCCCCTTTAATATGTACACTTATTTAACATGGTGTGGGGGGTAATATAATGTCCCTGATCTTAGCACAGCTCTGTGCAATGAATTTCTCTGTGTAATGCATTTCTTAGCTTGGCTCTGTACTACAGTTTATTGTTTTTATACAGACAGCTGAATTAAAAATTCCTACCCTCCAACATTCCCTTTAATAAGGTATACCGATGAGAAATGCATTGCACAGAGCTGTTCTAAGATCAGGTTCACTTCACTATCGCCCCCCTACAGTTCTGCACCATGTGGTTTCTATAAAAACATACTCTTCCTACCCTCCAACATTCCCCTTTAAGAAGCTACACTTTCCACTTATATTTCTGCAGCTTACAGGGAGAGCTAGAGAGCTTCACACTACGAGCCATATTTATAAAGGTATGGTATCGCCTTCTTTAGCGATCCTTAATTTATGATCGCTATCAGAAATTTTGTAAAATGTACGATAGCGAACGTAAGTTTACGATCGCCCGTAGAATATCATTACAGTAGTTTAAATCTGTAAATCAGTAATTTAAATCTGAAGCAGACATTTTCCCGTCTGCCAGTACTTTTGCCTTGATTACATTTTCAGCACCTGTGTGATTTCCACTCCCACCTCTTAACCCCTATGATGTAGGAATATATTAACTCATCAATATTCAAATTGGTGGTGCAGCTGATTTACACTTTCCTAGTAACACTGTTGTAGTGTGATGTATATAGGTCTGGGTATCAAGTGTGTCCAGATAAAATAAAATAATGTATGTCTCACCTATGGCTTTCACTCCACCAAATCCGATATATAAACAATAAATTGCAGGTGAAACATACAAAGACAGGTCTGTAGCTGTGAATATTGCAACTTATTGCAAAACATGCGTGCTACATGTTTCAGACCCACTCAAGCACTTGAAGGACAAGTGGGTCAGAAACATGTAGCATGCATGTTTAGAAATAATACATTGCAGGTGAAACATACTAAGACACAGGTCTGTAAGTGTGAATAGTGCAGGTTTAAGTGTTGGAAGGCCATATTTAAAAACTTGCAATATTGCTGGTTTTCGTTACTGTACGAACGTGGCAGAGGTATACCATGCTGTAAACTACCGTAATGATGTTCTATGGGCGGTCGTAGATTTATGTTCGCTATCGTACATTTACAAGATTTCCGATAGCGATCATAAATTAACGATAGCTAAAGAAGGAGAGACCACACCTTTATAAATATGAAGGTCTCTAGCTCTCCCTGTCAGCTGCAGAAATATTAAGAATAGTGTCGCTTCTTAAAGGGGAATGTTGGAGGGTAGGATGAGTGTGTTTTTAGAGACCACACAGTGCAGAACTGTAGGGGGGGATAGTGAAGTGAACCTGATTTTAGCACAGCTCTGTGCAATGCCTTTCTCTTCAGTGTACCTTATTAAAGGCAATGTTGGAGGGTAGGAAGAGTGTGTTTTTAATTTAGCTGTCTGTATAAAAACAATAAACTGTAGTACAGAGCCAAGCTAAGAAATGCATTACACTAGAAATGCATTGCACAGAGCTGTGCTAAGATTAGGGGTCATTATATTATCCTTCACCTGCAGCACTGCACTATGTTCTATAAGTGTACGTATTAAAGGTTAATGTTGGAGGGTATGCCACTTGCAGCTCTGCACCATGATGTTTCTATAAATGTACATATTAATAAGAATTATTGGAGGGAATGCAAATTAAAGGGGTACTGTTAGAGGAATGCAAACATGTTATATAAAATTAATGCAGCAGATGGGCTGCCTGTAGGAAGTTTTGCATAAACAAAAGCCCTCTTCCAACTATGGTTCCCCTTTGCCTTTAAGACCCAAACACAGGCCTATGTATAAAAGGTTCTTATCGTTAAAAATAGTGCAAATTTTGCCCTAACCAACCTTTATTACATAGGCCTGATATTATCTACAAAGCGATAATTGAAAAAGAGAAAAGAGTTACCTCCTTACATAGTGCAAACAGCAAGTGTCACTAGCACAGCAGCAAAGAAATGGGGAGGTAATTTAAAATTCAACCTTTATTAAATATACATTAAAAACCCACATATTAACACATATAAAAATCCATCTTGGCCATGGTGCAGGTGTTAGGTGATAGCAATATATAAGGAGGGAGGTAGATACTACCCAAAATCGTTCACAGCCCCAGGGAATGGGGGATGGGAGAATCCTCTCCACCCCACTAGTCCTATATTGAGGAAAGGGAATTTCCTAGGCACACAGTGCCCTCCTAAATAATTTTAAGCTAATCTCAAAACCCTACATTTAAGGATGCCAGATGTATCTAAAAAACCAAGGTATAAGACCAACCCGTATTCAAGATAGAGGGTATGCTGATTTAGCTATACCCACACGTAGCCGATAGCATGAACCAGTTAAATTTCACTGGTCCATAATAGTATTACGGCTATGCAATGGGTTGGTCTTAACAAGCTCAAACAAAATCGAGTCCCCGTGGCGCGTTTCGCTCTTCAACAGAGCTTAATCATCTATGTAAGGAGGTAACTCTTCTCTTTTTCAATTATCAATGTGTATTTGACCTCCAGCATTCAGCTTCATTCCGAGTGGGAGTAGCAGTGCGTTACTTTTTATTTACTCTTTATAATATCAACAAAACAAAAGGTTAGTATTTTCTTTAGAAGTATGATGCAGGTCGATACAGTTTGTATTTAATGCAATGGTACTTAGCACTGCAACATGTTGATTTAATACGTGTTTGGGTCTTAAAGGCAATGGTGGCCTGTAAAATGCATTGCACAGAGCTGTCCAAGACCATGTTCAAGTCAATATGCTGCACCTGCAGCTCTAAACTGTTGTTTTTATAAGTGTACCTTAAGTGGTCAGTTCAATTCTACTGGGGTTGCCACCTTTCCCTTTAATACTTAGCACTACTCCCTCTAGCGCGTTTTGGATTGTGGTTTGCGATTCAATTGTGCTAATGGGAGCGCAGGCATGTAATAGCCTATGGGACTGGCCCCACTACATGCAATGTGGGTTATTTTCGCATAACCCCTGCATCCAACGCTAATATGGAGTTAAATTTGCGCTAACCGGTAGCGAACCGGCTAGCTTGACTTTAACTCCATATATCTGCTCAGCGAGTCTGGGTAAATGAGCCTGACAGTCTCTTGCAGAAATGCTCACAAAAATAAAGGGTTAACTAGTTGCTTCCTTAAGACAGATGTAAAGGGTTAACACCTTCCCCCACTGTTTGAGCAGTAAAATCTGCTAATAATATTCACTGTTATCTCTGATGATTGGCTGGGAGACACTGGCAGTTGGGGACTCTGAGTTCAAATGTTACATGCAGCTTAGCATAATGGGAGTGGGAAACAAACACAAGGTAGCTAGTTAGCATGTGCAGAAGGAGTTTTGGTACCTGGACCACCAGGAAGAGGCAACACTATGATTTCTACACTTAGAGGATGAATTCAGTGATGAGAAACAAATGGTTTTACTAAGTGACAGTTAATAGAATCTGTGGAGCTGCCTTTGTATTTTAGGTTTACATAGTAACATAGTAATTAAGGTTGAATTCGTCCATCAAGTCCAACCTATTCCCTTTTTTTTTTTTTTTTTTAACCCTACCTAACAGTTGATCCAGAGGAAGGCAAAAAACCCCAGCTAAAAAAAGGGGGAAAAAATTCCTTCCTGACTCCAAACGGCAATCGGAAAGTATCCCTGGATCAACCAGATCTATATGCATTAATACCAGTAATTCTCAATATTTTTTAGTTTTAGAAACTTATCCAGGCCTTTTTTAAAGTTATTCAATGAACTTGCCATTACCACCTCTGCTGGAAGACAGTTCCACAGTTTCACCGTTCACACTGTAAAGAAACCTCTCCTAACTTGAAGATGAAACTTCTTTTCTTCCAATCTTAAAGGATGTCCACGAGTCCTCTGATATGACCTATTAGTGAACAATGCACCAGAAAGTTCACTGTATGGGCCATTAATATATTTGTATAAGGTTATCATGTCCCCACGCAACCGCCGCTTCTCCAATGTAAACAGCCCTAACTTGTCTAATCTGCCTGCATATTCAAGCCCCTCCATTCCCCTAATTTAGTTGCCCTTCTCTGAACTGCCTCAATTTCCAAGATGTCCCTTTTGTATATGGGATTCCAAAACTGCACTGCATATTCCAAATGTGGCCTTACCAGTGCCTTGTAAAGAGGGAGAATAATATTTTTTTAGTTATCCTTTAAGCCAAATAATGGATTGAAACCAATAACCTGAAGGATATATGAAAGGCAAATATGGACCATTATGAATACTGAGACATTACCTATAGAACCTACTATTCGGGAACTTTCTATACTGGGGTGGATAACAAACTCTTCATTAAAGGGCAATTATAGTGAGAAAATTGTTTTTTTTTAATTTCTTCTAATGTATCCTATAAGTCATCCCATCCACCAGGGTACCTTTAGTTTCTTTAAATTCTACATAGTCCCCGAGATATAAGCCTTTGAATATGCTGTGATTTGTAGGAGCTGCTACACCTCATCTGTCACTCAAAGGCACACACTCACACAATCCAAAGCTCCCATGCAGTACTGTCACATACTCCTTCACCCACACTGTAAGTACCATGTACAACACCTAGTCAAATGCTGTAGTGCTAAACACAATCAATAAACCATTAACCCAGCAATATGAGCATAACACACTATAAAACAGCCCCTCTCCCCCCCAAAAAAATCTTATATACATACAAAACCAGTGACTCAAATGGAACACTAATACAGTATATATAATACAGTAATACAGATTATATACCAAACAAGACACACAGTGCAATCTATGAAATATATAGACTAAAGCAACTGAAATGTAACAGGACAACAAGCAGTGTCACTGTGTTTGTGAAGGTCTCACTACAAGCTGCTGTTACACTGACTCTCTCTTCAGTGATTATGATCTCAGCTAAGCAGGGGGAGAGATATGAACTTTAGGTAAAAAGTAAATAACAATTAGCAAAGTTAGAGAACAGGCAGAGTTCAGTAACTTACTTGTAAAGAATCTCAGCACCACTTGTCCTCCTCTCTCCCCCTCTGCCCCTCCCTTCAGCATATTGCTACTTTATTCCACACTTTGATTGCTTGCAGTCTAGCTCTGGAAGGGAGGAGTCAACAGGATGTCAGCACTTCATTTAAAGTCCTTTCAACTGACAATGCTCGGACTCTGTATACAGCCCGTCACTGCTTGAGGGGGAGTAGACAGAGAGGGGAGGGGGACTACACAGCTTGGTACAAACTTCTGCCAGTGTGAAGAAACGAAGCCACACAGAAACATGAAAGTAAGGCAGCTTATACTAAGTGATCTATACATTGTATACAGACAAAGTTTTTTTTTCACTATAGTTGCCCTTTAAGAACTTTTAGTCTCCACTTAACTAGATACCCTTTAACTGCAGACTTTTATAGGTGTATAAAAATTTAAAAACAGTTATTAAAAAAAATAATAAAAATAACTCAGTGGTAGTTCAACTTTGATGTTTATCTAAAGTACTTCTTACCAAGGGGATCTGGCGTTTTTTCAGAGTGCCACGCAGACTACGGCTAATTCGCTGGTAACATTCTTTAGGAGTGTATGCAGGGTGCTCTACAACAAATATACAAGGAACCATTAACTTTTCATATACCATCCTGCAAAGTCACCAACACATATCAAACAAAGCAGTGCTAAAATATTTAACACAAACATTATTTGTATATTTTTCCACTTAATTCCCAAGTCACCTATTTACAAATGATTAGCATGACTAACATCAGATTTGCAGCAGCTGCATGGGTTTTGGAAAAGTCGCCTACACAGCCACAGCAAGCTATTTAAAATAGCATCTGTAGTGTTTTTCTGTGACTTTCTTTAAAGGTTTCTCTCTCTCAAGGGGGGTAGGAGAATTTGTATCCTACCTTTTAAACAAGCCTAAAATTATATCTGTATCTGCAGACCTCTAAATCCACAAACGTCAAAATTCTAACTTTTTGGTTTGCAGTCTCTTCTGCGGTGATGTGAGACTAATTATCATATGATACATCATAAGCCCAACTTTAAAAAAAACTTTTCTTATCCATCTTTAAAAGCAAATATAATATATACACCTATGGACACTTTAAGGTGAGGCCCATTTTTAGGCCTATGGCTAGCTGCAAAAAACACCTGAGCAGGGCTCATCCAGAAGTACATTAAGTGGTGTATCGTGTATGCATCTTGCCCGCTGTCCCAGCAATAGAATTGTAGTGCGTATGCTGTAGCCACCCCCAAAGAAGCAGAGCAATGGGTGCCAGGGATGTCACAAAATGCAGTAAGAACTACCGCTTATACTAGTATATGTTTTGATAAATTACAGCTACATGCATACTGGGTTAATTTTAAATGTAGGAGAGGTCTATTGAATGGAGGGCACTTGTATAGAGAGTACAGTTTTCTTTTAAAAATCTAGAGTGATCTTGACATTATTTGTTAATTTGAGTTTCTTCTTTTTTTAACAGTCATAACATTACCTGTCCTTTCGTCTCTGCCTTTACCAGTCCTTTCTCTGGGTTTCTGCACTTCTTGCTCCAAATAAAGAATTACCTTTTCTTGTTCTTCTCCAGAGCGATTCATGAAGTCATTCCATATCTGTCAAAAATTATGTAAATCTGACAACTGTGAGTCTAATGAACAGGTCTAACACCTTCTTCACTAAAGACACTTTTTGCACTTTTTTCCCCTCTAAATTCAGCATGTTGTCATGTTCTCCAGCTCATCATTCTGTTGCTATTAAAACAAACTTGTCAATTTCAAGGTGTTGCATGTAGATGATATTAAATGATTACATCTGAATTGCAAACTGCCCTCTTTTTGCAGACCCATGGGTGCCCCTACAAAAAAACACTTTTCAGACCTTTCAACTGGACCTGCCTATTGGTAATTTTCGGTCTAAAATCACCAGTCACACAACAGAATTAGTCTTTTAAAACAGACATAAATTTTGCACAAGTCAATCAGGCCTAAATATCAGACAATCAGGCTGAATTATCATTACTAGTTTTTGCCCATGAAGGACTGATGGTAGATTGTTCGTCCAACAATCTATATCCACTGTATTTCCTTTATTCATAACAAAAGGTCTGTTTTTTTAACCATGCCTATTATGCAGAAAAGTATATTTATCGAAATATGGTAAAGATGCATTACAAATGCAAAACTAGCACTGTTCCGCTCGCCCCATTGTTTGAGGTCAGCATGGCTAAATATGGCAGATATTTTTGGTAAAACCTGCAATGGTAAAAAAACTAAGAGATGATCCTGCACATACCTAGTGGAAGTAGTTAAACAAACAGAAGTGGCTGAGTGCAATGGCATACCATGGTAAGTGGTGGATAATCGCAAATATTAATATAGACCATGCACATCAGTCTTACAAGCCCATGTATTTTATTGTGTCATACATGGGTACACAAAAGTGTAACGTTTCGGTACACTGCGGTACCTTCTTCAGACAAATATAAAAATCAGTTGAACAGGTAAGGCCTTATATACATACAGGAAGGAGCTCGATAGCATCCCCTAGTGGAGAAAAGAAAAAAGAAAGAAAAAAAGGAAAATGCAACAACATTTTGGGCAGGAACCAAGAAAGTCCCAAATTACAATTGAGACCTTTAGGTGGAGTGCGTCAAGGGTGAAAATCCAGAAGGATTCCCTGCGCAGAAGCAGATTGTGTCTATCACCCCCTCTAGGCAGTGGAGGGATGTGGTCAATTACCATCCCTTTAAGGTCAGAAATGAGGTGTCTACATTTGAGGAAATGGGATGCCACAGGGGTATCTTCAAATTTGGTAGATGGTGCAGTAGGAGGTCTCTGTAGGGCAAGTTTAATATCACTCCTATGGCGTTGAAACCGTTTTCTAAAGGGACCAATAGTCTTGCTAATATAAATAAATGAACAGGGACATTTCAACATGTAAATGCAAAAATCAGTGGTGCAGCTTAAGTAGCCTTTAAGGTTAAAGACTTTGCCAGTATAGGGATGTTGAAATGATGAACCCACAATCAGTGAGTTGCAGATATTGCAGTTGCAACATCGTAAACATCCCTTTTTATTGGAAAAAGAAAAAGGCGCCTTTTTATATTTGGAGATAGTAACTGCCTGTACCAGTTGGGAATAAAGAGACCTGTTTTTTTGGTAGACACATCGTGGCATGACCTTAGAGTTGGGACCCATATTGGGATCCCCTTGAATAACTGGCCAAAATTTCTGCAAGTTATTCTTGATGGTTGTGAACTTAGTAGTAAAGGTTTGTATGAATGGGATACCTACTTGGCCATCCTTTTTGGGAGTGGGGTGGAGAGCTTCCAGTTTGGCATGTTGAACAAGGTCAGGGGGATGATTGAGTGTAACAAACTTGTTAGTCATCGCTTCAAGAAAATGATTTTTATCCCTGGGGTTGTTGCAAATACGAGCAACCCGCATAAACTGGGATTTAGGTAGACATTTAAAAACATGCGGAGGATGGAAGCTGTGACCAGATAAAAGAGTATTGCGGTCAGTAGGTTTGACGTATAGGGAGGTAAGTAAGACACCATCAATTATGCGTATCTGAACATAAAGAAAATGAATAGTATTATAGGACATTGCTGCAGTAAATACAATTTTATCATCTAGACTATTCATGAAATCAATACATTCAGTAGCCTGTGCAGTAGTACCAGACCAAGTAATAAAAATGTCATCTATATAACAAAATAATTTTTTGCAGTACAATTGATATGATTGATGTGTATAGATGTGATGTTCTTCGAGCTTGTTAATGTACAGATTGGCAAATGACGGTGCTACCGGACTACCCATGGCGGTCCCAACAGTTTGAATAAAATACTCTGTTTCGAATTTTAAATAGTTGTTATGGAGAATAAAGTCCACAAAAGTCTTTAACCTTAAAGGCTACTTTAGCTGCACCACTGATTTTTGCATTTACATGTTGAAATGTCCCTGTTCATTTATTTATATTGGCAAGACTATTGGCACCTTTAAAAAACGGTTTCAACGCCATAGGAGTGATATTAAACTTGCCCTACAGAGACCTCCTACTGCACCATCTACCAAATTTGAAGATACCCCTGTGGCATCCCATTTCCTCAAATGTAGACACCTCATTTCTGACCTTAAAGGGATGGTAATTGACCACATCCCTCCACTGCCTAGAGGGGGTGATAGACACAATCTGCTTCTGCGCAGGGAATCCTTCTGGATTTTCACCCTTGACGCACTCCACCCCAAAGGGTCTCAATTGTAATTTGGGACTTTCTTGCTTCCTGCCCAAAAGATGAGTTCTCGGTACTTTCTTACTGTTTATACTACACATTGATTGTTTGTATATGTTGTTGCATTTTCATTTTTTTCTTTCTTTTTTTCTTTTTTCCACTAGGGGATGCTATCGAGCTCCTTCCTGTATGTATATAAGGCCTTACCTGTTCAACTGATTTTTATATTTGTCTGAAGAAGGTACCGCAGTGTACCGAAACGTTACACTTTTGTGTACCCATGTATGACACAATAAAATACATGGGCTTGTAAGACTGATGTGCATGGTCTATATTATTATTTGCAATGGTAAAAATGTTAGCTTTATGTATGTATGTATTTTTTTTCTTATATAGAGTTACATATTCCACAGCACATTACAATTATTTACTCAATTCACATCAGGCCCTGTCCCAAAGAGCTTACAATCCAATCACTTTATGTTCACATACAACCTATTTCTGATTGTGGGGGGGGAACGGAGTGCCGGAGGAAACACATGCAAGCACGGGGAGAAAATACAAACTCCTTGCAGATGTGTCCAAGGGTGGAATCGAACTCAGCGCTGCAAGGCACAAATGCTAACCACTGAGCCACCGTGCTGCCGTTCATTCAAATGTGTGATCGCAGAGCTGACCCGCAACTGTAGGACAAACGGCCGCATCGGCAGATCTATGGGCTCTCAGTCATGTTGCTTTGCCGTTTGGCAAATCAATGACACCCGATTGAATGTCCATAGACGAACTTATACTCGGCCAAAACGTCTGTCCGTCCTACAGTTGTGTGTCGCAGGTCGGCCCCGCAATGGCATGTCTGTATGGACCTTTAGGGTTGTGTAAATGAAAATGCTTTAGGAAGTTCTTGTTCTTCTTAAAATGCACCTAAAATACAAAATGCACTGAAAGTTGATTTCTCCTTTCATTTTTGGTTTTAGAAGTATTTAGTATTAATTACAAAGCTTAAATAGAATAATCAGCTACCTTTTGAGAAAACAAAAGGAAATACTTTTTTTCTTAAATTTCTTTCCTGAAATCTTACCTCAATATAAGTCTCATTGTTACAGGCCTGAGAGAAAATACTGGGAGAGCCACAAGAGTAGGTTTCAGCTTCCTCACTAGTACATTCTTCCCTCTCTAGCAATGTCATCAGGTAACGATCTGTCTCATTAAAATAAGATAATTAATAAGAAAATAAGTGAAACTGGTTTTATGAAAAATCAACTGTAGAAATATGCATAAAAAATACTCTGTGAATGCTCTATAGACAAGCAGAATTCAGCTTGACAAAGAGTATACAACAGTGTACTATTCAAGAAGATATTGAGAATCAGTGGAGGACAATACCCAAAAAAAACATCACCCCCATTAAATGTTCACACTTCCAGCAGCTGAAATCGCTTACTCTCATTTACAACCGTGCTGCCTTCCCTTAGATATCACACAGCAAAGAGGAGTGCTAAAAGGCCGCCTCCTAGACAGCCCAGGGCCATGAATAACATATTACTTGTCATTGGCTGGTGGGAATGTCTGTTACAACCTCTCTCCTCCTTCTCTGCCAGTCTTGAACTGTTCGGTTGCTAGGATACAGCCTACATAATCAAGCTGATCAAGGATAGGTGGAGGAGTGTTTTCTCGCATGTTAGTTTTGAGTAACAGTTACAGGCAGACAGAATTGTTACACCCCCTTCACAGTGTGGCTAATTGATGGCAGAGAGAAGCTCAAAATCGTGAAAAAAATGTATGGGGAGGGCTGCATACCATTATTTTGAAAGCAGATTTTAAAAAATGCATTGAGGCAATACAGTTAACCTTTAATGCTTTGCACTATGATACTTTGGTGAGGTGCAGTTGGAGTGAACTATGAAAAGGGTCAGATTTGCAGCTTTGAGCTGATAACATGGTTCCAATCACAGAGACATAACCAACGTTCTGAACTCACCTGCTAGGCTTACTAAACCAAATAATAATGATAAAATTTGAGAGAAATCATCCCACGTGTTCATTTCTCTGAATCTAAGATGCTCTAGTACATAACTTGCTACAAGTATCTTTGAGACCAATCCAACTGTTTTTTCATTGAAAAATAGATATCTAATGCTTATCCACAGCGTTGAGGTTGAACAGTGTGGACATCTAATAAGTGATATTAAAAGGTAGAATGACTTGTAATTTATGATTAAGGGTTGATTAAATAAAGGAAAACCTATAATCACAATCTAAGACCTTCCTAGCAATGGTGTTGTTAATAAAAAGAAATATTCAGAAGACCACACTCCACAAACAATTCAGACAACCACAGTTTTTTAACATACACTGAAGTGATGACACGCACACTGAGGGTTTAGATCATCGTTCTGTGTCCTTTTTCTCAGATCTCTCTGAGAGGTCCTTTTATTCAGACTTTTTGGGATGTACAGAATGGAAGGGATAAACGTGTACTGGTGATTGGCGAATATCATACATGTGATGTGATACAGCCACTGCCCTCCTTTTGATCACTTGTTATTGCCAAGTGTGTTGTTAACTGAAGGCTAAGCCAATATAAACTAAACCCACAAGAAACAAGAGGGAAGGGTCCTTGCTGAAAGAACATATTGTTTGTGTCCCTCAGTAATATTAGTACATCCCATTTTTTTTCTTTTATAATGAAGGGGAGGTGACTGTAAATCAACTACAATTTGTTGTAAATGCTTGTAGAGATACAATAATTCAGATATAACAAGGAATCCGGCTGCCACGTCCACTGATGGTCGCATCCATGACGTCACGACATGAGTCGTGACGTAGTGGATGCGACCCATCAGTGGACGCGGCAGCCGGATTCCTCCATCAAGATGTCGGGGGCCCGGACTCTCCTGCAAAGGTAAGGCATTAGTAGTAGTGTAGTGTAGTGGGCAGGGTGAGAGAGATGGGTGCAGGGAGTAGTGTAGTGACTGTATGTTGTAGTGTAGTGGAGGGTGGAAGATGGGTGCAGGGAGTAGTTTAGTGTAGTGTAGGTGTGGCAGGGTGAGAAGATGGGTGCAGGGAGTAGTGTAGTGTACTGTAGTGGCAGGGTGAGAAGATGGGTGCAGGGAAATAGGTTTTATTTCTGGGGCTGGACCTGGGGCTGGAGGGGAGACTCTACCCTCGACTTATACTCGAGTCAATTTGGTTTACTCATTTTTGAGGTAAAAATGGGTACCTCGACTTATACTCGAGTCGACTTATACTCGAGTATATACCTCTTAGCGGAATGGTCAATAATATAAAATGTCCCATACCAAAAGATGTTACGTTATTATATGTATTATTGTTTCGTGTGATAATTACAATCTTTTTTTCTCTACTGGTTATCTCCATATGTAGTAATAGTTTAGTGTTCAGTCACAAATACCAGGCCAATACAACTCCCCTCTCATCCCCAGTTATACACACCCCTAAAGCTATCTGAGCCTATACCAGTAAAGACATGTTAAGAGTAAGAAGTTAGTTTGTGAAGAGTCTCATTCATCCAGGTCATGGTATATCTTGTATTCAGTTAGATCAACTGGACTTAAAAGTTTAGTTCTTGAAGACTTTTCGCTAGTCATCCGACTTGCTTTCTCAATTCGGAATGGACTTGTACAAGAATCAGTTGGCAATTATGTACCCTGGCTGTGATATGCTAATTGGGACTTTCCAGGGTAAATATGCCAACAGATCTTGTACAAGTCATTTGAATTGAGAAAGCCAGTCGGATGACTAGCGCAGTCTTCAAGAACTAAACTTCAAGTTCAGTTGATTAACTGAAACAACATATATAGTAAGAATTCAGATTCTGGCATAGCAGTGGATGCTTGGATTCTTCTAAAGCTTTGATACCGTGCCAATAGACTAATGTATGCGGTAAATTGAGGACAGCTGGCCTAGAAAAAAAAAAACAATCCTTGTGCCACCTACACCATAAATAACTCTGTGTAAAGTGAATCTCTAATGGATAAAAGAGTTGGGGTTCTAGTAGATAACAGACTTAGCTGTAGCAAACAATACCAGGCAGCCACTGCTAGAGCAAGCAAGATATTGTCTTGTGTAAAGAAGTGAATAGATTTAAGGGGAAAAATTCTCCCTCTTTAAAGGCACTGGTAAGGCCTCATTTGGAATATGCAGTGCAGTTTTGGAATCCCATATACAAAGGGACATCTTGGAAATAGAAGCAGTTCAGAGAAGGGCACCTAAAAAATAGGGGGAGTTGAGGTGTTTGACTAGCAGGCAGATTGGACAAGTTAGGGCTGTTTTCATTGGGAAGCAATGTTTGCACAGATATCGATCACTTTATACAATATATTAATGGGCCATACAATAAACTCTCTAGTGCCTGGGTACTATCGGTCATATCAGAGGACATGTGGACATCATAGTAACATAGTAATGAGGTTGAATAGGCATATGTCCATCAAGTCCTATTCACTTTTTTTTTTTTTTTTAACCCTTCCTAGCAGTTTATCCAGGAAGACTAGAAAAAAAGAAGTTTCATCTTCAGGTTAGGAAAGGTTTCTTACTTTGAGAACAGTGAAACTGGAACGGTCTTAAAGCAGTGTGGTAATGGCAAGTTCACTTAATAGCTTTAAACGTGGGCTAGATACGTTTCTAAAACAAAATAATATTGAGAGTTACTGGTATTAAACATATACTGTAGTTCTGGTTGATCCAGGGATACTTTCCGATTGCCATTTGGAGTCCGGAAGGAATCCCCCCCATTTTTAGCTGTTTTTTTTTTTTTTTGCCTTCCTCTGGATAACGTGAGGTAGGGTTAAAGAGTAGGGAGTTAAGGAGAACTAAACCCAAAATACAAAAGGCAGCTCCACAGACTCTATAACGGTCACTTAGTAAAACCATTTGTTTTCACCTCTGAATTCAGCCTCTTAAGTAGAAATCATTTATAGAACATTTCTGCGTGCTGGCAATCTATATTGTCACATGGCTGGCATCTAGTGTTGCCTCTTCCTGGTGGTCCTAGTACCAAAATTCCTTCTGCACATGCTAACTAGCTACCTTGTGTTTGTTTCCCACTCCCTTTCTGCTAAGCTGCATGCAACAGTTTACCACAGAGTCCCCACCTGCCAGTGTCTCCCAGCCAATCATCAGAGAATAGCAGTGAATAATATTAGCAATTTCCTGCTCAAACAGAGTGGGGGAAGGTGTTAACCCTTTTCATCTGTCTAGGTGACCATACATTAGGCCGATTTATGTACAATCCAACATACAATCCGACATTTCCATCGATTGGCCAAAAATTGTACATTTTCCCGTTCTTATCACACGACATTAGATCGTAAATCGATCGTAATTACGATCGGGAAAGTCAGTTTTTAAGTCGATTGGTAAAATGATTGTAGTGTTTTCTAAAGTTTCGATTAAATGTGAATGTAATGTAACCTCACAATGGACGACATTCCACATTAATCACAAAACAAATTGAATGTCGAACAATATTTATTGTACATCTTGGGTACAGTTAAACTGTAATCTGTATCTAAAGTATCGGTCGGTTTAAGATCGTAATTACGATCGTAATAGTGTATGGCCACTTTAAGGAAGCAACTGTTAACCCTTATATTTGTGAGATTTCTGCAAGAGACTGTCAAGCTCATTTACCCAGACTCGCTGAGCAGATATATGGAGTTAAAGTCGTGCTAGCCAGTTCGCTACCAGTTAGCGAACTTTAACTCCATATTAGCGTGGATACAAAAATCACTTGTGCATCCAACGCTTGCGATTCAGTATTGCGTTTGTGCTAAATAGATATTTAGCGCAGATTTTAACGCCAGCAAACGGGATTTACCCACATTCTGTAACGTGATTATTAATCGCGAACAGGACATTTACCACAGTGATTTTGGCTCTGGGTAAATGAGCCTGTGTGTCTTTGTTGTTTTTATTTCTGCATTTATATTAGTGTGTGTATTACTGCAATGTACATTTAGGGCACAGCCACACTGTAATGCACAAACAATTGCACGCCATTTACATGCGCTTGCGATTGTCCATTTTCATTCTGAAAACGCATGTGATTGTAAGATCTCAAGTTTTTGAGCGTTGCTGTGATTTCAAATACAATTGGAAAATTGCAAATCGCCTGAAAAGCAAGCTTGTGTGGCCTAGCCCTTAAAAGTGTACTGCAAGCTTCATTGATTTCAGTTTAGCCATACAGCATGCATTTAATGCAATGGAACTTAGCTTTGCAGCAGGTCAATTTCCTGAGGCAGTGGCCCCACTTAAGTGCGAGGACGCACGTTCACAATAATGCGCGCTGTGCTCACTTCCGTGCATAGGTGTCGCACTTCCACAATTGAACCCTAGCAGAACGCATGCAATACAGACCAAAAATGGTGATTGCAGACACTCCAATAGCACACTGAAACGCATCGCATGTAATAGGGCCGGTCCCATAGGCATTACATGCGGCACCCCCACTAGCACAATCGGATCGCAAACCAATACAAAATGTACTAGAGGGAGTAGCCCTAGTTTGAGTCTTAAGGGAAAGGTGGCAATCCCAGTAGAATTAAATGACCACTTTAGGGCTCGCACACTACATCAGTTTGTATCCATTTTTCAAAGAAGCAGGGTGCGTTTTAAAAAAAAAATGGACAGACAGTAAAACCCCTAGGTTTAATATATCCTTGTGAAGGTTTCATTCATCCAGGTCATGGTATATCTGTTGTATTAATTAGATCAACTGGACTTGAAATGTAGTTCTTGAAGAAGTTTCGCTAGTCATCCGACTGGCTTTCTCAATTCAGAATGACTTGTACAAGAATCTGTGGCAATTATGTACCATGGAAAATCCAATTAGCATATCACAGCCAGGTGTTAAGGGTGTGATTAGATAGTGGCTAAGAGGTGTTATACGAACGCCCAGAGTAAGGTGTAGAACAGCATTGTACATGGCAGACAGTTGATGTCGAACCCCCCCACTCTATTTAGGCTTGGTTTCTTTATTTTCACATAAATGGCCTCCTTAACACCTCTCTTGAACCAGTCACGTTCCTTCGCCAGTATGTTAACATTACAATCTTCAAAGGTAGTCCTTATATCCTTAAGATGCAGATACATGGCTGAGTCCTGACCCGAGGATTGGCTCTCTGTGCTGGGCCATACGTTGATGCAGTTGCTGTTTGGTCCCCACATACAAAATCAGAAGCATTCTTCACTGCACTGCCATGCTATATGATGTCGCTTTTCTTGTGTTTTGGTATTGGTCTTTCGGATGTACCAATTGCTGCCTCAGTGTGTTGTTGTGGTTTAAAGCAGACAGGGATACGATGTTTTTTGAAAACTCTTCTTAATTTCTCGGAGACCCTGCTTACATATGGGATGACATGTTTTCCCTCCTGTCTTGCTTTTCCCCTTCACTGTTGGTATTCGTGTTCCCTGTCTGATCATGCTTCTAAGAACATACTAAAAACCTTTTGTTGTGTAGATATTACCAGGCCTATGTAGTAAAAGTTCTTAAAATCTGATTGGGGAAAATTTGCACCATTTTTAACAATAAGAATTTTAATACATAGGCATGTATGTGTTCGGGGCTTAAAGGCAAAGGTGGGAACCATAGTTGGAAGAGGGTTTTTGTTTATGCAAAACTTCTCACTGGCAGCCCACCTGCTGCATTAATTTTTTAACATGTTGGCATCCCTCACAGAACCCTTTAATTGAGCTTCCCTCAAAATTCCTATTAATATGTAATTTAAAAAACAACATGGTGCAGAGCTGCAAGTGGCATAACCTCCAACATTCCCCTTTAATATGTACACTTTTAACATGGTGTGGGGGGTATATAATGTCCCTGATCTTAGCACAGCTTGTGCAATGAATTTCTCTGGTGAATGCATTTCTTAGCTTGGCTCTGTACTACAGTTTATTGTTTTTATACAGACAGCTGAATAAAAATTCCTACCCTCCAACATTCCCTTTAATAAGGTATAACGATGAGAAATGCATTGCACAGAGCTGTTCTAAGATCAGGTTCACTTCACTATCGCCCCTACAGTCTGCACCATGTGGTTTCTATAAAAACATACTCTTCCTACCCTCCACATTCCCTTTAAGAAGCTACACTTTCCACTTATATTTCTGCAGCTTACAGGGAGAGCTAGAGAGCTTCACACTACGAGCCATATTTATAAAGGTAGGTATCGCCTTCTTTAGCGATCCTTAATTTATGATCGCTATCAGAAATTTTGTAAATGTACGATAGCGAACGTAAGTTTACGATCGCCCGTAGAATATCATTACAGTAGTTTAAATCTGTAAATCAGTAATTAAATCTGAAGCAGAATTTTCCCGTTGCCAGTACTTTTGCCTTGATTACATTTTCAGCACCTGTGTGATTTCCATCCCACCTCTTAACCCCTATGATGTAGGAATAAAACTCATCAATATTCAAATTGGTGGTGCAGCTGATTTACACTTTCCTAGTAACACTGTTGTAGTGTGATGTATATAGGTCTGGGTATCAGTGTGTCCAGATAAAATAAAATAATGTATGTCTCACCTATGGCTTTCACTCCACCAAATCCGATATATAAACAATAAATGCAGGTGAACACTACAAAGACAGGTCTGTAGCTGTGAATATTGCAACTTATTGCAAAACATCGTGCTACAGTGTTTCAGACCCACTCAGCACTTGAAGGACAAGTGGGTCAGAAACATGTAGCATGCATGTTTAGAAATAATACATTGCAGGTGAAACATACTAGACACAGGTCTGTAAGTGTGAATAGTGCAGGTTTAAGTGTTGGAAGGCCATATTTAAAAACTGCAATATGCTGGTTTTCGTTACTGTACGAACGTGGCAGAGGTATACCATGCTGTAAACTACGTATGATGTTCTATGGGCGGTCGTAGATTTATGTTCGCTATCGTACATTTACAAGATTTCCGATAGCGATCATAAATTAACGATAGCTAAAGAAGGAGAGACCACACCTTTATAAATATGAAGGTCTCTAGCTCTCCCTGTCAGCTGCAGAAATATTAAGAATAGTGTCGCTTCTTAAAGGGGAATGTTTGGAGGGTAGGATGAGGTGTTTTTAGAGACACACAGTGCAGAACTGTAGGGGGGGATAGTGAAGTGAACCTGATTTTAGCACAGCTCTGTGCAATGCCTTCTCTTCAGTGTACCTTATTAAGGCAATGTTGGAGGGGAGGAAGAGTGTGTTTTAATTGCTGTCGTATAAAAACAATAAACTGTAGTACAGAGCCAAGCTAAGAAATGCATTACACTAGAAATGCATTGCACAGAGCTGTGCTAAGTTAGGGGTCATAATATATCCTTCACCTGCAGCACTGCACTATGTTCTATAAGTGTACGTATTAAAGGTTAATGTTGGAGGGTATGCCTTGCAGCTCTGCACCATGATGTTTCTATAAATGTACATATTAATAAGAATTATTGGAGGGAATGCAAATTAAAGGGGTACTGTTAGAGGAATGCAAACATGTTATATAAAATTAATGCAGCAGATGGGCTGCCTGTAGGAAGTTTTGCATAAACAAAGCCCTCTTCAACTATGGTTCCCCTTGCCTTTAAGACCCAAACACAGGCCTATGTATAAAGGTTCTTATCGTTAAAAATAGTGCAAATTTTGCCCTAACCAACCTTTATTACATAGGCCTGATATATCTACAAAGCGATAATTGAAAAAGAGAAAAGAGTTACCTCCTTACATAGTGCAAACAGCAAGTGTCACTAGCACAGCAGCAAGAAAGGGGAGGTAATTTAAAATTCAACCTTATTAAATATACATTAAAACCCACATATTAACACATATAAAAATCCATCTTGGCCATGGTGCAGGTGTTAGGTGATAGCAATATATAGGAGGGAGGTAGATACTACCCAAAATCGTTCACAGCCCAGGGAATGGGGGATGGGAGAATCCTCTCCACCCCACTAGTCCTATATTGAGGAAAGGGAATTTCCTAGGCACACAGTGCCCTCCTAAATAATTTTAAGCTAATCTCAAAACCCTACATTTAAGGATGCCAGATGTATCTAAAAAACCAAGGTATAAGACCAAAACCCGTATTCAAGATAGAGGGTATCTGATTTACTAACCCACACGTAGCCGATAGCATGAACCAGTTAAATTTCATGGTCCATAATAGTATTACGGCTATGCAATGGGTTGGTCTTAACAAGCTCAAACAAAATCGAGTCCCCGTGGCGCGTTTCGCTCTTCAACAGAGCTAATCATCTATGTAAGGAGGTAACTCTTCTCTTTTTCAATTATCAATGTGTATTTGACCTCCAGCATTCACGCTCATTCCGAGTGGGAGTAGCAGTGCGTTACTTTTTATTTACTCTTTATAATATCAACAAAACAAAAGGTTAGTATTTTCTTTGAAGTATGATGCAGGTCGATACAGTTTGTATTTAATGCAATGGTCTTAGCACTGCAACATGTTGATTTATACGTGTTTGGGTCTTAAAGGCAATGGTGGCCTGTAAAATGCATTGCACAGAGCGTCCCGACCATGTTCAAGTCAATATGCTGCCACCTGCAGCTCTAAACTGTTGTTTTATAAGTGTACCTTAAGGGTCAGTTCAATTCTACTGGGGTTGCCACCTTTCCCTTTAATACTTAGCACTACTCCCTCTAGCGCGTTTTGGATTGTGGTTGCGATTCAATTGTGCTAATGGGAGCGCAGGCATGTAATAGCCTAGGGACTGGCCCACTACATGCAATGTGGGTTATTTTCGCATAACCCCTGCATCCAACGCTAATATGAGTTAAATTTGCGCTAACCGGTAGCGAACGGCTAGCTTGACTTTAACTCCATATATCTGCTAGCGAGTCTGGGTAAATGAGCCTGACAGTCTCTTGCAGAAATGCTCACAAAAATAAAGGGTTAACTAGTTGCTTCCTTAAGACAGATTGTAAAGGGTTAACACCTTCCCCCACTGTTTGAGCAGTAAAATCTGCTAATAATATTCACTGTTATCTCTGATGATTGGCTGGAGACACTGGCAGTTGGGGACTCTGAGTTCAAATGTTACATGAGCTTAGCATAATGGGAGTGGGAAACAAACACAAGGTAGCTAGTTAGCATGTGCAGAAGGAGTTTTGGTACCTGGACCACCAGGAAGAGGCAACACTATGATTTCTACACTTAGAGGATGAATTCGTGATGAGAAACAAATGGTTTTCTAAGTGACAGTTAATAGAATCTGTGGAGCTGCCTTTGATTTTAGGTTTACATAAACATAGTAATTAAGGTTGAATTCGTCCCAAGTCAACCTATCCCTTTTTTTTTTTTTTTTAATTAACTACTAAAAAGTTGATCCAGAGGAAGGCAAAAAACCCCAGCTAAAAAAAGGGGGAAAAAATTCCTTCCTGACTCCAAACGGCAATCGGAAAGTATCCCTGGATCAACCAGATCTATATGCATTAATACCAGTAATTCTCAATATTTTTTAGTTTTAGAACATTATCCAGGCCTTTTTTAAAGTTATTCAATGAACTTGCCATTACCACCTCTGCTGGAAGACCGTTCCACAGTTTCACCGTTCACCCTGTAAAGAAACCTCTCCTAACTTGAAGATGAACTTCTTTTCTTCCAATCTTAAAGGAGTCCAGAGTCCTCTGATATGACCTATTAGTGAACAATGCACCAGAAAGTTCATGTATGGGCCATTAATATATTTGTATAAGGTTATCATGTCCCCACGCAACCGCCGCTTCTCCAATGTAAACAGCCCTAACTTGTCTAATCTGCCTGCATATTCAAGCCCTCCCTCCCCTAATTAGTTGCCCTTCTCTGAACTGCCTCAATTTCCAAGATGTCCCTTTGTATATGGGATTCCAAAACTGCACTGCATATTCCAAATGTGGCCTTACCAGTGCCTTGTAAAGAGGGAGAATAATATTTTTTAGTTATCCTTTAAGCCAAATAATGGATTGAAACCATAACCTGAAGGATATATGAAAGGCAAATATGGACCATTATGAATACTGAGACATTACCTATAGAACTACTATTCGGGAACTTTCTATACTGGGGTGGATAACAAACTTTCATTAAAGGGCAATTATAGTGAGAAAATTGTTTTTTTTTAATTTCTCTAATGTATCCTATAAGTCATCCCATCCACCAGGGTACCTTTAGTTTCTTTAAATTTACATAGTCCCCGAGATATAAGCCTTTGAATATGCGTGATTTGTAGGAGCTGCTACCACCTCATCTGTCACTCAAAGGCACACACTCACACAATCCAAAGCTCCCATGCAGTACTGTCACATACTCCTTCACCCACACTGTAAGTACCATGTACAACACCTAGTCAAATGTGTAGTGCTAAACACAATCAATAAACCATTAACCCAGCAATATGAGCATAACACACTATAAAAAGCCCCTCTCCCCCCCAAAAAAATCTTATATACATACAAAACCAGTGACTCAAATGGAACACTAATACAGTATATATAATACAGTAATACAGATATATACCAAACAAGACACACAGTGCAATCTATGAAATATATAGACTAAAGCAACTGAAATGTAACAGGACAACAAGCAGTGTCACTGTGTTTGTGAAGGTCTACTACAAGCTGCTGTTACACTGACTCTCTCTTCAGTGATTATGATCTCAGCTAAGCAGGGGGAGAGATATGAACTTAGGAAAAAGTAAATAACAATTAGCAAAGTTAGAGAACAGGCAGAGTTCAGTAACTTACTTGTAAAGAATCTCACACCACTTGTCCTCCTCTCTCCCTCTGCCCCTCCCTTCAGCATATTGCTACTTTATTCCACACTTGATTGTTGCAGTCTAGCTCTGGAAGGGAGGAGTCAACAGGATGTCAGCACTTCATTTAAAGTCCTTTCAACTGACAATGCTCGGACTCTGTATACACCCGTCACTGTTGAGGGGGAGTAGACAGAGAGGGGGGGGACTACACAGCTTGGTACAAACTTCTGCCAGTGTGAAGAAACGAAGCCACACAGAAACATGAAAGTAAGGCAGCTTATACTAAGTGATCTATACATTGTATCAGACAAAGTTTTTTTTTCACTAGTTTGCCCTTTAGAACTTAGTCTCCACTTAACTAGATACCCTTTAACTGCAGACTTTATAGGTGTATAAAAATTTAAAAACATTTATTAAAAAAAATAATAAAAAATAACTCAGTGGTAGTTCAACTTTGATGTTTATCTAAAGTACTTCTTACCAAGGGGATCTGGCGTTTTTTCAGAGTGCCACGCAGAACTACGGCTAATTCGCTGGTAAAATTCTTTAGGAGTGTATGCAGGGTGCTCTACAACAAAATATACAAGGAACCATTAACTTTTCATATACCATCCTGCAAAGTCACAACACATATCAAACAAAGCAGTGCTAAAATATTTAACACAAACATTATTTGTATATTTTTCCACTTAATTCCCAAGTCACCTATTTACAAATGATTAGCATGACTAACATCAGATTTGCAGCAGCTGCACAGGGTTTTGGAAAAGTCGCCTACACAGCCACAGCAAGCTATTTAAATAGCATCTGTAGTGTTTTTCTGTGACTTTCTTTAAAGGTTTCTCTCTCTCAAGGGGGGTAGGAGATTTGTATCCTACCTTTTAAACAAGCCTAAAATTATATCTGTATCTGCAGACCTCTAAATCCAAAAAATCAAAATTCTAACTTTTTGGTTTGCAGTCTCTTCTGCGGTGATGTGAGACTAATTATCATATGATACATCATAAGCCCAACTTTAAAAAAAACTTTTCTTATCCATCTTTAAAGCAAATATAAATATACACCTATGGACACTTTAAGGTGAGGCCCATTTTTAGGCCTATGGCTAGCTGCAAAAAACACTGAGCAGGGCTCATCCAGAAGTACATTAAGTGGTGTATCGTGTATGCATCTTGCCCGCTGTCCCAGCAATAGAATTGTAGTGCGTATGCTGTAGCCACCCCCAAAGAAGCAGAGCAATGGGTGCCAGGGATGTCACAAAATGCAGTAAGAACTACCGCTTATACTAGTATAGTTTTGATAAATTACAGCTACATGCATACTGGGTTAATTTTAAATGTAGGAGAGGTCTAGAATGGAGGGCACTTGTATGAGAGTACAGTTTTCTTTTAAAAATCTAGAGTGATCTTGACATTATTTGTTAATTTGAGTTTCTTCTTTTTTTAACAGTCATAACATTACCTGTCCTTTCGTCTCTGCCTTTACCAGTCCTTTCTCTGGGTTTCTGCACTTCTTGCTCCAAATAAAGAATTACCTTTTCTGTTCTTCTCCAGAGCGATTCATGAAGTCATTCCTATCTGTCAAAAATTATGTAAATCTGACAACTGTGAGTCTAATGAACAGGTCTAACACTTCTTCAAAAGACACTTTTTGCACTTTTTTTCCCTCTAATTCAGCATGTTGTCATGTTCTCCAGCTCTCATTCTGTTGCTATTAAAACAAACTTGTCAATTTCAAGGTGTTGCATGTAGATGATATTAAATGATTACATCTGAATTGCAAACTGCCCTCTTTTTGCAGACCCATGGGTGCCCCTACAAAAAAACACTTTTCAGACCTTTCAACTGGACCTGCCTATTGGTAATTTTCGGTCTAAAATCACCAGTCACACAACAGAATTAGTCTTTTAAAACAGACCTAAATTTGCACAAGTCAATCAGGCCTAAATATCAGACAATCAGGCTGAATTATCATTACTAGTTTTTGCCCATGAAGGACTGATGGTAGATTGTTCGTCCAACAATCTATATCCACTGTATTTCCTTTATTCATAACAAAAGGTCTGTTTTTTTAACCATGCCTATTATGCAGAAAAGTATATTTATCGAAATATGGTAAAGAGCATTACAAATGCAAAACTAGCATGTTCCGCTCGCCCCATTGTTTGAGGTCAGCATGGCTAAATATGGCAGATATTTTTGGTAAAACCTGCAATGGTAAAAAAACTAAGAGTGATTCTGCACATACCTAGTGAAGTAGTTAAACAAACAGAAGTGGCTGAGTGCAATGGCATACCATGGTAAGTGGTGGATAATCGCAAATATTAATATAGACCATGCACATCAGTCTTACAAGCCCATGTATTTTATTGTGTCATACATGGGTACACAAAAGTGTAACGTTTCGGTACCTGCGGTACCTTCTTCAGACAAATATAAAAATCAGTTGAACAGGTAAGGCCTTATATACATACAGGAAGGAGCTCGATAGCATCCCCTAGTGGAGAAAAGAAAAAAGAAGAAAAAAAGGAAAATGCAACAACATTTTGGGCAGGAAACAAGAAAGTCCCAATTACAATTGAGACCTTTAGGTGGAGTGCGTCAAGGGTGAAAATCCAGAAGGATTCCCTGCGCAGAAGCAGATTGTCTATCACCCCCTCTAGGCAGTGGAGGGATGTGGTCAATTACCATCCCTTTAAGGTCAGAAATGAGGTGTCTACATTTGAGGAAATGGGATGCCACAGGGGATCTTCAAATTTGGTAGATGGTGCAGTAGGAGGTCTCTGTAGGGCAAGTTTAATATCACTCTATGGCGTTGAAACCGTTTTCTAAGGGACCAATAGTCTTGCTAATATAAATAAATGAACAGGGACATTTCAACATGTAAATGCAAAAATCAGTGGTGCAGCTTAAGTAGCCTTTAAGGTTAAGACTTTGCCAGTATAGGGATGTTGAAATGATGAACCCACAATCAGTGAGTTGCAGATATTGCAGTTGCAACATCGTAAACATCCCTTTTTATTGGAAAAAGAAAAAGGCGCCTTTTTATATTTGGAGATAGTAACTGCCTGTACCAGTTGGGAATAAGAGACCTGTTTTTTGGTAGACACATCGTGGCATGACTTAGAGTTGGGACCCATATTGGGATCCCCTTGAATAACTGGCCAAAATTTCTGCAAGTTATTTTGATGGTTGTGAACTTGTAGTAAAGGTTTGTATGAATGGGATACCTACTTGGCCATCCTTTTTGGGAGTGGGGTGGAGAGCTTCCAGTTTGGCTGTTGAACAAGGTCAGGGGGATGATTGAGTGTACAAACTTGTTAGTCATCGCTTCAAGAAAATGATTTTTATCCCTGGGGTTGTTGCAAATACGAGCAACCCGCATAAACTGGGATTAGGTAGACATTTAAAAACATGCGGAGGATGGAAGCTGTGACCAGATAAAAGAGTATTGCGGTCAGTAGGTTTGACGTATAGGGAGGTAAGTAAGACACCATCAATTATGGTATCTGAACATAAAGAAAATGAATAGTATTATAGGACATTGCTGCAGTAAATACAATTTTATCATCTAGACTATTCATGAAATCAATACATTCAGTAGCCTGTGCAGTAGTACCAGACCAAGTAATAAAAATGTCATCTATATAACAAATAATTTTTTGCAGTACAATTGATATGATTGATGTGTATAGATGTGATGTTCTTCGAGCTTGTTAATGTACAGATTGGCAAATGACGGTGCTACCGGACTACCCAGGCGGTCCAACAGTTTGATAAAATACTCTGTTTCGAATTTTAAATAGTTGTTATGGAGAATAAAGTCCACAAAGTCTTTAACCTTAAAGGCTACTTTAGCTGCACCACTGATTTTTGCATTTACATGTTGAAATGTCCCTGTTCATTTATTTATATTGGCAAGACTATTGGCACCTTAAAAAACGGTTTCAACGCCATAGGAGTGATATTAAACTTGCCCTACAGAGACCTCCTACTGACCATCTACCAAATTTGAAGATACCCCTGTGGCATCCCATTTCCTCAAATGTAGACACCATTTCTGACCTTAAAGGGATGGTAATTGACCACATCCCTCCACTGCCTAGAGGGGGTGATAGACACAATCTGCTTCTGCGCAGGGAATCCTTCTGGATTTTCACCCTTGACGCACTCCACCCAAAGGGTCTCAATTGTAATTTGGGACTTTCTTGCTTCCTGCCCAAAAGATGAGTTCTCGGTACTTTCTTACTGTTTATACTACACATTGATTGTTTGTATATGTTGTTGCATTTTCATTTTTTTCTTTCTTTTTTCTTTTTTCCACTAGGGGATGCTATCGAGCTCCTTCCTGTATGTAATAAGGCCTTACTGTTCAACTGATTTTTATATTTGTCTGAGAAGTAGCGTACGCAGTGTACCGAAACGTTACACTTTTGTGTACCCATGTATGAAACAATAAAATACATGGGCTTGTAAGACTGATGTGCATGGTCTATATATTATTTGCAATGGTAAAAATGTTAGCTTTATGTATGTATGTATTTTTTTTCTATATAGAGTTACATATTCCACAGCACATTACAATTATTACTCAATCACATCAGGCCCTGTCCCAAAGAGCTACAATCCAATCACTTTATGTTCACATACAACCATTTCTGATTGTGGGGGGGGAACGGAGTGCCGGAGGAAACACATGCAAGCACGGGAGAAAAATACAAACTCCTTGCAGAGTGTCCAAGGGTGGAATCGAACTCAGCGCTGCAAGGCACAAATGCTAACCACTGAGCCACCGTGCTGCCGTTCATTCAAATGTGTGATCGCAGAGCTGACCCGCAACTGTAGGACAAACGGCCGCATCGCAGATCTATGGGCCTCAGTCATGTTGCTTTGCCGTTTGGCAAATCAATGACACCCGATTGAATGTCCATAGACGAACTTATACTCGGCCAAAACGTCTGTCCGTCCTACAGTTGTGTGTCGAGGTCGGCCCCGCAATGGCATGTCTGTATGGACCTTTAGGGTTGTGTAAATGAAAATGCTTTAGGAAGTTCTTGTTCTTCTTAAAATGCACCTAAAATACAAAATGCACTGAAAGTTGATTTCTCCTTTCATTTTTGGTTTAGAAGTATTAGTATTAATTACAAAGCTTAAATAGAATAATCAGCTACTTTTGAGAAAACAAAAGGAAATACTTTTTTTCTTAAATTTCTTTCCTGAAATCTTACCTCAATATAAGTCTCATTGTTACAGGCCTGAGAGAAAATACTGGGAGAGCCACAAGAGTAGGTTTCAGCTTCCTCACTAGTACATTCTTCCCTCTCTAGCAATGTCATCAGGTAACGATCTGTCTCATTAAAATAAGATAATTAATAGAAAATAAGTGAAACTGGTTTTATGAAAAATCAACTGTAGAAATATGCATAAAAAATACTCTGTGAATGCTCTATAGACAAGCAGAATTCAGCTTGACAAAGAGTATACAACAGTGTACTTTCAAGAAGATATTGAGAATCAGTGGAGGACAATACCCAAAAAAAACATCACCCCCATTAAATGTTCACACTTCCAGCAGCTGAAATCGCTTACTCTCATTTACAACCGTGCTGCCTTCCCTTAGATATCACACAGCAAAGAGGAGTGCTAAAAGGCCGCCTCCTAGACAGCCAGGGCCATGAATAACATATTACTGTCATGGCTGGTGGGAATGTCTGTTACAACCTCTCTCCTCCTTCTCTGCCAGTCTTGAACTGTTCGGTTGCTAGGATACAGCCTACATAATCAAGCTGATCAAGGATGGGTGGAGGAGTGTTTTCTCACTGCTAGTTTTGAGTGACAGAGGCAGACAGAATTGTTACGCCCCCTTCACAGTGTGGCTAATTGAAGGCAGAGAAGCTTGAAATCAGGAAAAAAAACATATAGGGAGGGCTGCATACCATTACTCTTTTGAAAGCAGTTTTTTAAAAAAAAATGCATTGAGACAATACAGTTATCCTTTAAAGGGTATGTCCACCCTTAGAACTCACTTTTAACATGCTGCTCCCCCATGTCCCCCAGCCCCAACCGCATAATTTTTTTTTTCAGAAAGCCCCCCAAACTCTTACTTACCTCCCCTCGTTCCTGCCACTGCCGGCCCTTGCTTGCGAGAATGCAAGCAGAGGGGCGGGACGGCAGTCGCGTCTGTGATTGGCTGAGCGGCAGCCAATCACGGACGCGGCTGCCGGTCATTCAGTGCAGCGGAGGAAAGCGGAGAGGTAAGTAAGAGTTTGGGGAGCTTTTTGAAAAAAAAAAATGCGGTTGGGTGGGGGACATGGGGGAGCAGCATGTTAAGGGGGATTGACGCTAGGGGGAGGGATAGTAGAACGGGAGGGAGAGGGAGGGGAGAAGGACTGCAGTGCGCATGGCAAATATCTACCGGAGGCAAGATAGCAGGCAGAGCCCGCTATCCTCCTGGTGGTTAGTTTTGGGATTTGGGGGGGGGGGTCTACAGGAGAACCCTATGGAGCTGGGATGTGAGGTAAGGATTAAACTACACTACATGGTGGGGCCAGTAGTTGGGGGGATTTGACAATCGGTGGTAATTATGTACCCTGGAAGATCCCATTAGCATATCACACTCAGTGTTAAGGGCGTGCTTGCATAGTGGCTAAGAGGTGTTATAGGAAAGCCTAGAGTAAGGTGTCAAACAGCATTGTACATGGCAGACAGTTGGTGTCGAACCCCCCCACCTCTATTCAGGCTTGGCTTCTTTATTTTACATAAATAGCCTCCTTGACACCTCTCTTGAACCAGTCACGTTCCTTTGCCAATATGTTAACATACAATCTTCAAAGTGTGTCCTTTATCCTTAAGATGCAGGTACACGTTGAGTCCTGACCCAAGGAATTGGCTCTTCTGTGCTGGACCATACGTTGATGCGGTTGCTGTTTGGTCTCCCCACATACAAATTGGAGAGTTCTTCACTGCACTGCACTGCAATATGATGGCGCTTTTCTTGTGTTTCAGTATTTGGTCTTTCGGATGTACCAATTGCTGCCTCAGTGTGTTGTTCGGTTTAAAGTAGACAGGGATACGGTGTTTTTTGAAAATTCTTCTTAATTTCGGAGACCCCTGCTACATATGGGATGACCATGATCTTTCTCTGTCTGCTTTTCCCCATCACTGTGGTATACGTGGTTCTTTTTGATGAGTTAGTAGATAGAGCAGAGTTAGATAGATAGCAGAGTTAGATAGATAGCAGAGTTAGATAGATAGCAGAGTTAGATAGATAGCAGAGTTAGATAGATAGCAGAGTTAGATAGATAGCAGAGTTAGATAGATAGCAGAGTTAGTAGATAGCAGAGTTAGATAGATAGCAGAGATAGTAGATAGATAGCAGAGTTAGATAGATAGCAGGAGTTAGATATGATGGAGAGTTAGATAGATAGATGAGAGTTAGATAGATAGATGCAGAGTTAGTAGATAGATAGCAGAGTTAGATAGATAGATAGCAGAGTTGATAGATAGATAGCAGAGTAGATAATAGCGAGTTAGATAGATAGCAGAGTTAGATAGATAGAAAGATAGATGCAGAGTTAGATAGATAGCAGATAGATAGATAGCAGAGTTAGATAGATAGATAGATAGCAGAGTTAGATAGATAGATAGCAGAGTTAGATAGATAGATAGCAGAGTTAGATAGATAGCAGTTAGATAGATAGCAGAGTTAGATAGATAGATAGCAGAGTTAGATAGATAGATAGCAGAGTTAGATAGATAGATAGCAGAGTTAGATAGATAGATAGCAGAGTTAGATAGATAGCAGAGTTAGATAGATAGATAGCAGAGTTAGAGAGATAGATAGCAGTTAGTAGAAGATAGCAGAGTTAGATAGATAGATAGCAGAGTTAGATAGATAGATAGCAGAGTAAGATAGATAGATAGATAGCGAGTTAGATAGATAGATAGAGAGAGTTAGATAGATAGATAGATAGCAGAGTTAGATAGATAGATAGATAGATAGAGAGTAAGATAGACAGATAGCAGAGTTAGATAGACAGATAGCAGAGTTAGATAGATAGATAGCAGAGTTAGATAGATAGATAGCAGAGTTAGATAGATAGATAGATAGCAGAGTTAAATAGATAGATAGCAGAGTTAGATAGATAGATAGCAGAGTTAGATAGATAGATAGCAGAGTTAGATAGATAGATAGCAGAGTTAGAAGATAGATAGCAGAGTAGATAGATAGATAGCAGAGATAGATAGATAGATAGAGAGTTAGATAGATAGATAGCAGAGTTAGATAGATAGATAGACAGAGTTAGATAGATAGATAGCAGAGTTAGATAGATAGATAGCAGAGTTAGATAGATAGATAGCAGAGTTAGATAGATAGATGGAGTTAGTAGATAGATAGATAGCGAGTTAGATAGATAGATAGATAGCAGGTTAATAGTAGATAGTAGCAGAGTAGATAGAAGATAGAAGATAGCAGAGATAGATAGACAGATTGCAGAGTTAGTAGACAGATAGCAGAGTTAGATAGATAGTAGCAGAGTTAGATAGATAGATAGCAGAGTTAGATAGATAGATAGCAGAGTTAATAGATAGATAGCAGAGTAGATAGATAGATAGCAGAGTTAGATAGATAGATGCAGAGTTGATAGAAGATAGCAGAGTTAGATAGATAGCAGAGTTAGATAGATAGCAGAGTTAGATAGATAGCAGAGTTAGATAGATAGCAGAGTAAGATAGACAGATAGCAGAGTTAGATAGATAGATAGCAGAGTTAGATAGATAGATATAGATAGATAGCAGAGTTAGATAGATAGATAGATAGCAGAGTAAGATAGATAGATAGATAGATCGAAGTAGATAGCAGAGTAAGATAGATAGATAGATAGATAGATAGCAGAGTTAGCTAGGTAGATAGATAGCAGAGTTAGATAGATAGCTAGATAGATAGCAGAGTAAGATAGACAGATAGCAGAGTAAGATAGACAGATAGCAGAGTTAGATAGATAGATAGCAGAGTTAGATAGTAGATATGAAGCAGAGTTAGATAGATAGATAGATAGCAGAGTAAGATAGATAGATAGATAGATAGATAGCAGAGTTAGATAGCTAGATAGATAGCAGAGTTAGATAGCTAGATAGATACCAGAGTTGATAGATAGATACCAGAGTTAGATAGATAGATAGCAGAGTTGATGAGATGATAGATAGATAGCAGAGTTAGAGAGATAGATAGCAGTAGATAGATAGATAGCAGAGTTAGATAGATAGATAGCAGAGTTAGATAGAGTTAGATAGCAGTGTTAGATAGATAGATAGTAGTTAGATAGATAGATAGTAGATTGATAGCAGAGTGATAATAGATAGTAGAGTTAGATGTAGATAGATAGCAAGTTAGATAGATAGATAGTAGCAGGATAGATAGATAGCAGAGTTAGATAGATAGGTAGCAGAGTAGATAGATAGATAGATAGATAGATAGATAGCAGAGTTAGATAGATAGATAGCAGAATTAGATAAATAGATAGCAGCGTTAGATAGAAGATAGATAGCAGAGATAATAGATAGATAGATAGTAGATAACAGAGTTAGATATATCAAGCTTGATAAGATCCTAATAGAAGACCGAAACGTTGCTGTCTGTTACACTGGATTAATAAATATTTTTTGCACAAGACCCAAGAGGGCTCTGCAATTATATCCTGGTTTAGATAGATAGATAGAGTTAGAAGATAGATAGATAGAGAGTTAGATAGATAGATAGATAGATAGCAGAGTTAGATAGATAGATAGATAGATAGCAGAGTTAGATAGATAGATAGCAGAGTTAGATAGATAGATAGCAGTGTTAGATAGATAGATAGCAGAGTTAGATAGATAGATAGCGAGTTAGATAGATAGATAGCAGAGTTAGATAGATAGATAGCAGAGTTAGATAGATAGATAGCAGAGTTAGATAGATAGATAGATAGCAGAGTTAGATAGATAGATAGATAGCAGAGTTAGATAGATAGATAGCTAGATAGATAGATAGCAGAGTTAGATAGATAGATAGCAGAGTTAGACAGATAGATAGCAGAGATAGACAGATAGATAGCAGAGTTAGATAGATAGATAGCAGAGTTAGATAGATAGATAGCAGAGTTAGATAGATAGATAGCAGAGTTAGATAGATAGATAGCAGAGTTAGATAGATAGCAGAGTTAGATAGTGATAGATAGCAGAGTAGATAGATAGATAGATAGCAGAGTTAGATAGATAGGATAGTAGAGTTAGATAGATAGATAGATAGATAGCAGAGTTAGATAAATAGATAGATAGAGGATAGATAGATAGCGAAGATAGATAGATAGATAGATAGTAGAGTGTAGTAGATATATAGCAGACTTAGATAGATAGATAGATAGCAGAGTTAGATAAATAGATAGCAGAGTTAGATAGATAGCAGCGTTAGATAGATAGCTAGATAGCAACGTTAGATAGATAGATAGCAGAGATAATTAGATAGATAGATCAAGCTTGATAAAGATCCTAATAGAAGACCGAAAGTTGCTGTCTGTTACACTGGATTAATAAATATATTTTTTGCACAAGACCCAAGAGGGCTCTGCAATTATATCCTGGTTTAGATAGATATATAGAGTTAGATAGATAGATAGATAGATAGCAGAGAGAGAGATAGATAGATAGCAGAGTTAGATAGATAGATAGATAGCAGAGTTAGATAGATAGATAGATAGCAGAGTTAGATAGATAGCAGAGATAGATAGATAGATAGCAGAGTTAAGGTGGCCATACATATGAACGATAATGGGTAAATCCCGTCGTTCCACGACGGGTTTACCCATTATCGTTCAAGTGTATGGCCACTGCTATCTATATATCTCTGCTATCTATCTAACTCTGCTATCTATCTCTATCTATCTAACTCTGCTATCTATCTATCTAACTCTGCTATCTATCTGCTATCTAACTCTGTTCGTGCCAACGAACAACCGTAGTCGCCACTACGGTCGGTTGGGAAAGACGGAAAATTTCCATTGGTTGTTATCGGCTCCCTTTACTTTAGCAAAGGTAGCCGATATGATCGTTTACGTGTTTGGCCATACGACCAACCGATCCCCATACCTCGTCGTTTACATGTGTGGAGATTCACAAAGCAATGTGCCGACAGATACCACTGTGATCTGTCGGCACATTGCGATGGAAATCGCATGCGTGTGGCCACCTGATAGATAGCAGAGTTAGATAGATAGCAGAGTTAGGTAAATAGATAGCAGAGTTAGATAAATAGATAGCAGAGTTAGATAGTTAGATAGATAACAGAGATAGATAGCAGAGATAGATAGATAGCAGCGTTAGATAGATAGATAGATAGCAGAGATAATTAGATAGATAGATAGCTAGATAACAGAGTTAGATATATCAAGCTTGATAAAGATCCTAATAGAAGACCGAAACGTTGCTGTCTGTTACACTGGATTAATAAATATATTTTTTGCACAAGACCCAAGAGGGCTCTGCAATTATATCCTGGTTTAGATAGATAGATAGAGTTAGATAGATAGATAGATAGATAGCAGAGTTAGATAGATAGATAGATAGATAGCAGAGTTAGATAGATAGATAGATAGCAGAGTTACATAGATAGATAGATAGCAGAGTTAGATAGATAGCAGCGTTAGATAGATAGCAGCGTTAGATAGATAGCAGCGTTAGATAGATAGATAGCAGAGTTAGATAGATAGATAGCAGAGTTAGATAGATAGATAGCAGAGTTAGATAGATAGGTAGATAGCAGAGTAATATAGATAGATAGATAGCAGAGTTAGATAGACAGATAGATAGATAGCAGAGTTAGATAGATAGATAGCAGAGTTAGCAGAGTTATTATTAGAGTAGATTAGCAGATGTTAGATTTAGATAGATAGATAGCAGAGTTAGATAGATAGATAGATAGCAGAGTTAGAGAGTTAGATAGATAGATAGCAGAGTTAGAGAGTTAGATAGATAGATAGCAGAGTTAGATAGATAGATAGCAGAGTTAGATAGATAGATAGCAGAGTTAGATAGATAGCTTGATAAAGATCCTAATAGAAGACCGAAACGTTGCTGTCTGTTACAATGGATTAATAAATATATTTTTTGCACAAGACCAAGAGGGCTCTGCAATTATATCCTGGTTTAGATAGATATATAGAGTTAGATAGATAGATAGATAGCAGAGTTAGATAGATAGATAGATAGATAGATAGCAGAGTTAGATAGATAGATAGCAGAGTTAGATAGAGAGCAGAGATAGATAGATAGATAGCAGAGTTAAGGTGGCCATACATATGAACGTATACCAAAAAGGTTTCTTTGTAAGAAAACCACATAGTACAAGTGAAGGGATACATTGTACTTGTGAAGGTTCTCATTCATCAGGTCATGGTATTTCTTTTGGTACGTTCCAGAGTACTTAATTGCAACAGATTGTTGTATAAGTCATTCTGAATTGAGACAGTCAGATGACTAGCGAAAGTCTAGTTGATCTAACTGAATACAACAGAATATGTTTCATTGATACATTTTAGAGCCATGTCTCATTACCAATGCCACTATGAGATTTGTATACAGGGATAAGACAAGTATTTAACAATAGATGCATGTCAGTAGACTAGGAACAACAGAAATTAGATGCATTAATTTTAGCTAAAAGGTTTCATATGTTAAAGTTCAGTCTTGAAAGTTATTGTGAGTTATTGTGAGTTATTTCAGCAAGCCTAGCAAGAATTATATTTTTCAGAGTATGTCATGATTTGAGCTTTCTGCTGACTTCTCCTTGGAGTCCTGGCCACCTTTTGCTGTCTTAGATTGATTGTTAAAGTTGGGAATCAGGTTAGAAGTCGCTGATTGCCTGGCCATCATGTGCTGGTTTAACATACCAAGCTTAACACCACAAAGGATCTGAAGGAGAAAATACAGCAGCATGACCCCTCCCCCAAGTTATCAGGGGCACCAGACCATTCAAAACAGGTAGTTGTCTGTAATATACCTGTGGTTGTGGCAACAATAGCAGTATAACCAAAAATGTAAATCAAAAGCTGTATAATTTTTCTAAATTATAATTTAGTACTAAACTGTTCTTGAATGCCCTGTAATTAGCAATTTCACATTTAAAAAAAAATAAAAAAAAATTCTAAAGGACTCTATTGTTTTACCTAATTTATAAGTCCTTTTAATATCTTTAGTTAGGGGCTATTGTTCATATCCAAACAGGGTCAGAAGTGAGCCCCTTTAACAAAAGGAAGTGTGGGACATTGTAACAGTCAAGGC
This sequence comes from Hymenochirus boettgeri, assembly GCA_019447015.1. NCBI lineage: Eukaryota > Metazoa > Chordata > Amphibia > Anura > Pipidae > Hymenochirus > Hymenochirus boettgeri. Next base: position 187,918,895 of record CM033469.1, on the reverse strand, counting down.
TTAATATAATATAGAACTAGCTAATAAGATCCCTTCCCCCAATATTGAGGTGGATATGCAAACATATGGAATTAATCGTTTGAGTGCAAGAAAAATTACATGGAATGAATTGCAGCAAATGTTTCCATATCTTCACCTTAACAATCCATTTAGTTTTCTCCATTACTGAATAACAATGCACAGGTATTCAAAGGTGTGTCACAATAACAGTTCTTGATATAAAGGTAAAAGAAAGTTTAAAGGGAAGTTAGTGCAAATACATGTACTTTCAGAAACAAGAGCAGTATTTTTTCATCCCCATGACCTTAACCTGAATTCAGCATTTTGTCTGTGTATAAACAAATCCAACCAAAATACTACCCTAGTAGAGACCGTTTGCCCTTGACCCAGCACCTGGGTTGATTCAGTTGCTCAGTAGAGATCTGAGCATCTTTGACCCATCCAATAGCCAATCAGTAAAATAACTAAGAAGGCATTACACAAACAACAATTTAACAAATATTGATAATTTCCACTGAACTGTCCCTTAAATATGTGACTGACTACAATTAATATAGGTTAAAACACATTCTCAAAAATGTACAATGCTTAAAAATAAAATAAAAGATAAAATATGATGTATGTATGGGGAACAAATGGATCCATAAGATATCTTATGATTTAGTACATACATATTATAAAACATCTTTGACACACAATTGTATATATAATGGCCAGATATATGACAAATTTAAAGTATAGTTATCAAAGTGTTTCACGGGTACAAACAGTATTTTTTTAAAAATTCTATTTATTATTCAAAAATGTCATTAAACACACCAATTTCTAAAACAATGATTAAATTTATAAACTTATAAACCTGCACAGGAATTTTTATTTATGTAAAAAAATTTCAATACAAAAATTTAGGACAAGAAGGAATTTGAATAGAGTGTAGACCAATTAGTTATATTGATATATACATATCTATGCACATACAACTGTTAACAAAAATGTAACTTTTAGCAGGATCCCTGGGTTTGTCCATAAAATGAAATGCATTTCCTATAAAAGTATAAAAATATTAGAGTCCATTGAAAAAAAATGACATTGCTGTTGATGTTGATCGTATTACACTCTAATATATGGAATAGATTTTTAAAAAATGTAATCCTTCTTATCTAATGCACTAAACACATACTTTACTATTTTTGTATTAAATTCCTATTCAATAAAGGTTGATTACTGATAAAATGGATAGCTGAGGTTGCTGGGAGTTGCAGTCCTGTGCATTTACACAAGATAAACAAAAAGAAAAACAGTTGTGTTTCAGTCAAATGGATTGACCTCCAAGGACTGTTAACTAAATTTCACAATTTTAATTGGCTATCCATAGGGCATCTCTAAATGGAGGTAAAAATGGATTTATGAAGTTAGTCTAGGAATAAAAAAAACATTTAATTTTCATTAGGTTTAGGTGTTTATCCTAGGAATAGGGACAGGAAGATAGAAAAACTCAAAAAAAAAACACAAAACAAGAACAGATATGTCAATGAAGTAAAAGTGTGTTATAAATGTCCTTGCTTACTTAAATAAATTTCGTTTAAGTAGAAAACTTCCCCTCCCATATCTGGACATTTGTTTGACTATGAACAAAGTTTGACATAAGTTTATCTTGCACAAATCTTCCTCACTATCACATTGATGTAAGAAAGTAGTTCTACAGAATTATTGTACCGTTTTAGCCATTAATGAAAGTGAAGACATCTTGGATATAAAATAATACCTTTATTGGCTAACTAAAATGATTTAAAAATGCAAGCTTTTGAAACACTTAAGTTTCTTCCTCAGGCATGATACTGAGGAAGAAGCCTAAGGGGCATATTTACAAAAAATCGAAAGTTACTGGCGGCCGCAGTGAGTCTGCCTGGCATGGCGGACCTGAGTGGTGTTGGTGTCGCCAGCCGAAGACGTGCGCTCGAGTCGGATCAAGACCGGCAACATCGCAGGGGTACCTCTCGGGGGTCGGAGGCCTGGCGGAGCTGGTGTCGGGTACTGGAAGAAAGAAGAGACGCCGCCCAAGGGCTCTTTTAAGAGCTGCACACTGGGGGTGACCACGCCAAAGGCACTTGTAAGTGCCGCCAAAGGCCCTGATAGGGCCGGGAGGGGGGTCCCGGTTCGCGCTGTGGGACCCTTAAGCCCCAAAAGGCCTTCTCAGGGACCTGCTGGAGGGTGCCTCCACCCTCCCAGCGGCTCCCTCCCTTCCCTCCCCGGGAGCGGCCGGGGCGGGGGCGTGAGGGGTTGCTGGGGAGGGGGTGCTGCGGCCCCTTCCCGGCAGCCCCTCCTAGCCTTCCTTTCTGAGATTGCCGCGAGCGGGGAAGGGGTTGGGAGGGGCTGCTGGGAAGCGGCGGGGGGTGGTCTCCGCCGCCGCGGGGGTTGTGGGCGGGGTGGGCGTGCCTCCGGGGCGGGTGCGACCACCCGCCGCGGGTTGCCTGCCATCCCCCGCCGCGGGAGGCTAGCATCGGCTGTTTTCGCCACCTTCAAGATGGCGAAGTAAAAACAGCCGATACTAGCACTGCGATACACATACCGCCGCTTTATAAATAGAAGCGGCGGTTAACAGGTAAGTATGCCGCGAAGGGTTAACGCTTCGTTAACTTTTCACGGCCATTTTCAGACATTTCATATCCGGTAAACGCGATTTAGCGTTAATGTCAGTGAAAACACCTGCGAAAACTTAACGAAGCTTTATATAAATATGCCCCAAGTGTTTTGAAAGCTTGCATTTTCATTTATTTTATATCCAAGATGTCTTCACATTTGTCTAAGAAACTATTCCATCTTGCATTATTTTGTATTGCAATGAATATCTCCTCTATACCTGTAATATCCTAAAGTTCCAGTACTGCATTTAATCTTCCAACCAATTATTGCATATTTACATAAACATTGCAAACAATTATTTAATAGTTACCAAACATTTTCAGAAACGGGTTTAACTAAGTTATTGATCCTCTTCTCCTTAACAAAGAATATCTTCTTATTGCCATTGCGGTCTAGTCATAGGCAATTGAGTTATACAATTTTTGTGATTCTGATTATCTGAGTTTTACTAGTAACAGGAGCTTTCTGAGCTTGTCTCTTTTCATGGAATTCTTAGCAATACCAAATATCTTTAAATATCTCCTTAATCTGAAACACTTTTTCTGGTGATGGCCAACATAATTACAGAAATAGCAAACAGAATATTTACACATTTCTATCAGGTCCATGTTCCTGTAATCACAGAGACCTTTGGTAATTCTGCTGTGTTGCAGAAATGATTCCAACTTTGTAGTATCACATTATGTTTCTTAATTTCCTCGTTAATGAGCTAATTAAATCAGATTTCTCTTTTACATCTTGGGTAACTTTTCTTGTTTCATATGTCTCACAGTTACTCGATTTTACTGTTTCATCAAAACATTTATCAGATACACATTCTTATCTATGCATACACTATCCTCAACCTTATCTGAAGATTTCATCAGTACTGACAGTTCTTACACTGCAACATTTTTAAGTTACTTTGTTCATTTCACTGCTTTCAAGTTCCAAGTTTTCTTTGGTATATGTGGACAATGCTACCCAACCACTACTACCTAATACATTTATTTCTTTCCTGGTTCAATTTGTACAATATTAATTGATTCAGCAATCTTTAATATTTGAATCCCAATTTTCACATATTCCTGCATTGAGGCACCACTCAGGTCTAACCTCTCATAAGCTGTTCATCCCATCCTGGAATGGTACATTACAAACAGCTTTCAATGCTACATTTATATTTCTTAAACATGATCCTGCTTATTTCTTTATTTCTGGATCCAAACAAACATGATAGCACAAAGTATATTTCCACTACCCTATAGTATCACTTTTACATGGGCTGCCCTGTTTACTTAATATATAAATTGCGTAAGCGATGCTCCCATAATACCCTGAATGGGATCCTACAATGGAAGGATGAAGAGGTGATCTATGAAGTCCCTGCAGGACAGAGTAAAAAGGGATAAGGGTCCTGGTTAAGGTCCCTGTCCAGGGTTAATGTCCCTTCTGTGTCCTTCTCAGATCTCTCTGAGAGGCCTTTTATTAGACTTTTTGGATGTAAAGAACGGAGAGGATGGGATAAGATACATGATAAACCAGTGAAGCACTAACATGTGATGTGGATACAGTCACCGCCCACCTCTTGAAACTTGTTATTGCCACATGTGTTGTTAACTTAAAGGAGAACTAAACCCATTTTTATTACTCCAGAATCTGAAAACAACTCCCTAAAAACACCAATAAGCTATAAAAATACCACTTCAGTAAATTGTATTAAAGTAAATGGAAGCCTGTTAAGAATGGATTGAAGTATCTGTGTTGTGCAGTGTCAGACCACACCTCCTGGCCTCAGTCACATGCTCCTTGCTTTATTGTCCTGTAAAAGGATTGGCTACAGAGTACTATGGGTTGTGACCAACCTGTAACAAGTTTCTGCCATAGCAGGACTGAGCATGTGCAGAACCTAACTGGTCGTTGACCAAACTGTCTGAAACTAGAGAGCTGTGAAGAGTAAAGCACAAACCATATGTTATTTAGATCAATTCCCAGCACCCGTATCAAATGAGAGGTAAGACACAGATTTTTGGTTTTATATTAAGGTGTTCTGCCATCTGGTTCAGTGTTGTTCTGTGGCTTTAGTTGTCCTTTAAGGTTAAGAGAATATTAAACTAAACCCACTATAAACAAGAAAACCAAAGTACAGTAAGGGCCCTTGATGAAAGAACATATTGTTTGTGGTTTGCCAACAGAATTAGTTCAGTAAACAAGTCCTCAGCAATATTCCTACATACACAACAAAAATAGTACACAGGTGGGAAATTATTCTATGTGCACTAGGATTACGACAAGCAACTTACCACTGAGAAATAAAATACTCCCTGTTCATAGATACATGATATTTAGTCAAAAAATGGAATATGCATTCTCAGATTTGAATTTAGGAAGGATTTTTCTAGTTAGATAAATCATATCAATGTTACAAAAAAGGGTTTAAGTAATTTTCCATGCTCCACATGCATACATTAACTCAAGGTACTAGAATCACTCATGGCTATAATAATTCAAAAAAAAAGATTTCACTAACTTATTTCATTTTTTTATACTTCCATAAATATTTTTGACCTACACCCTACAAAGTGATATGCATATTATAAAAACTATTTATCACATGTTTCTTGAAGGTATTACCCATTTGGAAAATGGAGTGGGTTGGAAGAAAAATAAGCAAATAAATTGCTGAATCCAGCATGGATAAGCAGGTTAAGGGGGTGTCGTCCTTTGTAAATAGTTAATATGAAATACTAATTTACATAATGATGTAAAATAAATTATTAGGACATTTTCTAGTACAACAGTAACAAATAAAATAAAATAAGAAAATGAAACACATCAGAATCATAAAAACACTCAGGAACATATGCTACTCCCAAATAAAAAAAACAAAAAATAATGCTGTTGCAACACAAAAGTGACTACATCGCTTGAAGTTAATTGTAGACATACATGGATGGAACATAAATCACATAAATTTGCCTTCAACATGGTCATTTGCAAAGGCTCCTCACTGCATTCAAAATCCGAAACAGCTGATTGCTCAGCACTGAAATCTGGTTGACTCATAAACACGGGTCATTGGCTGACCTCAGAATGAGAGAGAGCATGACCTCAGAATAAAAGAGTGATGAGTTAGATACTATGAAAAATGGCAAGTACTGTATGTGGTTATTGAGTGCGATAATAGAAAAAAAATACAGTGTGTAGATAATAGTTTGTGCATTAAACAAGAAGAATGAGCACCCATAGTACATAAATGACACAATTTTTAAAAGGCAAATACACACTGGGAGGAAAAATAGGATTGCCTAATACCAAACCTTTAGGGACAGTAGCACAGATTTTACCCAGTGGTTAATGCTGCCATTTTTCTGCTAGTCCTTGGTTAACAATCTGACAGAGGCATTAGACAAATAAAAGGGGAATCTTTCATCTGCAGCATGCATTGGATTTTAGTTAATTTTAAAGAATGTTGAAGAATGTATATTTAGCATATCTGATTAAATGTAATCTGGCCTTTTCTATTTGCATGAATAGTTCAGTTACAGTATACTGCTGTTCATGTGATTTGCCGCAGACCAGACCCATACATTGAATATTGTTGGTCTAGCCCATACTGCACATTCAATGTTCCCCTGTCCCCTGTAAAAAAAATAATTGGTCTATGAAAGCAGCAGAATGATTTGATCAGACTCCTAATATTTTAGCAAGTGGCTATAATCACTATAATCCACAAAATCTAAATGTAAATAATACCCTTAAAAATTGGCCATACTAATACATAACAGTGTACCAATTATAACCAGAACTTACTTGCTGGCACATAGGAAAGGAAAGGAACCTCTCGATGCTACCACTACATTCTGCAGCCAAAACAGGAAGAAATTCTGGAAAGGAAGAGGAAGTGGAGGCCAGAGGAGAAGGGATAGTTCATAGCCACTGGGAAGTTGCATCTCTAGGGGTTAAATGAAGATGGTCAGTGGAGAAAAACCTCGAAGTTCTGTGACCTTTATAAAAGCACAGGACCACATTGAACAGGACTTCTAATATTTTATAATTTACAGTTACATAGTACATAGTAATTAAGGTTGATAATCAGTCCACAAGTCCAACCTATTCCCTTTTTTTTTTTTTTTTTTTTTTTTTTTTAACCTACCTAACAGTTGATCCAGAGGAAGGCAAAAAAAACAGCCAAAAAAAGGGGGAAATTCCTTCCTGACTCCAAACGGCAATCGGAAAGTATCCTGGATCAACCAGATCTATTGCATTAATACCAGTAATTTCAATATTTTTAGTTTTAGAAACTTATCCAGGCCTTTTTTAAAGTTATTCAATGAACTTGCCATTACCACATCTCTGGAAGACAGTCCACAGTTTCCACGTTCCACTGTAAAGAAACCTCTCCTAACTGAAAATGAAACTTTTCTTCCAATCTTAAAGGATGTCCACAGTCCTTGATAGACCTATTAGTGAACAATGCACCAGAAGTTCATGTATGGCCATTAAATATTTGTATAAGGTTATCATGTCCCCACGCAAACGCGTTCTCCAATGTAAAAACCCTAACTTGTCTAATCTGCCTGATATTCAAGCCCTCCATTCCCCTAATTTAGTTGCCCTTCTCTGAACTGCTCCAATTTCCAAGATGTCCCTTTTGTATATGGGATTCCAAAACTGCACGCATATTCCAAATGGGCCTTACCAGTGCCTTGTAAAGAGGGAGATAATATCTTTCTCTCTTGAATCCATTCCCCTCTTTATACAAGACAATATGTTGCTAGCTCTTGCCATTGCTACCTGGCATTGTGTTGCTACAGCAAACAACTTATTATATACCAGAACCCCCAATCTTTTCCATTACAGATGCACTATATTATGGTGTAGGTGGCACAGGGATTGCTAAATTCCAAATGCATCACCTTACTTATCAACATGAATATCACACTGCCACTCTGCTGCCATTTGATAATCTATCTAGGTCTGCTGCAACACTTGCACATCATTTGAAGTTTCCAAAAGCTCTGCATAGTTTAGTGTTATCAGGATTTTGGGGGTGTGGGGGTTTGTGATCATTCATTCATTTCATTCAATTTCAAACATGGAAGATCCAATTATGAGAACATACAGCATCATTCCAGGCTGAGTAAAAATGTGTTTAAACTGTCTGCAATAGTTTTGCTTAGCAAATATCTTCAGAATTTAGCTTTAAAAAATCTATCTTTACAATTTGTCATTAAGATGAACAGCCAGTATTAATTTTAGTGGAGGAGAAACCAGCAAGTGGCAAATGCTTTTAACACTTGTAAAAGGTCAATACAAAATGATAATGCTGCTTAAGTCAGACTTCTAAAAGGCTAGTGTCATCTTAATAAGTTTACAGGCACAAAATGTTTTGGCATAAGAGTATTTACTTCACAGCAAGCACCTTTCTTAAAAAACTGAGAGCCTAGAATCCTGTAGAGATGTAAAAAAGATAGTAATTGAAAACTTCCAGTGTTGAGCTATGAAACACGCTCAATTATTTTAAGTGAATTGCTTATTATGTTATGCCAAATCATGATAAAAGTGTATGCAGACATGCAATTTATATGAAATATCTTAAAACAAGCTGCTCTCAATTGACAAAAGAAATCTTGCAAAGCCATGCTCTTCCTACAGTTATGAGAAAAAGAAATGTCCCTTCTTCTGTATTGACTGGTATTTTCTTTGCCCCTGTGGATTGTTTCTGATCTTTAAATATGAAGTATCACAGCTATTTTATGCTAGCTATACACGCTAAATGGAATTGATCATAATGTGGAGCACAGTGGTGGTTTTACCTACATAAGTTCCCTTGACATTTCGTGGCATTTCATAATGTTGATTGCACATTGATTGGCCCAGGTGGTTGCCAGAATGTTGCAGGAATGTCAGGAGATTTGTTGGCAATAGGCATATGCTGGTTCGCAGATCGAACCCCGGTCCGTCGCGGGATTTATCCCGTTCGCGAACGGCGGATTTTTCCGTTTTCGCCTTCCGGACTTCTGATTCGCGGATTTTTCGTATTTCGAAAATTTCGAATTACGAGTTTCACGTATTTTTGAATTTTTCGAAGTTTTCCCGTATTCGAAAATACGGGAAAACATGTATTTCGAAATTTTCGAAAATACAAGGATTTCTCTTAATTCCTTACATACGTATTTTCGAAAATATTCGAAATTACAAGATTCTTGTATTTTCGAAAATACATATTTTCGAAAATACATAAAACTCGTTAATTTCGAAAAATTCCGAAAATACGGAAAACTCGTAATTTTTGAAAAATTTTCAAAATACGAAAAATCGTTATTTCAAGGGTTCATTTAATTACCGGGTCCGCTCGAGGATTTTCGAATTTCGAAAAATCGCGGATCCTCGAGGGACCGGATTTTGCGAAGTTCGGACATCTCTAGTTGGCTAATGTTATATCTTGAAATTCCAGTAATGACAGTGATAGTTTGTTGAATTGGAATCACTGTTGAGAAATTTTAGCCACATCTACATACTATAAAGGGCATGTCCACCCTTAAAACAAACAAAAAACAGGTGACTTGTCAGTTATCTGACCCACAACCCAACTTCTATTTTACCAAGGTTATACATGCATTTGTAACCAGATATTTAATGATAATTTGTATTCCTTCTGCTACTTTCCTCTGCTCAATGAGCTTTTTACAAGCATGAGCATGTACAGAGGAGGGCAACAAGTGAAAACAACAGTCAATTATTGGCTGTGATGACAGTTGTCACAGCCTTGATTGAGGGGCGAGCTAACTCTGCCAGATGAAAACAAATTAAATATCCTTAAATAGCTTGTTAGTAATAGAGTTAATAAAGTGCAAAATATGGAGTTGGTTATGGGGCAGGTAACTAAACATGGCCAGTTTTTGTTTAGGGGTGGACATGTCCTTTAATTCAGACAATCATTATGTTTTTGTGTAAACACTAAGCTTAAGTTACTCATACAAAATCTACAGTATATAAGATTCACTGTTAATCAGACTCTTCACTCATTTAGATGAAAACTACTGTATGTTGGTCTGCATTCAGTGTCCTGCTGCAAAACCACATTATGCTCAAAGACAGATGATAAAACATCTTCGCTTATAATTTACTAATAAATTAAAAAATAGGGGGGCGTGGCCGGCCAGCTAAGGAGACAGACGCATATCAGCCGAGCTCCTGCACAGTCATGGGAATAAAGCTACTAAACCCGACATTCAAAGGTCCCCAACCTCACTAAAAACCCTCACACCTACCCAAGCATGGGAAGGAACAGAGGAACAGCGGGGGGAAAACCAAATCTAAAAAAACTACCACTCTTTCAGGCTCGCCGGCTCCGCGAAAGAAATCCAAGTGGCGGCGCCCATGGAATTACCGCGAGCCATGCAAACTGCAGGAAAAAGGCAAATTACAGGAAACAAAGTTAGATTCAGACACAGAATCGCACAGCAATAATTTTAACCATCTAACTCCCACAGATACCACTAACAGAAACGATGATGCCTACCTGGAGACAATTGACACAGATTCTTCAGAGGGATCCCCTCAGAGCCAGATGGATCCTATTAAATCCTACAAGAAAGGGAAATAAAGGCATCAATAGATACCAAATCTAATACAGGTACGCTTGACTCTTTACATAATTTTCCCCACCACTAATACACCAGTATCAGAGACTATACTAAAGGAAATGCATATTTCCCAACATTAAAGCATTTAAAGCAGATGTCTCAGAAATGGTTAATTTATTAAAAAGGACATAATAGATATTGCTTAGAGAACATCACATTTAGAAAACAAACTGGCGGATTTTTACAACTTCCTACAACGATCTGGTAGACGCTCATAATACATCTAGACGACACTGTTAATATAATTAAAAACAAAAATCTCCGACCTGGAAGATAGGTCAAGAAGAGAAAAAAATATCAAAATAAGAGGTATCCCAGAATCAATCCAAAAACTCTGAACTAAATCAATATTTGGATAACTTAATCGAGGAAAATACTTCCAGATGTATCAAAAATAGAACGTACCCTAGACAGATCGCATTAGACTGTTAAAACCTAAAAACGCTCCCTTGGCAGCACCTAGGGACGTAATATCTAATTCCACTTTTTCCAAACCAAGGAACTATTCATGTCAATTACAAGAAACAAAACAAAAACCTACCAGCTAAATTCTCCGAAAGCCGTGGTCTACGTGACCTATTCCAGTCAACTATGCAAGCAAGGAGGACTTTTCAGCTGATACAGAAATCCTCAGATTTAACTCAATAAAGTAAGATGGGGTTTTCCTGTACACCTAATAACGACAAAGAACGACAAAATTTTGTCCTTAATAGCCCTTTCAGAAGCAATTCAAAAAGCCAAGAAGGGGAGTTAAAAAATACATTCCCTCAAACAATGTATGAAAGACACACAAAAACACCAACAAAATCCCTAAGGAAGGAACTATGCTAAACGGAGAGGGTAAACTATATCTAACTATCTATCTATCTTAAAACCTTACACCTTACAAAGGTTTTCAGTTTGATTAATCCAGATAAGCTTCTAAAGGGGATTCTACCCCTCCACAACGTTAACTATGTTAAGTGAGGACCATATGATGGTTTAATAAGGATTAATCTGTCACTAATCTATAATTGTTGTTTTCCTGTTGCAATGTTTTGTTTTAATTATACCTTGTTATAATGTGATTTCTCCAAATGTGGATTGAGGTATAGATATCATAACATGATCCAAGTCACTAAATCTATAACCCCAACAAATTAATTCTAATATTAATTCTCACTTTCATTACTTTAGTTCAATAGACAACAACACAGATATCTACCACATCTCAATTAAACAGGACTCCTCCTGTCAACAAAATTATCAAACCAAAATATTATTATTTAACACATAGAGGAACGAACACATATGGTGTCAAGGCACCTAAACACCACACATATTAACAGGGAAACAACCATATAACGAAACCAATATCCAAAGCAGAACTTTAGCCCACAATAGTTGTTGTCTGTTTCCAAATTTGTAGCTCCATACATAATACCTAACTAGATTCTACACTAAAGTATGAAACCCTTTAATCATCGAATACCACTAACCAACTTAACAAAACAAGAAGAGACCCAATACAATCCTACTAACCCAGTGACCTTAGCCTCCGATCTAGTTACCACCTGATGCTAGAAATGTTTATTTAACCCAAAGAGGTTATGTCATTACCGTTCTTATTGTTTATTGTATATTTTTGTTTTTGTTTTTGTTTCAATTGTTTCAATTTTATAGATTCTGTTTGCTTAAAAGCTGGGTACACAGATTAGATATTCGGTCCGAATGGACCGATATAGTTCAGGTGTATCGGTCGAGGACCGAAATTATCGCATCGAATGTGCCATGTCCGATCGAGCGTTCGTCCAAATCAGTAAGAAAGGACGATCGGACAGGGTGGAAAACCTCGTGCCGATCGTGCGTTCCTTATGGACCGCACGGATCGGTCGCGGTGACTATCGGACGCGGCTGCTTTTGCCGCGGACCGACAGTCCTTCCTCTGGCCACCGTTCGGAAGTATCGAACGGTCCGTCAGGGAGGAAAAATGCTAGTGTGTACCTAGCTTAACTGAAATGTATATATTGAACTCAGCATGTCATAGTCAAACCAATACAATTCTTTATGTCCTTGATACTTAACAATCCACTCCAAAAACTCAACTAGAGAGAAATCCACAAAATAAGGCATTCCAACCTTCCATGAAGATACTATCAAACAAACTCTCCCATCAAATAAATCATCTCTCAATGGTTTATTAAAAAATTCATCATAACAATGTTAGGGTCTAAACTCCCCCCTCAAAAACGTACCACTATGGAAAGAACTAAAACCAACAAAATAGATATTGCATGTATCCAAGAAACACACCTAAAGAAATCTTCAAACCACCTTTTTAAACATAACTTATTCAAACAAATATTCCACTCATCTCTAGAGCAAGAAAAAAAGAGGAGTTACTATAGCTATAAAAAAATACTATTGCCTTTTAAACTCACGACGCAAAAATCGACCCCAATGGCAGATACATATCCTCTTCTGTGCTTAAATAATCGGAATATCGTATTAGCCAACATTTATGCACACCAACCAGAAACCAAATATTTATAAAGAAAATTATTCTAAAGCCAAGGAATATCACCAAAAAAAATCATATATGTGGGAGATTTCAATCAAACAATTAACACAGAAATGGACATACAAGCTGGCATTAAAACCAAAACAAACACCTTTGCCAAACCCTAATTACTTCAGAAGATCTATTTGACCCTTGGGAGAACAACCCCACCCTTCAGACAGAGATTATACAATTATTCTCAATCTTACAATATCTATTCCAGATTGGATCTACTTCTTTGTAGATAAATGGACACTACAGAAACTACGAATATTCAAATACTTCCTATACACATGGTCTGACATGCCCCAATAATTCTCTCGATTAGAGAGATTCAACTCTAAACAAACAAAACCCTGGAAATTAAATCCGATTTATTTCTAATGAAAAACAATAAAATAAAATCCAACAGCAATAACAGATTATTTGAATTAAACGAAAACCCATAATAAATCAATCCCTTTATTCTTTGGAATGCCCACAACGGAAGAGTAATGAGAGGATATGTATCCAACAAGCAGCTCAAACTAAACAAAAGCAGGAAACAAAAAAAAAACTGGAAACCTACAAAAATAATCAAAGAAGCAATAACAAACCAAAATCCCTACTCGACACAAAAAAAGCAAACTAAAAGAATCTAGGAGAAATACATCCATCGAATAGTTTTGGGGGTGGACATGCCCTTTAATAAGGTAGTAGTACATTTGCATTGATGGTGTCAAACTTGGAATATACTGGAAATAAGTAAACAAAGTCTAAAAAGCTGGGGTTAATCAAGGGACATTTCCTATTGCCACTAGGGATGGCCGGTTGCGGATTTATCCCGTTCGCGAACGGCGGATTTTTCGCCTTCCGAACTTCCGATTCGCGGATTTTTCATATTTTCTAAATTACGGGTTTTCGCGTATTTTCGAAAATTTTCGAAAATAGGAGAAAACACGTAATTTCGAAAATTTTCGAAAATGCAAGGATTTCTCTTATTTTCATAACTACGTATCACTCGTATTTTCGAAAATACATATTTCCGAAAAATACCAGTTTTCTCGTATTTTCGAAAATTTCCGAAAATACGCGAAAACCCGTAATTTAGAAAATTTTCAAAATACGAGAAACCTCGTAATTTCAAGGGTATTTTTCATTTTAATGGGTCCGCTTCACAAATCCGGTCCCATCGAGATCCCGAATTTTCGAAAATTCGAAAATCGCGGATCCTCGAGTGGACCGGATTTTGTGAAGTTCGGACATCTCTAATTGTCACTTGGATTCAGGAAGGAATTTTTTACCCTTCATAAATCTGGTGTTTTTTTTCAGATAAAAAGGCAGGAAATGTGGGAATTGCAATGTAGGTTGGACTGGAAGGACATAGCATGGTACGCACTGTTAGATTCTTCCTCCTGACCGGCCATTCGGCACTTCCGACCGATCGGCCAGGAGGAAGGACGGCCGGTTGCGGCAAAAACGAAAACCCATGCAATTATTGCCCGATCAACTGATACATTCAACTACTGGACCAAAATATTGCATGGTGTGTACACAGCTTTAGTCTCTATTCAACCTAAAAACTATACTATACTAAAGTGGATGTGCATAATAGCTGTAACATGTTTTCATGTCCATAATGCTGGGTACACACTATCCAATAATTCAACTGGAATGACAGTTCACTGTATTGGGCCAAAATATTGGAAGGTTAATTTAGGCATGCAACCGCTCCTTTGTCTGAATTGGACAAATGGACGCGTTCAAAAATCACAGGCGATTGTGCAGTTATTTTCAACGCGACCAACAGTCCTTCGTCCTGGCCGTCTGGTCGGAAGTGCAGAACCGTCGGCCAGGACAAAGTAGCTCTTTATCTGTACACAACTTTAAAGTGTAATATTTTTGCATAATATTCCAGTCACTACATTCACCAACACATTAATTTTTAACCTGCAACAGGCCATCAATATGTACAACAAAAAGGACACCAATGTTACATTATAAACATTTCCTCTCATGCTCTACCTTTAATCTCAAATGGCAATAATCCCTTTGGTTTTATTTTTATTTATGCCCTGGCTCAAAGATTATTTTATATTCCACCTGTCCACAAGATTATTCTGCCATGGAAACTATTTATTAATGGCTTAAAAAGGGTAATGAAACCCAAAATACAAACCTGCCAGTGAACCAATCATCAGAGACAGCAAAGAATCTGATAAGCGCGATTAACTGCTGAAGCAGAGTGGTGCAGGTGTGTGGGGGAATCTGTAACCCATGGTTATGTATTTATAAAGCAACTTGTTAACCCTTTATATTTGTGGGCATTTCCGTAAGTGTGTCTTTTTATGTGTTTATTTTTACACTGTACCATTAAAGAATATCTATACTATACTAAATTAGCTGTTTAAAAATGGAAAGTACCAGGGGAAGGGAGATCGGATTGATTATTCCTACCCCACAATTTAACTTTGTTGTGGATCTTATTTGAAGGAGAATGTTGGCGGGTAGTATATAAATATCCCCTCCAGCATTACCCTTTTACACAACATGGGGCAGAGCTGCAGTGTGGGGTAACGAAAAAGAACCTGATCTCTGTGTAATTCTTCTTTAATGAATGTACCTTATTAAAAGGGGAATGTTGCATACCCAGTTTAAATTGATGGAGAGGAAGGCTGTCTGTGGAAAATTTTAAACAAAAAAAGCCTCTTTGTTTCCTCCAACCTGGGTACATCATTTGTTCTTGTAGGGACTTAATAAATGGAATTAGCAGGGCTGCACCAATTGCAATTTAACAACATTAATTCTAAGCACAAACTTTCCACAAAGCATGCACCCAGTCTTCAAATCAAGTAAGAATATATGACTATCACTATGACCCCCTATGACTAAGAGCAGCAAGTTCGAAATGTGTCAGGGAGTCCTGAATATGTTTAGGTTATACAGTAAAATTGTGTTCACCTGCTTGATTTGAAAACATACAGGGTTATTCAATAAAAGTTCTTTTTGTTAAAAATGGTGCTAATTTTGCCCCAACCAATCAGATGTTAGCTTTCAAATGTTAAATAAGATCTTATTGGTTGGGGCAAAATTAGCACCATTTTTAATGATAAGAACTTTTATTGAATCTCCCTGTTAGTGTTTTTATTCCAGTGTGCACCAGTGTCTTGCTTTGTGGAAAGTTTGTGCATTGTACAGTGTGGAGCAATGGGTCTGGGGCGGCTGTAGCTGGACCATTGATTGGAAACGATGAGCGGGTGAATTTCTTATTGCACTATATATGTTTAAATGGAATTCAATATACTCTTATAATCCATCCTAACCATGTTGGACAAACGTATATAGAGACTGGTCTGGGGCATGGCAGTGTTTCCGTATCTTAAAACCTAACAGCCACCTCTATTTGTAGATTTTTTTAATACACTGTATTGAATCCCCCATTTTCTTTGGGTCCTATATGAACATAAGTTTTGATGTATTTTGTGGTTGAACATTAATTCTAAGGCCTTGTACACGCACCTGTTTTGGGCAATAATTTTTGACCAAAACAGATATTCAATGTTTGGCCATCCTGGTCTGAATCGTACTTGTGTACGAGGCTTACTGAGGCTACATGTGTTTTTAATAGGCGTCACTGCATGTTTCACTGATCTGGCAACCCTGTCCCTTAACTATTGAGAAATGCATCGCACAGAGCTGTGCCAAGATCAGGTTCACTTCATTATAACCCTGTCCCTTTACTATTGAGAAATGCATTGCACAGAGCTGTGCCAAGATCAGGTTCACTTCATTATAACCCTGTCCCTTTACTATTGAGAAATGCATTGCACAGAGCTGTGCCAAGATCAGGTTCACTTCATTATACAGTATACACAAAAAAACAAACTCTTCCTACACTCCAACATTCCCTTTTAATAAGATCCAATTTCCCTTTTTAGAAGGTAATATTGCTGCAGCTGACAGGGAGAGCCAGCTCAGTTCTATGCACTGCACATAGTTTCATGCAATTTAAATATTTGATTTAATATATCCCTACATAAAAAGAGGTGTTTAAATAAAAAATATACAGACAAAGTTATAAAAGCAGAAGTACTGGAAGAGGGGAGAACAGGTCAGCTTCGGGCAACAAACAGAACTGAAAATGAGTTCATAAAGGAAAATGTAGGGCACCCGAGTGGAATCTTAATGCGGAGAAGGATGTTGAGGCAAGAACTTTTTTACTCAAACTATGTTTTTTGTAGTTTCATTCTCCTTTAAAGTGTAGTGGAATGAAGCCAGAGAAAATGGATCCAAAAGACTAGAGTGTAGGGGAAGCACAGAGAAAAAGATTTTATACAGGCATCCCATCTCACTGTTCTCTAGTCGCTGCAGACTCTTGCGTCCCTTGGCTCGAGGTATCAGGTCTGAGTTGCGGATAGCACGGTTGATGTAGTACTGTTTACGCTTGGCAGGAGAGATCTTTTTGGAAGGGGAGTTAGGCAAACAAGGAAGATCATTTTCAATTAACCTGTGAAGAAGCAAATCAGACATTTTAACCAAATGATAAAGCAGGTATTGCTAACATTAGAATCACTCATACTTATTTACTTTTATTTGTAGCGTATAATAAGATGTTGGTAAGAACACCTTGCAATGTTTCAGAACCTAAAGTTCCTTTTTATACTTGAGAACCAGAAAAGGCAAAAAAACACTAAAGCTGAGCACACATAATGCAATATTTCGGCCCGATCGACGAATAGTTCAGTGTATCGGATGATTGAATGGGTTTCTCGGCAGCGGGCATATATTTGTTGGAATCAGATGAATTGGCGATCCTTTATGGACCGCATACTTGGTTGCGGTGAACTGTCGTCCAAGACTACTTTTGCCACGACCGACATTCATTAGCCCAGGGCGACCGGAAGAGCCAAACAATCAGTTTAGACGAAGGATCTCTTTGTGTGTAACATGAATCCTACTGCTGGGACAGAGGGAAGATTAAAATGTCACAACTCCCACAATAAGCAGAAAGCACTACCCCTTATACTGCTGTAGGTTTGGATAGATTGTAGCCAGAAGCATGATCCTGGAGTCAATTTAAAAGGTAGAAATGTGCTTTAATAGAGGGCACTTGCATGGAGACCACAGATCCCCTCCTTTTATCTTGCATAAAGACAGATAAAACTAATTAGTATTTACTGTGAAGGAGAAAGTAGAGAAGAGGTTAAATCAAAATTGCAGGTAATTGCTCAACAATGCAGCAGATTTTGATGCAAAATTAATGTAGAAATTATAGAATCCATTTAGGCTCATTTAGCATTTGTTAAAATACAGATTTGGCAGACATGCAGATTCTGCAGACATGCAGAATTTTCAGGAAAATGTTATAATCAACTACAGCTCACCATAGAACGGACACAAATATCATTAGACATCCACGCATAAAATAAACACAGAAAAAAAGGCAAATGAATTAGGGGGGTGGAAAATCACTTAAATGAATGTCATATCAGTTTATTATTTATGATAAAATGCATTACGCAACAACACAGAAGAACTGCAAGGTGTTCAATAAGCTTAAAAATTACAATTGTTCCATGTTACAAACTACAATGTAAAAAACAAAACAGTTAAATAAACCTGCCTTTACACAATACATAAATAAGGACCAAATCCTGAATTAATTTGCATGTTCTTAAATAAGAAAGAAGAGACTGGTGCACTCCCGAGTCTTGTGTCCAAACAGAAATCAATTAATTTTTTAAAGGGCATGTCCACCCCCAAAACTATAATCCCCCCCAACTACTGGCCCCACCATGTAGTGTAGTTTAATCCTTACCTCACATCCCAGCTCCATAGGGTTCTCCTGTAGACCCCCCCCCCCAAAGTCCCAAAACTAACCACCAGGAGGATAGCAGGGCTCTGCCTGCTATTCTTGCCTCCGGTAGATATTTGCCATGCGTACTGCAGCCCTTCTCCCCCCCCTCTCCCTCCCGTCTACTATCCCTCCCCTAGCTTTAAACCCCCTTAACATGCTGCTCCCCCATGTCCCCCAGCCCCAACCGCATATTTTTTTTCAAAAAGCTCCCCAAACTGTACTTACCTCTCATCTTTCCTCCGCTGCACTGAATGACCGGCAGCCGCGTCCGTGATTGGCTGCCGCTCAGCCAATCACAGACGCCACTGCCGGTCCCGCCCCTCTGCTTGCATTCTCGCAAGCAGAGGGCCGGCAGTGCGGCGGAGGAACGAGGGGAGGTAAGTAAGAGTTTGGGGGGCTTTCTGAAAAAAAAATGTATGCGGTTGGGGCTGGGGGACATGGGGGAGCAGCATGTTAAAAATTTGTTTTACAGGTGGACATACCCTTTAAATCTTTTTACTCCCTAAATAAATTCTTTCCTAAATTTTCCAGTCACAGAAAGTTAAATATAAAATCAAAGATCATAGTTTTTTTAGGCAGAATGGAGACCGTATAAATCCAACTGTCCATCAAGCAGTTAAAAAGATAATCGAAAATCCTTATGTTTGTAATAATTATGTTTTGTTAACTGCTTTGATGTGCCAGAAATCTTGAAGCTGCATAGATTACCACTGCAAATGTTTTGAAATTCTTTAAAGGAAACGGTTTCTCAGTCTTAACTTTTTATGTAACATTTATTTCCTCCTAATAACAGCTTGTATATGGCATTCAGACAAGAGATATACACGCATTGTCGCTTAGACCAGCGCTGCTCCTACCATGAAGCAACTTGGAAAAGTTTTTTGTGGTAGCACCCCAGGCAAAAACACACAATAGGCGGCATTTCCCCCCCTTGTAATAGCGCAGCGTTACCTTAATATGGGCCACCAGCGCCTGTGTAGGAAGTCCCTGACAATCGGAACTGGGAACCCAATTACAGCAGCTGCCATGTTGAAGTCCGGAACCAATAGGAGTGCAGCAAATAAATATTTTTTTTAATTTGCACCTGCTACCTTTTCGATTAGCCAGTTTTCCTGTGTAAGTGACGTCACTTACGTCAAGTGACTTGCGCGCGGCCAACTCTTGAGGGAGGTAACAGAACCTCAAGTGTGTAGGTGTCAGTTATTGCAGAGAGGAGCGGAGCAGCCTGCTGCCTGGTGAGAGAAGAAGTGGTGAAAATTTGGGCAGCAAGCACCCCCTACAAAACATACTGGTCTCCAGATTTCTCCCCCCCCCCGGACGACAGAGCCCCCCTCAGGCCTCCAGGTCCCCCTGGCCCCTTTTTGTCTCCAGGGCCCTCCTAGTATCTATGCCCCCCTGATCTGCAGGGCCCTTTCTGTCTACAAGGGACCCCTGGTCTACAAAGCCCCCTGGTCTCCAGTGCCCTTTTTGTCTGCTGGGCTCTCCTGTTCTCCAGCACATACTGGTCTACAAAGCTCCCTGTTCTGCAGGACACCCTGGTCTCCAGAGCCCCTCTGATCTGCAGGGCCCTCCTGGTCTCTAGGGCCCCCCTGGTCTACAGGGTCCTCCTGGTCTCCATGCCCCCCCTGATCTGCAGGGCCCTTTTTGTCTGCAAGGGCCCCCTGATCTACAAAACCCTGTTCTTCAGCCCCCTTGGTCTGCAGGGACCTCCACAGGGCCCTCTTGGTCTGCTGGGCCCAACTAGTCTCCAGGGACCTCCTAGTATCCAGGGCCCCCTGGTCTGCAGGGCCCTTTTTGTCTGCTGGGCCCTCCAGCACCCCATGGTATACAAAGCTCCCTGGTCTATAGAACCCCCCTGTTCTGCAGGGTGCCCTGATCTCCAGGGCTCCTCTGATCTGCAGGACCCCCCTGATCTGCTGGGTCCTCCTTGTCTCCATGCCCCCCCCCCTGGTCTGCTCAGCCTTTTTTATCTGCTGGCTCCTCCTTGTCTCCAGGCCCCCCTGTTCTGCTGGGCCCTCCTGGTCTGCTGGGTCCTAGTCTGCAGGGCCCTCCTAATCTAAAGGGCCATTTTTGTCTGCTGGGCCCTCCTTGTTTGTAAGGCCCTCCTGGTCTCCAGGGTCCTCCTAGTCTGCAGGCCCATTTTGTCTGCAGGGCCCTTCTAGACAGCAAGGCCCACCTAGTCTGCAGGGCCCTACAACAACCGCAGCCAGTAGCCAGAGGACAACAAGCACCGACAGAGGACGACAATCGCTAACAGCAGCCGGAGGGCAACTGTCTGGTATGAATTGTATATTTACATATAATTTTTTTTAATTCGTTTTATTTATCAGTAATGAGAAAATAGCATGTACAACATTTACTCATGTATTGTCACATTTTTGCACATTAATATTCACTATATATTTTCTTGTGATCACAGCTTGTACAATTCGATCATACATTACATTATCTTAGTACATCTTATTTTGGAATTATACAGTGTACATTTCGTATTCTGTGTACATTGTTTATTCAGATTTTTTATACTTAATAAACTATTTACATTAACATCGTTAACTTGTGCCACTGGTCCTATTTATTATTTGTAGTTATTTCTACTCTTCTTTTTGTCCGAGATGCCCATAGTGGTGGGGTGAAAGAAGGGATGGGTTCCTTTATAGCTTAGGGAAACATGGGTGGGTTAGTTGGGGAGTCAGGGGGGAGGGGGGAACAGAGAAGTGTTCCGATATTGTTCTTTTGGTTTAGTTTTTCCCAATTCAAGCCATGGTTTCCAGATTTTTTCATATTACTTGGGCACCCGTCTGTGTATATATAGGATCTTTTGAAAGGCCAGGTCGGCATTTACCAATTGTATCCATTGGCTGCGTTTTTGAGGGGGTCTGCTGCCATCCATTTTAGTATAATCGCTTTTCGTGCGTAGAAAAGTAATTGCAAAGTTAGTGTTCTTTTATAGTTTGGCCATTCTTCCTCGTGCAGAAGTCCCAGGATGCATTCCTCTGCTCTATGTGGTATCGATAGGTTTAATTTGTTGGTTAAGTATGTAAGTATTTTGTTCCAGTAGTTTGTGATTATTGGACATTCCCAGATCAAGTGGCAATAGTTGGAGTCTCTGGTTTTACATTTGGGGCATAGTGCGTTTACATTTCGTCTCATGTGGATTAGTTGCCTTGGCAACAAATAGGCCTGGTGTACGACATAGAATTGGATGAGTTTGTTGTTTGCGGCTGGGGATGCGGACCCTGGGGATTCCGCCGCGTCTAGTATCTGTTCGGTGGTTATCCTGGGGATATAGCGTTGCCATTTGACTAATAGTGAGTCTATTTCTTTTTTGGCTGTTACATGTAATAGGTAGTTGTATATTTTGGAAATTAGTTTTGGTTGTGTGTGGTCTTGTAGGATTTTTACAATTGGATGTGGGGTTACTGTTGGGAGGCCCTCTGGGAATTCCGTTTGTATGCAGTGTTTTATTTGTAGATATCTGAATTTATACATTGGGGGTAATTTATAGTTCTTGTCCAGCAGTTCATAGCTTTGGATATGGTTGTCTTGGATTAATTGTCCCAGGGTGGTGATCCCAACCCTGATCCAGTCCTGTGCGGCCGGGAAGGCGGCTATCTGTGGGTATATTTTATTATGCCAGATTGGGGTGATACTTGGCAGACCTTGCGGCTGTATTATTTTGTTTATATCTTTCCATATTTTTATCGTTTGTGTGTGTATTTTTGTTCCATTGCCAGTGATGTGTATTTAGGGATTAAATAGGTATGCTAGGAAGGGGCCCTTTAAATATAGTGCCAGCATAAGCTCGGATTGATTGGGTGTTTCCTCCGCGTTGGTCCAGCATCTTAGCAGCTTGATCTGGCTCGCTAAGTAATACATTTTCAAATCAGGTAAAGCTAGTCCGGCTTTTTCTTTGGGTAGCTTTAGTTGTGCCATTCTGACTCTTCTTCTTCCAGAGCCACAAAAAAATCCAGTTATCAGGCTATTTAGTGTTTTGAAGAATGTGTTTGGTATGTAGCTTAGGGTATGTTGTAGCATATATAAGATTTTTGGTAGCAGGAATATATTTTAATTAGGTTAATTTTTCCAATTAAGTTTAGTGGCAGATTCTTCCAGAGGTTGGTTTTCTTTTTGGTCCATTCTAGTAATGGGTGGAGGTTCAGGTCGTAGAAAGTTTTAGGGTCTTTAGTTATGGTAATACCCAAATACATGAATGATTGAACTATGGGGATAGGGTAGGGGATTAGTTCGTTGATGCTGTTTTGGTTATCGTCCAGTGGGTATATTGTTGATTTGGTCCAGTTTATATTTAGTCCTGAGAAGGGGCCATATTTTTTGACTGTTTCTATTGCTGTGTTGAGTGACGTGGGGTTGGCATCTAGATACAGGATAATGTCGTCGGCATATAGACCTAGTAGTCCTGTGTATGGGCCAAGTCTAAGTCCTTGGATTAGAGGTTGCATTCTTAGTTTTTGAGCCAGCACCTCTATAGCTAGTGCAAAGAGGTACGGTGAGAGTGGGCATCCTTGGCGTGTTCCCCTATGCAGGGTAAATGGTTCAGATGTCGCACCGTTGAGTGTGATTCTGGCTGTGGGTAGTCTGTATAGCAGTTGTACTAGTTCAATATATTGTTTCCCGAAGCCAAAAGTTTTTAAGAGTTCCCATAAAAAGGTCCATTCCAGAGAGTCGAACGCCTTTTGCGCGTCGAGGGATAGAATCGCCCTGTTCCCTTTGTTATCATGGTTTATTTGGGTCTGTATGAGGGTCCTGCGAATATTGATTGTGGTTGACTTCCTGGGCATGAATCCAGTTTGGTCAAGTGCTAAGAGGGATAATATGACTGTTTGCAACCAGTTTGCTAATATTTTGGCCAGGATTTTATAGTCCGTTGTCAGGAGTGATATGGGTCGATATGAGTTGTGGTTTTCTGGGTTTTTTCCGGTTTTTAGCAGAACAATTATATTTGCTTCATATAGGGAGTGGGGTAACTGTTGGTTGTTAATTGATGTTTGGTACATTTGGAGCAGGGGGTCGGTTAGGGCATTCACATACTGTTTGTAGATTTCTGTTGGAAGTCCATCTAGCCCAGCCTGGGTTCAGGTTTTGTATTGCTTGTTTTACTTTGTTTAGGGTGATTTTTTGATCTAGCAGTTTTTTCTGGTTATTTAATTGGGGGAGGTTGATATCTTTTAGATGTATGGTTGTGTTGCGTGTTGAATATATGTTTGTTCCGTAGTTTGCGCAAGCCGTTCGGCCTCGTTTTCTGCCAATCTGGTTTGTTTCTTGATGTGCGATATTGTGAAGATTAAATAGCCACGGAGGTGAGCTTTTAAGGCATCCCATTGTGTAGTGTAAGGGACATTTCCTTGTTCAATTTCAAGGTATTCTTTAATTTGTCTTTCTGTTCTGTCTGGTTGGGGGAAGAGGGTTATCTAGAACGGGTTTAACTTCCAGAAACTGTTGTGGTTGTGGAGTGGTCCCCATTTGATTTTTAGCAGTATCGGGGTGTGGTCTGAAGGGCCTCTTGGTAGATATGTAATTGTTTCTGTTTTTTTAATTAACGTTGGTGAGAGAAATATATGTGATCTATACGTGACATGGTTCCATGCGTGGCTGAGTAACAGGTGTAACCTCTGGTTGAGGGGTTTCTGTGCCTCCAGGCGTTCCACATATCTATAAGTTTGGTTAGTATTGTTCTGGTGGTGGTATTATGGGGAGACAGTCTGGCTGGGAGTCGATCCCATTGTTTGTTGCATGTCATATTGAAATCTAGTATTATGGATGCACTTGGGAATTCACTGAAGAAAGGCACCATGGATTGAAGTGTATTGATTGTTGCTGGCGGGGGGGTTGTATATTCCAGCTATAATGTATTGTGTATGGTCAATTTCTAATGCCACCATTGTGGTCTTCCCTATATTGTCTGTCCGTGTTTTGAGGATGTTGAATTGCAGTGTGGAGCGAATTAAGATAGAGACCCCTCTGGAGTATGTGGAGTGGCAACTGTGGGAGGACCAAGCCACCCATGATTTGGTTAGCCAGTGGGTTTCAGTTTGTATAAGGTGGGTTTCTTGGAGGCAGACCACATCTGGTTTGTGTCTGGAGATTACCTCCTGTATCTGTAGACGTTTAAAGTGGGTCTCGAGATCCCCTGACGTTCCAGCTCAGTATTGTCAAGGAGTTGTTCATTTAGCGGTTACTTGAAGTAATGTTGGTTCAGGGGGTTTGTTGTTGTTATCTAGGAAGGTCAGGTGGTCAGAGGGGGTTAAGTTAGAGAATGTTAGTAGCAGAGAGGTAAAGGGATTGTTTAGGCATCTCAGGACACTCAGTTTGTTATGGTTCAGTTTAGCATTTACTTTGGTAGGTTTTGTAGTAGCACTGCTTAAAAGAGTATTCTTATCTAACAGTATAGAAAAAAAACAATAACATTAACTTTAAAAACGGTGGGGGAAGGGTTGTGGGGTTCTTATAGGGGTTACTCATCGTAACTATATACCCTATATGTATATGGGGGGTAGTGTCTCTCCGCACAAATTTCTAGTTGGATCTTGCCATTTGGTGGGTTTAGTGGACAGTGGTAGGGGGGGAGCGGGGATCTAGAGAGCTATAGTTCTTCTTAGCCTATATATCTTTCTCGATTTCGGGCGTATGGGTTTCGTCGGGAGGGGGAACTGTTTTACATTAGTACACAACCCTGGCGTTTGGAAATGGTAAACACTACGCTTTACTCTAGTGCATTGCTTCCGCACGGTAGTGCAGTGAAGGTATGCTTGTTATGGTGCATGGTTTCAGCATAGTCGGTCTGCTTGGTCTGGTGGTAAAAAAAAAAAAAAAAAGAAATTCTTCCCTTCACTCCCTTTTTCCCGGGCCACACATATTGACCACAGCAGATCGCCTTACCCCAGTGCGTGGTTTCAAAACATAAAATATTAGAATTGCTTTTGTTCAGCTTACATGCGTCTTTATATAGGCTATACAAGTTAATTGTGCTTTACTGCATATTTGCAACATGTTAGTTTTACCCAGGACACTTTTACCCAGGGCTACATACAGCGACTATAGCAAGTCACTTTACCCCAGTGTGTGGTTTCAAATCATAAAGTATTAGAATTGCTTTCGTTCAGCTTTACATATATCTGTGCAGAGGCTATACAAGTTGGCTATGCTTTAGTGCACATTTTCAACATGTTAGTGTAACCCAGGATGCTATTACCCAGGGCCACACACAGTGACTACAACATATCGCTTTGCCCCAGTGCATGATTTCAAAATATAAGACATTAGAATTACTTTTGTTCAGCTCTACGTATATCTTTATATAGTCTATACAAGTTAACTGTGCTTTAGTGCATATTTTCAACATGTTGGTTTTACCCAGGATGCTTTTGCCCAGGGCCACACACAGTGACTGCAGCAGATCGCTTTACCCCAGTGCGTGGTTTCAAGTCATACATTATTAGAGTTGCTCTGTACAGCCCCACACATATCTTTATAGAGGCTATACAAGTCAACCCCGCCGTAGTGCACATTTTCAACATGTTAATTTTACCCAGGTTGATTTTGTTCTAGTGTCTGTTTATCACAGCTCTACTTGAGGCATGTAAAGCTGATGCATTTCAACATCTGGTTATAGTGTAAAGGAGCTGTAGTGATCCGCTTTACTCTAACACATAGTTCAGTGCATCAGTTACATCGTCTCTCTAACGTGCAGCTTGATCTTACATATTCAGCTTGGTTGTAGCTCGTGGGCTGAGTGTCAATTGACACATCTGTGCGATGGTGTAAGTTGCAGGTTAGGGACGTGTGCTCCTTACTATAGCAAGGTTTACGTTTTATATATCTTCTCCATGTTTCAGTTCAATGTCTTTGCACTGCGTGTAGCTCAAAGTTTGGTAGGGGTGGGTGTATGTTATGGGGCTACGACTTATATTAGTGGGGTATTTGAATACTCACAGTTAGTTGTAGTCCGGGAGGTCAAAGAAGAGGGGGGGGGTGGAGAAAGGGGCCAAACAGTACCAGGCGGGGGTAGGGGAAAGTAGTGGTGTTCAAACCATGTATTTTCCCTGGGCTGATGTAAGGGGCATCAGGCTCCGGCTTCCATTGTGGTCACCTATTCTTCTCTGGATGTCCGCTCAGGTTCCCTCAGGACCGTGTGATCCAGCCAGTCCAGGGCCTCCGCAGCTGCTGTGAAGAATATCGTACGTTGTCGGTGTATGATCCTCAGCCGGGCTGGACACAGCATCGAGTAGGGCACTCCTGCGCCTCTGTTTGGCTGCCATAAATGTAGCACGCTGCCTCTGGATTTCTTGGGAGAGCCCCACGTCCACCTTTACCTCCTCCAGCAATCCGGTGAGCGCGGTTTTGGTATCTGTGATTGCGTGGAATAGCTGTGTCAGTATGGGCTCCCGAGTCTGCTGTCCCGCATGGTGCTGCGTTGATGCCTGTGGGTCACATGTGGGAGAGGGGCCACATGGTTCTGGGTTTGGCGCCAGAGGGTAGGCCACCGCTTCTTGCTCTCTTTCAGTATCTGAGTTGGCGGCCGGATCTTGTTGTGTCTGCCGCATCTTTGTGGTGTTTTTTCCCGTCGCTGCTCCATATGGGTTGATGGTGATGTCGGCGGTTCGGGTGCTGCAGGTAGGTTGCGCCGGGTGTGGTGGAGCGCTCGAGGGGAGGCCTCCGCCTCGGATCCGCTCCCAGTGTCCCTTGTCTGGCGGGCAAACCTTTTAAGTTTATCAGCTGCTGCTTGATTATGCCTATTCTTATTTTTTGTCATTATTTGCCGTTATCGGCTGCTGTTCAGTTGGCTTCTGATGTGTAGCAGGATTTGTGGTGCGGAGCTCCTTCACATACGTCTGCTCACTTCGCCATCTTGGACACGCCCCCCATATTTACATATAATTTAGCCAATAATGTCCAAGCTGCTTAATAATGCACACACGTCTGTGTGTATTACTAAGCTGATGGGGCATAATGGATTTTTAAAAATGACATTTTCCCTTTATAGTTGTCTTTTAAATAATGGGGAAAAATATTTTTTACTTTTAATTTTGGAGGTTTTACCCATCACATGGCAGTCTAAATTAATGATTGTTCTTGTTCAGATAACCAAATAGGTTAATTATCAGTCGTCTAAGCTGGAGAGAAATTATGTTTATGTGGAGAGTTGTAATGGGAGCGGTGTATTGAGCAGGTGGTAAAACATGACTCCTTTACCTCCCATTCTTCAACTAATGCTTTTATTTAATTGAGATTGAATGATAATCTGTATAACAAAATGCCAGCTGGTTTTGGGCTTGTACACACACTTAAGTAATTACACACACTTTATTTTTCAGGGTAATATCCCCATTTCACCATCAGGGTAATAACACCCATTACCATCCATAAAGCAGCATTTCCTACTGGTTACTCCGGTAATGTGTCACTCTCACAGGGTTACCCTATGTTGGGAGTGTCTGACACTGTAAAGTAGCAGATTACAACAGAACCATGACGACAGCCTGGAGTGTGGCTGAAACGCTACGGTTAAGGTTCTGAGACACCTTCTGTCCTTATCAATGGTAATGTTAGCACCACCCAGACACGTTGGATATTTAAGCAGGAATGTAGCTTGACATGGTGTTGGCCAAATCGTTTGTAAGCCTGCCATCTTTCATTCTACATAAAGTATGGTGGGGATTTCTAATGTATTGTACCACTTGCACCACGTTTTTATGTGTTATAACAAACAAAAACTTTATAAATGTGTATTAAAATATAACAAGTTTTGCCAAACCCACACGCAAAGCCACACCCACTTTCCCTATGGTACCCCCCTATAGGCGCCATTCAAAAGTTGTTTCAGGTGCCAAAAACCCTATGGACACCCCTGGCTTAGACATAAAGAATACTTTGTGATTTTTTAAAGTGTTTCTGTAGAAAGCAAATGTTATGTTTAAATTCTTCCTGGTCATTTTATGAATTACTTGTAGTGAGTACAAGCACTCCTCTGTAGTGAGTACACAGGAGATTGTGTATTAAAAGAAAGGAGATAAAGAAAATGAATGATTTGTCAGAAGAACATCACATGCATTAAAGTCTTCAAAAGAGAACAAAGAGGAAACGATTTACAAGAAAGCACAGTTCTAGAACAGAAGGTCAGTTTCCAAGAGATGAAAGTGTACAAAATGGTTTGCAAGCAAGGCACACAACACTTTTGTGTGGATTTAATAATTAATTCCAATAGGTTTACAATCTTGGGTTCCATGAAAAACAATATAAAGTTATCTAGCAACAACACTAAGCAGAATATGCAAATTTTAAAGTTGGGTTCATACATAATATATATATATAGGGGGAAAAAAACTAACAAACAAACAGTACACACACTCTCTATGACCTGTCTATACTTTCTCTAGGGAGACAGTTCAAGTAGCCAGTGGCCTCTATCAGCTCCCAATAGAAATGTAGGTAGCAGTTGATACATTGATCAGCTGAACAAAAACTGTGTGTAACCAGTTCGAAATGCCAATAAAGGCAAAAACAAAACAGAAGAAAATTTAAACTTTAAATCAAACTTAATGATATAACAGCAGGGGTTGATATGTTTTGACATACAACTCTACTGTCCAGTGGCATAACTAGGAATCATTGGGCCTCCTTGCAAAACTATGATGGGTTCCCTATCCGTATTTCATCCACAGGGGTTTTCTGGGAGGCTTTATCTTTAATTGGAAAAAGTGAGAAGATGGGACCCCCTTGGCTCCCCTGTGGTTGCTTCTCCTGTTCGTTATGCCAATGTTACTGTCAAACTCTTTTCGTGCTATTTTGACATTTTAAGTAGGGGCCTCAAGAGAAAACACCTTTAAAAGTTAGTTGCTATAACTATTTAGAATAGACTAGAAGGATCCTAGAATTTGTCCAAAGCTGCATTAAAAGATTTTTTTTTTTTTTTTTTTTTTTTAAAGGGCATGTCCACTTTAAAAACTCAATTCTTTAGGGTTGCCCACACCCAACCGCTATAATAAAGCTAAAAAAAAAAAACCCTTTCAGATATCTACTTACAGCTCCTTCGCTCCCGCGAGTCTCTTCTTCCCCCGCGAGA
This sequence comes from Hymenochirus boettgeri, assembly GCA_019447015.1. NCBI lineage: Eukaryota > Metazoa > Chordata > Amphibia > Anura > Pipidae > Hymenochirus > Hymenochirus boettgeri. Next base: position 187,889,163 of record CM033469.1, on the reverse strand, counting down.
GGGGCCGGACCGGCAACCACGTCTGTGGTTGGCTGCCGGTCAGCCAATCAGACGTGGCTGCCGGCTAAGGAGATAGTCGCGGGAGTGGGCAACCCTAAAGGACATTATATCAATAGCGTGTAATGCTAGGAGAAAGGGGTGGAAAATGGGATCCGGAGGGAGGGAGGGAAAGAGCTCCCTGCGCATGTCAGCATCCCTCCCAGAGGCTTCACAGAAAGCAGAGACCATTGGACAGGAAGACAGCCACTGCTCTTCAGTTACCTGGATTTTGGACAAGGACTACAGAGAACCATAAGGAGCAGAAATGTAAGGTACAGAGTTTTTAAAACTATACAGTGGGCCAGTACTTGGGAAATTTTAAGATTTGGGGGTGGACATGCCCTTTAAAGAAGGTGAAAAATAATTTCTTGTTCCCAGATAGAAGGCAATCAACAACAACAAAAAAAAAGAATAAGAAATGATGTGTGTTTTCAGATTTGATCTAAAGGCAAATAATGCACCAACACGTCTATTGTACATCCAACTCATGCATTTGCAAGTTTAAATAACCCCAATGTATCTAAATGTGTATTCATCATCAGGCTTCTCTATTCCACTTATTGAGTTGCCCTTCTCTGAATCGTTTTGCAGTTCCAAGATGTTTTTTTTATGTATACAGAATTCCAAAATTGCATATTTAACTCTGTTACATTCTTCTCTATGCATTCTACTTGCCAATCTGGCCTTGCTTCTTTACTTAAAATGGCAATGGACTATTTCTGCCAGTACCTGCTCTTCCCCCAGGTTTGCTAAGCTCTGCAATTTCCCTTTAGACTGGCACCTCAGACTGCATAAAGGCTGCTTGCATCTGACACAAACATTTGTACAGCAATATATTTATTTTGGTATAGTGCAAAATAAACATTAATGTTTATGTATTAACTAATACAAAAAAAATACATTTATACATAGACTAACAGAAGTGTGCCCGTTGGTGCACAGTGGAAATTATGTGTGCATGTTTTGCTAAGTTTCAAGGTAAGTAGCGGGGAGATGCACACACATAGGTTTAAGTGCTTTTATTGTGACATTCTGTGAGCACTATGTTTCAGGATTTCCCCCTTTCTCAGGTGCATGTTATGTTATCTATAGATACAGTGTCTATAAAATCTTTATACAAGGATATTTTAAACTGTTATTCAAACAATCTTCCACTTCCAGGGGAACCAAATAATTGTCTGAGAATAGACTCAGGCAATCCTGCCACAATGTGCAGTTCAACCTAAACAGCACCAATTTTTTTTTATTGAAAGCTTGGGGTCGTGCTTTCTGTGATACCAAGTGCACACCAACATGCAAGTGGTTTGGGATCCGTCTGCCTCTCTTTTATGCCCGCAGTTTTTAAACTGTGGGGCTAGAGAGAGGCTAGTTACGTCCCTTGAGGCGGTAGGCATCAAGAACCTTTCCAAACTTGTCCTCCCTTTCTGCTCTAAGAAAACAACCAGGAAGCATACAGGGGGGCCCAAATAAGATTAGTCTGAAGGTCCTAAAAAGGACCCAGGCAATCCCACCACATTACATGAACATACATACAAATACTCTCCCTTTCCTATTCCACCTGCCTGACAACTAGATTCTAGAGGGTTTAAGTAGAATAAACCTGCAGATCTGAGAACAGACCCAGGGAATCCTGAGACAATGTGCAGTTCAAACTAATCTGCACCATTGGGCAACCTGAGACCCTATATACAGGATCCAGATTAGCATGCTAGGTTCATATTTATTAGTATTTGCCATAGCAAGTTCATGATTTACAGTCACTAGAACAGACCCAGGGAATCCTGAGACAATGTGCAGTTCAAACTAATCTGCACCATTGGGCAACCTGAGACCCTATATACAGGATCCAGATTAGCATGCTAGGTTCATATTTATTAGTATTTGCCATAGCAAGTTCATGATTTACAGTCACTATGGTGTTAGGACTTGGTAGCACAAAATACTGATTGTCTATATAGGTTAGGGAGAGGTGGGGTAAAAGGAGCTTCCAGAGAAATGGGCGCAAACGTGCAAAGTATCTCATTTATTGCCTGTAGCTAAGGACATGCGTCTAGATGTAATACAGCCTAACGGTATAGTGCAGGGGTGTTAAACCTGGGACCTTTCACATATTTGAAAACTCCATTTCCCAGGATCCTCTGTTTGCAGTATGTTTCTTCTTAATGTCCTGTAGCTAAGGCATGTGTCGAGATACAATACAGCCTAATGGTATAGTGCAGGGATGTTGCAGTTAGTTTCTTCTTAATTAACTTTTCACATGTTTAAAAACTACAACTCCTAGCATTCCCTGGCTGCACAGAATACTAGAAAATTTAGTTTTAATACATCCTGGAATAGAGCCATTTTCCGAACTTACAGATATTAAAAGCCCACGGTCATGCTTTAGTACTAGATTCCTACCCACGGATTTGAACATGCAAGTGATCCATCTGCCCTTCCCTTCCATCCATAGCTTTTACACTATTGGATAAGGGAAGGATTATATGGGTCACTTAAGGTAGTAGAGTCATAAACCTTACCCTTAATTCCATTTTCCACCTACTGGACAGCAATAATCCATGGAGTCACGTGGAATAAACCTGCAGATATGAGAACGGACACAAGCAACCCTTCCACAATGTGCAGTTCAATCTAAACAGCACCATTGGGCAACCTGAGACCCTATACAGGATCCAGATTAACATGCTAGGTTTATACTTATTTTCTACATTTCGCTAAGAATACTGGGTTATTTCCAAGACATGCAAAGTAATTTTATCACAAACAGACATCCCTTTCTGTCTAGCAAACAGAAACTGTATTGTCCGATTTCTTTCTATTAAGAAGGGAGGGGGGTGTAAATGTGTGAATCTGAAGAATCTAATCGGCTAAGATTGTCACATGTTTTATAAACAGCACATAATTGGGTGTAATGCAGGAACTTCCTTACACTTCCTGTTTGTCATATACAATGCCTAAGAAATGTTTTGATTCGCTAACAGTGTAAGATCAGATCCTCATTGGATATTATTAAAATTCCACTTCCTTTTACTGTCTACATGGAGACCTTTTAGCACTCCATTTAGCACCTACCATTTTGAGTTTTCCATTCGGACTTAGGGGTGTCAAGTAAAAGAAAGTATACTTTATTAATTGTATATAATTTGTTTTGTAATTCAGTAGTAAGTAGTCATAGTGTTGTTTGTTATGGTGATTTTAATTAATTAGTGCTAATTACACACATACATATAGACCTTTCCTATGTGTAATAGTGTTATATACCCCCACCTAATTACTTGCTCCTAAAAACTCAATGCAATATATGTAAAAATATATAATATAAAGGATAGAGTTCTGCTGGCCATCCATTATTAGACATACTTTCAGATGTTTGACAACTGACAAAATGACCTATCATTTTGCAACTGAGGTTATGCAAACACACGGTTGATAATGCCAGTCTTATCAACAAATAAGACCTGACCGAACGACTACATGCCTGCGATTATCGTGCCAACAGTCTGTTCTTAGCATGCGGGGCACTATCATTTTTCAGATATCCCCAGTTTATAAAAAGACAGGGATGGGGTTAGGAATTCTTAAAAGGAAACTAAAGTCTCAGAACAGTGAGTCAGAAGGCAGAGTACCTTAATATAAGTAATCTGTTGGTGTTTTATTTCCCAGCAGTCCTATCACAGTGTGGTCACGGACCATTGTGTTCTTTTACATGCTCAGTTCTAAGGCTGTGCACACCGGCCTATTTGTCCCCACAGAGCGTTTGCTGAGAGCAAGTACTCAGCCAGGACAAATCACTGTCGGTCGCGGCCGACCGCATACAACCAATTTTGCGGTCCCATAGGGAACCACACGATCGGCCGTGATTTACGTGATTGGACGAACGGGTGACCAAACTCGGTCCCGCCCCACACCAGCAGATATTCCCGGCCGAGTGACCGATAGTGCCATGGATCATTCGGAAATATCTGCTTAGGTGTACCCAGCCTAAGCTACCCCAGGAACTTGTTTCAGCAAGTCACGCTTACTAGTAGTCTATTTCCAATCCTGTTACATTCTATATTAAACAAGGGACCATGTGACTGAAGTGTCCATTTCTTCACAATGCATTTTCCATAGATTTATATAAGAAATGCATGCAGTGCTTTTTTTTTTTTTTTTTTAAACGCAATGGACCATAACGCAAAAAGATCATCGGAATGCAATAGTGTGAACAGCACTATTGAATTCTGTGTGTCCTTACATTTTTAAAAACGGTCCCTTGCAAAAACACACAAAAAAATTACCGAGCTCTTGGCATGGAATCTCTTTGGTCTACCTTCATGGAGTAAGAAGGCTCTAACTTCCTAAAAGGCTTAGCTATAATGTACACCACAGATTTAATTAACAAAATTCTTCCAACAATTGGCAGGCAAATTCAATAGAAGTTCTTATCTTTAGGTTTCCAAACACCCTTGACTATAATGTTCTTAAAGCTTGCCATAATTAACTTATGAGACAATAAAAGGTATCTCCTTTTCTGACTGAATCTCCCCTTTATTGTTAGTGTGTGGCGCATATCGGAACGATCGCGAGGCCGACGAATTTTCCGGAAATGCTTGAAAATTTCCCTTTACAGATTCTGTCTTTCATCTTTTCAAAAATTGTTAGTGTGTACCCAGCTTAACAGTAACTGTAATTGAATGTCTAATGATCTGTCTGATGGATTATCATAATCCGTCAAAAAAAAAAAAAAAGTTTTTTATGCATGTCTGGGATATGATAACCTTTACATTGAAATTTCAACATTTCAGCTTTATCACCAATTCCTGCAAATACGTCTTTGGTTGTAAATGTTTCAAATTATCTGTTCTAAAGATCTCCTACTGACCAAGCAATAATTGGCTGTATACATTTACTAAGGTTTGGGTTTAATCTAGCCATGTTACTGCAATTTAAATTAGATCATACATGCTAATAAATGCCATTAGTGGCATATTTCTATTTTATCAGATAGAGTTCTTGCATTCATTTAAGAAAAGAAAAAAAAAAAAGACATTCTGGAATATGGACATGGTATATTTTCTTCAAATATAACAGTCCAATTCATTCAGTTAAAAATGAATACAAACAATGCAATCAAACCAACCCCACCTTCTGAATGGCTTTTTTTTGAGAAACCCAATGATAAATGCACACATAAATCTAACGGAGTACTAAACTTACATTTTTAAAAACGTAAAAAAAGTTTTTCCTCCCAGAACACCAATACATCGTAAGATTCTTGTAAGTCACAAGTTTGAAACCCCAAACTTACCTTTATTCTTTGTTTCCATTATGTTCCTAGTACAATATTCTACATGTATCAATGAAAAGGATTATATCATTGTTAGGACAGGAGCATTGAATGTGTTTGAAAACAAAAAACTGAAATCCCTGTTTTGTCAGGGAGAGGGAGGATCTCTGTGCTGTAATGTGATTGGCTGTCAGCTTCTAGAAAGCAAGGCTGCAGCTTCCTTGTTTTGACCTGTTGAGCACTACAGATCATGTGCCTGTACACAGACACTTAGCTGGGGGTTTACCCAGCTAAGGTGGATTGTGGGAGCTGACCCCTAGTACTCACAGGTTGTGTTCATAAATCACCCAATGGCCACAACAAAGGGAGAGGACACAGCTTGTTGTATGTTTGAGAATGTGCTCTGCCTATTGGGACAATGTTGTCTGGAGACTTTAGTTCTCCTTTAAACATATGCACATACCTAGCAATCACACTGCTTTTTATGGTAGAAACAACCTCCACATTAAAATATCACCAAAAAATATAAAATTTGCCAAGGAAATGTTAGTAGAATTCCTTAAAGGATAAGTGCACTGTAAAAATCAAGTTATGTTCATTTGGAAACTGCAGATTTAAAAAATACTGTTGCCATATTTTTTTTAAGCTATGCCCTTCCAGAGCCTACCTTTGTGCTGACATCTTGTTAGTGATTTAATGAATGTTAAGCTCCGTCCCTCCGAGATTTTCTCTGCTTTCTCCTGCTTGAACCTCAAACGATAATGTCTGAGTTCCGTGCACACGCACGTGCCTCACAGGCATTTGTGTTTCAGGCTTAAGCAGGAGAGTGCACGTGCCTCACAGGCATTACTGTTTGAGGCTCAAGCAGAAGAGTGCACGGAACTCACAAGCTTCATTGTTTGAAGCTTAAGCAGGAGAAAGCAGAGGAAATTTTAGAGGGGTGGAGCTTAACATTTAGCAAACCAGCAACAAGATATCGGCAACTTTCAAGGCACAAAGGTCAGAGCAGGATTATCCACAGGGCAACCCTAGGCACCTGCCTAGGGCCCAGGAACCTTCTGGAGGCCCAGCTTCAGAAGCAGTAACAAAAAATAGTCTATACAACATAAGTAGCAAAAAAAGGGGACCCTAAATGATGGCACTGCCTTGGGTCCCATATGATCTTAATCCATCTCTGACAAAGGTAGGCTCTGGAGGGGCATAGGTAAAAAAAATATGGCAACAGTATATTTAAAGCTGCAGCTTCCACATTAACACAACTTGATTTTACAGTGCACTTAGCCTTTAAACAACAAGCAATATGGCAGTTCCAGACAAAAAAGGACTTTTCCAGCGCACAGAGGATTCAGCACTTCACCCCTTAGTAGTAAGTTAAAACTATTTTACTTTATTAAAACATACATTCAATATACAGACAGTTGCGCCTTACATTGCTCTTTGTCAAACTTCCATTAAATCTTTTAGACCTCTTAGAGTTCAAATGGATCTTTTCCCTCAAAACATGCAGTCCGTTTTCAAGAAAAGAGACAGCCTTTTCCTCCTTTTATCTGGAATCACTAGTTGGATACCTTGGATAGCCTGAAAACCAAATCTTGGCTTATACTCGGATCACTAACCTCACTGTGAAATCCGGCTGCCTCTCGCTCTCCATCTGCAGGCTGACATCACTACTAGGCGCCTGTCTCACTTCCCAGCAATGAGTAGTGACGTCAGGTGGGCAGATGCGGAGCGAGCGGCAGGATTGCACACTTAAGCCTGCCCAGGCAAGTTAACATTTAACTGGGGGGCTCTTGGGGGGAGGACATTAATCCCTAATTCCTTGCCACTGTATATGTTTGGAAACTACAACTCCCAGCAACTAAAGAATGCTGGGAGTTGTAGTTTCCAAACATCTGGAGTGACAAGGAATTGGGGGTTACTATATGGGATTACTGTCCATTTAAAGGGCAACTTATGCCTCAAAAATACAGAATTAGGAGGATGGTATCTATTGTTAAAATGATTGCCTTCTGATTCTGTATTGTTTTGAGGCTTTAGTTGCCCTTTGAATAGACAGCAGAATTCCCATACAGTAATAGCCATACTGGATTTGGCTATTACTGTATGGGACTACTGTAGGGGAATTTTGCTGTCCATTTAAAGGGCAACTTAAGCCTCAGAACAATACAGAATCAGAAGGCAGTAGTGGTCATAATGGGCATATAATAATATAGGCAGCACGGTGGCTCAGTGGTTAGCACTGATGCCTCGCAGCGCTGAGGTCCTGAGTTTGATTTCATCCTTGCAAGGAGTTTGTATGTTCTCCCCGTGCTTCCATGGGTTTCCTCCGTGCACTCTGGTTTCCCCCACAATCATAAAGACATACTGATAGGTTGTATATGTACATAAAGTGATTGAATTGTAAGCTCTTCGGGGCAGGGCCTGATGTGAATTGAATAAATAATTGTAAAGCACTGCGGAATATGTAGCGCTATATAAGAAATAAAATGCATACATACTTTTAACCCTCGGCTTATACTCTAGTAAAACTGGTTTTCCTAATTATTCAGTTATACTCGTGTCGGCTTATACCCACGTATATACGGTACATCTCAGGAAATGTCTACCTATTGGGCTGTTCTCATTTTTCTTTTCTATGTCCATAAAGTATTCTATGATTCTGGATTTAAAGGATTGGGTTATGCACTACTACATATTGGATGTAACAATTCAAAACAGGTCAATAAATAAACAACATGGTCAGTATTGCAATTTATATACTGCCTTATTGGGTAGACTTTGTTTGTGACTGTGTTAGATTTTTGTATGTGTGAGCAAGTTTTGCAGCATGCCGCTCCACACGTGTTCCCTGATTTTGCCCACTTTAAACATCACCTCTAAGACTTCAGGGCAGTTCTATAAGAGGAAGCAACATCACTACGTTTGTTAGGCCACTGACTAATAGCAAAGTGCTGCTTGAAACACGTATGGGGCAATTGTTTGTATATTGAATGTGCGTGCACACTCAATTTTTAACTTACTACAACCAAGTGCTAAATTCAGTGTGCACTGTAGAAGTTCTTTTTTTGTCCAGCTGGTATTCAACAAACCAAGCTAAGGGTTTAGGGCTGGCTTCACACAGAGGTACAGAGTGCATTTAACTTCGAGTTATTTGTGTATTTAAATAAAGGGTGCGGGGTTGAGATACACCCGAAATACCTATACATTTGTGTAAGCATAACATATAGAGGGCGGGATGGCCCCATTTATTATTATACAATTGGGTAACTTGAGGAGTCTGGGAGCTTAATTTAGAGTTTTACCGTTTTGCAATATAGCAGTTCCCACTTTAAACAGTCTACAAATATAAAGAGAATTCTGTGCTTTATATTCAAATGAGAAATCTTCCATGAAAATATCTGCATATACCCACAGGGAACCAGACAGAGGCCTAGATCTGTACTTTTTACATTTTTTATTACATTATGGTTTATATTTAAGGATTAGGGACCAGGTAACTAGCTATCAAATTAAAACAACAGGAGTTAAAAATAGTTAAAAAAAGAGTTAAAAATAGTCAAGAAAGGCACAAATTTCCAGTTTTAAATGTTGGTTACTTCTAGCATGCAATAAAAACCATTACTTAGATAAAATGAAATGTAATTTATTCAGTACAGCCGTATGAACAGAACTATTAGCTGAAAATTAAAAAGCTCAAGTGGCTCTTATGAGATTACATTCAATGTAGACAATATTCACCAGCTTGATGCCTGAAATACTCCACAACACAAATATCTTTATTTTTCTAGCAAACAATAAGTTCAGGAGGGTAGGCTGTCAGCAAGGTAAACCTTTAAAAAACGCATAGACCACATCAAGCTCTTTTGTAGGGTGTCTTTATAATGCTGCTTAAATGAATTAACTATGGAATATAAAAGGTTTTTGTTATTGATTTTGCAAAGTACTGTTAACTGTTACATAATGCAAAGGTATACCACTTTAGAGAATGAGGGGGAGTGGGTTTGAGTGGAGAGAGTTGCAATATTGAGTGCTTCATCCATAATCAGTGAAAATGTTTTAATGTAGGTAATGCACAGATTGGAGCTGCCTGTGGCATGTCCTAAAAATCTTGAAAAAATCCATGATGCAATATATTTTATGTATTTAATATATTTAAGTTTTGGTCACTATTTAACTCGAGTAGGACGAATACGTTTGCCAACCACTATAAAACATGTTTCCATTATGATTCTAGAAAAACTTTCTTTATGTTCAAACTTTATATATATAGCAGCTCTGTTTTTGTTTACCGAACAGCGCAAATTGATGACAGCCTTCCTGGAGAAATACAAATAGTGAACTGATTTTACCAACATTTATTCCTAACAAAAGATAATGATTCTTAATGTACCTACTACTTTTGCATATGCAAATTACACATCACAAGCATCTAAGCAGTGTGAGCCATGTCTCCATTAGATGTGGTTATAGACACTCTGTCACTGTTGTACATGCTATACAGGTGGAGCCTGTCTACTCTAGTGCACATTTCTTATACATAACAAGAAAACACACACCTAAATCCTGGCATTGCTGTCCCTTACGTGTGAATTGTATACTCCCAAAATGTGAGTGGAAAAATTGGTTTGTGTTCCTAAGATATTCTATAGACATCATTTAATTTAATAAAAATCCCTGTAAAAAGTTTTGTACAATTTTGAGGCAATTTATCATAATGCAATAAACTATATGAATGACATCTGCTTTATATCTATGGCAGTGTCTGTATGTGTCTTTCCACATGTTCTCTACAAATAAAAACATTAACATTCATAACCCTACATTATAGATAGAGCAGAAGACACATTTGTGTAAATACAGGTCTGCAACTCCTAATGTCCTCTTAAATTACAGTGTAAAATGCATATTAATTAGTAATGACACTTTGTTAGAAATGCATGGCCTGTTGTGCATACCTTGGCATTTAAATGTGTAGCAGATGTTATGTTTTGTTGATATACTGTTCTTTTTCTTGTGCAGGTTTTAATAAGTACACCATTAGCCAGTATTTATTGAACACCATTTCACATACTATATAAGTGACCTGCTGTTAAAATATGGCTAAGCTCAACAAACGAGGGCAAGCAACAAGTTAATATTAATACTTCTGAAAATTCATATAAGGTTTGCATTAGGTTCTACAATAACAATACATCTATGTATAGCTGATTCACGTTTATCATATCTAATTACCAACTGCTGTAAAATATAGAAAAATATTAAAGGCCACAGAGGAGTTTGCCTGGGTAACCACTGGCCTATTATTTGTCCCAACCGAGCAATCGCCGTGAGCGAGTGCTCGGCCAGGACAAATGACTGTTGGTCCCAACAAAAGTGGCCGCGGCCAACAGTGCGCGCGACCGGTCACGCGGTCTCATAGAGAACCGCACAATCAGCCATGATTTACCAATGGACAATCTGTTTAGGCTGGCCGCCCCACACCACCAGATATTTCCGTCCGACTGACCGATAGTGCTGTGGATTGGTCAGTCGGGAATATCTGCTGGTGTGTAACCAGCCTTAAATGACATTTCAACAGAGGAAATTACACAGTAAGTAATGTATTTCATGCAATACATTTAATTATGTGATTTCAGTAGGTATTGTGGATACAGAAATTAGCCAATTATTCATCCCCATTGTAAAACATTAAGGACATCAAAAGTCAAGAAGTTCCATAGACATTTAAAAGTACAGGGCAACAGGTCTAAGAACTTTAATGAGACTTTAATTATGAGGATATTAAAAGTACTGTATTTACTTGAGTATAAGCCGAGGTTTTTGATTTTTAAATGTATCTTAAAACTCAACCTCGACTTATAATCAGGTCATAACATAAAGATCGTTTAACCAAGTTAAATACCTATTCAGACATTCTGAGGACAAGGAGGCATTCAGAGGATAAGGAGGACAGTGATCGGAGGCCAAGTAGGACACCGGTACCTTACTTTAGACGGCAACGATCTTCAAATGCGGCCGCAATTGAGGAATCAGTTTGGAGAGCCGGAAGTCGTGGGTGTGTAAGCGCACGCAGCACCATCTTGCATAACAGTGCCGGTAATGGAGGAGCTTGCGAGGAGCTCTCTGGCTCTGCTATCAGAGGCGGGCAGAAGTTTTTTCTTTTGTTTTACTGGTAAAAACTGTTGCTTGTAACTGCTAATAACTGTTGCTTGTCACTCCAGATGTTTAGAAAACTACAACTTCCAGCAATCAAAGAATGCTGGGAGTTGTAGTTTCCAAAACATCTGGAGTGACAAGGAATTGTGGGTTACTGGATTTACTGGATGGGGGTAAATGTATTCGGGTCTTTTTGGTCTATGGAGGGCAGAAGCCTAATTTTTATTGGCCTAAAACTCTAGATGTTGCTTGTTGAACCTTGCCACTTTAGATATTTAGAAAACTACAACTCCCAGCAACCAAAGCATGCTGGGAGATGTAGTTTCCAAACATCTGGAGTGCCAAGGAATTGGGGGTTACTGTATGGGATTACTGTCCATTTAAAGGGAAACTAATGCCCCAAAACAATACAGAATCAGGAGGACGGTATCTATTGTTAAAAAGATTGCCTTCTGATTCTGTGTTGTTTTGAGGCTTTAGTTGCCCTTTAAATGGACAGCAGACTTCCCGTACAGTAGGCCGAAACAGTAATAGCCATACTGGATTTGGCTATTACTGTATGGGACTATTGTGTCAGTATTCTGCTGTCCATTTAAAGGGCAACTAAAGCTTTATAACAATACAGAATCAGAAGGCAGCAGTGTTCATAATTTTAACCCTCGGCTTATACTCGAGTCAATCAGGTTTTCCTAATTTGAGGTAAAAATAGGTACCTCGGCTTATACTCGGGTTCAGTTGCGGCTGGAACTTCCAAGAGGGGAAGATGGTCCTGATCACCACTAGAGAATTTGTGTGTGACTTGAGTATATCAAGTATATACGGTAGGTGAGAATAATTTAGTCATGTAACACAAATTAAAAAAAAAAAAATTATTGAAAGCGCGGTCACACACAAGTGCTCTAGTGGTGATCAGGACCATCTTCCCCTCTTGGTTGTCCAGCCGCAACTGAACACACCAAGAGGGGATCCATAGGACCTTACTTCCCTAGAAGACTATGGAATGCTACCTTCTACCCTTCACCATACTACCCTCCCTTTCGACCCCCAGCTGCCAACAGGAAGTCTCCAGGAAGGGTTTCATTGGGAAAGCTGAAGATCCTAAAAAGGACCCAGCCTGTCCCGCAAAATACAGTGTACATACAAAACTAAAAACAAGACATTTGGAAGGGAGTTGGGAATAAATATGTGTGCCATCTCATCCGCGCAAAATAATAGGGGTGCCAAATAGGGCAAAAGCCTCAGCCTGAAGGTAAAAGGATTATCCAGTCCCCTTTAACGGGGAACCAGGATATACAAGGAGTGACCCATGTAAACAAAGTGCACAGGGTAAGCCGGGTTTCCAAGCCACCCTTTGGACCATGACCTTAATCAAATGTAGTGTGCAGACACATTCTTATCAGGATGGAGTTTGGGAGGATGTATCTAAGGGCTCGTACACATGTCCGATGTGTGCAGCGAGCAACGACCCCCGACGGAGATACATCCGCGTGCCGAACGGCCGTTTCGGGCAAGAATCTCGCGTGTGCATTCGTTCGAACGATTCTTGGGTGAAACGGCCATTCGTCACGCAGATGTATCAGCGTCGGGGGTCGTTGCTTGCTGCCAAATTAGACGTGTGTATGAACCTTAACACTATGCCCTCCCTTTTGACAGATACTACACTTGAAGTTTTCATTACCAAGAGTTTCACCAGACTTATTTTTTTTAAGGAAGTGGGGGGTGTTGCAAAAGGAGCACACATAGAATTTGTATAAGGTCCACCTTACTTAAAGAGAAAGTTCAGTGCAAATACAAATGCTTTTAAGAAAAAAAAGAAGCATTGTCCTATTCCAATTATCTAAATTACTAGAGCACTGCAATGGTATTGTAAAGGTGATCGTACCATTACAATCGCAAATGTGCAACTGCAAGCATAATTTTAAGACTCCAATCGGAATTAAAATTACCATCACTAAAGGGTATGTCCACCACCAAAACTACATTTTGTAAATGGCTTAATTGCCCCCCAAACCTCGACCTCACAAAGCCAAGGTATTCCATGCATGAAAGCAGCAGATGGGGCCGGACTGGCATCCGTATCTGTGATTGGCCGAGAAATTGTGTCTCAGCCAATTAAAGATGCCGCTGCCAGTCCTGTCCCTTCTACTGCTTCTGTGCACAGAAAAGGCACAGAAGACAGGCAGAAGGCAGCCGAGGGAAGCAGGGCTGGTAAGTGTATTTAGGAGCAGATTTAAAAAATTTAAAAACATGCGAGGTCAAGGTTTGGAGGTAAATTATGCCATATACAAAATTTATTTTGGGGGCTGGACATACCCTTAGAGCTGGCCTTAGGATAAATAGCACCCTGTATAAGAATTGTTACTGGTGCCCCCCCCTCAAAAAAAATTTACAATGCTGAATGCAGCTTGCCTTGGCCTGCTTCAAATCAAGTCTGCCACCTGCACTTTCTGTCTTTCAGTATCTGCAGGGTGTGCTTGTATACATAGTGTGTACATTACTGAACACAAAATGCACTAAATGCACAGACTGAACAGCACAGCATACAGAAAACAGGAAATCAAATCATACTCACCGAGATTTCTGTTAACCCCCAAAAGTCCCTGAACAGGAAGTTAAAAAAAGATTAAGGTATAAAGATTCCCTCCCCCAACACATACCTTGTCTTCTTTTCAAGCTTACATGCTGCTCTATACAAATATTTCATCCACAAGGGGAAGGGCATTTTGGTGACTGCTGCCATGAACGTGACTGGGAAACAGAAATCTCGGTATGTATGATTTGATTTCCTGTTTTCCCCAGGTCACCATGGCAGCAGAGTCCCCAAAATGGGATATACCAAAGCTATAATAATGGGCGGGCAACGAAATATGCTTAAACACACAATTCTTTATTCAGACCCTAATAATACAGTCTGAAGGACTTTACGTCCAAATTTTATCTCCTCCTCCGCCACCACGTCCAATTTATAATGACGGACAAACGTCCTCATCAAAGACCACTTTGCTGTTCTGCAAATTAATTCTTTAGGTGCCCTGGCCTCGGCCGCCCAGGAACATGCTATCGCTCTGGTAGAGTGCGCTTTTAACCCCTCCGGGATCTTTATGCCTCTAGATTGATAAGATTTTGAAATGCACGAGACTATCAATCCACTTATGGTTCTTTTACTAGGAGCATGACCTTTCCGATAGCCTCCTGGTACCACGAATAGGTGGTCCGTCTTTCTGAAACCTTTTGTTCTTTCTATATATACTTTTAAGTCTCGCACTAAGTCCAGGCAGTGCCATTTCTTTTCTTCTTCAGACCTTGGATTCGGAAAGAATGAAGGTAGGATAATCTCCAAGTCTAGGTGGAACTCTGATATGACTTTCGGTAAAAACTGGAAGGCCGGTTTTAATTTAACTTTATCCCCATAGAATTGTTAAGTGGGGCTTTTTAACAGACAGAGCCCCAATTACTCCTACTCGACAAGCCGATGTTATTGCTGCTAAGAAGACCACCTTCAGAGTTAACAGCCACAAGGAGATCTTCTCTAATGGTTCAAAGGGTGACTCTGTCAAGACCTGCAAGACTAATGGTAAATTCCATGGAGGAGCTTTGGGAAAAGTTCTTGGTCTAACTCTATTCATTGCAGCAAAAAATCTTTGGATCAATGAATTTGCCGCCCAATTTGTTCCCGATATTGCTGCCAATGCTGACACTTGGGCCCTGAGGGTATTTATGCTCAACTGTTTTTTGAACCCAAGGAACAGAAACTCCACTATATTCCTCGCAGAGGCTTGAAGTGGGAAAATTTTTCCCCCATGGCATATTCTGAAAAGTCTCCATGTCTTATAGTATTTATTTGAAGTTGACATTTTTCTTGACTTCAGCAAGAACTCTACCATGTCCTCCTGAAACCCTGCATGACTTAATCTCTGCCTCTCAACTTCCAGGCCGCTAGTCTCAATTTGCTGACATCTTGGCATACTATCAGACCCTGGGTCAGCAGGTGTGGAATCTTGTCTAGTTCTATGGGAGGCTCGGTTGCCATCGCCAGAAGAAGAGGGTACCATGGCCTCCTCGGCCAATTTGGTATGATTGCTATTACTTCTGCTCTCTGATTTTTGATCTTCTGCAGGACCCTCCATATTAGAGGAATAGGTGGAAAAACGTACAAGAGACCCCTGCTCCAATCCTGCTGCAGGGCGTCTATTGCCATCGCTCCCTGACCTGGAAACCGGCTGAAGAAGTTTTGACACTTCCTGTTGTTGTTGGTTGCCATGAGGTCTATTACTGGCTGCCCCCACTTGAGTACTAATTCTTCGAAGACCTGGGGATCCAAACTCCATTCCCCTGGTCGAATTTCTTGACGACTGAGGTAGTCCGCCTCCAGATTGTCCTTCCCCGGAACGTGAACCGCTGTCAGATACTGCAGGTTGTGTTCTGACCATTCGAAAATCTTTTCGACTTCCTCGAAAAGAGTTTTGCTCTTTGTTTCTCCTTGCTTGCGGATGTACGTGACAGTGGTGGTATTGTCGCTTTTTATCAACACCTGTCGCCCCCTGACTATGTCTTGAAAGCTCATGAGGGCCATAAACACTGCTCTCAATTCTAGAAGGTTTGAGGACTCGCCTTCTCCTTCCCATTGACCTTGGGCTACCGAGCCCTGAAGGAGGGCCCCCCAACCTGTTGCTGAGGCATCTGTTGTTATCACCAAAATTTGAAGCTGTACTAATGGAAACCTTTGTCTAGATTCTCTTGGATGGACCACCATTCTAGATCCTGCAATACCTTCCTCGAGAGGGTCAGTTTCCTGTTCATACTGAGATGCGGTATGCTTACTCTGGTTAATAGAAATCTCTGCAGAGATCTCATATGCCACCTGGACCACTTGACTAGGAAGACTGTTGCCGCCATCAGTCCCAAAACCTGCATAATCGTACGTACTGTTACCTGTACCTGCTGTGTTAGATGTTGAATTGCTTCTTTTATTTTTTGTTGTCTTACTAATGGTAACTTTACTTCGTTCAAACTGGTCTGAAACAGGGCTCCCAGGTATACTATCTCTTGCACAGGAACAAGATTGCTTTTTTCCACATTGATTATCCATCCGTGCTCCTGGAGTATTTGTATTACTATCTGGTTTTGCTATACAGACTTCTGTCTTGACTCTGCCACGATCAAAATATCATCCAGATAATGATAGATTTGAATACCCCTTTTTCGGATTTCCGCTACCAGAGCCACCAGCACTTTCGTGAATACTCTTGGTGACTGGGAAAGACCAAACGAAAGGCTCGTGAACTGAAAATGTTCCCCTTCGATGGTAAATCTCAGAAATTTTCTGTAGACTGGATGAACTGGAACATGCAGATAGGCGTCCTTCAAATCGATGCTCACCAGCCAAGTCTTGGGAAAAACTGCCTGAATGATTGAGGCCAGAGACTCCATTTTGAATTTTTGGTTCTTGACGCATTTGTTCAGACCTCTTAGGTCTAGCACAGGTCTCATGTCCCCTGTGGCTTTTTTTACTAAAAACAGTCTTGAATAGAACCCCTTCCGTCTTTCTGGAAGAGGTACAGGCTCGATTGCCTCTTTTTCTTGCAACTGACAGATGAAATTCCTCATTACCTCCATCCCTTCCTGGGTGGCTGGACTCATAAACGGCAGAAATTTGTCTTTTCTCTGTAACTCCCGGAACTGAATTTTGTAACCCTGCTGTATAATCCTTAGCACCCAGGAGTCCGATATGCTTGCGGCCCAGACATCGGAGAAGAATCTTAGCCTCCCTCCTACTTTCTCCGACCGGGCCGGCGTGTCCCTAATGTTGGGAGGACTGGGCTGCAGGAAAAGTGCTTTTTCGCTGCGTTCCTGCCGACTGTCTCCCAGTTTTCCAGACAGTTGATCTATTAGTTTCTTTTCCGTGCCTATAAAACTTCGAATCTCGAAAGGATTTTTCCCTATTGAACGTTGGCTCAAATCTCGGTTTTTTATTTCTGCGTTCTTGAGGGAGGAACGTGCTCTTACCACCAGAAGCTTTACTGATAATAGAGTCTAGTCTTTGCCCAAACAGCATCTCTCCTTCGAAGGGTAACATGCACAAATTTGTCTTCGAAGTATTATCCGCCATCCAAGACCTGAGCCATAATGCTCTGCGTGCGGATACTGATAACGCCATGGACCTGGCTGCCAGTCGGACCATGTCTACCGAAGCTTCTGCGAAAAAATCGGTTGCCATTTTCATTTCAGCCAACATTTCCACAAATTTAGGCCGTTTTACGTTCGCACTTATTGCCTCTTCCATTTTTTGGATCCAGAGCTTCATGGCTCTGGAGACTGACGTCATGGCCATCGCTAGCCTACAAGAAGCCCCAGCTGCTCCATAAGCTTTCCTTAGGGAAAACTCCATTCTTTTATCCATAGGGTCCTTAAACCCTGCTGCATCCTCTACTGGAAGGGTAGTTCTTCGGGCCAAACGAGACACAGCTGCGTCTACCCTGGGAGGAGAATCCCAATTTCTCGCTTCTTGCTCCAAGAAGGGATATTTTTTCAAAAATTTTCCAGTTAGCATAAACTTTTTGTCAGTTTTCTTCCACTCTGAATCCATGATTTCCTTCATGTAAAAATCGCTGACTTTTTCTTAATAGATGGAAATAATTTATCCGCCGTTGATGATTTCGGGGTTTCCACTGACAAAGAAAGGGAGTTTCTTACTGCCTTAATTAAGGGCTCAATTATAGAAACATCAAAGTTCGTTTCTATTTCTACCTCTTCATCCTCAGAAAGAAAGGATTGTTCCTCGGATCTTTCTTGCTCTGAACATTCCCAGTCTGATTCTACAGACCTGGTTTCCTGATATCTTGTCCTTTTTTTGGACTCTGAATTTTCTAGGCCTTTTGCAACTGCTTGCTGGATACATTTCATTAGCACGTCAAAAGACTTCTCAGACGTGGATGGAACCGCTGAAACATCCTCTACTTCCACAGCCTTGACCGTCTCCGATTGAATCTTAGGGGAGTACTGTTACCTGTACCTGCTGTGTTAGATGTTGAATTGCTTCTTTTATTTTTTGTTGTCTTACTAATGGTAACTTTACTTCGTTCAAACTGGTCCGAAACAGGGCTCCCAGGTATACTACTATCTCTTGCACAGGAACAAGATTGCTTTTTTCCACATTGATTATCCATCCGTGCTGGAGTATTTGTATTACTATCTGGTTTTGCTCTACAGACTTCTGTCTTGACTCTGCCACGATCAAAATATCGTCCAGATAATGATAGATTTGAATACCCCTTTTTCGGATTTCCGCTACCAGAGCCACCAGCACTTTCGTGAATACTCTTGGTGACTGGGAAAGACCAAACGGAAGGCTCGTGAACTGAATCTCAGAAATTTTCTGTAGTCTGGATGAACTGGAACATGCAGATAGGCGTCCTTCAAATCGATGCTCACCAGCCAAGCATTGGGAAAAACTGCCTGAATGATTGAGGCCAGAGACTCCATTTTGAATTTTTGGTTCTTGACACATTTGTTCAGACCTCTAAGGTCTAGCACAGGTCTCATGTCCCCTGTGGCTTTTTTTTTACTAAAAACAGTCTTGAATAGAACCCCTTCCGTCTTTCTGGAAGAGGTACCGGCTCGATTGCCTATTTTTCTTGCAACTGACAGATGTAATTCCTCATTACCTCCATCCCTTCCTGGGTGGCTGGACTCATAAACAGCAGAAATTTGTCTTTTTTCAGTAACTCCCGGAACTGAATTTTGTAACCCTGCTGTATAATCCTTAGCACCCAGGAGTCCGATATGCTTGCGGCCCAAACATCGGAGAAGAATCTTAGCCTCCCTCCTACTTTCTCCGACCGGGCCGGCGTGTCTCTATTGTTGGGAGGACTGGGCTGCAGGAAAAGTGCTTTTGCGCTGCGTTCCTGCCAACTGTCTACCAGTTTTCCAGACAGTTGATCTATTCGTTTCTTTTCCGGGCCTATAAAACTTCGAATCTCGAAAGGATTTTTCCCTATTGAACGTTGGCTCAAATCTCAGCTTTTTATTTCTGCGTTCTTGAGGGAGGAACGTGCTCTTACCACCAGAAGCTTTACTGATAATAGAGTCTAGTCTTTGCCCAAACAGCATCTCTCCTTCGAAGGGTAACATGCACAAATTTGTCTTCGAAGTATTATCCGCCATCCAAGACCTGAGCCATAATGCTCTGCGTGCGGATACTGATAATGCCATGGACCTGGCTGCCAGTCGGACCATGTCTACCGAAGCTTCTGCGAAAAAATCGGTTGCCATTTTCATTTCCGCCAACATTTCCACAAGTTTAGGTCGTTTTACGTTCGCACTTATTGCCTCTTCCATTTTTTGGATCCAGAGCTTCATGGCTCTGGAGACTGATGTCATGGCCATGGCTGGCCTACAAGAAGCCCCAGCTGCTCCATAAGCTTTCCTTAGGGAAAACTCCATTCTTTTATCCATAGGGTCCTTAAACCCTGCTGCATCCTCTACTGGAAGGGTAGTTCTTCGGGCCAAACGAGACACAGCTGCGTCTACCCTGGGAGGAGAATCCAAATTTCTCGCTTATTCCTCCAAGAAGGGATATTTTTTCAAAAATTTTCCAGTTAGCATAAACTTTTTGTCAGTTTTTTTCCACTCCGAATCCATGATTTCCTTCATGGAAAAATGTAATGGAAAAGTCGCTGACTTTTTCTTAATAGATGGAAATAATTTATCCGCCATTGATGATTTCGGGGTTTCCACTGACAAAGATAGGGAGTTTCTTACTGCCTTAATTAAGGTCTCAATTATAGAAACATCAAAGTTCGTTTCTATTTCTACCTCTTCATCCTCAGAAAGAAAGGATTGTTCCTCGGATCTTTCTTCCTCTGAACATTCCCAGTCTGATTCTACAGACCTGGTTTCCTGACATCATGTCCTTTTTTTGGACTCTGAATTTTCTAGGCCTTTTGCAACTGCTTGCTGGATGCATTTCATTAGCACGTCAAAAGACTTCTCAGACGTGGATGGAACCGCTGAAACATCCTCTACTTCCACAGCCTTGACCGTCTCCGATTGAATCTTAGGGGAGGCTTGCAATGAGAGGCTGAAAAAGAAAATCATTGACATCAGCCACTCATTAAGGAAAAGTTCCCACTCTTTTCTATACTCACCCCAGCTCACCTAGATCCCTTTGGGTGACTTCTAGCAGCGCTACCAGCTTCCATGCTGGAGGACATACACCAAGCTGCAAAGTAAAATATATATCATAAATCACTTGCTTAGGCAGACCTTACCTGAAAGCAAGAGACACTAACCTTCCACAGACAGATCGCTTTTTAACAGCAAAAGTGGAACGAATTAAACACTGGCACGATCCGGAGCTGTTCCCACACATGCAGGCAGAGCCGGGAAGATTCGCGCCCGAATCCCCTTTGAAATAAAGGAAGGACCACCCCTTTGCCGGCAAACCATCCAATCGCACGACCAGAAGAGGAGGGACGCCGGAAAACCCTGCGGGTCCTGCGCGCCGAAAGCCATCCAGCACGCCGGAAGTATCCGCCATCTTGGATGGGGAACAGCTTGCCTCAGGCACGGAACGGTCCCACACTGCCCAGTCACCACGGGCTTTTCCTTCCCCACAGGCACTCTAGACAGAGGCAACACGGGGGAGCATCCAGACCTGGAAAGAGTGGGAGAACCTGGTCCGGGAATCAAAACAAGCCGCGCTGGCCGGTGAGCTGATCTGGAACTTCCTATCTAGTCCATGGGCAGGAAGAAAAAAGACAAGGTATGTGTTGGGGGAGGGTATCTTTATACCTTAATCTTTTTTAACTTCCTGTCCAGGGACTTTTGGGGGTTTAACCCATTTTGGGGACTCTGCTGCCATGGTGATCTGGGGAAATCTTAAGTAAGGCTTACATGTGTTGGGGCTTTGTCTGGGTCATGGGTGGTGCTGATACACATTTGATCTGCAGGATCATAAATGGTGGAATGTGGCACTGATACACAACTTTGACCAACAGGTCTGTGACCTAAGACATCCAGCTGGCACCCCCAGTTGCCCATATCAAAGGCCGGCCCTGCACACCCTTTAAAAGCGTGGTATCACCTTTAAAAATACATAAGGCCAGCCATGGACTTTCAAAGGGGAGGTGCAGTGAAATATATCCTTATAAAAACCTCTTAGCTATGTAGCAAGCGTAACCTAGGTTTTTAGAAGTATACCACTGTCCTGTCACCATTAACAATAAAGGATTTGCATTACTTCCATTTACAAACATGGCACACACCTGAACAGTTCTATGTCTTCAACCAGCCGCTGATTTACTTTCCCCTGCCGGCGTCTGTAGTGATTCAGTCTGCATTTGTTTTCCTTCATAGACTTTAACTGCCGAGTCTGTAGCGAGTCCATTAACTACTGCTTGGGAGACCCAGATGTCTTATCTACGAGTCATAGATAAGACATCTAGGTCTCACGGGCAGTAGCTATGGATCCGGCAGTTAACGTCTGTGAAGGAAAACGAATGCAGATTCAATCACTATGGACACCGGCAGGTTATTCAGCGGTTGGTTGAAGACATACAACTGTTCAGGTCTGTGCCATGTTATAGCTTTTTATATGGAAGTAACTCAAAGCCTTTATTGTTAATGTGGAGAGCCTGTGTTTAAGCCACTATGTTGGGGGGGGGGGGGGTGTTAATTACTTTAAATAAAAATTGACGCAAAACACAAATTGTTATTAAAAATAATTAACACTTATGTATTCTAAGAAATAATATGCCCCAATACAGTGTAATATAAGGTGTATAAAGTCAATTTGGAGTTTAAATATATGTATAAAAACACTCTGCCTACAGCCTTTGAAAAAAGGTCTGCTTGAAAAAGGTCTAAGACAAATGACCGAAACATTGCATTGTGTTCAAATGAATGGTCTTTAGAAGTCCTTGGAGTGCACCTACTTTCTTATTAACTGTATATTAATGGTTCTAAATATTCTTTTATACAGAACAATTATTTGATGTTTCCATACATTGTTGTTATCGACTCCCTCTGCTGTAGTAAAGGGAATTAGTGATGGAAATTTTTCATCTTGCCCAATGGGTCTCGATACCAACAACATTTAGCAAATTCTGTCAGATTTGCGGTCAGTGTCAAAGCTCTGACTTTGAAAGACACTAATGCTAATGTGGATCTCTTAGTAAAACAGAATGTAAATTAATATACCTTATAACAAAAGTAAAGGAGATATCTAAATTGGCTAACTGTGGTGATAATCATGGCAAGTAGAGAATATAGTGGATAATGCACCCCAACAGTAAATTATAATGATATTAGAAGTCACCGAGGAGTTACGTGACCATATAAAATCACGAGGCCACAGGCACGGAATTCCATGGTGACTTCTAATATCCCTTTAATTTACAGTTGGGGTGCATTATTTATTATAACCTATCCTTTGTGACTTCTGGTTTCCTTCTCCTGCAACTGTAAGATTATAATGATATATTCTTACAGTTCCTCCCATAGAAATCCACTACAGGGATAGGTTATATATATATATATTATTATATGATCAGTTTATAATAGAATGTTTGGATGAACTTCCTTCAGGGACTGTTCAGTGATAACCCACTCAGAGCCCTCCAAACCCTGCACTTGCCAGGAAATCTCTGTTTGAAACCAGTTTCCCATTTCAGAAGGTTTCCTCTAATGAAGTCTTGGCCTTCCTAAGAATATTGTTATCACTACAGTTTATTAACTCACACCCACAATGTATTATACAGAGGGTTCTCCATTAGTCTGTCTATATCAGTCCGGATACAAGGTTCATATAATGACAATGAAATTCCATTATGGATTTCTAATGGCAATAATCTTACCGAGACTGTCAGTGTCATTTCGTGCCCAGCCCTCTGCCAATACCCTCTCCCGGGTTATCCCCGTCCCCATCTGAACGCTCACCCATAACTAGCTCCTTCTTCGGCGATTTGGTTGTTCACCATATCGGAGACTCGGTCGGTTCGCGCTGACCGTGTAATTCTAGCGGAAATGACGCAATTCTAGTCCAGTCAACGTCGGTACATCGACGGCTCAAGGTTGTTTATGGCAGCTCGGAGTGTTTATTATATTAGTGGGTGGGGAGTCCGAGAGGTTATCCAATAGGAATGGGTGTAGCTGGTGTCTTTGCCGTTGATCTTTGGCCTGTTTGTGATTGTGTAGCTGGTAACCGTGGGCTTTCTGCTGGTTGGCTTGTACTGTTATCTCGGTCTCAGCATGTAGTGTGTTTATTCACTGTAGCTGTCGCCTCTCACTTGTTTTGTCCACACACAATGACACAAGGAAATCTACTAGACGGTCATGTTTGCCACAGATACTGACTATCAATAAGGCGTTCGGTTTTATCTAGGATCTTAAAGGGGAAGTTCAGCTATTTTTAAAATGGAAAAATCCATTGATTTAATATATTTTGGGCTGCGTACACTTTTGGGTTCAACAGTATTGGGTATGCCTATAACCCTTGTTATTGCGGCAATTTCTATTATCAAGATCATTGACCTGATTTAATAGGGCCCGTATTTAAAATGATTGTGAAGTCAAGTTTTGGTGCATTTTAATTAGTGCGTATTCATACCTTGATTCGAAGTCTAAAACGCTGCACGCTATTTCATGTATATTCTTACGGAACACCGAGATTTCTCTTAAACTCGATTAACCAGCACCTAAAAATCATATTTTGTAGGTAGGTATAAGGGATAGTGTCTGATGTCTATAGGAACTTCTTCTGTGTCAGACTTAAACATTGGTTCGGGTAGTAGAGGCAGGGAGGTCTTGAGCAGGTCAGGCAGGTGTAGGCTCAAACACCTTTTTTAAGGGTATTTCCACCCCCAAATATAAAATTTGCTGCAGTAGAAGGGGATCTTCTCCCCAAACCTAAACGCCAGGGTTTTATCTTAAAAAAGTTGCCAGAAATAGACATACCCATCTTTGTTCCCTCTGCCTCTACTGTTACAGATTAGCAATAGCGGATGGACCAGCAGCCACGTCTGTAATTGGCTGAGACTTACCCACTTTCGTTCCCTCGGCCTCTGCTGCTATGTAGAGAGAGCCAAGGGAAAGATGTTGGGCAAGTCTGTTTCTGCCCACTTTTAAAGATAAAACCCTGGTGTGTATAAAGCTTTTTTTTAAGTGTGGTGCAGCACCGAAGGATCCAGATGGGGGGAGGGCAGGCTCCCCTGTGCATGCCAGAGTCCTCTAAGAGTACAAGGAATAGCAGGCACCGCATTACACACAGACAGCTCCTACTCTTCACTTTTCTGGACTTTGAATAGGCACAGCAGGACAACCATAAGGAGCAGCTAAGAAAGGTTTAGATTTTTTTAACACTACACAGTGGTGCAAATTTTAGTTTTGAGGGTGGACATGCCCTTTAAAGTATTGTTGAAAGTCCGCAGCCAGAGAATTGCATTCTGTTAGAAGTTTCCAATGCTTTGCATAGTTTTGTGTCATTAGCAAACACAGAGACCTTGCTCTCAATACCCACTTCTAAATTAAAAAGAAGTGGCCCTAATATAGCACAGAGACACCAAACTTACAATATTAGTCTGCAAAATCTAAGTATACTGCATCCATTGCTATGACAGAATTCTGAATATGATCCTGTTACAAAGTTTCTAGTATATTTCCCACAAATGATGAACTGGTGTTAGAATTACATGCTTGTAGTTACCAGGCTGTGAATGACTAACATTTTTGTTGGTATTACTTTGGCTTTTTTCCAATCCAGATGCACATCACCCAATATATAAAAGTGAATCTGAAAAGATAAGGAGCAATAGTCTAAATAAAAATGGACTGAATCCTTTTAAGCCTCCTACACGTACAGGGGTGAACGAGACATGCCGGCTGATCGGAGACAGACACCTGATGAACAGCCAGCTGTCAAGCATTTCAAGCTCGACCACTAGGCCTCGTTCATGCAGCTGTACCTTTGTACAAAGCTTTAAAGGAGAACTAAACCAAATTTTTTGTACTTTTTTTAGAACTGGATGAAGTATCTGTATGTATGTGCAGTGTCAGACCACACCTCCTGACCTCAGTCACATGCTTCCTTGCTTTACCTGTCTTGTAAAAGGATTGGCTAGAGATTATTAATGGGTGTGACCAACTGTAACAAGGTTCTGCCATAGCTAAGGACTGAGCATGTGTAGAACATAATGGTCGTTGACCAAACTGTGTGATACTAGAATGCTGTGAAGTAAAGCACAAACCATATGTTATTTAGGTAAATTTCCTAGCACCCATATCAAAATGAGAGGTAAGACACAGATTACTGGTTTGATATCAAGGTGATCTGCCTTCTGGTTCAGTATTGTTCTGCGGCTTTAGTAGTCCTTTAAGATCGGTGGGTGCATTCCATCAGGTCCTGAGGCATTGATATTAAAGGGTGTCTGCACCCTCAATAGTAATATAATGTAGGGAACACCCAGGCAACCCTAAACACCAGTATGATTTTCAAGAAATATGCAAAGAAATATACTTACCTAGCTTAGTTCCCCCAGCCTCTGGGGAAACTGAAGAGTAGAATGAACGAGACCGACAGCCACGCCTGTGATTGCGTGAGAGTCAATTTAATTGACACTCCGACATCCGCCTGCTGTTTTTAGCATGTTTTAGCACTACAGTGAGTTTTATTTTATAGCCCCCTAACATTCCATACATTCCATTTTATGTGAGACCCTGACAAGAAATATCTGTGGACCCAATTTTGCATACACTCAATTCACTATACATTATCAAGTTTTGAATCCCCTAATGAGCCCAACGATTTATGTAAAATGTTAAACACCATCCTTGATCGTGCTGATTATACACCTTAACAATTGGATAGAGCTAATAGAGCACTCAGAACCAGGAACATAGAAGACACATTCCAAAGAGATGTTGTGTTTGTGTGTTGTGTACCTGAATTTCCCACAAAAGAATCAATACTCCTTATGGGCCACAGATACTCCAATCTAGACTTCAATAAAATCCATATTTCCCTGTTTGTGAACCTCACAACACATGCTCCAACAAAGATGGGCATTAGGACCCCTTCTAACTGCACGTGGAGCATACAAAAAGCTCTTTACCTTTCACTTACATGCTAAGAAAAGTCTTACAAGATTCATAAAGCCTACCAGATTTCCTAGCTAAAATTGGCTTTGCACCCACAGAGCTTCCACACTGTTTTAAATTTCCTTATATTCTGTTAATAACTATTTTTAATCACTGTCCTAGATGGTGGATTCTGGCTGTCCTACCAACCCTCGATGGACAAACAGGACTCTGACCCCACAGGGGAATTATTTTAAGCCCAGCAACCACATTACGGTTTGCTTTATTCTGCTGGGTCCTAAATTTTAACCTTTTTTACCTTAGTAACTTTTTACCTTCATAGTAGATGTAATTCTCAAACTTTGTCTACCGGTATATCAGTACCTGCCTTTTATGAGATGAAAGTCCCTGCTGCTCTTTCGCTTGCTTTCTTGGGACTGACTCTCCAACTTTCAGTACTTGAACACATGACCCACTGTGGGCGGAGTACACATTTCCCAGATGCTTGGTCAAACCCCCAATGTAACAAGCAATATATATATATATAGAAATGGGATAGTATATATCCATGCAGAGTACAACTAGAGACCAAATTAATTCAATACATACACAAATTAGAAGCCTAGTGCACATCCAATTAATTTGCTTACATTTTACTTTACCATTGTATTGCAACTTAAAAAGCCTGCTCTTCTTTGTGGATAAATTAAAGAAATTAGTTCAAACTAGGTACACACACTAGCAATGAAGCCCCAATACGTCAGATCCAATGGTATTGGGGATTTATCGGCAGTGTGTGTAGCGGCTTTCCTGAAAGAGCACACAGCTGACAAAATGTGGGTTGGCCTTGCGGAAAGACCGAAAATTTCCCTTGGCCACAGTAGACTTCCTATGGGAGGGAGTCAGCCACAGTCGAACACACAGCCCCGAACATCCTCCCTGTGCTGTGTAAAGGGAGAACATTTGAGACTGTATGTATCCTGATCTTTGAAAAATGACAGACAGGATCTTGCGATGCTGTTAGGATATTGTTTAACAAATGTAATTTGGAAATGCCTGCTTCAACAATGCACGGTTGTTAAAGCTTAAAAAGAGGGAGATTGATTCTACTTACATGGGACCGATTACCGAAACAGATACCACGGGGGTCCCCAGTATGAAATATGCTGACCATTGGGCGAAATGACCTTAAGTTTTGTACCCGTTGGTGCTGGGTTTTAAATAAACGTTCTTTTGATCTAGTGTTGTTGGTCATCGTACAAGCTAACAAAGAACTATCCATTGTTAAGGGCAAAATTGAGGCTTTTGAACTAATACATAATACACTCTGCAGTTTAATAAATCTCAGAACTTGCTCAAAAAATTGGGGGATCAGATCGAAGTAAATCTTTCAAACAAAACAAGTTTCTAAATGTTGAACAGGATTATAAGGTATATGGGTGGTTGGTTGGTGAACTGAATATGAGAGATGCAGATGACCACCATAAAAATATATGATAAAGCCCAGGGACATTGATACATCAAGCAATTCCCACAATAAGGATATTGATGATCCCCTTGTCTTTTTCTGGGATGATCACAGTCAGGGATGGTCACTGGAAAAGAACGAAAACAAGGGGTCCCAGGGCCAAGAGGTAAGTGTCATCCCCACGGGATCACAGGAGATAAAATTCTACAAGCTTAGAAAGCATTAACTTACATTGGAAGAGGCCAAGCTGTTTCAAAGAGGATTGTACTTTATTCCTAAACTAAATGTGGATGAGTTTAAACTTGATTTATTTAAATTCCAGTGAACTTTAAAAATGAAAGATCAGCCTATTAATAATTGTAGGTTTGATGCTTTAAGATTCAAGAGCATTACAGAATATGGTCAGTTGTAATGTTTGCAAGATGGCATTTAGTGACACTAGGAAATTTGACAACCTACTGCTGAAGAAAGGAAAGGTAAAATCTCTTAGGGTTGATATGGAATTGGTGATTAGATTGGCTGATATGGAGGGGACGATTGTGCTGTTGGATTGTGAGTATTATGAAAAGAAGTTGTTGTCCCTATTAAATCAGAGTATATGAAAGATTGAAGTGTAACCTGACTGGCACTTTAAAGGGTATCTCCCCCCTTCAAATCCAAAATTTTATATAATGTAGGGACCTCACAACCCTAAATGCTAGGGTTTTCACTTTAAAATCAGCCCAGAAATAGACTTACCCATCTTTGTTCCCCAGCCTCTGCCTGAACTGCGACTTCTGGGAACAGAAAAGCAGTAGGGGCCGGACCGGCAGCCGCGTCTGTGAATGGCTAAGAGTCAGGCTTTGAGGCCAGGCCCCTGACATAAACCCACCCCTTGTTCAATCATCTGTTTTTACACAGCTAATCGTGCATCCACAGTAAAAGTAAGCGCGATCAGTTGTTTAAAAGGCCAGTCTTTTAAAGGGCATGTCCACCCCCAAAACTATAATCCCCCCCACTATGTAGTGTAGTAAAATCCTTACCTCACATCCCAGCTCCATAAGGTTCTCCTGTAGTCCCCCCCAAAGTCCCAAAAACTGCCCACCAGGAGGATAGCAGAGTCCATATAGGTCTCTGCCTCCTATCTGCCCTCGGGGAGAAGTTTGGCATGCGTACTGCAGCCCTTCTCCCCCTCCCTCTCCCTCCCGTTTTGCTATCCCTCCCCCTACCTTAAAACCCCTTGCCCATATAATAGAATAACTTCCCCCAGCCTCAACTGCAAAAAAATTATTTTAAGAAAGTCCCCAGAAGTCTACTTACCTTCCCTCTCTCCCCTGGCATTCTGAGAAGCCGGCAGCCACGTCCGTGATTGGCTGCCTCTCAGCCAATCACGGATGCGGCTGCCGGTCCCGCCCCCTGCTTGCAGTGTCTTGCAAGCAGAAGGCCGGGCGTCGGAGGAGAGAGAGAAGGTAAGTAGAGTTCTGGGGACTTTCTTAATACGGGGGGTGAATTTTTTATTTTTATTTTAATTATTTAAATTAATTATTTAAAATTAATTATTTAAATTAAATTTAAATTTTAATTATTTTATTTTAATTATTAATTTTTTAATCTGGTCACTTTCTTAAATTTATTTTATAGCGGTTGGGGCTGAGGGACTGTATTCTATTATAGGGCAAAAGTTGATAATAAGGGTGGACATGCCCTTTAAACATCTGATCGGGTATATCTTTACATAGGACGCGCTATCAGCTGTTTAAAACCCTAAGGTCCTCCTGCGACGGCGGGGGATGCTGTAGCATTGTTACGCTACTGGCTGCTGGTTAGTAGAGGAAACAAGTTTGGGTTAGTCTATTTCTGGGCTCATTTTAAAGTTATAAAGCTGGTATTTAGGGTTTCACGGGGGTTTCAAGGAAGAGGCAGGCACCGTAGTACACACAGAGAAGCTCCTACTTTTCACTTTTCTGGACTTTCAGCAAGCACTGCAGGACAACAACAAGATGCAGAGCAGGAAAGTAAGGAGTATTTAACACTTTTTATTTTAGTTTGGGTGGTGGACATGCTCTTTAAAGAGACAACTTTATGAAAGGCTTCATATAGCTAAAAACATGGGTTGAATTACTGATGTACAACTACAATATTTAATTAACCAATTTTCTTATTGTCCATTGATCTATACCTTACCAAAAGATACAATCGGGCAGACCCAGGCAGAAAAATAGTTTCAAAATGCGATCTTATATACGTGATAACAAGCATTTGCTTGATATATTGGGTACTCTTACATGTCCCTTGGAGAATGACAGGTTGTACAACTCTATGCTTAGTGGCCATAATTTTGCACATTCTATGGATGGGACTAGAATTCCCATTAAGCTGGGTACACACCATGCAATATTTTGGCCCAAAAATAATTGCATGGTTTTTCAGACGCAAACAACCAAAATGGACGAACACACAATCGGAAATGTCCAAAAAGCACGGCCGATCCTGCAGTCTTAATGGACCACATGTGCAGTCACGGCTAACTGTCGCCACTATTGCCACAACCAACAGTCCTTCCTCCTGGCCAAACAGTCGGTCTGGAGGAAGAATCTTACAGTATGTACCCTTTAGAAACAGGTTTTCGTGTACTAGTAGGTATATTATTTTTTTTATTGTTTTGCAACTCTGACTTCAATCAGATGTGCCTTACAAGCTAATGATTTGAAGTGTGATGCGCATTTGTCGGGACCTGTCAGACTATGCGGCAGAAGAGCGAGCGATCGGCTAAGTACCTTACCTTCTCTCCTGGGTCCTGCAGGTTAAATTGAAGAAAGGGAGGTAAGACACAGCTCCTTTAACTCCCATTCTTCAATAAAACTAAATGGCAAAAAATGTTATTTCCAGTGGAGGTACCTTTTAACAACACTAAGATGCACCCAAGTGATGGCCAAGCCTATCGGGTATTAGCCTTACCTTCAAGCAATGGCCTCAAAGCTATGTTACTGCTGAGACGGACACCCAGAGAGGCATGAAGGGGAGTTGGGACGAAGGGAACTCCATAGTTAGAGTTTTATATAGCCAAGTGTCCATAACATCATAATGATATGAGTTGTTTGGATAGGGAAATCAGCAGAGCCTTTGGCTCCCCTCTTTTATCATTGACAGGATGGCACTTGGGGGAGGGTTTTGTTGGTTAGGTCTCTGCGCACAAGTTTTTGGCCCCCTATAGACAATGGCAAACTTATACCTCTTTCCACACAGAAAATGTCACCTCTTCCCAACATCTTAACTACCTGCAATTATCTTACTTAATTTGATCACTGGGCAAAGATATAACATGGATTTATAACACATTTGAGAGACTTTGTCTCATCACCTCACCTCCTACCCATGTCATGTCAAAATTATACACCATCGTAAGAGACCACGTCACATCCGAATTGCAAAGTACCAGACTTTCTACAGAACAACGGGAAACCAGCTTTACCCTATCCCACAAACTCTCCATAGCATACAAAGCCCAGAAAATTAGAAATTGTTATCTTGTTGGCACAGATGCCTTACTACACTTTATAGCAGGAAGAATGGTTGTACCTAGATTCTGGAAATCAGCTTGGGTTACAGAGCTAAATCATATTATGCAAATGGAGGAGCTTACCTCTTCCTTATATGACAGATTTAAATAATAACATTTTTATGTAAACCGATCCCTACAAATCATTATTGATATCTTGAAAATAAAGAAGAACTGTGGTCTCCATACCAGTGGCCTTTATTAAGGACACACTATTTCTTTTGTATGTATGTATGTATTTTATTTCTTATATAACGCTACATATTCCGCAGCTCTTTACAATTGTGGGGGAAACCGGACTGCCCGGAAGAAACCCACACAAGCTCGGGGAGAACATACAAATCTTAACTTTTGTCGCTAGGATCATGTTTCTAGCTGCAGTCTATCCAATGTTACAGCAGTATGAAGGGTATTTTTTTCCTGCTAACAATGTGAACTGTAACATCACCATCATAAGCCCTGCCCCCAAACTTCTTAATATTTTTTTAAGCTAGCCACAAGCCTGAAAATATTTTTTTTCTTTAACTAATAGGTAGAGGAAAGGACAGATTATAACACAGCTTTAAACACATGCCTGACACAGAAACAGGGCAGTCTGGGAATTGAAACTATACAAGCCTAGAACTTAAGATCCAGAGACATTATCCGTATTTTCAATAGAGGGCACTTGTATGGAGACCTCAATTTAATGTTAAGGTTGATCTTGTTTTTTTTATTTTCAATGGAAATATTAAACATGCATATACTTTATTATTTTGACATTTAACCTGCTTACCCATTTAACACTGACCCACGGGTTTGTGAACTCTGGGTTCTGCAGTGACACCATCGCCGATGCTGCCGGCATCTTGATCCAAAGTCTTCTTACTTGTGTCATCGCTCTGATGACTTCTGAGTTCCGCGCAGGTTTACAACTCTTTACATTGGATTGCTAAAGGACCAAATCCAATTGTGTTTGCTTAATATTTCAATCCTTGTACTCATATATTTTTAAAATATGATTGGTTAATGTATGATCATATGATTGCAAAGATTGAAATATTTAGCAATCACAATTGGATTTGCTTAAGATGCTAGCGACGTAGGTTTCACTTGCAGCCGCAGTGACATTGCCCATTCTCATCAGGCAGAGTTGGTGAAAGAAAGTAAATAATATGCCGGAGATCTGAAATGGTCCTTTTTAGGACCAGGGGTGGTCCAGGTTTCACTGTGGGATCCCCTTATCAGAAAGGCTTCCAAGAGCCAATGGGGGTTCTGTTTTTTGAGCTGCAGCTTGAAACCAGACCACCCTTACTCCTAAAAAGTACCATTTCAGGTCTCCGGGATCTTCTTTTCTCCGATGTCAACCGCCTTGTCAGAGCCACAAGGGCACTTTTAAGTGCCGTGGAAGGGGTTTCCAGTTTTGAGCTGCAGTACCCCCTAAGTACTTGTCATTGCCCCTGGTGGGGTGCAGGGTCCCTGCCTGTGAAGGTGGGGGGCCTCCTGCTGGTGCGCATCCCCCTATGGGGCGTTCCACATGCAGGACTCAACTCCCTTCCCCCCTTCCCAGCAGCCCCTCATCCCCACAGAGACACGCAAGCACCCCCTGCCTCAAAAACGTTCAGCTTTATATATTTGTGTCTCTCTTTCCTTCTCCGTCCCCCAGTGTGTGCTCTCCATCTAGCCGTCTGTCCGAATCATCGATCTGTCAGTCTATCTATCTGCCTCTCAGTTACTCTATCTATCTATTTTATATCTGCCTGTCCGTCAGGCCCCACCATGGACAACCAAAGAAGTTGAGTGGTCGTGCTCAGCGTCATATACAGAGGTTGTCTTTTGCAAATAGACAGAGTGCTGTCACCATTGCAGAAGAGGTTAAAGGGGTGGGAGGTCAGACTGTCAGTGCCTTACATTGTATCAAATTGGTCTGCATGGCTGTTGTTTCAGAACAACAAGAAGATGTGCAAGAAAGCCGCAAACAGTTTACTGAAGACAAGCAGCATCGATTACTGGAACCTGTCTGATGAGACCAAGATAAAATTATTTGGTTCAGATGGCGTCAAGTGTGTGTGGTGACAACCAGGTAAGGAGCACAAAGACAAATGTGTCTTGCCTACAGTCAAGCATGATGGTGGGAGTATAATGGAATAAGGCTGCATGAGTATTGCCAGAGGGGGGCAAGTACAGGATTTTCAAGGGGGAGATTCCTAAATTGGTTATCACCGAACAAGCCCATAAGGAGGCTCATGACCGAATACATTGTTCTGTTGTATATAGATCAGTGGTGATGAACCTATGGCACTTATGGCACTAGTGTCAGAGGTGGCACTCAGAGCAAAGCAGAGTTCACCAGAGTTTTTTTATTTTTAACAGAATGCTCAGTCTGGTCCCCTTTTTGCAATCCAGAGCTTGAAAAAGTGTAGCGGATGTCTGTAGCAGAGAGAGGTCAAGTAAACATCAGTCTCTATCTCTCTCGGCTTCTGCCCATTCCAGCACACAAGGAAGGGTAGGGGGTGCAGTAAGTGAGAAACAGCCTCTGGCCCCTTCACCTCGGCCAAAATTGTAGGTTCACCAAACTCAGCTGAACGGAGCGCGCTCCCACTGTTCTCAATACATCTGGAAGTTAGGTTTAAAACACCACTTTGTCATCCAGACACAAGCAAAACACCTGACATATTTTGTGCTGCATTGTGCTACTGTTTAGGGCATATTTACTGTATCTGTCTGTGTTTATTTGTTTGGTTGTTAAAACTTCAGTATTCAGGTTAAATTGATGTATTGGCACTTTTTAACAAATAAGTGGATTTTGGGTTGCGGTTTTGGCACTTGGTCTCTAAAAGGTTCGCCATCACTGTCATAGATCATATAATAATAATATATAGTCTACTTGCCATGATTATCATCACAGTTAGCCAATACAGATATCCCCTTTACTTTTATTATAAAGTATATTCATTGTGTACACACAAACAGATCAGGCCAATCACCGCTGATCACACAGTTTAAAGGAGAAATTTGCTGCGACCAACAGTGCTTCACCTCAGTCAACTGCTCGATAGCAGCAAACTGTGAAGATTAAAGATTTGGCCTTTTGTTCCCGGCTTATGTTCTGGGTTGAGCTGTGACGTTAAAGTTGGGTACACACTTGCATGATACAAAGAAAATGACCAAGCATAGGGAGAATGCTCAGGAGTGCAGTTCTCCTACAGCCACGGCCGACTCCCTATACTTAAAGTACAGTGAGACGACCGCGGCTGCGGGAAATTTCAGGCTTTTCTGAATGACCTCGAGACCGATGGTGAACATTCTTTGGCCTCACGATCATTCGCAAAATGTGCCACAAACAGTAACGAGAAAGGGCCGATACCGTCAGATACTGTGTTTGAGTGTCATACCATCACAGCCAGTACCCTAATAATCAAAGTTGTTTACATTTTATTTTAATATGATAACAGTCAAACAAGTCACACACAGTCATAACGAAACTGCCTAGAACTCAGCTTTAGCAGTTTATTGATAAAAAGCTAAAATCAATAGACTGAAAAATAGAATAAATATGCTACCTGCTAACTTTGCACAGCCTGCTTTGATTTAATAATTTCCCAAATAAAATATGGAAAATCAATGAAGCAATCAAGTTTGCTTAAATTAAGAAACATGAAGAGAGTAAAGAGGAATGTATGAAAAATTATATAGTAGATGCTCAGTAAACAATACCTTTGCTATTTATTCATCTCATTAATACTCGTTATTTAATAATTTATTATATAAATATTAAATCATTGTTGTGCAACTCCCAACCTCTCTACAATTCCGTCACAATAGATTCTGATTGGTAAATCTGTATTGCAGTCCACTAACTGTATGACTCCTGCAGGAAAATATTTACAGTATGTAGATAAAAGGCTATAAAAAGTCACAAACTAGTTTCATGAGAATGTACAAACGCTGCAATTATACCTACCAAAAGGTAATACGAAGTAATCTCCTTTACCGTACAATCTGCAGCAGAAAAGGAAGGGGAAAAAAATCTCCTGTTTTTAACTTTTAGACTGATTCATGTATTAGCTTAAGCTGGGTGGCAGACACATTCCATTGGTCTGTCATCGGCTTTAAAAATTAATACAAGTATTCTAAATTATATCTCTCTATACATTGTAGGTTGGACTGGATGGTCGTCTATATTCAACCTCATATACTAAACTATAAGTGGCATACAGAGACTATGCTATGCTATAATATATATTTTTACATTTTACTCTGTCCTGTAGGACTATAAGGTGTTGGTCATATAACCCTGCTTTAAGTTAACCAGTACTGAATAAAGCCGAAATCAATAAAGACTAAATTTAGTTCTTTAGAACTTTGGTTCTGCACCCAGCTTGTATAGTTCTATAAGAACCCAACTGATATGACATTCATATTTGAGTTGCCATGAAAATAATAAAAAAATATGTTTTTAAGGATTATATGTGTAAGGAAAGTGTTCCAGGCCTAAAAAAGGAAATATGGCTAAAAACAAAATTTGATTTACCGTAGGCATTTTTTATTCTGGCTTTTAGCATAAAATTTAAAGACTTGCACTCTATTTGAAAACCAGGGTCGGATTTATAATTTTCTTCCTTAGGCCATCTTGACTCCTATCTAGTTTCACACGATTGGCATGTTTTTTCTAAGCATTTACCTTTGGTCACAAGTGACAAAACGTACTGTTTTTCTGCCACTAAACATCTGGACCCCTTAAAAAAATTCTACAATACCGCTAGTATGAAAATAATCTGAAAATAGCAAGGCTTGCTTTAAAAAGTTGCAAATCTGTCCAGCTGCACTAATTACATTAAATTAAGAATATCCTTCAGTCCTCCAATCACTGGAACACAGAAAGAGTCAATCAAATAGTGAGCATTGCATCCCTAGAACATTGAGTGGGCAAAATATTTATACAAAAAGGATTTTAATAGTTCAGACCAAATAAATACTACTATATGGGATTATATTAAAATCAATTAACCATTAACCATGTCTCGATGCAATAAATACCCACCATAAATGCTGCAACAGTGAGTTACAAGGCAGGTCCATTCACTGGTGACAGTGTAACCATTTGGAAGATTAGATACTTTTACATAGTAGCATAGTAATTTAGGTTTAATAAAGAAATAAGTCCATAACCTTCTTACCCTCCTTTTTAAACCTACCTAATGGTTGATCCAGAGGATGGCAAAAAAAAACAGCTAAAAAGAGGGAGGGGGGGGGGGATAGCAGTCACAAAAAACTGTGGTCCCGAGCGTTCTCCTTGTGATTTGCTTATAACAAAAGTAAAGGGTATATCTGTATTGGCCAACTGTGATGATAATCATGGCAAGTAGACAATATATTTAATATTATTATATGATCCATATATAATTAAATACATGAATGTATTCAGTCATGAGCCTCCTTGTGGGCATGTTCAGTGGTAACCCATTTAGGAATCCTCCCTGCACCTGTAACTATACTCACCTCCACCCCGTTCCACCGGACCCGGCAGTCAGTAAGTACCCATGGTGAAGTAGTAAACCACAAGGTCCTCACCGCTGTTTTTTTGATCTTCTGCAATACTTACTTAAATTTCCTATGTGGCTCTGACTCCACTTCCGCCTTTGTGACCCTGGCTAATGAGAAGACAAACTTCTACAAAGCGTCCACACCTTGAGTACTAAACATCGGTGGACAGTGGGTAAGGTGAAAAAAGTTGTCCTTTAATGGGCATTTTAAAAATAAAAAGTACTTTACCTGTAAAGATGCCCTGTAAAATGAAAGGTCAATAAATAGAGGTCTGTGTATAGCTTTTTTAAATAGTGGTATTACGTTAGCTTTTTTGTATTAAAGGACAACTAATGCCAGACATTCTCTGCCAGACAGACTCCTGACATTCTTGCAAAAATCTCAGTACTGGCCCATTTATTTTGATCTACTTTTTATCTTGTCCCTTCTTTAATATCATCAATTCTTTAATTCCCTAATATTACCTTATTGACAAGTTGATGATTGATTTGTAGTGTGTCGGCAATAATCAACTGCCAGTAATCTTGTGGTCCATTGAAGACCACAGGATTGGCCAAACCATTTGGGACTGATTAGTCAGATTAAGTATCAGCCCTAAAATTATAATCATGGCTGTGCGTTACTGTCAGTTTCTAGTGTGAACCTTTGAGGTATTACCCTTTAACTGTTAAATAAATCCTTTCCTCCTATTTGCCTCAGGAATCACAAAACATAGAAGTATTTTAGATAAATAGCACGGGTTATGATAGAGTGGAGACATTAAATCAGCAATACACCTGTAGCACTAACCCCCAAGGGGGCAGCTGAGTCTTAACTTATTGGGTTCCTCCTGCGCCAACGGTGACCCAGCAGTGTAGGTGTAGTGTGTGTCCAAAAAATCACATTCTAATCTATGTTTGAACTGATAATCTACCAAACTTCCTCTTAGATATAGTTGGTGATTTAGAGCTGTTTTTTTACACATCTTTCAACTACCACCACACTACCTTCTACTGAAAAAAATGAATTTACCTAAGTACATAATTGAGTTTTATTGTTATTTATTATTTCCATTAATATCTTTTTTGGGCAAGATCATTTTCTGATAAAATCTCAACCTTTTCCATAAAACCAGCAGAAAATGATGTGTTTTTTTTTTTTTTAAATCAATGTGTAGTTAATGAGAAAGAGGAAAGAAATAAAGTTCTGGTCCCTATTGCAAATAAAAAGACAGACTGTGTTCTTTCTATATGAAAAGGTCATCTCTATTTTCTACTTTAATAAAAGGTTCAGATCATATAGGTATTAATTTATAATCAAAAGGTAAAAACAATTCAATTGCTAGAGGATAAGACAGTGATTTATTTCACTTTGATTTATCTTTGGTTTCTTGTAAAAACCTTTTGCTTCCAAAGTAATAGTAATAGCACCAATATAAAAACTTTATGATTTTCAAGGATATGGAAGACATAGACGTAGCTCATTTGTCCTTATTTAAAGGAACATGGGGATGGCACCACACCGCCAATTTACACATAAATAAATTACACCACACAATAACCACCAACATGGGATTTGTAGGTGGGGAAAAGGCAGCAGCTTTACTTTTTTATTTCTGTCAATTCTCATAAACTTTAACATAAACATGGTAGTATTTTCTTTCACTAGCCAGCCACAAATTGAAACAGGGCCACTTACCCATGGACCTTGCCCCTACCCTTATTTCTAGCAAGGGTCCATGGCCAATCTATATATATTTATATGACAGCCATGTACGCGAAGCATGAGAGTCCTTAAGGAACCCCTCTAGCCTGGATGACAAGATTTCCACCACGTATCTGCCACAGTCTCTCTTTGGAGTGCCACCTGGCCCAATGCTTCCTGGAACCTCTGCAGTTGAAAGCGGGACAGGGCATCAGCT
Organism: Hymenochirus boettgeri; assembly: GCA_019447015.1. Classification (NCBI taxonomy): domain Eukaryota; kingdom Metazoa; phylum Chordata; class Amphibia; order Anura; family Pipidae; genus Hymenochirus; species Hymenochirus boettgeri. Next base: position 187,850,195 of record CM033469.1, on the reverse strand, counting down.
TCACGGTTATCTAGACTGGGAATGTGCACTGCTTTCATCCATACATCATGCCTCAGTAATTCTAAAGCTATAAACCGTACAGGTTTGATAACTGGCCTTGACTTTGCTGACAGGGAGTTTAAAACCTGTACTACTTCTAGGTTATCACAGTTAAAAATGATCCTTCTGTCTGCCAGCAGTGGGTCCCTAAGCCTTAATGCAAAATAAATGGGGATGATCTTTAAGAATACTAGGTTTAACACCCAAAGTTCGCCCGACCAGCACAACGGCTACTTGGCTGCAAACCAGCGACCTCCGAAGAACCCACCGCAGCTTGTGGATGCCGCTGCATCAGTATATAGCCTGATGGCTGTGCTGTCCACAAAGCCTGATTGCCATTTGGTGTTGCCATTGTACCTCACGAGGAACTGTAGCAAAACCCATATGTCCTTCCATTGAATGCCTGACATGCCAAACTGGATTAGAAATGCCACTGATTCTTTCTATTAGGCCCCTGTAAAAACCTACCTATGATTCCTACCTATGGGAATCACCCGAGTGGCAAAGTTCAGATGCCCCAAGAGTGACCGGACCTCTTTAACCTGCAGCTTCTTTGCTTGCAACGCTCTGCTTAGGAGGGCTCTGAGTGTGTCCAGTTTGTCCTGAGGCAATCTAAACTCCATCGCCACTGAGTCAATTGTGATCCCAGGAAAACGATGGACATGGTTGGTTCTACTGTTTTTTTAGGGGTCACTGGAACCCCAAATTTATTGGCCATTTATTGGCCAAGTATTGAAAAGTTTTAAATGACTTCTTACAGACTGGCATATCCTGGGGACCAATAAATATAAAATTGTCTAGATAGTACAGGACAAACGAGTGATTATAGAGAATATATAAAAACCTAACACCGCCCACTTGAGAAATTTCAAAAACATCTCGAAATAGTAGCATGACAAGCTACAACCCACTGGGAAGCACCTATCAAAGAAAAAGGCTCCCTCCCAACAGAAGCCCAGGACAATACGGGTGGATTGGTAATAGCCGAAAGGCAGATTTTATATCGATCTTTGCCATTAGTGAGCCTTGGCTGCCAGCTCTTAGAAGCTCTAAATGGAAAGAGAAAGGTGCGTAGTGAACCCTTCCTACCAGGGGTCATGCATCATTGACGGAGAGTACTGCTGGAAAAGATAAATAATGTATAAGGCAAAGGGAGTTGGCTTCTCTCTTAGAGACTAGTCCCAGGGGGGAGACATGAAAGTTATCCAATGGAGGGGAAGAAAACGGGCCAGTCACCCTACCCTCCTCTATTTCTTTGTTGATCTTTTCTCTTATCATGTCTGGTCTATCCAGTGCTGATTTCAAATTGGAACAGGGTGAGGTACCAATCCTGATATCATCAAAGGGGATCCAGAACCCCCTAGTGAATCCCAGCTCCAAGATCCTGGTGTTTGCTGGACTTTGGTATGCCCTTAAAAAGGTTTACAATTTGCAAATTTTCTCCGGAGGTGTGAGGTTGAAATCCCTATCTCCCTCCTGAAGCATTCATGTTGAAATCAACATCTTTAATGCCCCAAGCCTTCTCTTTGTGCACTGCCATTTTCTGGCGAAACCTGTCAACGTAGATGTACCATGACAGACCCATTAGTTCTAATTGAACGCCTTATACACATTGTTATCATGCTGTTATTCTAGTAAAATGTAACACATGTCTGTGTATTATCTCCTAAGTGGGATTAGAAACAAAATGGAATTTAGGTCAGTTTTTAGGTGCTGACATCCAGGTGCCCTATTGCTCCTTTATATCAAATATCACAGCCAAAAACTGCCTTGCATTGTGGCATGCCTCATCTGTAAAAGCTTCCCATATGTGAGAATTTAATCTCTTGCCAAGTGATTGTTCTGTTTCCCCTACATATAGTTCTGGATTGGGACATGTACACACATGATAACATATATCACAAGAAGGGCCCGATTTACACTTCAAGAGCCTGTAGGCTGGTGCCCTTAGCCCCACCCCTAAACATAGACCACCCCCCTTAACCACACCCATTTTTGGGGGGGAAGAAAATAGACTATAAAGAGGTTGGATTGGTAGAGATTGACAGCCGCTCCTCCAACCTCAGGCATCCCTAGACGTGTGCCTACTGTGCCTAATGGTAAATCCGACCCTGATGACAATGGATTATTAGCATGTAAATATGACATTGATTTTTGCACCAGTTGAGAGAGGGGAATATGTACACTGTCAGTGGAATCTAGTTCTTTAATTTTTACAAATAGGTATCTTGCTTTTGTAAACATACATTTTAGATTATTACCATTTTATTTTGTATGCATTTTGATGTATATGCCTCCCCCTCCTTAATGCTACCCCTTTCCCTCTGCTCCCCACATTGTCTTATTTACACCCTGTTTCATTACTCCACTATCCACCAGAGATGTCTCCAGGTATCCGACTTCTCCCGGATTGTCCCGGAGTCTCCCTTATCCTGGGGTGGTCTCCCGCATCCCCGCGATACCACCCCAGACGCCTGCGACTTAGAAGAGATTCTAGTCTCCTCCTCAGTCACGCCCCCTTTTGAGGGCCATGCCTCAGAACACCCGACTCCTCCCTAACCCCGCCTCCCACCATCCCTAAAAGGCTAGCTCTGCCTCCATGTGGCATCACTTCCACCTCACCTCGCCCCCTTTCCCTCCCTGCCCGGAAGCCTGAAAGGGCAGGGTGGGATGTCTGTGACCCCATACCGAATTTAAAAACTCCTCCAACTCTCTAGCCATCTTTTTCACCAATAATCTGTCTACATGATCCAACACCTAGCACTAGGTGGACAACACACTGTTCGGTATGTATAGTCTTCTCTGCAAAGAAGATAGGACTGAAGAAGCAGGAAACTTTTGGCAGGTAGAATTATATGGGGAAAACTTTCTTTAACAGACACTGGTCAATTTGTCAGCTTTCACATTTTTAGAACCCAGACGATAGGGAAATGGAGAAGCAAAAAAGGAATCAAACCCATTTTGCTTGGCAAAGATTAAGGGGCTTATTTAATAAGTGCAAAATTTTAAATGTGCTTTTAATCTGCAACAAACAAACAGATGTCTTCTAACTCTAAAAGAAAAGTAAAAGGTGTCATCTGATTGGCTGCTTTAAATTAACAGCAAAGCAGTTTTTTAAACCTCTTCTTCAATAAGCCTGTATCTGTGTAAACATAAGGTGTATACACATGTGCGATCGGGGGGGACGACCCGCAATGCATGATGTATATGCACTGTTGTTTTGCCCAATAATCGTGCTGTGTTTCGGCGGATCATCAACAAGCCCCGACCAAACAGCTGTATGACTATGTGCCAATACGTGGCAGGATTTTCGACCGAAACGGCATACATACACATGTGTGCATCGCATGTGTATATGAGCCTTAAGATTGAATAGGCAGAACCATTTTAAGCTAGCCATACACACGCTGTTTTATTCCGATTTAGTTTTAGATTGTTCCGTTTAGGTTACCTACCCTGCGCAGCTGATTTTCCTAAGATTTCAGCTTAAAATTTGCTGAAGATAGGGACTAAAATATTGGCTCGAGATTTACTGCATTGCGGGAACCAGGAAGTTAAAGAGTACCGGTCAAACACCTCCAAGGAGCGCAAAAATGAACAATTTGCTTTTTGCATCAGGTGCCTGTTGCCATTAATGGAATGCAGGCCCCAAAAACTAAGTTAAACCCATGCTAACCTGATATTATATTGGGTAGTGTGGGTTTAACTCATTGTTGGCTGTTAGCGGCCTTTATTGCATTTCTCCCTGTGTACTTTGAAAGATCTATTTTGATGAAGTGTGCTACTTATGGGGAGATGCAATATAATTTTTAATCACAACTTACTGTACCTGCAATGTATTATCTAATGTGCAGCCATTAAAGGCTATGTCCACCCTGGAAAAAATTTTTTAATATATGGTCCCCCCTGGGCTCCCAGCCCCAACCGCTATAATTTTTTTTAGAAGCCCCCCAAACTCTACTTACCTCCCCTCGTCCTCCGCCGCGCTCCCGGCCTCTGCTTGCAAGGAAATGCAAGCAGAGGCGGGACCGGCAGCCGCGTCTGTGATTGGCTGAGCGGCAGCCAATCACAGACGCGGCTGCCGGCAGCTCAGTTCGCCGGAGAAAGAGGAGAGGTAGTAAGAGTTTGGGGAGCTTTCTAAAAAAAAAAATATGCGGTTGGGGCGTGGAGACATGGGGAGCACAATATTAAGGGGATTTGAGCTAGGGGGAGGGATAGTAGAACGGGAGGGAGAGGGAGGGGAGGGAGGGGGGAGAAGGCTGCAGTACGCATGGCAAAAATCTACCTGAGGCCAGCTAGCAGGCAGTGTCCTATATGGACTCTGCTAGCCTCCTGGTAGTCATTTTTTGGGACTTGGGGGGGGACTACAGGAGAACCCTATGGAGCTGGGATGTGAGGTGGATTAAACTACACTACATGGTGGGGCCAGTAGTTGGGGGGATTATAGTTTTGGGGGTGGCCATGCCCTTTAATACAGTGTTGAAATATGTACTAAGTTGCAATCTTTTGCAGGGTTTTAAAACCCAATAAAAAGGTGTTAATTTAGAGCATAAATGAAAGCTAGTTTTTTTTTTTGCATCGCTTGCACTGTGCTATTTACAAAACCTTTGCAAAATGAGTGCAGAATCCTTTCTAACCTGAGAGAACACTTATATAGGGGAGGGGATAGCCCAATGTATTCATACACAAGGTTTTTAATGGTAAGAAGTGTTAAACAGTGGAACTGTCTACCAAAAGCTGTCAAAATAGTTCATTAAATTGTTTCCAAAAGCAAATATTGGGATTGGTAAGCTAAAAGCAGTGTCTACTGACAAACGAAAATGGTCGGTAAAAATAAAAGTCGGAACCGGACCGGAACCCAAAAAGTCCACCCAGCGAGGAGGAGGACTTACTACCAGCGGTTCCGGCATTCCGGCCATGTTCGTCTTCTAAATGAACTGTCCGGACCACTGTAAGTATAAGCCGGAACCGGACGGAAAAACAGTGTCAGGTGCATTCCGGCTGTGTGTAAAGCCGGAATGCAAAGATAAAAAAACGACCTGTGCCCTGCAATTCTCTGCAGCACCTAAAACTTAAGTGAGTGGGGACACTGGGAGGGAGGGGGGGGGGGAGTGAGTGCTGGGGCCCTACCTACTTTTATCTCTTCTGTCCCTCCCTCTATCTACTTCTACCTGCCTGTTCCTCTTCTGTCTTTCCCCCTGCCGTCTTCTCTGTCTTTCCCCCTGCCTGTCTCTCTGTCTTTCCCCTGCCTGTCCCCCTACCTGTCCCTTTGTCTGTCCCCTGCCTGTCCATCTGTCCCCCTCACGTATTCTATCTGTCCCCCTGCCTGTTCTTCTGTCTGTCCCCCTGCCTGTTCTTTCTGTCTCCCTGCCTGTCCCCCTCCTTGTCCCTCTATATCCCCCTGACTGTCCCTCCTTGTCCCTCTGTCTGTCCCCCTTCCTGTTCTTCTGTCTGTCCCCCTACCTGTCCCCCTCCTTGCCCCTGTCTATCCCCCTGCCTGTCCCTCTATCTGTCCCCCGCCTGTCCCTCTATCTGTCCCCCGCCTATCCCTCTATCTACCTCCTTGCTGTTTCCCTGCCTGTCCCTCTATCTGTCCCCCGCCTATCCCTCTACTTGTCCCCTGCCTGTCCCTCTATCTGTCCCCATGCCTGTCCCTCTGTCTGGCCCTTGCCTGTCCCCCCCTTGCCCCTGTCTGTCCCCTGCCTGTCCCTCTATCTGTCCCCATGCCTGTCCCTCTGTCTGGCCCTCTGCCTGTCCCCCTCCTTGCCCTGTCTGTCCCCCTGCCTGTCCCCTCTTGCCCTCTGTCTGTCCCCCTGCCTGTCCCTCTATTTATCCCCCTGTCTGTCCTTCGCCTGGCCTCTATTGCCTCTTGCTGTTCCCCTCTTGCCCCTCGTTCTGTCCCCTTGCCTGTCCCTCTGTCTGTCTCCCTGGCTTTCCCCCTCCTTGCCCCCCCGTCTGTCCCCCGCCTGTCCCTCTACCTGTCTCCCTGTCGTCCCTCTATCCCCCGCATGTCCCTCTATCTGCCTCCTTGTGTCCCTTATCTGTCGGCCTGCTGTCCCTCTACGTCCCTTTATCTGCCCCTTGCCTGTCCATCTTTTTGCACCTCTGCCTGTTCCTTCTATCTGTCCCCGTCTATCCTTCTACCTGTCCCTCCATCTGTTCCCCTGTCTGTGCCCCTGCCTGTCCCTCTGTCTGTGCCCTGCCTATCCCCCTCCTTGCCCCCTGCCTGTCCCTCTATCTGTCCCCCACCTGCCCCATATATCTGCCTCCTTGCTGTTCCCCTGCCTGTCCCTCTAGCTGTCCCTGCCTGTCCCTCTATCTGTCCCCTGTCTATCTCTACCTGTCACTCCATCTGTTCCTCTGCCTGTCCCTCTGTCTGTCCCCTGCCTGCCCCCCTCCTTGCCCCTCTGTCTGTCCCTCTGCCTGGCCCCCTCCTTGCACCTCTGTCTGTTCCCCTCCCTGTCCCTCTGTCTGTCCCCCGCCTGTCCCTGTATCTGCCTCCTTGCTGTGCCTCTATCTGTCTCCTTGCTGTCCCTCTATCTCTCCCCCGCCTGTCCCTCTATCTGCCCCCTTGCCTGTCCATCTTTTTGCACCTCTGCCTGTTCTTCTTCTGTCCCCCTGTTATCCTTTACCTGTCCCTCCATCTGTTCCCCTACCGTCCCTCTGTCTGTCCCCCTCCTTGTCCCTCTGTCTATCCCCCGACTGTCCCTCTATCTGTCCCCCACCTATCCCTCTATCTGCCTCCTTGCTGTTTCCCTGCCTGTCCTCTATCTGTCCCCCGCCTATCCCTCTACTTGTCCCCTGCCTGTCCCTCTATCTGTCCCATGCCTGTCCCTCTGTCTGACCCTCTGCCTGTCCCCCCTGCCCCTGTCTGTCCCCCTGCCTGTCCCCCTCCTTGCCCCTCTGTCTGTCCCCCTGCCTGTCCCTCTATTTGTCCCCCTGTCTGTCCTTCGCCTGTCCCTCTATCTGCCTCCTTGCTGTTCCCCATCTGTCCCTCTGTCTGTCCCCCTCCTTGCGCCTCTGTCTGTCCCCCTCCTTGCCCTAGTTCTGTCCCCTTGCCCTAGTTCTGCCCCTTGCCTGTCCCTCTGTCTTTCCCCTCCTTGCCCCTCTGTCTGTCCCCTGCCTATACCTGTCTCCCTGTCTGTCCCTCTATCCCCCGCATGTCCCTCTATCTGCCTCCTGCTGTCCCTCTATCTGTCCCCCGCCTGTCCCTCTATCTGTCGCCTGCCTGTCCCTCTATCTGTCGCCTGCTGTCCTCTATCTGTCGCCTGCCTCCCTCTATTGTCCCTTTATCTGCCCCCTTTGCCTGTCCATCTTTTTGCACCTCTGCCTGTCCTTATCTGTCCCCCTGTCTATCCTTCTACCTGTCCCTCCATCTGTTCCCCTGTCTGTGCCCCTGCCTGTCTGTCTGTGCCCTGCCTATCCCCCTCCTTGCCCCCTGCCTGTCCCTCTATCTGTCCCCCTGTCTGGCCCCACCTGTCCCTATTTCTGCCTCCTTGCTGTTCCTGCCTGTCCCTCTATCTGTCTCCTGCCTGTCCCTCTATCTGTCCCCCTGCCTGTCCCTCTATCTGCCCCCTTGCCTGTCCATCTTTTTGCACACTCTGCCTGTTCTTCTTTCTGTCCCCCTGTCTATCCTTCTAACTGTCACTCCATCTGTTCCTCTGCTGTCCCTCTGTCTGTCCCCCTTGCTTGTCCCTCTGTCTGTCCCCTGCCTGCCCCCTCCTTGCCCCTCTGTCTGTCCCTCTGCCTGCCCCCCTCCTTGCACCTCTGTTGTCCCTCTGTCTGTCCCTCTGTCTGTCCCCGCCTGTCCCTGTATCTGCCTCCGTGCTGTGCCTCTATTGTCCCCCTGCCTGTCCCTCTATCTCTCCCCGCCTGTCCCTCTATCTGCCCCTTGCCTGTCCATCTTTTTGCACCTCTGCCTGTCCTTCTATCTGTCCCTCTGTCTTCCTTCTACCTGTCCCTCCATCTGTTCCCCTGCCTGTCCCTCTGTGTCCCCTGCCTGTCCCCTCTTTGCCTCTCCTTTGTCCCCTGCCTGTCCCTCTATCTGTCCCCCACCTGTCCCTATATCTGCCTCCTTGCTGTTCCCTCTATCTGTCCTCTGCCTTCCCTGCCTGTCCCTCTATCTGTCCCCCTCCTGTCCCTCTATCTGCCCCCTGCCTGTCCATCTTTTTGACACTCTGCTGTCTTCTATCTGTCCCTCTGTCTATCCTTCTACCTGTTTCTCACTGTTCCTCTGCCTATCCCCCATCTGTGCCCCTGCCTGTCCCTCTGTCTGGCCCCCTGCCTGTCCCCCTCTTTGCCCTCTGTCTATCCCCCTGCCTGTCCCCCTGCCAGCCCTCTACTTGTCCCCGTTGTCCCTATATGCTTCTCCCTGCCAGTCCCTCTATCTGTCCCGTCTCTCCCTATATCTGTCTCCTGCCGTCCCCTATCTGCCCCTTGCCTGTCCATCTTTTTGCACCTCTGCCTGTGCTTCTATCTGTCCCCCTGTCTATCCTTCTACCTGTCCCTCCATCTGTTCCTCTGCCTGTCCCTCTATCTGCCCCCTGCCAGTCCATCTTTTTGCTCCTTTGCCTGTCCTTCTATTGTCTTCTTGCCTATCCTTCTATCTGTCCCCGTCTGTCTTATACCTGTCCCTTTACTGTTCCCTGCCTTTCCATTCTTTTGCATCTCTCCTGTTCCCTGTCTGTCCCTCATCTGCCCTCTGTATGTCCTTCTGCCTGTCCCTCTATCCGTCCCCTGCCTGTCCCTCTATCAGTCCTCCTGCTTGTTCCCCTGCCGGTCCCTCTATCTGCCCCCCTGCCTGTCCCTCTATCTGTCCCCCTGCCTGTCCCTCTATCTGTCCCCAGCTGTCCCTCTTTCTGTCCCCTGCCTGTCCCTCTATCTGTCCCCCTGCCTGTCCCTCTATCTATCCCCTGCCTGTCCTTCTGTCTGTCCTCTCTCGGCCCACCTGCTTGTTCCTCCATCATTCCTCTGTTCTGCCCTATTTTTCCCCCTGCCTGTCCTTCTATCTGTTCCCAGCCTGTCCCTCTATCTGTCCCCCGCCTGTCCCTCTTTCTGTCACCCTCTCTGTCCCTCTGTCCATCTGTCTGTACCCCTGCCTGTCCCTCTATCTGTCCCTGTCTGTCCTTCTACCTGTCCCTCTATCTGTTCCTTTTCCTGTCCCCCTATCTGTGCCCTGCCTGTCCCTCTATTTGCCCCCTGTTGTCCTTCTGCCTATCACTCTATCTGCCCCCTTGCTTGTCTCTCTATCTGTTCCTTTACCTGTCCTATAGGCAGGGGACAGATAGTGGGACAGGCAGAGGGACAGATAAGACAGGCAAAGGGACAGACAGGGTGACAGAGAGAGACACAGGCAGGGGGACAGATAAAGGGACAGGTAGGGTGACAGAGGGAGATAAAAGTAGGTAGGTTCCCAGCACACAAAAGTAGGTAGGGCCCCAGCACCCCACCTCCCACCCCCAGTGTCAGTCAAAACTTTGCTGACCATTAAAAACTTTAGAGGATATGCAATGGTTACAGGTGGATCTAGATAGATTGTCACATTAGGCTGATGAAAATCAATGTTGATAAATGTAAAGTGATGCATGCCTGGCAAGCAGTGTTGCAGCCTGGCAAGCAGTGCCAGGCGGCAACAGCCAGAGCCAGAAGATATTTTCTTATTTATAGAGAGGTATAGATTCAAAGGGGAAAATGTTACTCTCCTCTTAACAAAGCATTGGTAAGGCCCCATTTGGATATGCAGTGCAATTTTGGAATCCTGTGTACAAAAAGGACATATTGGAAAGGGTTCAGAGAAGAGCAACTAAATTAATAAGGGGATTGGGGAAGCTTGAATATGAAGAGAGACTGGAAAAGTTACAATTATGTACGCTGGATAAAAGGCGCTTTCGTGGAGATGTGATTACTGTGTATAAATACATTATCGGGCCATACAATAAACTATCTGGGGCATTGTTCCCCAATAGAACATGTCAGCGGACACGAGGACATCCCTTAAGACTTGAAGAAATGAAGTTTAGTCTTCAAGTTCGGAAAAGATTTTTCACTGTGAGAATAGTAAAACTATGGAACTGTCTTACAGTGGACATGGTGATGGCAGGTTCATTGGATATTTTCGAAAAGAAGCTGGATGAGGGATGTTGCCGGTCACTGGTATTGATACATAAAGTAGAGATCCAGGGATATTTTCAATTGTCACTTGGAGTCAGGAACAAAATGTTGGTGTTTTTTTTCTTTGCCTTCCTCTGAATCAACAGTTAGGCAGGTTTTCCACACTTTCTACACACAGACAAATGTTCACACTCTATACACTTACTCACACATTTACATTCTTACACGATCCCAAAAAGCCCAGACACCAAACACATATAAATACATGCAAAAATACACTCAGAAATATTTTAACACTTACACATACTTTGTATACACACATAAATAGCTACACACATGCTCATTCTGTCACACAAATACTCTACTACAGACATTTCTAAATCCTTTCCTACACGTATACATACATTGTCAACCTACACACATATACATATATGCACACACATATCACTCTCAAACAGCTGCCATAACAAAGCTCCCAGGGTGCAAACCCCCATTCTGACAAGCAGAACATAGTTCCCAGGGTACAGACCTCCATTCCGGCCATTAGAAGTGCAGAACAGAGTTCCCAGGGTTCAGAGCCCCGTCCTGGCAACAGAACATAGTTCCCAGAGTGCAGACCCCTGTTTTGGCCCCTAGAACAGGGTTCCCAGGGTGCAGAGCCCTGTTCCGACAACCAGAGCAGAGTTCCCAGGGTGCAGACCCTGTTCCAGCCACCAGAACAGAATTCCCACGGGTGAAAACCCCTATTCAAGCAGCCAGAACAGAGTTCCCGGGTGCAACCCCTGTTCCAAGCCACCAGAACAGAATTCCCAGGGTAACCCCTATTCAAGCAGCCAGAACAGAGTTTTTAGGGTGCAAACCCTGTTACAAAGCAACCAGAACAGAGTTCCCAGAAATCAGACCCCTGTTCTGGCCACCAGAACAGAATTCTCGGGGTGCAACCCCTATTCAAGCAGCCAGAACAGAGTTCCCAGGGTGCAGACCCGTTTCGGCCTCTAGAACAGAGTTCCCAGGGTGCAGAGCCCTGTTCCGGCAACCAGAACAGAGTTCCCAGGGTGCAGACCCTGTTCCAGCCACCAGAGCAGAATTCCCAGGGTGCAAACCCCTATTCAAACAGCCAAAACAGGGTTTCCAGGGTGCAGAGCCCTGTTCTGGCCCCTAGAACAGGGTTCCCAGGGTGCAGAGCCCTGTTCCGGCAACCAGAGCAGAGTTCCCAGGGTGAAAACCCCTATTCAAGCAGCCAGAACAGAGTTCCCAGGGTGCAGACCCCTGTTCCAGCCACCAGAACAGAATTCCCAGGGTGAAAACCCCTATTCAAGCAGCCAGAACAGAGTTTATAGGGTGCAAAACTCTGTAACAGCAACCAGGACAGAGTTCCCAGAAATCAGACCCCTGTTCTGGCCACCAGAACAGAATTCTCAGGGTGCAACCCCCTATTCAAGCAGCCAGAACAGAGTTCCCAGGGTGCAGACCCGTTTCGGCTCCTAGAACAGAGTTCCCAGGTTGCAGAGCCCTGTTCCGGCAACAAGAACAGAGTTCCCAGGGTGCAAACCCTGTTCCAGCCACCAGAACAGAGTTCCCAGGGTGCAAACCCCTATTCAAACAGCCAAAACAGGGTTTCCAGGGTGCAGAGCCCTGTTCCGGCAACCAGAGCAGAGTTCCCAGGGTTCAGACCCTGTTCCAGCCACCAGAACAGAATTCCCAGGGTGAAAACCCCTATTCAAGCAGCCAGAACAGAGTTCCCAGGGTGCAGACCCCTGTTCCAGCCACCAGAACAGAATCCCCAGGGTGCAAACCCCGATTCCAGTGTTTTTAGGGTGCAAAACCCTGTTACAGCCGCTAGAACAGAGTTCCCAGAAATCAGTCCCCTGTTCCGGCCACCAGAACAAAACCCATTCTGGCAGCCAGAGCAGAGTTTTCGGGGTGCAAAACCCTGTTATGGTGGTCACAACAGAGTTCCCAGGGTTCAGAACCCCATTCCGGCAGCCAGCTAAGAGTTCCCAGGGTGTAAAACCCTGTTCCAGTGGCCAGAAACGAGCCAAAGGGGTCCAGACTCCCGTTCCGGCAGCTAGAACAGAGCCAAAGGGGTCCAGACCCTTGTTCCCGCAGCCAGAATAGAGCCAAAGGGGTCCAGATCCCTGTTTCGGCGACCACAACAGAGCCAAAAGCATCCAGACCCCCTGTTCCGGCAGCCAGAACAGAGCCAAAAGCATCCAGACCCCTGTTCCGGCAGCCGGAACAGAGCCAAAGTGGTTCACCTTCGTTCCGGCGGCCAGAACAGAGCCAAAACCATCCAGACCCCCATTCCGGCAGCCAGAACAGAGCCAAAAGCATCCAGACCCCCATTCCGGCAGCCGGAACAGAGCCAAAGGGGTTCAGACCCCCGTTCTGGCAGCCGGGAAGAGCCAAAAGCATCCAGACCCCTGTTCCGGCGGCCAGAACAGAGCCAAAAGCATCCAGACCCCCATTCCAGCAGCCGGAACAGAGCCAAAGGGGTCCAGATTCCCATTCCGGTGGCCAGAACAGAGCCAAAAGCATCCAGACAACTGTTCCAGCGGCCAGAACAGAGCCAAAAGCCTCCAGACCCCCGTTCCGGCAGCCAGAACAGAGCCAAAGGGGTCCAGACCTACGTTCCGGCACGCAGAACAAAGCCAAAACCATCCAGACCCCCGTTCCGGCACCCAGAACAGAGCCAAAAGCATCCAGACCTCCCTTCCAGCAGTCAGAACAGAGCAAAAAGCATCCAGACCCCCATTCCGGCAGCCAGAACAGAACCAAAGGGGTCCAGACCCCCATTCCGGGGGCCAGAACAGAGCCAAAAGCATCCAGACCCCCATTCCGGCAGCCGGAACAGAGCCAAAGGGGTCCAGACTCCCATTCCGGCAGCCACAACAGAGCCAAAAGCATCCAGACCCCTATTCGGGCAGCCGGAACAGAGCCAAAGGGGTCCAGACCCCCATTCCGGCAGCATTCTTTTGGGCTCTGTTTCTGGCCACCGGAATGGGAGTCTGGACCCTTTGGCTCTGTCCGGCTGCCGGAATTGGGGTCTGGATGCTTTTGGCTCTGTTCTGTGGCCACCGGAATGGGAGTCTGGACCCCTTTGGCTCTGTTTCCGGCTGCCGGAATGGGGGTCTGGATGCTTTTGGCTCTGTTCCGTGGCCGCCGAACGGGGGTCTGGACCCCTTTGGCTCTGTCCGGCTGCCGAATGGGGGTCTGGATGCTTTTGGCTCTGTTCTGACTGCCGCGGAATGGGGGTCTGGTGCTTTTTGGCTCTGTTCTGGACTGCCGGAACGGGGGTCTGGATGGTTTTGGCTTTGTTCTGCGTGCCGAACGGGGGTCTGGACCCTTTTGCTCTGTTCTGGCTGCCGAACGTGGGTCTGGATGCTTTTGGCTCTGTTGTTCTGGCCGCCGGAACAGGGGTCTGGATGCTTTTGGCTCTGTTCTGGCCACCAAATGGAGTCTGGACCCCTTTGGCTCTGTTCCGGCTGCCGATGGGGCTGATGCTTTTGGCTCTGTTCGCCGCCGAACAGGGGGTCTGGATGCTTTTGGCTCTGTTCTGGCCACCGGAATGGGGGTCTGGATGCTTTTGGCTCTGTTCTGGCCGCCGGAACGGGGATCTGGACCCCTTTGGCTCTATTCCGGCTGCTGGAACGGGGGTCTGGATGCTTTTGGCTCTGTTCTGGCTGCCGGAACGGGGGTCTGGATGGTTTTTGGCTTTGTTCTGCGTGCTGGAACGGGGGTCTGGACCCCTTTGGCTCTGTTCTGGCTGCCGGAACGGGGGTCTAGATGCCTTTTGGCTCTGTTTCTGGCCGCCGGAACAGGGTCTGGATGCTTTTGGCTCTGTTCTGGCCGCCGGAATGGGAGTCTGGACCCTTTGGCTCTGTTCCGGCTGCGGATGGGGGTCTGGATGCCTTTGGCTCTGTCTTCTGGCCACCGGAAGGGAGTCTGGACCCCTTTGGCTCTGTTCCGGCTGCCAGAATGGGGGTCTGGACCCCTTTGGCTCTGTTTATGGGCTGCCGGAATGGGAGGTCTGGATGCTTTTGGCTCTGTTCTGACTGCAGAACGGGGTCTGGGTGGTTTTTGGCTTTGTTCTGTGTGCCGGAACGGGGGTCTGGACCCTTTGGCTCTGTTCTTGCTGCCGGAATGGGAGTCTGGATGCTTTTGGCTCTGTTCTGACTGCCAGAACGGGGGTCTGGGTGGTTTTGGCTTTGTTCTGTGTGCCGGAACGGGGGTCTGGACCCCTTTGGCTCTGTTCTGGCTGCCGGAAACGGGTCGGATGCTTTTGGCTCTGTTCTGGCCGCCGAACAGGGGTCTGGATGCTTTGGCTCTTGTTCTGGCCACCGGAATGGGGGTCGGATGCTTTTGGCTCAGTTCTGGCCGCCGAACGGGCTCTGGACCCCTTTGGCTCTATTCCGGCTGCCGGAACGGGGGTCTGGACCCTTTGGCTCTGTTCCGGCTGCCGGAATGGGGGGTCTGGATGCTTTTGTGGCTTTCTTCTGCGTGCTGGAATGGGGGTCTGGGACCGTCGGTGCTGGCTGGGCTTGGTCTGGGGATGGGGCGGGGGAAGTGGAACTGGGTGGGAGGGGGGAAGGAATCTGGGTGGGGATTGGGTGTGGGGGGTGGCTGGGTGGAGAGAAGGTGGATGTGGACTGGCTGGGATGGGGTCTTGAATGTGTCTGGGGGGGTGTGTGGGGAGGTGGTGGGATGGGGGGTGGTGGGGGGGGGGTCTGTCTGGGTTGGCTTGGCTGGGCTGTGGAAGAGGAGTGCTGGGGGCTGTGGAGAAGTGGGACGGGCTGGTGGAGAAGTCTGGGGGGGTGGAGGGTTTGGTGGCTGTGGGGGGGAGGTGGAGGGTGGGGGGAGGTGGGAGTGGGTGGTCTGCCAGACCCCCATTCCGGCAGCCGGAACAGAGCCAAAGGGGTCCAGACTCCCATTCCGGTGGCCAGAACAGAGCCAAAAGCATCCAGACCCCTGTTCCGGCAGACAGAACAGAGCCAAAAGCATCCAGACCCCTGTTCCAGCGGCCAGAACAGAGCCAAAAGCATCCAGACCCCCATTCCGGTGGCCAGAACAGAGCCAAAAGCATCCAGACCCCCATTCCAGCTGCCAGAACAGAGCCAAAAGCATTCAGACCCCGGTTCCGGCACCCAGAACAGAGCCAAAAGCATCCAGACCTCCCTTCCAGCAGTCAGAACAGAGCCAAAAGCATCCAGACCCCCATTCCCGGCAGCCAGAACAGAGCAAAAGGGGTCCAGACCCCCGTTCCGGCGACCAGAAAGAGCCAAAACCACCCAGACCCTCATTCCGGCAGCCAGAACAGAGCCAAAAGCATCCAGACCCCTATTCCGGCAGCCTGAACAGAGCCAAAAGCATCCAGACCCCCATTCCGGCAGCCGGAACAGAGCCAAAGGGGTCCAGACTCCCATTCCGGTGGCCAGAACAGAGCCAAACGCATCCAGACCCCCATTCCAGCAGCCGGAACAGAGCCAAAACCATCCAGACCCCCGTTCCGGCAGCCATAACAGAGCCAAAAGCATCCAGACCCCCGTTCCGGCGGCCATAACAGACATGTCCCTCTATCTGCCTCCTTGCTGTCGCCTGCTATCTGTCGCCCGCCTTCCCTCTATCTGTCGCCCTTCCTGTAATATTATGTAAGAACTTCCTTTCCCTCTATCTGTCGCCCTGCCTTTGCCCTCTAATCTGTCCTTTATCTGCCCCTTTGCCTGTCCATCTTTTGCACATATGAAGGTCAGGATAATGTAACAATGGGATAGCCATTAGAAAAATGGTTTGTTTTTTTTGCCAGCCATCTGTTTTCCCCTGTCTGTGCCCCTTCCGGTCCCCCTGGCTGGTGCCCCTGCCTTCCCCCTCCTGGGAAAAAAAGGCCCTATTCGCGCCCTCTATAGGGTCAAAAATGAGGTCAAAACAACCTGTACCTAAGTTCCTGGCCGTCCTTCTTTTCCCCTGGCCTGTCCCTCTATCTGTCATCCCCTGCCTGTCCCTCTATCTGTCCCCCTGCCTTCCCTCATCTGCCGCCCCTATGCCTGTCCATCTTTTTTGCACCTCTGCCTGTTCTTCGTTCTGGAGAAAGAGGAAGAAGGAGAAATGGTAAATGCCAGAGGGGGGGAAGGGAAGGGGACCAAGAGGGGGAGGACCAAAGGCTTGGTCCTCTTCTGTCCCCCTGCCTGCCCCAGGCCTTGCCCCTCTGTCTGTCCCTCCTGCCTGCCCCCTCCGCACCTCTGGTCGGTCCCTCTGTCGGTCCCTCTGTCTGTCCTCCGCCTGTCCCTGTATCTGCCTCCGTGCTGTGCCGGGCTAGCGGGTCCCCTGCTGTCCCTCTATCTCTCCCCCGCCTGTCCCTCTATCTGTCCCCCTTGTCCTGTCCATCTTTATTGCACCTCGCCTGTCCGTGCTATCTGTCCCTCTGTTCTATTCCTTCTACCTGTCCCTCCATCTGTTCCCCTGCCTGTCCCCTTCTGTCTGGCCCCTCTGCCTGTCCGCCCTCTTTGCCTCTCCTTGTCCCCACTGCCCTGTCCCCATCTATCTGTCCCCCACTCCTGTCCCTATATCTGCCTCAATGCTGTTCCCTCGAGCGTCCCTCCTGCCGTTTCCCCCCCCTGGGAAAGGGGTGTTTTTGATTTTTTTTTTTTTTTGTTTTTTTTTCCTGGGTGTTGGGGCCTTGGGTCCCTCTAGCTGTCCTCAAGGATGTAATAGAGATGCACCTTAGACTGTCCATACTTTTTGCACCTCTGCAGGTCTATCTTCGTCCCTCGTGTATATCATTACTAACCGTTTTCTCCATCTGTTCCTCTGCCTATCCCCCATCTGTGCCCCTGCCTGTCCCTCTGTCCTGCCACCCTGCCTGTCCCCCCCGTCTTTGCCCCTCTGTCTATCCCCCTGCCTGTCCCCCTGCCAGCCCCTCTATCTGTCTCCCTGTCTGTCCCTATAATCTTTCTCCCTGCCAGTCCCTCGATCTGTCCCGTCTCTCCCTATATCTGTCTCCTCCCTGCCTGCCTGTACCGCCACTACTGCCCCCTTGCCTGTCCATCTTTTGCAGCACCTCTGCCTGTGCTTCTATCTGCCCCCGTGTCTATCCTTCTACCTGTCCCTCCATCTTTTCCCCTTCTGCCTGTCCTCTATCTGCCCCCTGCCAGTCCCATCTTTTTGCTCCTTTGCCTGTCCTTTCTATCTGTCTTCTTGCCTATCCTCTATCTGTCCACGTCTGGTCCCTTATACCGTCCCTAAAAACTTATTCTGTTCCCCTGCCTTCCATTCTTGGGGGAGAAGGGGATGTCCCCTGTCTGTCCCTCCGCATTGCCCTCTGTATGTCCCTTTCTTTCTGCCTGTTCCCGTCTATCCCGTCCCCCTGCCTGTCCCTCTAATCACCTCCTAGCTTGTTCCTCTGCCGGGAACTCTACGGCCCCCCTGCCTGTCCCGCTACGTACCCCCAGGGAGAGGGAAAGAGGGAAAAAAAAGGGGGAAAGAAGGTAAGGAAAAGGGGAAGGGGAAGAGGAGGGGACAAAGGAAGGGGGAAGAAAGAGAAAAGAAAGGAACTGTCCTTCTGTCCGGAAAGAGGAATGAAAGGAGGGAAGAAGAGGACTCTGTCTTTTCGCCTCTCTGGGGGGGAAAAAAAGAGGGGAAAGAGAAGGGGGAAAAATGCCCTGTCCTCCTAATCCTGTTCCCCCCATCCTCTCCCTCTTTCTGCACCTCTCTCTGTCCCTCTGTCCATCTGTCGAAAGGGGGGGGGGAAGAGGAAGAAAGGGAAGGAGGAAAAGGGAAGAATCTGTTCCTTTTCCTGGTCCCCCTATCTGTGCCCCTGCCTGTCCCGCTATTTTTTTTTGGCCCGCCCCTGTCTTCCTTCTGCCTATCCCTCTATCTGCCCTGCCCCGCTATGCTTGTCTCTCTACTGTTTCCTTACCTGTCCTATAGGCAGGTGGACAGATAGTGGGACAGGCAGAGATGGACATATAAGACAGGCCAAAGGGACAGACGGGTGACAGAGAGAGACACAGGCAGGGACAGATAAAGGGACAGGTGTGGTTACCCATAGGGGGAAAGGGGGAAAAAAAAGAGGGGGGGGGGGAAGAAAAAGGGGTAGGGCAAAAAGCCCAAACATAAACATACCAACACAAAAACACCACATAACCCACCCCAAGGTTTTCCGTCAAAACTTTGCTGACCATTACAAACTTTAGAGTAATATGCAATGGTTACAGGGGGGGGGATCTAGATAGATTGTCACATTATGCTCGCTGAAAATCATGTTGAATAAATGTAAAGTGATGCATGCCGGCAAGCCGTGTTGCAGCCTGGCAAGCAGTGCCAGAGACGAAAAAGCCAGTAAATATTTCTTATTTATAGAGAGGTATTAGATTCAAAGGCAGGAAATGTTTTACTCTCCCCTCTTAACAAAGCATTGGGTAAGGCACCATTTGGAATTAGCAGTGCAATTTTTGGAATCCTGTGTACAAAAAGGAACATCTTGGAAAGGGTTCGATAGAAGAGCAACTAAAATGGAATAGGGGATTGTGGGACGCTTGTAATATGAAGAGAGACTGAAAGTTACAATTATGTTACGCTGGAATAAAAGGCGTCTGTCGTGGAGATTGATTACTGTGTATAAATAACATTATCGGGCCATACAATAAACTATCTGGGGCATTGATTCCCCAATAGTAACATGTAGCGGGCGCGGGGGGAGCGAACTCCCTTAAGAACTTGAAGAAAGAAGTTAGGGGGTTCTTAAGTTCGGAAATAAAGATTGTTCGAACTGTGGATGAATATAAACTATGAATACGGGTCTACAGGGACATTGTGCTGGGAAGGTTCATTGGATATTTTCGAAAGAACGCTTGGAGGAGGGATTTGCCGGTTCCTGGTATTGATACATTACATGACGAGATCCCGGGACTATTTTCAATTGTCAATTGGATCTCAGGAACAAAATGTGGTGTTGTTTTTTGCGGGCTTGCCTTCCTCTGAATCATAACAGTTAGCAGGAAAATGAGGGTATTGCTGAGTAGGTTAGGGACGAGATGGAGATATGCTTTATTCCAACCTCAAGCTATTCTACATAATACACACACATCACGCCGCTGCTACAACAACTCACAAACAATATTACAATGCAGATCCATAGCTACACAACAATTGCTCATCTGGTACACACATAATTTACACCACATAAAACTGTTTGCTAATACCTTTATAAAAACCCATTTACTACAAATATAGTTTTTGCTATCACACAATAGCACATTCTATTTCACACCACACTGCTCCACACACCATGCATTCAGGACCTTTTCCACACCTTTCTACACACAGACAAATGTTCACCTCTATAACACTTACTCACACATTTACTTCTACACGATCCCAAAAAAAAGCCCCAGACACCCAAACAATATAAATACTATGCAAAAGAAAACAGAAAATATTTCAACACTTACACATCACTTTGTATTATACACACATGAAAATAAGCTACACCCGCTCATTGCTGTCACGAACGATAAATATCATACGAATTCCCAAATCCTGTTCACACAGTATACATACATTGTTCAACTCTACAATCACATAGACAATATATGCACACACCTATCAACTCTCTAAACGCTGCATAAACAAAGCTCCCAGGGTGCAACCCCAATCTAAGAGACTAGTTCCCATGGTTTACAGACCTACACCGGCAGTTATAAGTGCAGAAACAAGTTCCCAGGGTTCAGTATCCCCGTCCTTGCAACAGAACACTAGTCCCGAGTAGTCAGTACCCTGTTTTGGCCCTCTAGAACAGGGTTCCCACGGTGTCAGAGCCCTGTTCGCGACAACCAAGGCAAGTTCCCCAGGGTTGCAAACCCTGTTCCCGAGCACCCAGAACAGAATCCCAGGGTGAAAACCCCTATTCAAGCAGCCAAACAGAGTGCGCCAGGGTGCAGACCCCCTGTTCCAGCATTCCACCAGAACATATTTCCAGGGTGAAAACCCCTCTTAACACAGGCCAATAACAGAGTTTATAGGGGTGTCAAAACCCTGTTACAGTCACACCAGAAAAGAGTTCCCAGAATCAGACCCCTGTTTCTGGCCACCAAACGAACAGAATTGGGGTTGACAAAACCCCTAGTCAAGCACAGAAAGAAACAGAGAAAAGTTCCGGGGAAAAAGACCCAGTTTCGGCCTCTAGAACAGAGTTCCCAGGGTGCAGAGCCCTGTTCCGGCAACAGAAGCAGTAGTTCCCAGGGTGCAGACCCTGTTCCAGCCACCAATCCAGATTCCCAGGTTGCAAACCCCTATTCAAACAGCCAAAACAGTTCAGGGTGAGAGAGTCGCTAGAACGTTTCCCAGGTGGGCGAAAGTCGGAAAAAGCGTAAGGCAGAAGCCCTTTCTAGCTAAAGAACAGAGCTCAAGGGGGCTACCGTCAGCCCCATGAATTCCGGAAACCCCTAGAGCATCAGAGTTTTCCCAGGTGATGAAAAACCTCTGTCATTCAGCAGCCAGGAAACGAGTTCCAGAATCAGACCCCTGTTCTGCACCAGAAAGAAATTCCCAGGGAATAATGATGAAGAACATCAAGCAGCAAACGGGGGAGAGTTAAGGGTGCAAGAGAACTCGATAAAAGCAGGTACAGGACAGAGGTCGAAAGACCCGTGCACGAAAGGAATGCCAGGCGTCAACCCATTCACCCGTAACAGAGTTCTCCAGGGAGCGGTGGCCATAACAGAGTCAGGTTTGCAACGTCGGAAAGCAAGTTCCCATAACTTGTTCGCACCAGAATCAGAGTCCCAGGGGCGAAACCATTAAAATTAGAACCAAAAACAGGGTTTCCATGCAAGAGCCTGTTCCGGCAACAGAAAAGGGCAAAGAGAAAGGGGAACAGAATGAAAAAAGTCCCTGACAAACCCTATTCAAGCAGCCAGAACAGAGTTCCCAGGTGTGCAGACCCCTGTTCGCAGCAAGAAAAGAAAGGGGGAAACCCCGATTCAGTGTTTTTAGGGTGCAAAACCCTGTTACCAGCCGCTAGAAACAGAGTTCCCAGAAATCAGTCCCGAGGGAGAAAAAAAGAACAAAACCCATTTGGCAGCAAGCGAAGTTTAGGGGAGGGGAAAAAGGATAGGGTGGAAAAGAGAAAGGGGGAGAAAGGCAAGAGTAAGGGAAGGGTGTAAAACGTTCCAGGGAAAAAGTAAAGGGGCCAGAAAAGATGGCAAAGAAGAGAAAGGGGGAGATGTCCGAGGGAAGAAAAGGGGTGGTTCCAACCCTTTTCGCCGCCAGAATAGAGCCAAAGGGTGTCCAGATCCCTGTTCGGCGACCCAACAGAGCCAAAAGCACCAGACCCCTGTTCCGGCAGCCGAACAGAGCCAACATTGGGTCAGCCCTTCTTTCCGCGGCCAGAACAAGCCAAACCATCCAACCCCATTCGGCAGAGAAAAAGAAAAAGACCAAAAAGTCCGGCAGCCGGAACAGAGCCAAAGGGGTTCAGACCCCCGTTCTGGCGGCCAGAAAGGAACAGAGAAAGAAAGAGAATGAGGAGACCAGAACCCCCACCCAGACCAGACCAGAGCCAAAAGGGTCCAGACCCCCGTTCCGGCGCCAGAACAGAGCCAAAAGCATCCAGACACCCATTCCCCCCCCCGGCAGCCAGAACAGAGCCAAAGGGGTCCAACCCCCGGAAGAGAAAAAGAAGGAGAAAAAAACCCCCTTCCGGCACCCAGAACGAGCCAAAAGCATCCAGACCTTCCCTTCCAGAAGGGAAGAAGAGCAAAGGGGTCAGACCCCGTTCCGAAGCCAGAAGAGCCAAAGGGTCCAACCCCCGTTCCGGCCAAAAAGAAGAGAAAAAGAAAAAGGCAGTCAGAAAGCAAAAGCACCAGAAAACAGAGAAAGGAACGAGAGCCAAAGGGGGGTCAAGACCCAAGTTGGGAGAAAGATAAGAAAACGAGGAAATCGGCGGAAGAAAGGAAAAGAGGCCAGACCAGTTCGGAAACAGAAAAAAAACAAGGTTGGAAGCGGAACGAGCAAAAAGCTATCCAGCCCCCTTTCCAAGCACAAGAACAGAGCAAAAGATAGAAGCAAAAAGAAGCGGAAGAGGGGGGAAAGAGCAACAAAAGGGGTAGGACAAAAATGCCCATGCAGCCAGAACAGAGCCAAAAGTCCAGACCCCCATTCCGTAGCAGCCGGGAACAGAGCCAAAGGGGTCAGACCCCCATTCCGGTGGCCAGAACAGAGCCAAAAGCATTCCAGACCCCCATTCCGGCAGCCACAACAGAGCCAAAAGCATCCAGACCCCATTCCAGCAGCGAAAACAGAGCAAGGGGGAGACCCCGTTCCGGCTGCCAAACAGAGCCAAAAGCATCCAGACCCCCGTTCCGGCACCCAGAACAGAGCCAAACAGCATCACCAGACCCCAGCCTTCCGAGCAGCAGAACAGAGCCAAAAGTCCAGACCCCCGTTCCGGAACAGAACAGCCAAAGTCCGACCCCGTCGGCGGAAAGCCAAACCCAAGAAGGAACAAGAAGAAAAAGACCAGAGAAGGAAGGCCGAAAACGAGCAGACCAACCCTTCTGGCGGCCGGGAAGGCGAGGAGAAGAAAAACAGGAGCCAGGACGAAATCAGATAGGGGGAACAGAGCCAAAAGAAGTGACAACAAGAAGACCAGGAAAGAGAGGAAAGAAAGAGCCAAAAGATAGGGCGAAGAGCCAGAAAGAGACAAAGGAGCATCCAGACCCCCTTCCGTCAGCCGGAAACAGAGCCAAAGGGGTCCAGACTCCCATTCCGCAGCCAGAAACAGAGCCAAAAGCATCCAGACCCCCTCCGGCAGCCGGAACAGAGCAAAGTCAACGGGGTCACAGACCCTCCATTCCGGGGCCAGAGCAGAGCCAAAAGCATCCAGACCCTGTTCCGAGCGGCCAGAACAGAGCCAAAGCATCCAGACCCCCATTCCACAGCCGGAACAGAGCCAAAGGGTCCATTATTCCGGTGGCCAGACACAGACCAAAAGCATCCAGACAACTTCCAGCAGGCCAGAACAGAGCCAAAAGCCTCCAGACCCCCGTTCCGGCAGCAGAACAGAGCCAAAAGGGGTCCAGACCTACTTCCGGCACGCAGAACAGAGCCAAAAACCATCCAGACCCCCGTTCCGGCACCAGAACAGAGAAAAAGAAATAAGAGTAAAGATAAAAAAGAAAACAGACCGGCAGCCAGAACAGAACCAAAGGGGTCCAGACCCCATTCCGGAGGCCCAGAACAGAGCCAAAAGCATCCAGACCCCCATTCCGCAGCCGGAACAGAGCCAAAGGGGTCCAGCTCCCATTCCGGCAGCCACAACAGAGCCAAAAGCATCCAGACCCCTATTCGGGCACGAACAGAGCCAAAGGGGTCCAGACCCCCATTCCGGCAGCCACAACAGAGCCAAAAGCATCCAGACCCCCATTCCGCGCCGGAACAGAGCCAAAGGGTAAGGCCGAGAAAGACCCAAAAAAGGAAGAGAAGAACAGAAATAAAAGACCCCAGGGAGAGAAGAGAGAAAAAAAACCCATTCCGGCAGCGAACAGCTCAAGCATCCACCCCCCATTCCCAGCCTAACAGAGCCAAAAGCATCCAGACCCCCATTCCGGCAGCCAGAACCGAGCCAAAGGGGTCCAGACCCCGTTCCGGCTGCCAGAACAGAGCCAAAAGCATCCAGGACCCCCGTTCCACAACCCAGAACAGAGCCAAAACATCCAGACCCCCGTTCCGGCACCCGAAACAAGCCAAAAGCTCCAGACCCCCGTTCCGGCACCCAACAGAGCCAAAGCATCCAGACCCCCATTCCGACAGCCAGAACAGGGCCAAAGGGGTCCAGACCCCCATTCCGGCGACCAGAAAGAGCCAAAACCATCCAGACCCCCATTCCGGCAGCCAGAACAGAGCCAAAAGCATCCAGACCCCTATTCCGGCAGCTGAACAGAGAACCAAAGCATCCAGACCCCCATTCCGGCAGCCGGAACAGAGCCAAAGGGTCCAGACTCCCATTCCGTGGCCAGAACAGAGCCAAAAGCATCCAGACCCCCATTCCGGCAGCCGGAATAGAGCCAAAGGGGTCCAGACCCCGTTCCGGCGGCCAGAACAGAGCCAAAAGCATCCAGACCCCCGTTCCGGCACCCAGAACAGAGCCAAAAGCATCCAGACCCCCGTTCCGGCAGCCAGAACAGAGCAAAAGGCATCCAGACCCCCATTCCGGCAGCGGCCAGAACAGAGCCAAAAGCATCCAGACCCCGTTCCGGCAGCCAGAACAGAGCCAAAGGGGTCCAGACCCCCATTCCAGCACGCAGAACAAAGCCAAAACCATCCAGACCCCCGTTCCGGCAGTCAGAACAGAGCCAAAGGGGTCCAGACCCCCGTTCCGGCAGCCGGAATAGAGCCAAAGGGGTCCAGAGCCCATTCCGGCGGCCAGAACAGAGCCAAAAGCATCCAGACCCCCATTCCGGTGGCCAGAACAGAGCCAAAAGCATCCAGACCCCTGTTCCGGCGGCCAGAACAGAGCCAAAAGCATCCAGACCCCCATTCCAGCAGCCGGAACAGCCAAAGGGGTCCAGACTCCCATTCTGGTGGCCAGAACAGAGCCAAAAGCATCCAACCCCTTTCGGCTGCAGAACAGACCAAACTCCAACCGTCGGCAGCCAGAAACAAGCCAAAGGGTCCAGACCCCCGTTCCGGCACACAGAACAAAGCCAAAACCACCCAGACCCCCGTTCTGGCAGTCAGAACAGAGCCAAAAGCATCCAGACTCCCATTCCGGCAGCAAGAACAGAGCCAAAACCATCCAGACCCCCGTTCCGGCAGCCATAACAGAGGCAAAAGCATCCAGACCCCCGTTCCGGCGGCCATAACAGATCCAAAAGCATCCAGACCCCCATTCCGGCAGCCATAACAGAGCCAAAGGGGTCCAGACCCCCATTCTGGCAGCCGGAACAGAGCCAAAGGGGTCCAGACTCCCATTCCGGTGGCCAGAACAGAGCCAAAAGCATCCAGACCCCCATTCCGGCAGCCGGAATAGAGCCAAAGGGGTCCAGACCCCGTTCCGGCGGCCAGAACAGAGCCAAAGCATCCAGACCCCCGTTCCGGCACCCAGAACAGAGCCAAAAGCATCCAGACCCCCGTTCCGGCACCCAGAACAAAGCCAAAAGCATCCAGACCCCCGTTGCGGCAGCCAGAACAGAGCCAAAGGCATCCAGACCCCCATTCCGGCAGCCGGAACAGAGCCAAAAGCATCCAGACCCCTGTTCCGGCGGCCAGAACAGAGCCAAAAGCATCCAGACCCACGTTCCTGCAGCCAGAACAGAGCCAAAGGGGTCCAGACCCCCATTCCAGCACGCAGAACAAAGCCAAAACCATCCAGACCCCCGTTCCGGCAGTCAGAACAGAGCCAAAAGCATCCAGACCCCCATTCCGGCAGCCGGAACAGAGCCAAAGGGGTCCAGACCCCCGTTCCGGCAGCCGGAATAGAGCCAAAGGGGTCCAGACCCCGTTCCGGCGGCCAGAACAGAGCCAAAAGCATCCAGACCCCATTCCGGTGGCCAGAACAGAGCCAAAAGCATCAGACCCCTGTTCCGGCGGCCAGAACAGAGCCAAAAGCATCCAGACCCCCATTCCGGCAGCCGGAACGAGCCAAAGGGTCCAGACTCCCATTCTGGTGGCCAGAAACAGAGCCAAAGCATCCAGACCCTGTTCCGGCAGCCAGAACAGAGCCAAAAGCATCCAGACCCACGTTCCGGCAGCCAGAACAGAGCCAAAGGGGTCCAGACCCCCATTCCAGCACGCAGAAGAAAGCCAAAAGCATCCAGACCCCCATTCCGGCAGCCGGAACAGAGCCAAAGGGGTCCAGACCCCCGTTCCGGCAGCCGGAATAGAGCCAAAGGGGTCCAGAGCCCGTTCCGGCGGCCAGAACTGAGCCAAAAGCATCCAGACCCCCATTCCGGTGGCCAGAACAGAGCCAAAAGCATCCAGACCCCTGTTCCGGCGGCCAGAACAGAGCCAAAAGCATCCAGACCCACGTTCCGGCAGCCAGAACAGAGCCAAAGGGGTCCAGACCCCGTTCCGGCACACAGAACAAAGCCAAAACCACCCAGACCCCCGTTCTGGCAGTCAGAACAGAGCCAAAAGCATCCAGACCCCTGTTCCGGCAGCCAGAACAGAGCCAAAGGGGTCCAGACCCCGTTCCGGCACACAGAACAAAGCCAAACCACCACCAGACCCCGTTCTGCAGTCAGAACAGAGCCAAAAGCATCCAGACTCCCATTCCGGCAGCCATATACAAGCCAAAGGGGTCCGACCCCCATTCTGGCAGCCGGAACAGAGCCAAAGGGGTCCAGACTCCCATTCCGGTGGCCAGAACAGAGCCAAAGGCATCCAGACCCCCATTCCGGCAGCCGGAACAGAGCCAAAGGGGTCCAGACTCCCATTCCGGCGGCCAGAACAGAGCCAAAAGCATCCAGACCCCTGTTCCGGCGGCCAGAACAGAGCCAAAAGCATCTAGACCCCCGTTCCGGCAGCCAGAACAGAGCCAAAGGGGTCCAGACCCCCGTTCCAGCACGCAGAACAAAGCCAAAACCATCCAGACCCCCGTTCCGGCAGTCAGAACAGAGCCAAAAGCATCCAGACCCCCGTTCCGGCAGCCGGAATAGAGCCAAAGGGGTCCAGAGCCCGTTCCGGCGGCCAGAACAGAGCCAAAAGCATCCAGACCCCCATTCCGGTGGCCAGAACAGAGCCAAAAGCATCCAGACCCCTGTTCCGGCGGCCAGAACAGAGCCAAAAGCATCCAGACCCCCATTCCGGCAGCCGGAACAGAGCCAAAGGGGTCCAGACTCCCATTCTGGTGGCCAGAACAGAGCCAAAAGCATCCAGACCCCTGTTCCGGCGGCCAGAACAGAGCCAAAAGCATCCAGACCCACGTTCCGGCAGCCAGAACAGAGCCAAAGGGGTCCAGACCCCCGTTCCGGCACGCAGAACAAAGCCAAAACCATCCAGACCCCCGTTCCGGCAGTCAGAACAGAGCCAAAAGCATCCAGACCCCCATTCCGGCAGTCAGAACAGAGCCAAAAGCATCCAGACCCCCATTCCGCAGCCGGAACAGAGCCAAAGGGGTCCAGACCCCCGTTCCGGCGGCCGGAACAGAGCCAAAAGCATCCAGACCCCCATTCCGGCAGCCGGAACAGAGCCAAAGGGGTCCAGACTCCCATTCCGGTGGCCAGAACAGAGCCAAAAGCATCCAGACCCCAATTCCGGCAGCCGGAACAGAGCCAAAGGGGTCCAGACTCCCATTCCGGTGGCCAGAACAGAGCCAAAAGCATCCAGACCCCCATTCCGGCAGCCGGAACAGAGCCAAAGGGGTCCAGACTCCCATTCCGGTGGCCAGAACAGAGCCAAAAGCATCCAGATACCTGTTCCGGCGGTCAGAACAGAGCCAAAAGCATCCAGACCCACGTTCCGGCAGCCAGAACAGAGCCAAAGGGGTCCAGACCCCCGTTCCAGCAGCCAGAACAGAGCCAAAAGCATCCAGACCCCCATTCCGGCAGCCGGAACAGAGCCAAAGGGGTCCAGACCCCCGTTCCGGCAGTCAGAACAAAGCCAAAACCATCCAGACCCCCGTTCCGGCAGCCGGAACAGAGCCAAAGGGGTCCAGACCCCCGTTCCGGCAGTCAGAACAGAGCCAAAAGCATCCAGACCCCCATTCCAGGAGCCGGAACAGAGCCAAAGGGGTCCAGATCCTCGTTCCGGCAGCCAGAACAGAGCCAAAAGCATCCAGACCCCCGTTCCGGCAGCCAGAACAGAGCCAAAAGCATCCAGACCCCCGTTCCGGCAGCCACAACAGTGCCAAAACATCCGACCCCGTTCCGGCGGCCAGAACAGAGCCAAAATATCCAGACCCCTCTTCCTGCGGCCAAAACAGATCTAAAAGGGTGTAAAACCTTATTCCGGCATCTATAATAAAGTGGTGTAATTTTAATTTCTGTTCCGGTTCCGGCGACTGTTCCGGTTTTTACCTAGTCCCGAAAATGGTTTCCTTTCCTGCTATGAATGAAAATTTTATAACCAAATTTACCTCATTCAGATAACATAAAGGAGCATGTGCTTGTGCCTTTTTTGGTGAATCTGCCTTCTGTTTCTTTAAATATCGAATCAAAAGCATCTTACCTTTCAGTTGTCAATCAAGTGCCTTATTATTATAAACTTTTGTACTTTGTGCAGAAAAGGATGACAATTGGTATATGTAAAATGCATTGTGGGTAATTCCCATTACCAGTGCTGGCTAATAGGGATTACTGAGCATGTTTGCCCTTATAGAGAGTTGAGTCTGACACAGGAACAATAATTCCCTATATACTTTAAATGGAGTGATCAATCATTGCGCCCATATACACCCATGATTGCTATATATATAGGGAGGCGATAAAAATCTGAGCCAAATTTTTTTGAAGGTTAAAAATATAATTAATTAATTAAAAATATAATTTCATAGAGAATTATCAGAAAGTAATTTATTATTAGACTTTCATTCTCCTTTGTGAGGCCAAGTAATTTTTTTGGCTTACATTCCCTTTAAGCCATGTTGCTAATTCACAGTCTTAAAAGTTGCTTTCGATATTCAAGTTGTATTGTATATTAAAGTTGTATAAAGTCAATGGGTAGTGACATTGTATAATTTACATTAACTGGGGAATGGCTTGAAGAACAACACTATGGCAGCTCCCACCCATATTTTTAAATACAAATAAATATAAAGATAAGCAGTGTTGGCTAGCTGACTGACTAAAATGTTTGCTATTTAAAGGGGAACTAAATTCTCCAGACAACAATGCCCCAGTAAAAAGAGCACATTCACAAAAATACAACAAGCTGTGTCTCATCTCTCCCTTTGTTGTGGATGCTGGGTGATTTAGGAAATTAACTTGCGGGTACTAGGGGTCTGCTCCCATATTTCTGTGAACACCCAGTGACGTGTACGCAGTGCACTTCACAGTAAGCTGCAGCCTTGCTTCCTGGTAGCTGACAGCCAATCATGTTACAGCTCAGAGAAGTTCCCTCCCTCTGACACAGGACACAGATTTCAGAGCAGTTTTTGTGTAAGCACATTACAAATGCTCATGTCCCTAACAATGTTAAATTTCTTTTATTTTCCTACAAAGCAGAAAAGTAATTTCTGCAGTTTTTCTTTTCTAGCATGGATGTAAGAAACAGAATATTAACATTTCAGTAAAAAATAAAAGTAACTCTGGGTAAACGCACCTGCAACCTTCTTTACTATGTCTTGTTAAAAAGAAAGCTTTCTACCTCTATCCCATTACTAGGACATTCTACTGTACTCTAATAACATGATGGAAACAAACAAAAAATGAAAAAACCTCAGGCAAATGTAAATTAGGGGATTTGAAGTAACTTCTTGAGCTGTGTGTTGCTAAAAACATGGCATTTACATGGTGCGCCACCAGCAACTAAACAATGAGTACATTGGTGATGTTATATGCCGATAGCGGCTCTTGGAGCATTGCTACCTGTCACTTTTCTATTCTGCCACTTTTAATGGTAGCTATTAGCTGGCATTTAAAGTGCCACAATAGATTTCTTGCGGCGGCTGTGCAGTTAACTTTCATGTTAGCCACGCAGCCGCCGCAAGGAACCAGTTTAAGTCACGCTAACAGATATAACATCGGTTAGCGTGACTTAAATTCCAAAACAGGAGCCATGCGCCAGTTGGTGCATCGCCCTGTTTATCTTTCAGTAGAAACAGAAGCTAGAAACTATGAAGACAGAGAATACTGGGATCAGGGGGTGGGGCTCTTCAACGCCAACATGGGCTGTGAATTGTACTGGCAACAAAATGGAAGCCTTCTAAGTTGCAGAATCTATAACTTACTTACATGTACTAAATGCAACTAACTAGAGAAGAATCTCTGTTCTAGGGAAAAAAGCTTTCACGTAAGAATTTTAAAAATTTAAGTTTAGTGCTTTAAATGTACACACAATAGCAGCATGTTGGCTCAATGGTTAGCACTGATGACAAGTTTCTGGTTTGAATGGACACATCTACATGTTCTCTCTGTGCTGTGGGTTTCCTCTGGGCACTCCGGTTTTCCCCACAATCATAGAGACCTACTGATGGGTTGTATGTGTGAGATAAAGTGATTAGAATACGAGCTCTTTGGGGCAGGGCCAGATGTGAATGAACTGAATAAATGTAAAGGTCTGTGTAGTATGTAGCGCTATATAAAAAATAAAATACATACATCCAATAGCACAACCTAACAAAATGATTAGGAGTGGGAACAGCTCTTTATTTTTTTCTATTGTTGGGGCTGACAGAATAAAATAGCGTGATTGCGTGAGCAGGGCATTATAGTATTGAAATAATATATTTATTATGCTATTATGTAAAATTGGTAAAATATGATAATTTTTAGTTTTGCAAAATTACATATGCACTGTGGGAACACTTCTTAGGCAAAATAGCAATTCCGTGTTTAGTAAGTAATACTAATCCAAACATAAATTAGTAACAAAGAAAAATGTATCAATGCACATTCCAGAATCGATACTAGTTCACACAGGAGTTTCACTTGAAATTATGATAATAAACATGAAAATCCTTCCAACCACATCAAGGTAACCCTAGTCTGGTAGGTCCTACTAATTACCCTGGGTATTTTTTCTGTCTTACACCTACTGCTTGGTTGCAATGCCTCAACATTTTTTAACAGTTAAACCTTGTCCATCTCTATCCCTCCATTCAGATTTATTTCCTTAGGCTGTGTACACTGGTTGATCCAGGCGTACATTCCGATTTTTTTCCTGGGAATTCCCCCCCTTTTTAGCAGTTTTTTTGCCTTCCTCTGGATCAGGGTAGGGTTAAAAAGGAGGGTGAAACGGTTAGACTTGATGGATGCATGTCTTTATTTAACCTCAATTACTATGTTACATACAATAGTTCAAAATGTAATTTAGAGAGGTCCAGATGTTGATTTCATGCAAATGAGTGTATTTATTCCTCCATTAAGTCTATAAAACAGGCAACGTTTGGGGCCTACTCAGCCCTTTATCTGATATCAAGGCTAAATTTAAGTGACCACTTCCAAGCATTTATATTCACACCATGCAAAAAGGGTCCGCCCTCACATCATTAAGGCAATTGAGTGCAACATTTATAGTTAAAGTGTCAGTACATACATACTGTATAATATTAAGAATTTCTAAGTGATAAAAACATATTGCTCATTACTATTATAATCATCAAAATTTCTAAACAACATGCTAACAGTTGTGATATAGCTAGAAGTACATAAATATATGTCATATCAAAACAATGTATCTTAAATCCCTTTAAGATATACTAGTCCAGTGAATCGCTTTAAGGTGGTTCCATAGAAAAAGTGTCATTGTGCAAATAAATAAATAAATATTAAGAATAGAGTAAAATTGATTTTAGTGACTATTTAACTAATTTATTTACTGAATGTTTGCGAATCATTGTATTTTATATATTATATGTTGATATATGTTTTTAGGACTCGGGTGGAGTTTTTTAGAACTCAAGTGGAATAATTTATTTGCACAATGACACTTTAAAGGGATTCCCTGCACTAGTATATCTTACAGTGATTTTTTGGATATTCGGTTGGACAACATAATAAAAGTATAATGTTTTTAATCTAAGCGCAAAAGGGTTGATACATTGTTTAATATGACATATTTATGCACTTCTAGCTATATCACAACTGTTAGCACGTTGTTTAGAAATTTGGATGATTATAATATTAATGAGCAATATGTTTTTATCACTTATAAATTCTTAATATTTTATGCATGCACTGTCACTTTAATAAGATATGTTGCACTCAATTGCCTTAACGATGAAAGGGCGGACACATTTTGCACTGTGTGAATATAAATGTTTGGAAGTGGTCAATTAAATTTAGGCTTGATAAAGGGCTGAGTCGGCCTGAAATGTTGCCTGTTTTTTACTCTTAATTGAGGAATAATTACACTTATTTGCACGAAATCAACGTCTGGACCTCTCCAAATTACTTTTTGAGCTATTGAATACGTTTGGGGTGAGGCAGTGTAACCCATATTGGAGAGTGTCATCGACTTAAATTGAAGATTTTGGTACCAACTTCTTGTTAGGCATCGCTTACCTGGTTCACACTCCCACGGCGAGTCTGTCCTTCGGCGTGCGTGAGCATCTCCTCTTCTGCTCGCACACCCACCAGGTCCTCTTCTGGTGCTGTGCGTATGTGCACGGGCACCTCTTTTTATCTCCTCCGCTCCTCCAGGGCTCAGATTGGGCAGGGGAGAATCAATTAGTTTAAATAAGCCAATCCCTGCATTTGACTCTTGTCCTCCATTCCCCATTGGTTCCTCTGCTCTACTTAAGCCTGTTTCAGTTTTCCATTCCTTGCCTGTTATAACTTTGTTAAGCCATACTAGTGGTCCCTGCTATTTTCTTAGTAGCCTAGTCTTGTTAATTGTTCTTCTCATTGTTCATTGTTATCCTTGTATTCTTGTCCTTTTCTTTGTCTTCCAGTTCCTGTGATTTCCATTGGTGTTCCGGTTTTCCAGAGTATACCCGGCCTCAGCATCTATACCCAGGGGTGGCTCTAGGGTTTTTGCCAACTGAGACAAACATTTGAATGCCGCCCCTATGTACTACTAGGCGCTATGTTTATTTTCCTTCTGCTCTGCCTGCCAAAAAATTGAAAGTCAGCTCTGCTTGCTGCCTCTGATATTAGCAGGGGCGCCGCCCTGAGCATTTTGCTCATATTGCCTCATTAGGGAGACACCCCTGTCTATACCTTGTGGTTTAAGACCTGGGGGTAAACGTGTACAGCGAGGCACAACAAGTCTCCTGACGATCGGGGGATTGTCTAGAGGTGAAGACAGCAGCTATACTCGGGGACTCCGGGGCATCACATTATAACAGGCCATGGAAGAAATCCAAGAGCAACAACGGCTCTTAACTAGGGCTGTCAACCAACTAGCCCAAAGGGTAGAGGCCCAAGAAAATAGGTCTAACCCAAGGCCCCCATACCTGAGAAGTTTAATGATGAACGCAGCAGGTTCGATAACTTTATGAACTCTTGTAAGTTATACTTCCAACTGTGTCCTACCTCGACTGGTTCTGATTCCCAGAAAGTTGCCCTGGTGATATCCCTCCTACAAGGAGACTTTCAGACCTGAGCATTCGGCCTTCCTGACGAAAGTCCATCATTGGTATCTGTGACAGCCTTTTTTGACATCATGGCCCTTTTTTCAATGCCATGGCCCTTCTCAGATCCTGATCATACCTCCACCGCTGAGGCCAAAATAAGAAACCCCCGTCAGGACAGATGTTCTGCTGAGGAGTATGCGGCTGAGTTTCAGCGCTGGGCGGTGAGTACTCGCTGGAATGATCTAGCTTTGAATAATCAGTTTGTGTTTGGCCTTTCAGAGTCCATTAAGAATGCGCTCTTAAATTACCCACTTACTGATTCCCTTGACAAATCTATGGCGTTGGCCATAGATTTTGACCGTAGGTTTAGGGAGAGTTCCCAAGAGTTCCCTAGGTCATCGCTTACCCCTTCAGTTCTCTCTTTATATTATCTCACTAGACTCTCCCTATGAGAGATTATATTATCCAAACAAGGGGTTTCTTCGGCCTTCCACCTTGCCTGTGTTAAGGGCGTGATTAGATAGTGGCTAAGAGGTGTTATAGGAACGCCCAGAGTAAGGTGTCAAAACAGCATTGTACATGGCAGACAGATGGCACAGTGGTACAGATGCACAGTGGTACTTAACACCTCAGACTACTGCTGTTTTGACACCTTACTCTGGGCGTTCCTATAACACCTCTTAGCCACTATCTAATCACGCCCTTAACACTTGGCTGTGATATGCTAATTGGGATTTTCCAGGGTACATAATTGCCACAGATTCTTGTACAAGTCATTCTGAATTGAGAAAGCCAGTCAGATGACTAGCGAAACGTCTTCAAGAACTAAACTTCAAGTCCAGTTGATCTAATTGAATACAACAGATACGTCATTTGTTAAGTTAAAAGAGGCTTTTTGTGACGCACCTGTTTTGAAGCATCGTGATGTTAACTTACCCTTTATAGTGGAAGTGGATGCCTCAGAGATAGGTGTGGGGGCGTCCTAGCCCAATGCTTCTGATAATCCCCAACAACTTCACCCGTTTGCCTATCTGTCTAAGAAACTTTCCCCAGCAGAGGCCAACTATGACATCGGTAACAGGGAACTCCTGGCTATTTAAAGCCATTAAAATGGCTTTTGAGAAGTGGAGACATTGGTTAGAGGGGGCACTTCATCCTGTCACGGTGTACACTGACCACAAGAACATCGAATATATTGAAAGTGCCAAGAGGTTAAACTCTAGACAGGCCCGGTGGGCTCTTTTCTTTTCCAGGTTCCACTTTAGAATCACATACAGACCAGCATCTAAGAATATAAAGGCAGATGCATTGTCTCGTAACATTTCTGATTCCCCTCCATTTCTGAAACCGCACCAGAACCCATTCTTCCTCCTTCTTGTTTTCTGAATGCCTTATCTACTTCTCAGTTGCTTCCTAATCTTTCCGATCTTTTAAGTCATTTGCAGTTTGATGTTCCTTCTGGTAAACCTTCTAACCATTTATTCGTTCCTCCTAATCTTCGTTTTCAGGTCATCTAGCAGTTCCATGATTCTAAGTTATTTGGGCATCCTGGGGAGAAAAAGACCTATGTCCAGAGATGCCAAAGCTTTTGTCAAAACCTGTGTAGTTTGTGCACGCAATAAGATGCCTAGAAACTCTCCTCATGGTACTTTCATGCCCTTGTCTGTGTCCACCACTCCATGGTCCCAGATTTTTGTAGCCGACGTGCTTACCTCTCTGGGGTCAACAATTATTTGGGTGGTAGTTGATCGTTTTAGTAAGATGGCTCACTTTGTTCCACTTAACAAACTTCCCTCCACCAAAGAGTTGATTCTCTTGTTTATTAAACATATTTTTCAACTCCATGGGGAAACATAGTCTCAGATAGAGGGGTCCAGTTTATAGCTCAGTTTTGACGCTCTTTTTGCTCTCGGCTGGGTATCTCTCTGTCTTTCTCTTCCTCCTTCCATCCCCAGTCTAATAGGCAGACAGAGAGAACCAACCAATCATTAGAAAAGTACCTCCGTTGTTTTGTGTCAGATTCTCAAGAATCCTGACACAAGTCCTGAGTTTTTACCCTTCGCTGAGTTTTCATATAATAACACTATTCATTCTTCTACAGGTATCTCTCGTTTCTACTGCATTTATGGTCTTCATCCCAAAGCATCTTCTCTAACTGGACCTACTTCCGACTTCCCTCTCCTGGAAAATTGGTTTCAACATATGTCCACTATCTGGAACCTGACTTTTCCCCTGGTGATCTTGTATGGGTCTCCACTTGCAATCTCTCTCTTTGTCAACCCTATTCTCTTTGTCAACCCTATTCATCGGTCCATATCCTATTCTTCACAAGGTTAACAGAGTAACCTATAAAATTACTAAAATCAGCTGCTTCTGCTCTGGCTATGACTGAACTTCCTCCTCCAGTTGAAGTCCAGGGAGAAACAGAATTTGAGGTTGAAAAAATCTTGGACTCACGTTGGCTCCAAAATTCTCTACAGTGCCTAATTGACTGGAGGGGTTACGGTCCTGAAGAAAGATACTGGGTCCCTCATCATCAGGTCCATGCTCAAGAACTAGTTAACCCATTTCACAAAGACAATCCGGGAAACCTGCCTTAAAGGGTCCAGTGGCCCCTTGTGAGGGGGGGGTGTAATGTTAGGCAGCATCGCTTACCTGCTTCATGCTCCCACGGCAAGTCTGTCCTTCGTCCTCTGGAAAAACCATCTGAGTCCGCCGTGGCTGACGTCATCGGGTCGTGTCCAGCTTAGGCGAGGGTCTCCTCTTCTGCTTGCGCACCCACCAGGTCCTCTTCTGGTGCTGCGCGGGCACCTCTTTTTATCTCCTCCGCTCCTCCAGGGCTCAGATTGGGCAGAGGAGAATCAATTAGTTTAAATAAGCCAATCCCTGCATTTGACTCTTGTCCTCCACTCCCCATTGGTTCCTCTGCTCTACTTAAACCTGTTTCAGTTTCCGATTCCTTGCCTGTTATAGTTTTGGTTAGCCATACTAGAGGTCTCTGCTATTTTCCTAGTAGCCTAGTCTTGTTCATTGTTCTTCTCATTGTTCATTGTTATCCTTGTATTCTTGCCCTTTTCTTTGGCTTCTAGCTCCTGTGATTTCCATTGGTGTTCCGTTTTTCCAGAGTATACCTGGCTTCAGCGTCTATACCTGGGGGTAACCGTGTACAGCGCAACAAGTCTCCTGACGATCAGGGGCTTGTCTATAGGTGAAGACAGTGGCTGTAGATTGGGGTAAAGGCGCTGAAGGTATACTCGGGGACTCCGGGCATCACACTTCTGTTGTTGAAAATATGTTACATACAAGGAGATTTTTCAGCCAAACCCACCGATATTTCTGTGTATCAGTCGGTAAAGCTCAGATAAAGCTTTTTCATCTTATTTATCTTATTTATTGTTTTCAAACACAGGGTTTCAAAAGCAGGTAAAATATTTCAAAGATTGCTCTTGAGGGTAATCAAATTTTACTCAAAAAATCAAATCCATATAATTTGGAATAGGATGGGAGAATCACAGAATGGTTTCTAGATACAGATTGAAATATTTATTTTTAGGTTTCTTCCACAGGGAATGGTTTAATCAGTTTTCTGGGAACCTATCTCAAATATGAAATTGGCTGTTCTTTATCTGTACTGAAGACAGAAAAATCAATAAGGATAGAGGGGGAAGGTGAGTTAAGAAATGCCCAGAACTTTAGGTACAGTAATTCTGAATGAAAACCTGGAGCACTTTCTTTTAATCCACTTGTCTACTGTCAATTCAACTGAAAACCTAAGGTATTAAATTACTGAAGAGAAATAAGGTAAGGACAATGATACTGATATCTGTAATAATCTTTCTTTATGTGGTGTATCACCCACCATTTGAATGTATATGACCTTGGTAGAAACAAACCCATACTATAGCTCTCGGTAAATGTCCTGTTCACAATTCAATATCGCCTTCGTGAATGTGGGTACAGTAAATCCTGAAAATGGATTTACTCACTGCAGGATTTTAACGCCAGATATTAGTCACTGGCGTTAAAATCCTCCGTAAAAACTAGCGCAAACGTGATATTTAATGAGTGTGACTTTTGTGTAACCCGCGCATCCGATGATTTTATGGAGTTAAAGTCACGCTAATCGGTAGCAAAACGGTTAGCGTGTCTCTGGGTTAATTGGCCCCCATATGTTTTATGGCAAAACTCAATACTGTAATTTCAGTTGATCCTTTGTTTTTTTGCATAGGGGGAAAACTACAGTGTGCAAAAAAAAAATTTCGAATGCTGGTTCAAAGACAGGGTTTAGACATATGACCAGGTATAACTAAGACATGCTGTTGATGATATGAATGAATGATATGGAAGATCTTCAGACCATTGTCTTAGCTAGACATGCAGGGGTTAATTTTTCAATTTAATCAACTGGAGAATGTGAGTCTGTCAAACAAATTGCTTCAAAATCAATTCCTGATTGGAAAATTGAAGTTGACTATATAAGTGCCTTTATCTGACAGGTTTCTGGAATTTTTTGATTGATTTCTGTTTGATCATGTTAACAAGCTTCTGTTGGATAATCAGTAAAGCATTAAACACTAATCTTCATATGTGGTTCTGTGATGGTTTAATTTTCGAGCAACAGTTGATCATTTTATCTAACAACTCAATTGAATTGAAAAATGTAAAATTATAAAACCTAAGCCAACCTACTTTTGTTTTGGTTTAACTATTGTGTCTGCATCTGATCTTCTTAACTGTGCCTTCATAACTGAAAATCAATTGGAACATTATGGAACATTCTGTAGGGTGTTTTCACAGGAAGGGGGTGTGGCAGGGGTGTTTAATTAAGTAAAATTATGCTAAATAAAGTGTGAAAAGCAGAAATGCATTCTTGTTTTTGAATAATGCGCTCTGAGGAAATGACTGTGATAGTCCCCAAACCGGTCAGGGTCCGATGCTTCTCCATCCCCCTCTGATGCCGAGTTGTTAAATAAAGCTACCTATACCACAGTAGAGGAGTTATCCCACTTTCTTTGCTGTTTTGTCATCTTTTGCTTTGAATGTGCTTGGAGGTTGCAGGTCTTCCCCTGGAATTGGACTCTCCTATGTGTTATGACAAGCATCATAAAAAAAATGATTAAAAAAGCCTATCCATATCTATATCCATATATATATATATATATATATATATATATACAAGATAAAAAATATGCAGCTCAATACCTTAATTCATAATTTTTTAGTTGCGGTGCAAATGAGAACGGCAATTTAACATAACACAGAAGTCTCCAGCCTCAACTACACAATAGTCAAAAATGAATAATGTAAAAGTTAAACATACCTACCTCAGTGTAGGTGATAACCTTTCATTGCTTGCAGGTATGTTTAACTTTTACATTTATTCATTTTTGACTATTGTGAGTTGAGTGCTGAGACTTCTGTGTAATATAATATAATATATATTATATATATATATATATATTATATATTTATTATGTTATTTATATCATGCACACATGAGGACTTGGCTTTCATATTCAAAACAAATACTTTTATTTACACTATAAAGTGCAGGTCGCTGTCTGCACTTTATATGTGTAAATAAAAGTTATTTGTTTTGAATATGAAAGCCAAGTCCTCATGTGTGCACTGGATATAACTAACTATACTTTGAGGCTCTCAACAGTAGCACCAGGGCAAAGACTTCGAATTTGTGAGTGCCCAACCATACTATTCAATATATATATATATAATATATAATATATATAATATATAAATGCAACAAACAGGTAAGCACACCTTTCATTTAAACAGCAGCCCGGGTGTCCATCATAATAGCATATATGAAGGAAAAAATGTCACTCTCACGGTCTTTTGCGAAAACAGCTTTTTATTGTACAATCACATCTACGCGTTTCAGCCCAATGTGCGAGCCGTCATCAGGATCCTGATGACGGCTCGCACATTGGGCTGAAACGCGTAGATGTGATTGTCAATAAAAGCTGTTTTCGTCAAACCCGTGAGTGACATCTTTTTCCTTCATATATATATTTATATATATAATTAAAATTATACCATACCCAACCCTTTAAGCTGGTCACACGAGTGAGATATTTCGGTCCGATCGACCGATAGTTCAGTGTATCGGTCGATCGGACCGAAATTATCGCATCCGAATGCGACCATGTCCGACCGTCTTTCGTCCGAATCGGAAAACCTCGTCCGATCGTGCGGTCCATAGAGGACCATGTCCGATCGGTCGCGGTAACTGTCGGACGCGGCTGCTTTTGCCGCACCGACAGTCCTTCCTCCTGGCCGACCTTCAAAGTATCGAAAGGTCGGTCAGGAAAAAAATCGCTAGGTGTGTACCTAGCTTTAAATCATCTATGGCACATTAATTCATAGACTCCACCAACAAAAGACAAATGGGATAAAGAAAAGCTTCATATATTTCGTTTGGTTAGAGTTTTGTTCACCCAAGTCCCAAATAGGATCTTAATCGGAGACTTAAGAAAACTTCAATCAAAGCAGGCTATGATGGTGTGCTTTTCTGAAAAAACTCTTGTTCCTGAAGCAGTGGACAAACCTTAGATAATTTTCAGCCAAAACAGTTGACAAACAATTGGTTCTGACAATCTAATGTGTTTTGAGGCTCCTCTTGATATTGTTATGTGATGCAATATGCTAGACGACTTAATGATGTTTGAAGCCACAGGAGGTCTAGGGCTATGCTAGACGACTTAATGATGTTTGAAGCCACAGGAGGTCTAGGGCTCAGGGCTAGACTAGTGAGCGCAAGGGTTAGGTATTTATTGCCAACAAAAATAAAAGGCAAAGCCCTCACTCACTCACTCATCACTAATTCTCCAATAGAATTTTGAACTCCTGCACACTAACGGCTGGACCGATTTTTACCAAAATTTCAGGGTGTGTGCGGGGACTGGCTGAGGTGTAAGGGGAAGGGTTTGGAGGGTGGACAGAGAGGAATAGTGGGGGGTATTGGGGGCGGACAGAGAGGGGTGGTGGGGGTTATTTTCACCAAAATTTCGTAGTTGAATAAAAAATATAATATTAAATTAAAGTTAATGAGTGTTGCATTATCGTAAAGCTTATTGAATTGTCTTTCTTTAATATATCAAGTGCCGAGTGATTACAGCAATCTTGATACATTATTGCTTTCTTACTAAAAAGGTTATTTCAATACATCTCCGCTGCGAAGCGCGGGTATTTTGCTAGTAAAAAATAAAATGACATTTAAAGCTTTATGAAGCACACAAGGGAGTTTGTATAAGCTTATCAGTATAGCCTCTATCCAAATATCCTTCTGTGATTATGATCTGAAAATAAAATCATTGATCCATAGAGTGGATAGAGACATGCAGTAAAAGCAGTTGTTTTCCAATCTTGGCTTTGTAGCATTCAAAATTATCCAAATAGGTACATACAACAGGTACATACAAACAGGTGCTGTCTTTTTGTGCACATCCTATAGAGGTATTTAGACAAATAATAAGTGTTAGTAGCAATAAACAGAGCCAATAAACAACAAGATTTTTGTGGCGAAATTTTTTAATTAACCAGTAGGAAAAGTGTTGAAAAGTTGAAATTTCTAATATATTGCAAACAAAAATAGCTTGTCCATTTTACTGCTATATGTCTGCACCTATGAAAAGAACCCCCTTTCCAATCTAATAGAAGTTTAATTGCAACCCCTAGTTTAGAAAATACATTTATATATAAAGGATACGAACCACATACAAGTTTTCATGTAGCATTTCCATTGGTCATCAGAATAAAGCCTAATAACGAAAGATGCTGCAGCTCTATATTCCATATA
The DNA here is from genome assembly GCA_019447015.1 of Hymenochirus boettgeri. NCBI lineage: Eukaryota > Metazoa > Chordata > Amphibia > Anura > Pipidae > Hymenochirus > Hymenochirus boettgeri. The sequence goes on along the minus strand of CM033469.1, from coordinate 187,809,060 downwards.
TCTAATAAATATGGAGTAATAGCAGTCCAACATCACCTGGATACACATATATCATATAGCGAGAAGTGGAAGTTTATTCTCGACTCTATTCAGTATCTTTTGAGACACAATTACTTTAAATTCGAATATGCATTCTATCAATAAATATGTGGGGCAGCACTAACATATGCCAGTTTGTATATGAGGTCGTAGGAGGAAACAATTTTATACCACCCCTCCATATTTATCTCACACGCACCTTAAGTTATTTTACACAGAAGGTAAATAGATATATCTGATATGAATATGGGGCAGTACACAAGAATACTTCTCTCCTCGACACTCACCTTGGAATTTGGAGGATCCAGAGCAACTGGACTATATACTTAGACTATATACACGTGTATACCCCCAGGATCAACATCTATCTATGTACTAAATTGTTCAGGAAGGAATAATCAAGAAACACTAGGGCACACTTGTGCCATCCACCACACTGCCGAAGGATTGTTCCCTATAGCCAATATGTCAACATGTAAATGTAATTGTACCAAACAAGAAGACTATATAGATGCAGCAGCAGAATTAATGAACTTATAATGTGGATACCTATCTGAAATTTAGAAAGAGCAGATATCATAGAAAGAGAAATTTAGAAAAGGAGGAAAAATCAAAAGAAGGAGAGGGATGGGGCTTAAATTTGTGACAAACTATTTCCCTGGTATAAACAAATCACAAGGATAGTGAATTATTATCATTATTATTGATTTATATAGCGCCAACATCTTCTGTGGCGCTTTACAATTACATAGTCATACATTACATACAGGGTAATACATGTTATATAAAGTCATACTTATTACATACACAGGTAATACATAATATAAGTAAACAGAGTGTGGAGTTTCTTACAGTAATACTGTGATACAATAGGAAAGAGGAACCTGCCCAAACAGCTTACAGACTGGAGGATATGGGGGTGAGACATAAGGTGACGGGAACCGGTAGGCTGTAAATAGATTGGCAGTGGAGCATGAAAGGCGGGTTGGATCATATTGGGTACTAATGGGGTCATGTTTAGGCCAGGTTATATGCTAGCCTAAAGAGGTGGGTTTTAAGATTACGTACGTTTGAAGGTGTTAAGGGATGGTGAGTGACGGACAGATGGAGGAAGGGAGTTCCAGAGCAGAGGGGCAGCATAAGTAAAGTCCTGAATGTGGGCATAGGAAGAGTTGACCAGGGTGGATGAGAGGAGGGTATCATTTGCGGAGCGGAGGTTGCGCCTGGGACGGTATCACTGGATCAGCTCTGAGATATATGGAGGGACTGTGTTGTATAGTGCTTTATAGGATAAGGTAAGCAGTTTGAACTGGATCCTTTGCTTGATGGGCAACTAGTGGAGGGACTGACAGAGAGGAGAGGCATTAGAGAAGCGAGAAGAAAAATGAATAAGCCAGGCAGCAGAGTTGAGAATGGATTGAAGCAGTGCCAGGCGGTTGTTTGGTAAACCACACAGGAGTGTGTTGCAGTAGTCTAGCCAGGATATGATTAGGGCATAGACTAGGATTTTTGTAGCTTCCTTCAAGTGAAAGGGTCGAATGCGGGAGATGTTTTTGAGTTGGAGCCCACAGGAATTGACATGAGGTTTGAAGGAAAGATCGGAATCTAGCGTTATTCCCAGACATGAGGAGATGGGGATATGGGTGTGTTGTTAATATTAATAGTAAGACTATGGAGGGGAACCAATCCTGAGGGTGGGAAAAGGACAAGTTCAGGCTTGTCCATGTTTAGTTTGAGGAAGCAGGAGAGATGTAAATTTGGGTATTTTCCACTGGTATATAACTGGGAAACCACTTCAGATGTTTTCAATTTTCTCTGTGAAATATGAGGCTATTTCATAAGCCAATAAACGGGGTGGGCGGAGGAGTTGGTGAACAGAGCAGGGAGTTGAATACTTTGAAGAGCTGTTTGGGGTTATGGGATTGGGAGGATATAAGTGAAGAGAAGTAGTTTTGATCCGACAAAGGGCACTTTAAAATTCGAGAAAGTTGATATTTTTGTTACTTTTGCGCCAGCGTCACTTGGCTATACAGGGTTGCCTTTTCAACTTTTTAATCTGGTTCGTAAGCCATGGTTGTGGGTTCTTGCGAACAAGGCGATGTGTGGATAAAGGAGCAACAGAGTCGAGGGCATTGGAAACAGTGTTATGGTAGTGGAAAGCTGCAAGGTTAGGGTCAGAGAAGGAGGACATAGAGATAAGTTGTTGGAGAGGGATAGAGAGCGAATGGGGGATGAGATTATGCATTTCCCTGCATCTGTACGTTTGGGTGTTAGGGTTTACGGCCGGGACAGATGACACAAGATTAAACGTGAGAAGATTATGATCGGACAGAGGAATGGGGGAGTTGGAGCAGTTAGATACGGAGCAGAGGCGGGTAAAGACCAGATCCAGTGTGTGCCCATTACAATGGGTCTGGGCAGAGGACCATTGGGTTAGGCCAAGGGAGGAGGTAAGGAGGTAAGGTGGAGGTAAGGTGGATAGAAAGTGGGACAACCAAGCAGAGAAAGTGGTGGTCGGGCCGGGTGGATGATAAATAACTGCAATCTGTAGGGGCGTGGGAGAGTAAACACGGGCTGAGTGGAACTCAAAAGATAGACGGGAGAGGGCTGGTAAGGGTCTGATGGGTTTGAAAGTACAGCGCTCAGAGAGAAGAATACAGTATTGAATTTAGAGGACAAAGTAGGATATATTAACATACTTCAAGAGGCCATTCTTATATAATAAAGTCTCTGGTGCATTGTTCACTAAAAGGTCATATGAGAGGTGACAGGTGGTCACCCAGGGTCCCTAATATAGTTGATAATAATGTATGATTATGCCCTAATCAGATATATCTAATTAATGGCCAAAGAGTTAAAATGGTTAGGACTACAGGGCTCTGGAGGTATTGGACTATAAGGCTCTAGAGGTGTAGGACTACCAGGCTCTAAAGCTATTGTTTAGAACCAAAGTTTAAACGGAGGAAATCTGGATTCAAGGTATAGAATGGAGAAGAATTTGAGGCTGGAGTGAAGGGGTTTAAGTTATAGGTTTCACGTCTCCTTAATGGAAAACACATATAGTATTAGGAGGGGACACAATACCTCTTTTCTGATTGGTCTTTTTGTTACCATGAATATACGCCCAACATATGTTTTGGATTATGATATGTTTTGGATTATGTAAACATTCCACAGGGTGATGTCATTTTGCCTATATAACCCAGTGAGCAAACCTCTGTAATTTAGACTTGCTACACACTCAGAGTAGTGCGTGGCCTGTCTCTGCATGTGCAATAAAGGACCTCCTTCTTTTATCAATTTGGTCTCTAGATGTGACATCAATCAATGCCAGGGTGACAAACAGGTACCCTGTGTGGACTGACTTTCAAGAGGTCTTGTGGATTAGTGGACTTGTGGATTAGTGGACTTGTGGATTAGAAGAAGTTTCGTCTTCAGGTTAGGAAAGGTTTCTTTACAGTGAGAATGGTGAAACTGTGAACTGTCTTCCAGCAGATGTAGTAATGGCAAGTTCATTGAATAGCTTGAAAAGTGGGCTAGATAAGTTTCTAAAACTAAAAAATTTTGAGAATTTGTGGTATTAAAGGGCATCTATACCGAAAAAATTGGTTATTTTAAATTAACCATAACTGGAAACTATAATTCTTCCCAACCACCACTGTATTATTTTTTTGTTGATCTTCCCCCTGTTTTTTTAGATATCCAATCTAAAACTTCTTATATTTCAGTTGTCAATCAAGTTCCTTGCTCTCAAAAACTATTCTTCTGTGAGTAGTTTTACTGTAGCTGGAATGGTGACAGAGTTTTGACAGTTGGAATGCTGTATGCTGTGTGCAGGCTTGACATTTGGTTTGTGGGGAAAAAGTCAGGTTGGATGGAAGTGGGAGTGGTTAAAAGAGGTAGGGGGGATACTGCTCCTAAACAAAATGTGTGCTGGATTGAAGGCATGCAGCAACACACGCAAAGCAGAGTAAGTCTACTCACACATATTAAATTATAGATTAAGATGAAGCAAAGTATTTTTTTCAGTATAGTGTCCCTTTAATACATATACTGCAGTTCTGTTTGATCCAGGGATATTTCGTGATTTTTTTAGACTTCCTCTGGATCAACCTTTGGGTAGGGATAAAGGGGAGGGTGTAAAGGTTAGACTAGATGGATTTATGTCTTTATTCAACATCAATTACTATGTTTCAGAAAGGGTGGCTATACTGCTGAATACGGATGTAAAATAGATTTGGAAATGTAACCCCCCTAAAAAAAATTATGATGTACAGTACCCTGATACTTTTAATACAATTTGCAATGTTGATGATATGTATAGTATTGAGCTATTAAGTATCACCCTCGCCTACATCCCACAATGTGCCACCAGCCCCCCCCACCCCACACCCAAGGGGGAAAAAAGACTAGAAGGTGACTCCAATACGGTGGTCAAAGCTAGAAGTCTGACAATGAAAGCTGCAAAACTATGGAAAGAATTGTGTGACTAACCTTTAATTACAGATATTTCAGATAATGTAACAAAAGAACAGACATTTGGAGTTCATACCTGATATGTTAATGATGGTTTTACTAGATTTCTAAATTCCAATGAACCAGTGATGGTTTATATACTGAAAGAATTGTTACTGTCTCAGAGTCAGGCATTTACCACTGATATATCTATGCTTAATGATATTAAAAAAGATATGTGAACTGGGATAGTGCCCATCTTATACTGAGTTTACTGAAGTATTAAACTCTCTGGTAGATTCTTATAATCTTTTAGATGACAATTTCTCAGCTGTACAATCTAAACTTCAATCAATTTAGGAAACCGCAGCAGGTAAAATAATTAAATTATTAAACATGGGGATCCTAAAGGACATTAAAACTCACTTAGGGCACGGCCACACTGCAACGCAAATGCAATCTCACATGGAATCGCATGTGGTTTCATGTGTGATTTTGTTGCGTTTGCGGAATGCAAATCGCAATCACATCGCACCCGAAAACGCGTGTTTTTGGTGCGTTGCCGCGATTCCAATGATTTGAAAAAAGCGCAAACACAGAAAAACCGCAGCAGTGTGGCCTAGCCCTAACTGATGGAATTTGCAGTGGATTTGTTCAAATATCTTTTGTCAGATTCATCTGAGATAAATTTGGTAATTAATAGCTGCACAAATTTAAACTAAAAAAAATGTGCCTGGATGTAACTGGTGGATAACTGGGAAGGTGACACTGGTGGATAACTGGGAAAGTGACACTGGCGGATAACTATGAAGGTGAAACAGGTGAATAATTGGGAAGATGACACTGGTGATTAACAGGGAAGGTAACACTGGTGGTTAACTGGGAAGGTGACACTGGTTGAAAACTTGGAAGGTGACACTGGTGGATAACTGGGAATGTGACACTGGTGGATAACTGGGAAGGTGACACTGGTGGATAACTGGGAATGTGACACTGGTGGATAACTGGGAAGGTGACACTGGTTGAAAACTTGGAAGGTGACACTGGTGGATAACTGGGAATGTGACACTGGTGGATAACTGGGAAGGTACACTGTGGATAAACTTGGGCATGTGCACACTGTGGATAACTGGGAAGGTGAAACTGGTGGATAACTGGGAAAGTAAAACTGGTGAATCATTAATAAGTGGCCTGGCCACCTACCTTTTCCCATAGTTGAATCCTGGCTGTATCTTCTTGTTTTAAATATCCTCCTAAAGGATGATCACATACTGAACTGCTGAATTCAGAATAAAACTGTCCATAACTGCAACTGATGTCTCTTGTGTAACTCCTGCAAAACAAAAACAAAAAGGTTAGTTCTGATTTCAACTTTCTCATGCTCATCTTATATACCTAAAACTCCTCCCCTTACTTTCTCGCCGTTCACTAGTTCCACCCCTTTTTTCTACCTGGCTCAGGTAAGGGAATCCTTTGTCCCTTTCCCTACCCCTTTGCTTAACTAAAATTAAGGCTTCAGGCCTTCGTGATCCTGACCCTTACCTGCGTTCAGTCGCATCTGCTTTTTTGCATTACTCCTTCTCTTTTATTGTTGGATAATTGGGAGGTTGAAACTGGTGTATAACTTGGAAAGTAAAACTGGTGAATAATTGGGAAGGTGATATTGTTGGATAACTAGGGAATGTGACCCTTGGTTGATAAATGGCCATGGACACTGACAACTTTGATAGTAACACTGACAGATCCTTTGGAAAGTGACACTGACAGATACTTGGGAAAGTGACACTGGCAGATACTTGGGAAAGAGACACTGGCAGATAACTTGGGAAGGTGACACTGGTGGATAACTGAAGGTGACCGGCGGCAGATAACTGGGAAGTTGACACTGGTGGATAACTGGGAAGTGACCCTGGTTGATAAATGAGAAAGGTGAAACTAGTGGATAACTGGGAAGGTGACACTGGTAGTTAACTGGGAAGGTGACACTGGCACATAACTGGAAAGGTGACACTGGTGGATAACTGGGATGGGAAGGTGAAACTGGTGGATAACTGGGAAGGTGACACTGGTGGATAACTGGGTAAGTGAAACCTGTGAATAATGGGGAATGTGACCGGTGGATAACTGGGACAGTGAACTGGTGGATAACTGGGTAGGTGAAACTGGTATATAACTGGGAAGGGGACACTGGTGGATTACTGGGACGTTGAAACTGTGTGAATAATTTGGAAGCTGATACTGGTGGGATATCTGGGAATTTGATCCTGGTTGAGAAATGGGAAGGTGACACTGGTGAATAACTGGGAAGGTGACACAGGTGGACAACTGGAATGTGCACTGACGAATAACTGGGAAAGTGACACTGACAGATACTTGGGAAAGTTACACTGGCAGATACTTGGGGAATGACACTGGCCGATAACTGGGAAAGTGACACTGGTTTAATTGGAAGGTGACACTGATGGATAACTGGGAAGGTGACACTTTCAGATAACTGTGAAGGTAACACTGGTGGATAACTGGAAAGAGGACACTGGTGGATAACTAGTAAGGTGACCCTGGTTGATAAATGGAAAAGGTGAAACTGGTGCATAACTGGGAAGGTGAAACTGGTATATAACTGGAGAAGGTGGGACTGGGCTGTTACTGTGTGTTACTGGGTGAAACGTGGTAAGACTGAGATACTGAAGTGAAACTGTTAATAATTGGGAAAGTACACTGGTGGATTCTGGGAATAGACCCTGTGAGAAATGGAAGGTGACACTGGTGAATAACTGGGAAGGTGACACAGGTGGATAACTGGGAAAGTGACACTGACGGATAACTGGGAAAGTGACACTGACAGATACTTGGGAAAGTTACACTGGCAGATACTTGGGAAAGCTACACTGGCGGATAACTGGGAAAGTGACCGGTTAATAATTGGGAAGGTGACACTGGTGGATAACTGGAAAGGTGACACTTTCGGATAACTGTGAAGGTAACACTGGTGGATAACTGGAAGGGGACACTGGTGGATATACTAGTAAGGTGACCCTGGTTGTAAATGGGAAAGGTGACACTGTGTGGATAACTGGAAGGTGACACTGGTGGATAACTGGGAAAATGGCACTGGTGGATAACTGGGAAGGTGACACTGGTGGATAACTGGGAAGGTGACACAGGTGGTTAACTGGGAAGGTGACACTGGCGCATAACTGGAAGATGACACTGGTGGATAACTGGGTAGGTGACACTGGTGGATAACTGGGAAGGTGACACAGGTGGTTAACTGGGAAGGTGACACTGGCGCATAGCTGGAAAGGTGACACTGGTGGATAACTGGGAAGGTGACACTGGTGGATATCTGGGAATTTGACCCTGGTGGAGAAATGGGAAGGTGACACTGGTGGATAACTGGGAAGGTGACACTGGTGGATAACTGGGAAGGTGAAACTGGTGCATAACTGGGAAGGTGAAACTGGTATATAACTGGGAAGGGACACTGGTGTATTACTGGGAATTGAAACTGGTGGATAACTGGGAAAGTGAAACTGGTAAATAATTGGGAAGGTGACTCAGGTGGATATCTGGGAATTTGACCCTGGTTGAGAAATGGAAGGTGACACTGGTGAATAACTGGGAAGGTGACACAGGTGGATAACTGGAAAGGTGACACTGGTGGATAACTGGGAAGGTGACACTGGTGGATAACTGGGAAGGTGACACGTGGTTACTGGGAAGTGACACTGGTCGCATAACTGGAAAGGTGACACTGGTGGATAACTGGAAGGTGACCTGGTGATAACTGTGAGGTGACACTGGTGATATGGAATTTGACCCTGGTGGAGAAATGGGAAGGTGACACTGTGGATAACTGGGAAGGTGACACTGGTGGATAACTGGGAAGGTGAAACTGGTGCATAACTGGGAAGGTGAAACTGGTATATAACTGGGAAGGGGACACTTTCGGATAACTGTGAAGGTAACACTGGTGGATAACTGGGAAGGGGACACTGGTGGATAACTAGTAAGGTGACCCTAGTTGATAAATGGGAAAGGTGACACTGGTGGATAACTGGGAAGGTGACACTGGTGGATAACTGGGAAAATGACACTGGTGGATAACTGGGAAGGTGACACTGGTGGATAACTGGGAAGGTGACACAGGTGGTTAACTGGGAAGGTGACACTGGCACATAACTGGAAAGATGACACTGGTGGATAACTGGGTAGGTGACACTGGTGGATAACTGGGAAGGTGACACTGGCGCATAACTGGAAAGGTGACACTGGTGGATAACTGGGAAGGTGACACTGGTGGATATCTGGGAATTTGACCCTGGTTGAGAAATGGGAAGGTGACACTGGTGGATAACTGGGAAGGTGACACTGGTGGATAACTGGGAAGGTGGAACTGGTGCATAACTGGGAAGGTGAAACTGGTATATAACTGGGAAGGGACACTGGTGTATTACTGGGAAGTTGAAACTGTGGATAACTGGGAAAGTGAAACTGGTAATAATTGGGAGGTGACTCAGTGGATATCTGGGAATTTGACCTGGTTGAGAAATGGGAAGGTGACACTGGTGAATAACTGGGAAGGTGACACAGTGGATACTGGAAATGACACTGGTGATAACTGGAAGGTGACACTGGTGGATAACTGGGAAGGTGACACAGGTGTTTAACTGGGAAGTGACACTGGCTGGCGCATAACTGGAAGGTGACACTGGTGGATAACTGGGAAGGTGACACTGGTGGATAACTGGGAAGGTGACACTGGTGGATAACTGGGAATTTGACCCTGGTGGAGAAATGGGAAGGTGACACTGGTGGATAACTGGGAAGGACACTGTGGATACTGGGAAGGTGAAACTGGTGCATAACTGGGAAGGTGAAACTGGTATATAACTGGGAAGGGGACACTGATGGATTACTGGGAAGTTGAAACTGGTGGATAACTGGGAAAGTGAACCTGGTAAATAATTGGGAAGGTGACACTGGTGGTAACTGGGAAGGTGACACAGGTTGATAACTGGGAAAGTGACACTGACGGATAACTGGAAGTGACACTGACAGATACTTGGGAAAGTTACACTGGCGGATAACTGGGAAAGTGACACTGGTTAATAATTGGGAAGGTGACACTGGGGTTGACTGGGAAGGTGACACTGGTTGAAAACTGGGAAGGTGACACTAGTGGATAACTGGGAATGTGACACTGGTGGAACCTAGAAGGTGAACTGGTAATAACTGGAAGGTGAAACTGGTATATAACTGGGAAGGTGAAACTGGTATAACTGGGAAGGTGACACTGGTGGATAACTGGGAAGGTGACACTGGTGGATAACTGGGAAGGTGACACTGGTGGATAACTTGGTAGTATAACTTGTGAATAATTGGGAAGGTGACACTGGTGGATAACTGGGAAGGTGAAAACTGGTGCATAACTGGGAAGGTGAAACTGGTATATAACTGGGAAGGGGACACTGGTGGATTACTGGGAAGTTGAAACTGGTGGATAACTGGAAAAGTACAAACTGGTAAACTGCTAATTGGGAAGGTGACACTGGTGGATATCTGGGAATTTGACCCTGGTTGAGAAATGGGAAGGTGACACTGGTAATACTGGAAGGTGACACATATGGATACTGGGAATGTGACACTGAACGAATAACTGGGAAAGTCACACTGACAGGGTAAGTGAAACCTGTGAATAATTGGGAAGGTGACACTGGTGGATACTGGGACAGTGACACTGGTGCATAACTGGGAAGGTGACACTGGTGGATAACTGGGTAGGTGAAACTGGTATATAACTGGAAAGGGGACACTGGTGGATTACTGGGAAGTTGAAACTGGTGAATGATTTGGAAGGTGATACTGGTGGATATCTGGGAATTTGATCCTGGTTGAGAAATGGGAAGGTGACACTGGTGAATATGGAAGGTGCACATGGATAACTGGAATGTGACACTGACGAAAAACTGGGAAAGTGACACTGACAGATACTTGGGAAAGTTACACTGGCAGATACTTGGGAAAGTGACACTGGCCGATAACTGGGAAACTGACACTGGTTAATAATTGGGAAGGTGACACTGGTGGATAACTGGGAAGGTGACACTTTCAATAACTGTGAAGGTGACACTTTCAGATAACTGTGAAGGTAACACTGGTGGATAACTGGAAATTGGACACTGGTGGATAACTAGTAAGGTGACCCTGGTTGATAAATGGGAAAAAAAGGTGAAACTGGTGCATAACTGGGAAGGTGAAACTGGTATATAACTGGGAAGGGGACACTGGTGGATTACTGGGAAGTTGAAACTGGTGGATAACTGGGAAAGTGAAACTGGTAAATAATTGGGAAGGTACACGGTGGATTCTGGGAATAGACCCTGGTTGAGAAATGGAAAGGTGACACTGGTGAATAACTGGAAGGTGACACAGGTGGATAACTGGAAAAAGTGACCTGACGATACTGGGAAAGTTACACTGGCAATACTTGGAAGCTACACTGGCGGATAACTGGAAAGTGACCACTGGTTAATAATTGGGAAGGTGACACTGGTGGATAACTGGAAAGGTGACACTTTCGGATAACTGTGAAGGTAACACTGGTGGATAACTGGGAGGGGACACGGTGATACTAGTAAGGTGACCCCTGGTTGATAATTGGGAAAGGTGACACTGGGTGGATAAATGGAAGGTGACACTGTGTATAACTGGAAAAGTAAACTGGTGGATAACTGGAAGGGACACTGGTACTAACTGGGAAGGTGACACAGGGTTAACTGGGAAGGTGACACTGGCGCATAACTGGAAAGTGCACTGGTGGATAACTGGGAAGTGAAACGGTTGATAACTGGAAGGTGATACTGGGGATATCTGGGAATTTGACCCTGGTTTGAGAAATGGGAAGGTGACACTGGTGGATACTTGGGAATTACTGGCAGATACTTGGGAAAGTGACACTGCCGATAACTGGGAAAGTGACACTGGTTAATAATTGGGAAGGTGACACTGGTGGATAACTGGGAAGGTGACACTTTCAGATAACTGTGAAGGTAACACTGGTGGATAACTGGAAATTGGACACTGGTGGATAACTAGTAAGGTGACCCTGGTTGATAATGGAAAGGTAAAACTGGTGCATAACTGGGAAGGTGAACTGGTATATAACTGGGAGGGGACACTGGTGGATTACTGGAAGTTGAAACGGTGGATAACTGGAAAGTGAAACGGTAAATATTGGGAAGGTGACACTGGGGATATCTGGGAATATGACCCTGGTTGAGAAATGGGAAGGTGACACTGGTGAATAACTGGGAAGGTGACACAGGTGGATAACTGGAAAAAGTGACACTGACGGATAACTGGGAAAGTTACACTGGCAGATACTTGGGAAAGCTACACTGGCGGATAACTGGGAAGGTGACACTGGTTAATAATTGGGAAGGTGGACACTGGTGGATACTGGAAGGTGACCCTTTTGGATAACTGTGAAGGTAACACTGGTGGATAACTGGGAAGGTGACACTGTGGATACTGGGAAGGTGAAACTGGTGCATAACTGGGAAGGTGAAACTGTATATAACTGGGAAGGGGACACTGGTGTAACTGGAAGTTGAAACTGGTGATAACTGGGAAAGTGAAACTGGTAATAATTTGGAAGGTGACTCAGGTGATACTCTGGGAATTTGACCCGGTTGAGAAATGGGAAGGTGACACTGGTGATAAAACTGGGGGGGAAGGTGACACAGGTGGATAACTGAAAGGTGACACTGGTGGATAACTGGGAAGTGCACTGGGGATAACTGGAAGGTGACACAGTGGTTAACTGGAAGGTTGACACTGGCGCATAACTGAAAGGTGACACGGGTGGAAACTGGGAAGGTGACACTGGTGGATAACTGGGAAGGTGACACTGGTGTACTGGGAATTTGACCCTGGTGGAGAAATGGAAGGTGACCACTGGTGGATAACTAGGGAAGGTGACACTGGTGATAACTGGGAAGGTGAACTGGTATATAACTGGGAAGGGACACTGAATGATTACTGGGAGTTTAAACTGGTGGATAACTGGAAAGTGAACTGTAATAATTGGGAAGGTGACACTGGTGGATAACTGGGAAGGTGACACAGGTTGATAACTGGGAAAGTGACACTGACGGATAACTGGGAAGTGACACTGACAGATACTTGGGAAAGTTACACTGGCGGATAACTGGGAAAGTGACACTGGTTAATAATTGGGAAGGTGCACCTGGTGGTTGACTGGGAAGTGTACACTGGTTGAAAACTGGGAAGGTGACACTAGTGGATAACTGGGAATGTGACACTGGTGGATAACTAGGAAGGTGAAACTGGTATATAACTGGGAAGGTGAAACTAGTATATAACTGGAAGGTGAAACTGGTATAATAACGGAAGGTGACACTGGTGGTAACTGGGAAGGTGACACTGGTGGATAACTGGGAAGGTGACACTGGGTGGATAACTGGTGTAATAACTTTTGTGAATATGGGAGGTGACACTGGTGAATACCTGGGAGGTGAACTGGTGCATAACTGGGAAGGTGAAACTGGTATATAACTGGGAGGGGACACGGTGGATTACTGGAATTGAAACTGGTGGATAACTGGAAAAGTAAAACTGGTAAACTGCTAATTGGGAAGGTGACACTGGTGGATATCTGGGAATTTGACCCTGGTTGAGAAATGGGAAGGTGACACTGGTGAATAACTGGGAAGGTGACACATATGGATAACTGGGAATGTGACACTGACGTAACTGGGAAAGTCACACTGACAGGGTAAGTGAAACCTGTGAATAATTGGGAAGGTGACACTGGTGGATAACTGGGACAGTGACACTGGTGCATAACTGGGAAGGTGACACTGGTGGATAACTGGGTAGGTGAAACTGGTATATAACTGGAAAGTGGACCTGGTGGATTACTGGGAAGTTGAAACTGGTGAATGATTTGGAAGGTGATACTGGTGGATATCTGGGAATTTGATCCTGGTTGAGAAATGGGAAGGTGACACTGGTGAATAACTGGGAAGGTGACACATGTGGATAACTGGGAATGTGACACTGACAAAACTGGGAAAGTGACACTGACAGATACTTGGAAAGTTACACTGGCAGATACTTGGGAAAGTGACACTGGCCGATAACTGGGAAACTGACACTGGTTAATTGGGAAGGTGACACTGGTGGATAACTGGGAAGGTGACACTTTCAGATAACTGTGAAGGTGACACTTTCAGATAACTGTGAAGGTAACACTGGTGGATAACTGGAAATTGGACACTGGTGGATAACTAGTAAGGTGACCCTGGTTGATAAATGGAAAAGGTGAAACTGGTGCATAACTGGGAAGGTGAAACTGGTATATAACTGGAAAGACACTGGTGGATTACTGGGAAGTTGAAACTGGTGGATAACTGGGAAAGTGAAACTGGTAAATAATTGGGAAGGTGACACTGGTGGATATCTGGGAATATGACCCTGGTTAGAAATGGAAAGGTGACACTGGTGGATAACTGGGAAGGTGACACAGGTGGATAACTGGAAAAGTGACACTGACGGATAACTGGGAAAGTTACACTGGCAGATACTTGGGAAAGCTACACTGGCGGATAACGGGAAAGTGACACTGGTTAATAATTGGGAAGGTGACACTGGTGGATAACTGGAAAGGTGACACTTTCGGATAACTGTGAAGGTAACACTGGTGGATAACTGGGAAGGGACACTGGTGGATAACTAGTAAGGTGACCCTGGTTGATAAATGGGAAAGGTGACACTGGTGGATAAATGGGAAGGTGACACTGGTGGATAACTGGAAAAGTGAAACTGGTGGATAACTGGGAAGGTGACACTGGTGGATAACTGGGAAGGTGACACAGGTGGTTAACTGGGAAGGTGACACTGGCGCATAACTGGAAAGGTGACACTGTGGATAACTGGAAGGTGAAACTGGTTGATAACTGGGAAGGTGATACTGGTGGATATCTGGGAATTTGACCCTGGTTGAGAAATGGGAAGTGACACTGGTGGATACTTGGGAAAGTTACACTGGCAGATACTTGGGAAAGTGACACTGGCCGATAACTGGGAAAGTGACACTGGTTAATAATTGGGAAGGTGGACACTGGTGGATAACTGGGAAGGTGACACTTTCAGTACTGTGAAGGTAACACTGGTGGAATACTGGAAATTGGACACTGGTGGATAACTAGTAAGGTGACCCTGGTTGATAAATGGAAAAAAGGTGAAACTGGTGCATAACTGGGAAGGTGAAACTGTATATAACTGGGAAGGGGACACTGTGGATTACTGGGAAGTTGAAACTGTGGATACTGGGGAAAGTGAAACTGGTAAATAATTGGGAAGTGACACTGGTGGATATCTGGGAATATGACCCTGTGTTGAGAAATGGGAAGGTGACACTGGTGAATAACTGGGAAGGTGACACAGGTGGATAACTGGAAAAAGTGACACTGACGGATAAACTGGAAAGTTAACACTGGCAATACTTGGGAAGCTACACTGGCGGATAACTGGGAAGGTGACACTGGTTAATAATTGGGAAGGTGACACTGGTGGATACCTGGAAAGGTGACACTTTTGGATAACTGTGAAGGTAACACTGGTGGATAACTGGGAAGGTGACACTGGTGTGATAACTGGGAAGGTGAAACTGGTGCATAACTGGGAAGGTGAAACTGGTATATAACTGGGAAGGGGACACTGGTGTATTACTGGGAAGTTGAAACTGGTGGATAACTGGGAAAGTGAAACTGGTAAATAATTGGGAAGGTGACTTAGGTGGATATCTGGAATTTGACCCTGGTTGAAATGGGAAGGTGACACTGGTGATAACTGGGAAGGTGACACAGGTGGATAACTGGAAAGGTGACACTGGTGGATAACTGGGAAGGTGACACTGGTGGATAACTGGGAAGGTGACACAGGTGGATAACTGGAAAAAGTGACACTGACGGATAACTGGGAAAGTTACACTGGCAGATACTTGGGAAAGCTACACTGGCGGATAACTGGGAAGGTGACACTGGTTAATAATTGGGAAGGTGACACTGGTGGATAACTGGAAAGGTGACACTTTTGGATAACTGTTTAACACTGTGGATAACTGGGAAGGTGACACTGGTGATCTGGGAAGGTGAAACTGGTGCATAACTGGGAAGGTGAAACTGGTATATAACTGGAAGGGGACACTGGTGTATTACTGGAAGTTGAAACTGGTGGATACTGGGAAGTGAACTGGTAAATAATTGGGAAGGTGACTCAGGTGGATATCTGGGAATTTGACCCTGGTTGAGAAATGGGAAGGTGACACTGGTGAATAACTGGGAAGGTGACACAGGTGGATAACTGGAAAGGTGACACTGGTGGATACTGGGAAGGTGACACTGGTGGATAACTGGGAAGGTGACACAGGTGGTTAACTGGGAAGGTGACACTGGGGCATAAATGGAAAGGTGACACTGGTGGATAACTGGGAAGGTGACACTGGTGGATAACTGGGAAGGTGACACTGGTGGATAACTGGGAATTTGACCCTGGTGGAGAAATGGGAAGGTGACACTGGTGGATAACTGGGAAGGTGACACTGGTGGATAACTGGGAAGGTTGACCATGGTTGATAAATGAGAAAGGTGAAACTAGTGGGATAACTGGGGAAGGTGACATGGTGGTTAACTGGGAAGGTGCACTGGCACATAACTGGAAAGGTGACACTGGTGGATAAGGGATGGGAAGGTGAAACTGGTGGATAACTGGGAAGGTGACACTGTGGATAACTGGGAGGAATTGACACTGGTGGATAACTGGGAAGGTGAAACTGGTGGATAACTGGGAAAGTAAAACTGGTGAATCATTAATAAGTGGCCTGGCCACCTACCTTTTCCCATAGTTGAATCCTGGCTGTATCTTCTTGTTTTAAATATCCTCCTAAAGGATGATCACATACTGAACTGCTGAATTCAGAATAAAACTGTCCATAACTGCAACTGATGTCTCTTGTGTAACTCCTGCAAAACAAAAACAAAAAGGTTAGTTCTGATTTCAACTTTCTCATGCTCATCTTATATACCTAAAACTCCTCCCCTTACTTTCTCGCCGTTCACTAGTTCCACCCCTTTTTTCTACCTGGCTCAGGTAAGGGAATCCTTTGTCCCTTTCCCTACCCCTTTGCTTAACTAAAATTAAGGCTTCAGGCCTTCGTGATCCTGACCCTTACCTGCGTTCAGTCGCATCTGCTTTTTTGCATTACTCCTTCTCTTTTATTGTTGGATAATTGGGAGGTTGAAACTGGTGTATAACTTGGAAAGTAAAACTGGTGAATAATTGGGAAGGTGATAACACACAGGTATCCATTGAGGCTCCACCTACTCCCCCTTAAAGGGCATGTCCACCCTTGTAATAAACTTTTTATATAATGTACTGCTCCTTCCCCCAGCCCCAACTGCATAACTTTTATTTAAAGAAAATGCCCCAATCTTTACTTACCATGCCTCTAAATGCAAGCAGGGGGCGGGACTGGCAGCCACGTCTGTGATTGGCTGAGAGGCAGCCAATCACAGACATGGCTGCTGGGAGTTCAGACCGGCGAAGGAGAGAGGCATGGTAAGTAAAGATCAGGGAACTTTCTGTAAATAAAAGTTATGCAGTTGGGACTGGGGGAAGGAGCAGTACATAATATAAAAAGGATTTTACACTAGGGGGAAGGAGAAAAAATCGGGAGGGAGAGAGGGAGAGAATGGCTGGGGACTACAGGAGAGCCATATGGAGCTGGGATGTGAGGTAAGGATTTTTACACGCTACATAGTGGGGCCAGTAGTGGGTTATATTATAGTTTGGGGGGTGGACATGCCCTTTAAAGGGATACATACAATTAGTACAATTAGTACAAAACACACAGAGAGCAATATTGAAGATACCAATTAGCGCATACAGAATCAGGATACAATAAATTAATATAACTTAAAACTGAAATTATAACATCAAAACAAAAATAATAATGCAGCAGAAAAATAAATCAAAAATAAAACATCATTACAGCAATTTACAAGGGACTAATCTATCTAACCCACAAAGCCATTGATATCAAATGCGCTATTCAAACCCCTTGGAAACCTAGTGAATAGCGCATTTGATATCAAGCGAGCGGGCTCGGGACAGATTGCACCTGAGCCCCCTACTATGACCAGTGAGTGATATATTTGTACCCTGTTTGCTGATTGTGTCTGTTGTTTACACCATAGAAGCAGCTTCATGAAGGGTCTGGGGCTTAATGTGCCTGTTTATTTAATTGCACCCACTCTATAGCTTACTGTGTGGATTTTATGCAGCAACATTGTTTGGTAAACTCTGGCTAATTTGTTATATAGAAAGGAGCTATTTTATAGAGTTTACTCACATGGTGGGTGGTAAATTCATATACACACATTTACCTTGTTGAGGTTTTTCTAAAACTAGTGGGTAGCTTTCAAGACGGATACACCGCATGTGTACCAGACTTACATTGTTGATATATGTACAGGCATACATCACTGTATGTACAGGCATCGTTAACAGAACTGTATAACAACACAATCGCTGAACGTTCTTCGAGCACATCATGCAAAATTTATCTGACATGTGTGCAAACCTTTTAGAGGGAAAAAAAAGGTGATGATCGTCTGTAGCTTGCAGACAGAATAAAAATGTGCACAATTGTAATTTATCCAGATGTACATATACATTTATAGTATTAAACCCAGCATATATTTATACCTATATTGAGTAGTGGAGCGGGAGGCCCATTCTCAAGTATATAGTATACAAGGTTACATAAAGACAAACGTCCATCTAGTCCAACATTTTTAGTTTACCCATAATACCTGTCTAACAGTTGATCCAAAGGATGGCAAGAAAAAAAATAGTATAAATTAGAAAATAGTATAGTATAGAATAGTATTTGAGGTTGAATAAAGACATATGTCCATCCAGTCCAACCTATCTAGCAATACCCTCATTTCCTACTACTGTTGATCCAGAGGAAGGCAAAAAAAAACACCAAATTTATGAAGGGGGAAAAGTTCCCCTCAGAGATGTCCTGACATGCTCTATTGGTGAACAATGCCCCAGATAGTTTGTTGTATAGCCTGTTAATGTTTTTATACACAGTAATTTATCCCCACTCAAGCGCCTTTTCTCTATCGTACATAATTGTAAACTATCTAATCTCTCTTCATATTGAAGCTGCCCTAATCCCCTTATTAATTTAGTTGGTCTTCTCTGAACCCTTTCCATATGAAAGATGTCCTTTTTGTACACAGGATTCCAAAATTGCACTGCATATTCCAAATGAGGCCTTACCAATACTTTGTAAAGAGGGAGAATAACATTGTTCTCCCTTGAATCCATACCTCTCTTTATACAAGACAATACCATGCTGGCTCTGGCTGTTGCCGCCTGGCACTGCTTGCTACCTTTAAGTTTGTTATCCAGCAAAACTCCAAGATCTTTTTCCAACAGGGATTTACTTAATAAAGAGTGCAAGAAAGCAATTAAACTAGCTAAAATAGAAAATGAAACACGGATTGCCGAACAAAGCAAGTCCAACCCCAAGATGTTTTTTAAGTATATAAATGGTAAAAAAATGAGGACTGAGAATGTGGGACCATTAAATAATGGAGCTGAGGTGGTTGTAGAGGATGCCGAAAAGGCTAATCTGCTAAACCGTTTTTTTACATCGGTTTTTACTGTTGAGAATCCTTACAGTAGGGATTGTAACAATGTGCAGGGAGGAAATGAAGAGTCTTCACATTGGATAACAGAGGATATGGTACGGAATCAATTAGACAAAGTTAATATCAATAAAGCGCCAGGACCAGATGGATTGCATCCTAGGATTTTAAAAGAGCTTAGTTCAGTTCTAGCAAGACCACTGTGTCTCATCTTTTCAGATTCGCTTTTGTCTGGGGATGTGCCGCTGGATTGGAAAAAAGCCAATGTAATACCAATATTCAAAAAAGGTAGTCGTTCACAGCCTGGTAACTATAGACCTGTAAGCCTAACATCAGTGGTAGGGAAGGTGATGGAAACTTTGTTAAGGGATCATATCCTTGACTTTGTCTCCAGAGATCATCTTATTAGTAGTAGTCAGCATGGATTTATGAGAAATAGATCATGCCAGACAAATTTAATTGGTTTTTATGAAGAAGTGAGTAAGAAGTTAGATTCAGGCACAGCTGTGGATGTGGTATATTTGGATTTTGCAAAAGCCTTTGATACTGTGCCACATAGGCGACTAATGTATAAACTGAGGACTGTTGGCCTGGAAGAAAACATTTGTTCATGGATAGAGAACTGGTTATTGGACCGCAAACAGAGAGTGGTGGTTAATGGAGCTACATCTATGTGGGCTAAAGTTCTAAGCGGAGTTCCTCAGGGTTCTGTACTGGGGCCGCTTCTGTTTAATCTGTTTATAAATGACTTAGAAGGGGGCATTGAGAGCAAGGTCTCTGTGTTTGCTGATGACACTAAATTATGCAGAGCTTTGGAAACTTCCAATGATGTGCAAGTGCTGCAAGCAGACCTAGATAGATTATCAAAATGGGCAGCAGAATGGCAGATGAGATTCAATGTTGATAAATGTAAGGTGATGCATTTGGGATTTAATAATCCCTGTGCCACCTACACCATAAATAACTCTGTGTTAAGTGCATCTGAAATGGAAAAAGATTTGGGGGTTCTGGTAGATAACAGACTTAGCTGTAGCAAACAATGCCAGGTAGCAACAGCTAGAGCTAGCAAGATATTGTCTTGTATAAAGAGGGGAATGGAATCAAGAGAGAAAAATATTATTCTCCCTCTTTACAAGGCACTGGTAAGGCCACATTTGGAATATGCGGTGCAGTTTTGGAATCCCATATACAAAAGGGACATCTTGGAAATTGAGGCAGTTCAGAGAAGGGCAACTAAATTAATAAGGGGAATGGAGGGGCTTGAATATGCAGGCAGATTAGACAAGTTAGGGCTGTTTACATTGGAGAAGCGGCGGTTGCGTGGGGACATGATAACCTTATACAAATATATTAATGGCCCATACAGTGAACTCTCTGGTGCATTGTTCACTAATAGGTCATATCAGAGGACTCGTGGACATCCTTTAAGGTTGGAAGAAAAGAAGTTTCATCTTCAAGTTAGGAGAGGTTTCTTTACAGTGAGAACGGTGAAACTGTGGAACTGTCTTCCAGCAGAGGTGGTAATGGCAAGTTCATTGAATAACTTTAAAAAAGGCCTGGATAAGTTTCTAAAACTAAAGAATATTGAGAATTACTGGTATTAATGCATATAGATCTGGTTGATCCAGGGATACTTTCCGATTGCCGTTTGGAGTCAGGAAGGAATTTTTTCCCCCCTTTTTTTAGCTGGGGTTTTTTGCCTTCCTCTGGATCAACTGTTAGGTAGGGTTAAAAAAAAAAAAAAAAAAAAAGTGAATAGGTTGGACTTGATGGACGAATGTCTTTATTCAACCTTAATTACTATGTTACTATGTTACTTAACACAGAGTATAAGCAGAACAAGGGTGCATCACCTTACATTTATCAACATACATTTGCTTAAACATAAGTCACCTATGGGGGACTGTATCATGGATTAAATTAAATGGGCATGGATTTAAATAATGACATATTTTCTACTTAATTCTGTGTTAAAGGGGGGAAAGAGTAGATTCATTATTTTCTTTTAGGTCTTTCACTGTCATCCCTCCAGTGTGAGTGGGTGAAGTATCTTTACTGTAGTCTATATGATAAAAGGTTTCAATTCTTAAAGCTTGAGTCTTTGATATAGACTTCTGAGATGCTTTGTAAAAATATGGCATCTGAGAAAAAATAACTGAATGGTTTGCTGCACTAAATAATGGAGTAAAAATTCTTCCTACTAAATCATGGCTGTCAAACTGGTATTTTGCGTGGGAGTGGCTTGAAAGATGAATATATTATTTAGAGATAGACTGTCAGAACTGTTCCTCATAAAAGCCAAGCAAGTTAGTTTGACAAGATCTATTCATCCTAAATCCATGCTGGTTACTACTTATAATGTCAGTCCTTGAAACATAATCTCGAATATGTTCCCTTATTAAACTTTCCAGAATCTTCCCCACCACTGAAGTTAAACTTACAGGCCTGTAATTACCTGGCTGTGAATGACTACCCTTTTTGAATATTGGAATAACATCAGCTTTTTTCCAATCCAGAGGCACACCTCCGGACATAAGGGAATCTGCAAAAATAAGAAACAATGGCCTAGATAAAAGTGAACTTAGCTCCCTAAGGACCCGAGGATGTATTTTAACTGGTCCAGGAGATTTATTAATATTAACCTTATTTAGTTGTTTCTGTACCATATCCTCGGTTAACCAAAGTGCACTTGCATCTTTTATACCATTATTGCTACTATACTCTATGATATCTGTACTTGGATCTTCTATAGTGTATACAGAGGAAAAAATTATTCAAGATATTTGCTTTATCGCAAAAAAAATTCCTTCCAGACTCCAAATGGCAATCGGAAACAATCCCTGGATCAACGAAAACGATATGTATTAATGCCAGTAATTTTTAAATATTTTTTAGTTTTAGAAACTTATCCAGTCCACTATTAAAGCTATTCAATGAACTTGCCATTACCACTTCTGCTGGAAGACAGTTCCACAGTTTCACCGCTCTCACTGTAAAGAAACCTTTCCTAACCTGTAGATTAAACTTTTTTCCTTCTAACCTTAAAGGATAAGTGCACTGTAAAATCACTCTCCTGCTTGAGCCTCAAACAGTAATGCCTGTGAGTTTCCGTGCACGTGCGTGTGCACTGAACTCACAGGCATTACTGTTTGAGGCTCAACAGAACTATGCACAAGAAGTCATATTTTCATTGCCTACAGGAGGCAATAGAGAGTGATAACAGCTCTCGGTATATAGCCCTGAAAGTCTTTCATTACATGCAGCTGAGCAATGCACCATTACAGAGAAGAGGGAAAGCCAGGAGAAAGCCTTCATCTGGTCCTGTCTTCCTGAAATTGTATGTGTGGCCGCATATTTCATTGGGGGAGGAGATTTCTTCTTTTAATCGGCGTGCTTCTACACAGTAGCTCTCTGATTATAAGTATTGTATTTATAGTTTGCACATTGACTTTCCCTAAAGGTGTGGATTATAATCAGGCCAGTTCTCTAATGAGGCAGAGTTAGACAGTTATCTCAGGTGGCACCTCTGGGGTAAAGGGAAAGGTGGCAGAAGAAAAAAAAAACTGCCACCTTAAAAATATATATATTGCGTGTGTTGGGAACACTCGGAGGGCACCATTCATGTTCCCCCTCGATCCCCCATCGGTTTCACCTAAAACTTATGTGGGGATCACTGGTAATATACCTCTGTAGTGCTGGGAGCCTGTTCCCTTGCAGAGCCGCAGTGCTAAGGGAGTCTCCGTGACATCAGAGAACCTCTCCTGGTATTCCCCTACACAGCCCTGGTGGTCTAGTGAAGGAAGTGAACAGCGCTGATTGTATAGTATTTGTGAAAGGATCAAAGAGATCCATTCAAAAATAGAACTTCCCTGGTGGTCCAGTTTAAGGTACTGAACTGCAATCTCCTTTCAGATTGTGTCTGTGCCCTAACCCCCTTGTAAAGTTTGAATTTACCAATTGTTAAGCCGCAGCCACAACTGGAAGCCACACTCCCAACCAGAAGCCATGCCTACCTCACACCTAATAGATGTTGGAAGCGCCTTTTTACAAAAAACCCTAGAAATGCTCCTAACCAGTGAATGAGAAATAGAAAGAACTGTCTCTCAAGCTAAATTAATTGATTTGTGAAGGATTGGGGAAAAAATTATCCCCTATATTATCTAAATATATTTATATCTTCATAGGAGATTGCATTGAGTTTTAGGAGCTACCAGTGTGGTGGGAGGTATATGATATTACATATAGGAAAGTTGTATATGTATGTGTGTACTATCTCACTATTACCATTTAAATGACCACCAGTAAATGTATATAAAGAATAGCACTGACTTATATTAGGTACAACACAAAATATACAAAATACATAAACATACTTACAGAGCTGAGATCCCTATTTCAACATGGAATGATCAAAATGGTAGGTTAAACCACACCCCTGTGTCTACTCCATGTGAAAGGAGTGTAATCCAAAAAAGTTTCTGTCTGCTACACAGGATGTGATGTTTATTGTAATGGACATATACACCAAGGCTCCTTATATAACACATCCAGTCTGCAGGTGGTGTCGGTGAGTAATAAGAGACAAGACATCCCTGCTCTCTATGGCTAGGAGGAGAGAAAGTGAAAATAGATTGTGGTGTGTGCTTTGGAGTGATATTGAATGTAACACAAGATCCTGTGTATGAGATCATGTTTCCACTAGGGATGGCCGTTTCGCGGGTCCGAACCCGGATCCACTGCGGATTTATCCCGCTCGTGAACGGCGGATTTTTCCGGATTTTCCGCCTTCCGAACTTCCGTACAGTGGATTTCTCGAAAATATGAGAAAACTCGTAATTTCGAAAATACGAGGATTTCTCTTATTTCCGCAAATATGTATTTTCGAAAATTTTCGAAATTACGCGTTTTCTCGTATTTTCGAAAATTTCCGAAAATACGTGAAAACCACGTAATTTCGAAAAAATTTTAAAATACGAGATATCTCGTAATTTTGAGGATATTTTTCATTTTAATGGGTCCGCTCGCGGATTTTTTTGAATTTTCGAATTTTTTCGAAAATTCGCGGATCCTCCTGCGGACCGGATTTTGCGAAGTTTGGACATCTCTAGTTACCACCTGTTGGGAGGACAGATTATTGGACAGACAATTTACCTTATTGGATACAACCTCTGAGGCAACAGATAAGTGTACACCAACTTACAAGGACACACAATGTACAGGCCTGGTCAATATTGAAAGTAGTGCACCATAGACAGGGACCCCCCTGATTACAGCACATATTATGTGGGGAACCTGTTTATGTGCACTGTCTGCTTTGTGCCAGACCACCAGAGTAACCCACTGTGGGCCATGCTACCCATAATCCTTCCATAAAGCAGTGATCTGATACAAATTGGTGGCAGCGGTCCTGGTAATACCATTTATTCTCCCTGTTTCCTTTCTATGTTTGTTCCCTGTATTAAGCTCTGCAGGCTGCTACTGAAAGTATTGATTTAAATCCTCCTGTCCTTGTACCTGCAGATGAAATCCCCCAATTAGACTCAGTAGCTCTACCAGGCCCTGATCCATTTGATGGGGTAACTAGGGAGTGGACTGATTGGCTAGAACACTATAAATTGGCAGCCACTATTAATGGTTGGGATGAAGTAGCATGCTTGCAAGTCCTTAGCCTTTTGCTTAGTGGTAAAGCCAGGCAGGTATACCAAGGATTTACTGTAATAATAAAATAAAAAGCAGGTATCATTTAATAAAAATTGCTCTGAAACATTTTTTTTTCAATTAGATCTGTATAAAAGAGTATATAAAGAATAAATCCATTTCTGGGAATGAAAAATGTTTGTTTATACGTAAGATTATTAGGGTGATGCTATTATAATAACATGACGCTGTGAGGTATCTTCTGTTATAATATATGAGGTACCATCACCACTTATACTAATACTAATAAGTATTAACCTAGCATGTTTAGTTTCAATCACACAGTGTGGCAGGATTGCTTCGGTCTACTCTACCTGCAGGATTATCCTATTTGGTTCCTCTGAAAGCTGGTGACTGTCTGAGTAACAGTTTGAAATATATCTGTGTAAAGATTCTATATCCACACATAGCAAAACATACACATATACACACATCATTTCCATTGTGCACCAATGGGCACACTTTATATATATATAACAGTATCGTGAGCAGCGGGCACTCCGTAACAGGAATTGCCTGGGTGCACTATCCAAAGGAATACAACAAGTAGGAAAACGGAGGCACTCACAAAACTTTGCAAACAATACTGGTGTTTATTCAAACATGGTGGTTGTGTAATAAATGGCCGGACGGCCGGGTACTCACAGTACGCTTTTAGGAGGAGGCTGACAGTCCGGAAGGTGCAGGATACAGAGGCTGCTGGGAACTGAAGGTTGTATGCTGGAACAATGGTGCTGTTGGGAACTGTAGGCTGACTGCTGGAACAATGGTGCTGCTGGGTACTGTAGGCTGGACCAAAGGTGCTGCTGGGAACTGAAGGTTGTATGCTGGAACAATGGTGCTGTTGGGAACTGTAGGCTGACTGCTGGAACAATGGTGCTGCTGGGTACTGTAGGCTGGACCAAAGGTGCTGCTGGGAACGGAAGGCTGAATTCTGGCAAGGTAAGTAACTGGATGCAGGCAAGGTGAGACACTGGAAACAGGCAAGGTAGGTACTGGATACAGGCAAGGTAAGTATTGGATGCAGGCAAGGTAAGTATAAGGAGAGGATCCAAGGCAGGTAAGTACAGGAGCCAGGGAGGTAGCGAATGCTACAATCGGCACCGGGTCCAGGAGGACACCGGCTTTTCAACTTTCGCGCGCCCGGCGTGTCGGCGGCGTGACGTCATGACGTCGACGCCGCCCACCCGGAAGTGCAGTGCGGCGCGGGACGGAGCGGCAGGTAAGTTCGTGACAGTACCCCCCCCCTTACGGGGGCCACAGGACCAACGGGCCAGGTTTCCCTGGAAATCCTGTGGAAAGCTTTAACTAGACGAGGAGCGTGCAAATCAGAGTGTTTAATCCAAGCTCTTTCTTCCGGACCAAAACCTTTCCAGTGGACCAAATACTGCAGAGACCTCCTCCAGAATCTAGAGTCCAAGATCTTCTCGACCTCAAACTCCTGCTGACCATCAACGGAAATCGGAACGGGAGGTAGTAAGGATGTGGAATACTGATTAGAACATACTGGTTTGATGAGAGAAATATAAACACGTTAGGAATCCGCATGCTGGAAGGAAGTGAAGGCGAACAGCCACTGGGCCGACTAATTCCAGGATAGAAAAAGGACCAATAAATTTGGGTCCCAGTTTGAGGAAGGAACCCGTAGGTTAATATGAGCAGAAGAGAGCCATACTTTATCTCCGACAGAATACGCTGGGGGTTCTCTACGTCTCCTATCTGCTGCAGTTTTTGCACCAAAGCAGATTTCTGAAGGCTGATTTCCGTAGCATGCCAGATAGCGGTCATCTGGGCCGCAGAGTCATTGGCAGCGGGTACTTGTGTGAAAAGAAAATCTTGCGGAAAACATCTAGGATTTGTCCAAAGACACACAAAAAAGGAGATTTCCCAGTAGAAGCATGAGGTGAATTGTTATGGGCAAACTCAGCCCAAGGCAGAAGGTCAGCCCAATCATCCTGGGTATAGGAAATGTAACAACGAAGATATTGTTTCAAAGACTGGTTAGTGGTCTCGTAGCCCCGTTGGACTGTGGGTGGTAAGCCGAAGAAAATTGTAACTTGATGTTCATGGACTTACAAAGTGCTCTCCAGAATTTGGAAACAAATTGAGTACCTCTGTCAGATACTATTTCAGAAGGGAGTCCATGAAAGCGGAAGATTGTGAAATAAATAGTTGAGCTAACTCTGTTGAAGATGGTAGTTTAGGGAGGGGTACAAAATGGGCCATTTTGCTGAAGCGGTCTACAGTCACCCATATAACCGTGTTTTCTTGGAAGGCGGAAGTTCCAAAAAAGTCCATGGATAGATGGTCCAGGTCTGGACGGAAGGGGAGGGGGTGGGCAAGAGAGGAGTGACTAATGGATGCATGATGTTACGTAATAGGGGTTAAGAAGACCACAGGGAGGGTTCTAGAAGATTTGATGAGCACAGCTAGTACACACTGAATAAAGTCTTTAATCTTTTCTCATTTTGGGCCACAAAAGGAACGGGCAATAATATTAACGTTTTGTTCACACCGGGATGCCCAGCTTGCTTGGAACAGTGAGTATGCAGAAGGATAGTTTTCGAAGAGAAACAGGAACAAGCTTTGCAGAAGGTGTGTCGGACGGAGCAGAATCTTGTGCGGCTTGAATCTTGGAACAAAGTGTGAGGGATATAGAGGCCAAGATTTTAGTGGTTGGGATAACAGGGCCCTTATTTGATTAGTACAGTCGGAAGCAACAAATGATCTGGAAAGGGCATCAGCTTTTTTGTTTTTGGAACCAGGTTGGTAAGTGATAACAAAGTTGAATCGGGAAAAAGTAAAGACCACCGTGCTTGACGGGGATTTAACCTTTTGAGATTCTGGATGTATTCAAGGTTCTTATGGTCGGTAAGGATGGTGATAGGACAGAGGTGCCTTCTAATAGATGACGCCACTCCTCGAGGGCCAGTTTGATAGCAAGAAGTTCCTATTCCCAACGTCATAATTCCGTTCGTGGTGTGAGAAACTTCTTGGAAAAATATGCACACGGATGGAGTTTCCTTTTAGTGCCTGCCTCTGGGAAGGACGGCTCCAGCGCCCAAGTCTGATGCATCAACTTCGATGTAGAAGGGAAGACTAGGATCTGGATGTACTAGAACTGTGTGCAACAGCAAAGGCTTCCTTGAGTCGTTTGAAGGCCTCGAGGGCTGCAGGGGTCCATGAATGAGGCTTACCACCTTTACTGATGAGGGCTAATATTGGAGAAAATTATTGACGAGAACCCCTGAATGAATTGTCTGTAGTAATTGGCAAACCCAATGAACCTTTGAATAGCTTTGGTTCCCATAGGAAGGACCAATTTGGAGGCTGAAACTTTAACAGGATCCATCTGGAACCCTTGCGCAGATGATGTAGCCTAGGAAGGGTACTTGTGAACACTCAAACAGACATTTTTCCAATTTGGCATATAGGCTATTCTCTTCAGACGTAGTAACACCTGTTTAACATGGAGGCGGTGTGTGAGGGCAAATCATGAGAAAAGATTAAAATGTCATCTTAGATTACTACTACAGAGATTCCAACATATCCCGGAAGTGGTCATTTACCAATTCTTGGAACACGCTGGAGCATTACAAAGGCCAAAGGGCATTACGAGATATCGTAGTGACCGTCCCTGGTGTTAAAGGCGGTCTTCCACTCGTCACCTTTGCGTATACGGATCAGATTGTATGCCCCCCGTAAATCCAGTTTGGTAAATATTTATCTCCTTTATCTGGTCAAACAGTTCAGAGATGAGAGGGAGCGGGTACCGATTCTTTATTGTGATTTTATTTAATCCACGGTAGTCGATGCAGGGTCGTAAACCGACGTCTTTTTTTCAACAAAAAAGAAACCAGCTCCAGCAGGGGAAGTGGAAGGTCGTATGAACCCCCTAGACAAATGTTCAGTAATGTACCTTTCATGGCTAGAGTTTGAGGAGACAGTGGGTATGTGCGTCCCCGAGGAGGCATAGTACCAGAAAGAAGATCGATGGGGCAATCGTAGAGGAACGGTGCGGTGGTAGCTTCTCAGCTCGCTTTTTACAAAACACATCAGAAAAATCATGATAACACTCAGGGAGGTTTTTCTCAGATTTATTTTCACAGGTAATGGTAGTGCAATGAGTAGAAAGGCAATTTTTGAAACAGAAGGGGCTCCAAGACATTGAGTTCATTGTGAGACCAATCAATAACGGGGTTGTGTAATCTGAGCCATGGAGTCCGAGAATTAGGGGAGCAGAAGGGCTTTGGATGACAAGAAAAGATAAACGTTCCTGGTGAAATATGCCAAATGCGGAATAGGACTTCGTAGGTAGATTTGGAGATGAATTCTGAAGCCAACGGATTATTGTCAATAGCCAGAACTCGAAGAGGTTGCTGCAAGATGAAGGAGAGGAAGCCCCAATTGTGCTGCATAGGTAGAGTCAATGAAATTTCCAGCGGCACCAGAATCGACAAAGGCTGGGAGGAAAAAGTTTTCCATTACAAGTGATAGTAGCTGGCAGAGAAGAGTTTTAATGGTTCAAATTTGGCAGGAGACTTAACGTTACCTAGAAGGGCTCCTCCTTAACTTCTAGGTCCTGAAGTTTCCCGACTTCTGGGGACAATTTTTCACAAAGTGTCCTTGCCCAGCACAATAGAGACAAAGTCCATTGGTACGTCTGCGTGACTTTTCCTGGGGGATAGAAGAGTGCCGCCAATTTGCATCGGCTCTCACCTGAAGATATGGCTTGCGGAAAGGTCGGAGCAGGCCTAGGAAAGGTCTTAGGAGGCTGGAACGGGCTGCAGACCTTTCTGCCTGCCGTTCACGGAAGCGGGTATCGATCTGGATGCATAATGTAACCAAGTCCCAATGGGACAGGTAATTCCTGGATACTAATCGTCCTTGAGGCGGTCAGAGAGTCCCTGCCAAAAGGCTGCAGTAAGTGCCTCATTGTTCAAGAAGTCTCTGCAGCAAGGGTACGAAATTCAATAGCATATTGACCCACAGAACGAGACCCTTGGCGGAGCTGCATCAAACGGGAGGAGGCAGCAGAGGTTTTCCTGGAGCATCGAAGACCTTGCGGAACATACAGGAAGTCCGTAACATTATAGACTAGAGGATCGTTTTTTCCCATAGGGGAGAAGCCCAGGCCAGCGATTGCCCTCCAACAAGGCGATGATGTACCCAACCTTAGCGCGATCGATGCAAAATGCGATGGTTGAAGTTCGAATTGGATTCGGCACGATTAATGAATCCACGGCAGGCTTGGGCATCACCATCAAACCGTGAGGGTGGAGGTATGCGGGGCTCTCTCCGAAGAGATGGATCACCGGATCCGGACGTTGAAGGGGGTAGCGTAGAACCCGGAGCAGGCAGCAGCTGGGGGTAGCCGGACAGCAAGGGTATCCATAAACTGGGCCAACTGGCCCTGATGGTGTTCAAAAAGGTCCATGCGTTTGGACAAAGCCTGAGAGTTTTACTCAATTCTGCCATAGCCCCCTCAGGCGTTTCCATGGCCCGATTGTACGTAATAAATGGCCGGACGGCGGGTACTACAGTACGCTTTTAGGAGGAGGTGACAGTCCGGAAGGTGCAGGATACAGAGGCTGCTGGGAACTGAAGGTTGTAGCTGGACTGAACATGGTGCTGTTGGAACTGTAGGCTGACTGCTGGAACAATGGTGCTGTGGGTACTGTAGGCTGGACCAAAGGTTTGCTGGGAATGAAGGTTGTATGCTGGAACAATGGTGCTGTTGGGAACTGTAGGCTGACTGCTGGAACAATGGTGCTGCTGGGTACTGTAGGCTGGACCAAAGGTGCTGCTGGGAACGGAAGGCTGAATTCTGGCAAGGTAAGTAACTGGATGCAGGCAAGGTGAGACTGGAAACAGGCAAGGTAGGTACTGGATACAGGCAAGGTAAGTATTGGATGCAGGCAAGGTAAGTATAAGGAGCAGGATCCAGGCAGGTAAGTACAGGAGCCAGGGAGGTAGCAGAATGCTACAATCGGGCACCGGGTCCAGGAGGACACCGGCTTTTCAACTTTCGCGCCGCCCGGCGTGTCGGCGGCGTGATGTCATGACGTCGACGCCGCCCACCCGGAAGTGCAGTGCGGCGCGGGACCGGAGCGGCAGGTAAGTTCGTGACAGGTTGACATGTTTCCGTCCCAACAAAGGGGTCGTCTTCAGAACATCTGACTACAGTGCTACAAAAGATTAAATACCTTGTTCATCCAATCCGTGCAAGTGAGGGGGCATGTCCAGGTGACATCATAATGATGATAACCAATGGGAGCAGCGGGGTATGTAACCAGTTTACATATGGGGAGGTGTGTCTCCGAATCGAACCTATGAATGACTAAGTGAGAAGGAGAAGCTGGAAATCCCACTGAAGGGGAGGTGACAAATCGATTTAACACCTTACGTGCCGGAACAATCAATTCTAAAGTCAGGACTTAAAGGCAAAGATGTCACCTCGTGCAGTTAAAGTGCATGAGTGCTAAAAAGTGATGGGTACATAACTGGCGTATAAAAACTAATATACATATATATATATATATATATATATATATATATATATATATATATATATAAGGAGCACTCCTGGGATTTCTTATAATGCTTTATTGAGCAAAACATTGACGCGTTTCGGTCCGCTTAGGACCGTTCTCAAAACAAATCACACTCAATTACTACAAACCTAAATTACATGGCAACTCACGTGATACCCCCGCCCAGAGTGGACGTGATCCCCCACCCACCAGCAGTCCTCCAGGTAAGTGTCTATAGTGCGTGATATGGATGAATTCAGTAGTTTCCAAGTTCCTCAAAGTGAAATCCAATCGATACTATTATCCAGTAAGTAACATAGGGCCCTATTTATAAAAGATTGATATCGTTATCAAAAAATAACGATCATTATCGTAAAATACCGATCATCATCGGAGAATACCGATCTTTATCGGAAAATACCGATCGTTATCGGAAAATACCGATCGTTATTTTACGATAACAATCACTATTTTACGATAACAATCGTTATTTTTCCGATAACGATATCGATCTTTTATAAATAGGGCCCATAGTTCCTTAAACAATGTTGCATTTCATGAACAAAGAGTCATTCAATATGTAACTCCAAGCTGACCAATTAAATAGTGTGACTAAAAATATACAATGAATTTTAAAAACGTTATATAAAACACTGTGCCAAATATATCAATTTAGACTAAAAAAGTATAAGAATATTACAATTATGCTGTTCCTAAAATAACTGAAGAACTCTCAAACAGGTATATATAAATAGACGATCATATGAAACACTTCACCCTATCATGAAGGTGATATCATACTATATCAGTAAATATGGGCCCCTCAGGTTCTAATTAATATTAATCAAAAATTAAAAGTTCAAATCAGCATATATAAAAAACTGGGATGATGGTAAGAATACAAATTACTCATATAAAGCAGGATAGGGAACACATTTCATTAAGTAAAACTCAATCCCTATCTATTCCTTCCATAGGGTTTACATAATCAATGGCCATCCATCTTAAATTAGCTTATGAGTGGTGGGCCTTTTTGAAATGTCTTGTTATATATTGTTTTATTAAGTTTTATTAAGACCCCCTGGGTTGCTAGAATCAAGCGCTGTCCATATAGATTTCCTATGATTGGCCATCCTATTCCTGATGCTAGTGGAGATCTTCCCTACATAATAGGTAGCACCCTGGTTTTGGGCATCCAATTTTTGGATCTTTAATTTCTGTTTGGATGTTGGTTTGCACCAACAAACACCCCGGTTTTGATTTGGGCATCCAGTTTTTGGATCTTTAATTTCTGTTTGGACATTGGTTTGCACCAACAAGTTCCTCAAACTACGCCCCCTACGGTTAGCAAATAGGGGCCTTATATTATTAAAAGGCAATTGTTTGTTTGATTGTTCCTTGGTTAAGATGTCCCAATGTTTCAGTACACTGTTCCTGATATTGTTACTGTCAGAGGTACAGGCCAAACTGTAAACCATAGTCTCCTTTAGTTGATTATTGGAGGGCTTTGATTGTGCCATCTCCATATGTAGTTTACTTCTCTTTGACGCAGATGGATGGTCTCTTTGTAGCCCCTTTACCTACATTTATCCACCATGGTTTGTATCTGTTCTTCTGCTTTCTCATTATCAGTTATTACGATAAACCCGAAGAAATAGGGAAAATAGGACCCCCAGTTTAAGGGGCTCAGGATGATAACTCTGGGCATGAAGAATGGTGTTGCGGTCAGTGGGTTTGGTAAATAGAGTATTGCTAAACCCCCCATTTTCCACCTTTATGCTCAGATCCAAAAAATCAATAGATTTTTTGTCATATGACCAATGTATAGATTGGTGAACGATGGGCCTACATTGGTACCCATCGCCATGCTAGATATTTGCTGACATATCCTGGACCCAAATTGGAAGTAATTATTACCCAGTACCATACTGAGTAATTCCATCAAAAAGTCGATGGGTGGTCCCTTGTAATTACTTTCAATGAGAGCATCTCAACACACATCAATTCCCTCCTGTTGGGGAATAAGCGTGTAGAGGCTCTGCACGTCATAAGTCATGAGAATCACCGATCTACCCACACAGTCGACGGTTTTAAGTGTGGACTCTAAGGTCTGCACTGTCTCTCAGGTATGACTTCATGCCCTTTTCTATAGGTTGTAGGTATTAGTCTACAAATTTGGAGACCGGTTTAAAGATGGAGCCATGGGATGCAACAATGGGTCAGCCCGGGGGGGGGGTCTGAAGTGACTTGTGAATTTTGGGCACAGTATAGAGAATTGGGCACTTGGGATAGCTAGTGGTCAAATATTAAGCATCATTTTGGCTAATCCAATTTTGTTGGACTGCCATGGACACAGTGTCATCAAGTATTCTCTTGAAGGCATTAGTAGGATCTTTGTCCAATGGTTTATATACTTCCTGATCCCCCAATTGTGTTAAAGCCTCCCTGCAGTAGTACTCCCTATCCATAAGGACTATACTTCCTCCTTTGTCTGCTGGTCTTATAATTAGTTCCGGGTCATCCCTCAAGGAGCTAAGAGCTTCCCTTTCTTTAGGTGTGAGATTATTCCTTAATTGGTTTTGTGTCCGATCCCTGTAATAAATCAGAATTTACCATATTGCCGAAGACTCTTATAGAGGGTAATTTTGGATAATTTAAATGTACCAATGGCAAGTGTTGGTGACTTGTGATGTTACTAGTCTCTACACAGTGATGCCTCAGATTGAAGGTATACAATCCTGTAGGTGAGCTCTGATTGAGTCCCAAAATGCAATGCCTCCAGTGGAATTCTTGATGGAACTCTTGCATTTGGTTCTAAGTAGAAATGACTCTTGATTCAAAATGTTATATTTTATGCAGGTTCAGGGCACAGCGACGGGGTCCAATGAGGCCTCTTCGTTTGCCAATTTATATATGAAATACTTTGAAGAGGAAGTAATACTTCCTAAATTGGGGGCCAAGGCATTGGTTTAGAGAAGGTTTATAGATGATTTGATTATGATTTGGGATGGAGAGGAGTTAAATAAATGCCTTGGACACACCCATTAAGTTGACTTCTACATGTAATGATCAGGTTATTGATTTCCTGGATTTAAGAATTTGTAAGAATGGTGATAAGTTGGGGACTACCCTATTTATGAAAGGGAGCAATAGAAACACTATACTGAATGCCACCAGTTACCATCCCCCTGCTTTATTGAGGGCTGTACCATATACCCAGTATTTAAGGGTTATTCACAATATTTCTGATTTGGAATTAATTTAGGGCCAACTTGAGAATATGACCAAGAGGTTCTTGCAGAGGGACTATAACATTAATGTCTTCAATGAGCAATTGATGGGTGCACTCACTGGTTCCAGGGTAAAAAATTAGGACTGGAATGGATCATGGTGAATATCTGACCTTTCCAATGAATGATGTAAGTTTTAGTCACGAGCTTAAGAACTTGATGCTAAAAAGGCTATAATAGGTTTAGGATGGAGCCCCTTTTAAAAACAATTTACCTTCTTTTTTAAATTGACAGTGTGATAGTGTAACAATAATATTTTTTAAATATCCATCCGTTATAATTGTTTATATAATTTTATATGGTGCTTTTAATATGCTAAATGTTTTTTATGTTTTACAGGTTGGTCCTCATCCTGGTTCCCTCTTCTATGTCATCTATGCTTCATTCCATGGTTGCATGAACGAACATTTTATTTTTATGATGACAGCTGGAAGACAATAAGTAGATGATTGGTCATATTGACCACATGTGACTAGGGGTTTGTGCATGATGCGGCACACACGGAAGTGTCTAACAGGGACTCTGATGATTAAGCGTGCGGGGAATGCGAGGGCTCTACCATAATGCACGTTGAGTATGTAGTTTTTTGGCACATAGGGGTGAAGCAGATGATGGCTTGGCATAAAGGTATTTTATTGTTTTATTGGTGACACTTGGGTAGGTATGGGGGTGGGTTTGTATGGGTATATATAGGGGTTGTAGTTTATTGCACATTAAGTCCTGATGACGGCCCAAGGGAGGCTGAAAAGCATAAATGCTTTGTTATAATAAAAACTTTTGGTTAGTTGTAAGAAGACCTGTTGAGTGCTTTCAAACAAGTGAAGTGTTTTATATAAGTATTTTAATTAGTCAGAACAAAGTGAATTAAATTATTTTACTACTTATTTCAATACAGTAATAATATGAAGGATACTTGCTTTGCATCTGTTGCCGGACGGCATTAATGAAATGAGGCCTATGCCTCTTTAAGTGCATCCATACTGAAATTTATACAGAGCTCCAATCCAGACAGAAAAAAGGTTAGTGTTTACTGCCTTCCTCTGTGGCTCCGTGTTTGCACACAGTCTGATTTTGCGTTATCAGTAAATTAGCGATCGGTTTAAAGGTGCACTAAAGGTACTAAAAAGCGATACCACGCCTTTACAATTAGAGTCCCAGGAGCGAGAGGGGGGTGAGTTAGGAGAGATCCGAGTCCTGCCTTTTCACTGCAGCCCGATAGCCCTTTGACAAGCAATAATTCTGTTCTTTCTGCTTCATTCTCCTTTCCTTTACTTCTGTTTTTAACCCAGTATTTGCCAAGAATTTTAGTGAGCAGGAAGGAGTCTTTGGAAGACTTGCTGTAAAACTTGTGTAAGCCTACACACTACACCGGCATTCTGTTAAGGGATTTGATTGACAGCTCAAGCGGGAGGTGTATTGAAATCTTGACTTCTTTTAACTTACATATCTGAGAACTAAGGAGATTGTGGATTTTTGACTTTTTAAAATTTTTTTCCTGAACTGCGGAACTATTTCAAAGAAATTTTGAACATTTTTGGAAATACTGCGCGGAATGAAGTTTCCGGTACTGGACTGTGTTTTTTAAGATTGTGTTACATGTTCCCCAGACCATTTCCCAGGTCCCTGAGCCATTTACAGTAAGTTACTATTGCTATTAATACCTTTATTTCTGGTGGACATTTTCAAATTCTTTTGCCCATAGACTTTAATCCATCTTCTTGCAGATTTTTGATTTTTTTTTCCTAAAATCCACGACTCCTCGAGCAAAACGGATTTTTGGAAGTTCAGCAATCTCTAATAAACAGCCCTAACTTTCTGAAAGACTCTCCATTCCCCTTATTGACTGATGATTAGTCAGGCCAAAATATAAGCCTATGTGTAACACTTTTGCAAAGTCCACTACCACCCACCATCCATTTTAACTGTAACTGGTTCCCTAGACAACATTTTCTTTTCTATAAGAAAAGCGACTTATCTCCCTTTTAATGTGAAAATTGCTAGGCTATCACATTTAATATAAATGTTATATCCATTTTATCTTCCTAGCAAAATTTCTAGCTCATTGTGTTTTATTTGTATAAAATGTAAAAATCACTTTATTAAAGGGTTCTTTACCTTTAGGTTTTTGAAGTTAAGCAGGAAAAAAATCAGGAATCTGTTTATAAATAATGATCTTCCATCATTATTTTTTAAATGGTTAATATTTTGCAGTATATATTCCATGATTCTACAAATGGGTATGTTCAATTCGTAATTTATGTTCAACTGCCAGCGACAATGTAGACCTTTTGTTTTACTCCTAATGCATATTGTTACAAGCAATTCCTTACTACCATTAGTAAATAGTGAGGTGTTATTTTTGTGCTTTACATTAATTTTTTCTCCAATGTGCAGTGATGTCGAATATGTTTATTTCCCATGCCTAATAGCAAAAATACAGCACTATTTGTCACTTTTCTTTTTATACAGAGAATGAGTTGCTTTGCAATAGGAATTCTTTTTAAGAGCATCTGACCATAGATGACTCACCAGTTTTGATTGTTCAGGATGACTGGGACATTTTCTTGAGATGAACACAATATCATTCTCAGGAGGGGGCTTGACAAATTGCATATCTAAGATCTAAATAGGGGAATGGTCTGGACACACTTCCACACAAATGCATTTTGTACAATGACATTTCAACAACACTTGCAAATATTTAGTAGGCACTTATTATTTGGTATATGGTAACAGTGTGGGCACAGGGGTAAATAAGTAAAATCTATTCAGAAGGACAGTATAGATACCCTTTCAATTGAATTGCAGTTCATATAATAACGTTGTTACCATATGGATGCTTTAACTCTAAATCAGCACAGGTTGCACAATGGTTGTCAAGAAAGTGTGTAGTGACTTGGCAAGAATGGGTTAAAGGAGAACTAAACTTCATTTTTTCAGATCCTAATGTGAAAGTTTTTCTCCCCAGAATACCTACACGTTGAAAGATTTTTCTCTAGTTATTTGCATTTAGTAGATATTAGTAATAGATTCTGTAACAAAGGAGGCTTCCATGTTGTTGCCAGTACAACTCATAGCCCATGTTGGCTTCAAAGAGCCACGCCCCCTGACCCCAGGATTCACTGTCTCTATGTGCAGAGTTTCTAGCATCTCTTTTTGGCGAAAGATAAAGTTTCTAAATGTAGCTGTGAACACAGTTGAGTTGCTGGTGGCGTACCATGTAAATGCTGTGGGTTTAGGAACAAACAGACCAAGAAGTCACAAGTTCAAATCCCCTAGTTTACTTATGAAACAATATAACATAGTCTATTGCCTGAGTTTAGTGCTTTTTTTGTTTGTTTGTTTCCATGTTTCTAGAAAAATATGAAGTTTCTACATATGTACACACTTTATATATAGCAGCTCTGTTATTTATGTACCAACCAGCGTGAATTGCTGACAGTCTTCCAGTAGCAATACAAAATAGTGAACTGATTTTACTTGCATTTACTTCAATTGATTGAGAGTTCACCTGTGGTGCATTCTGCTAAAGTGCTGGGGTAGGAAAAAAATCAGACTATTGGGATACAGGTTTGATTCCCCATGTTCCCTTTTTTTGTTTTTATTATGTGTCTAGCAAAAGATAAAGACTATACATGTACTGGTTCATTACTTATTAGCCCGTGTGGCCTAGTGGTAGTAAGCTTTCTTTTTAGAAAGACACAGTATAGAAGGTTGCTGGTTCGATTCCCCATACTTACTTTTATTTTTTGCGGAAATGTTAAATGTTCTGTTTCTTTCATTCGTGCTAGCAAAGACATACACTGCAAAGATTAGTTTTCTTTTTTGTATGAAAAGCATAGGAATTTATCATTGTTAGGGACAGGAGCATTTCTAATGTGTTTACACAAAAACTGCATTGATATCTGTGTTCTGTGTCAGAGGGAGCGATCTCTGAGCTGTAACATAATTGGCTGTCAACTTCCAGGAAGCAAGACTGCAGTTTCCTGTGAAGTGTTCGGCGCACACTTAGCTGGGTGTTCCCAGATAAGGTGAATTATGGGAGCTGACCCTTAGTACACACAGGTTATTTTCATAAATCACCCAGCATGCACTGCAAAGGGAGACATGAGAAACAGCTTGTTGTGTGTTTGTGAATGTGGTCTGTCTATTGAGACAATGTTGTCTTGGAACTTTAGTTCTCCTTTAACTATTGGTTCTTGGTCTTCCAAAGGACCAATAAAATGCCATTCCACCCTGAAACAGTCCTATTGTTTATATTACGATTAGTGAAGCATGGAACCAGATCTTCTTTTCCAGACAATGTGGGGCCGAACCGTGTATCTGGAATTCTCTGTAGCTAGAGGTATGTTGGATACATTGAGGTCATATTAAAGACAACCATACATGGAAAATAAATGTATTTCGGTATTGGAATATGTAAGACAGAAACCAATATTATATTTGTGAATGGGAATAGGCCCATTAAAATTATACCCAACATCGAGACTTTATTCCCTTTTCAAGGGGAGTTATTAATATCTTGGGAAATATGGATTACACACAGGTCATGTTTGGTATTGTAGGAATTGATAATTAATACAGGAGAGGAATATGTTGTCAATATCCCAGTACAATGTACATATCTACATTTATATGGAATCTGCCTAACTGAGGGGGAATGAATGCTTTTGGCTAAATCTCATGCACCTCATGCATAGCCCAGGAGGGGGGTGGTTCATCAAGGGGCTTAAAAATCCTTGTAGCCCCTATAACTGGGTTCATACTGAGGGGACATGCTAAAACTGTGTGTATGGACCCAATGTTTCTTCCCGCCCCGGGATACAGTGAGTAGGGTCTGTGAATATTTTTATACTTTTTATTTTATATACAGTAACTGTTGTACCTGTTGTATGTTATTTTATTATAACACCATTTTATTTTATTTTTGTATTATATGCACTGTCCACTTTTTTGGAATATTAAATCTAAAATTTTGATGCTCTAAAATAACTCAGTTAGCCTCTGATATGTTTATATGTGTTTGAATGGAATGTTTTGCAGTGTAAATGCTAATGAACTCTGTGACTGCTTGTGAAGGACTGATGCTAATTAACCAGTTAGTTGCTGGAGTGAATGGTGTAGTGTTAACCATTTAGCTGCCAGGACAGGGGTGTGCATAGTCAGTGAGGGTCAAGAGTGTCTTGGGGGCGTCTTTAAGGCCATAACTTAAAGTGGTGGCAGCTTGTACCGATTGATTGGTCAGATCACGTGCCCAGCGAACTGGCGTTCGTGACAATGGTAATCCATATTATGCAGTTATCACCATTATTAAGCTCACGTCCCACATTAGGCATGCTAGGCACATGTTGGAAATAATTAATTAAAAGCAAATAAACCCCCCAAACCAATAGAAATATAATGTGGGTTCGATTAGAACCCAGTTTCGAATAGAATCTAAGGGTTTCGAAGTCCCGACCGAACTTTCGGATCTCCCAAAATTCACGGAACCCAAAATTTTCGAAAATCTAAAGTAGACGATTTTGCACTGTTTTAAAATTAACAGTTAAAGAGCATGTCCACACTAAAAATAAACTTTTGGCATATGGTAGAACCACCCTGCCCACCCCCAACCCCCAAGGTTTTTCTTTAAAAAAATGATTAAAACGATACTTACAGCCCCTTCTCTCCTGAAACACACTGATCTGGCTCCCTGCTTGCCGGAACTTGCCGGAACTATGAGAATGAAGGTCCCTAAGTAGCATTCTGGTGTCCCCTCTTCCTCCGTCACCCCCCCTACCTCTGCGGATCCCTCAGACCTGCACTCATCTTTTAAAATAAATGAACATTCGTATAATGTAGGGGGCCCAACCTTAACCCTAAACACTAGGGTTATAACTTTAAAATGATCCTAGAAATGTACTGGCCCGGCCTCCTTCCCTTGGCTCCCTCTACTAACCAGCAGCCGCATCTGTGATTGGCTGACACTTCTGCTCCTAGAAGTAGTATTAGAGGCAGAGGCTGAGGAACCCTAGCTATGAAGTAGTGAATAAGGGCTCCATGTTGGGTATCATTTTTAAGGGCCTACTTTCCCATTCACAAGTATAATATTGGTTTCTGTCTTATATATTCCAATACCGAAATACATTTATTTTCCATGTATGGTTGTCCTTAAAATGACCTCTTAAAGTACCCACCAGACCCTAGCTGAAGAGAATTAAAGATACACGGTTCAGCCCCACATTGTCTGGAAAAGGAGATCTGGTTCCATGCTTCACTAATCGTAATATAAACAATAGGACTGTTCCAGGGTGGAATGGTATTTTTATTGGTCCTTTGCAAAAACTATTACCAATAGTTAATCCATTCTTGCCAAGTCACTACACACATTCCTGACATCAGGAATAGAGGTTTTTTTTCCCTCTGTTACAACTTGGATGTGGCTTCAGATTGTTTTCTTGTTGGTCTTTCTCTAAATCAGTCTTTGTCTTTGGTAGACATCTTGAGTTGGTTAAAAGGGTTCATTATAATGAGCGTATGTCTTTATTCAGCCCTAAAGGGAAGGTTAAAAAGTAAATTTTTTCTGTTTATTGCTCATGTTTAGCTGCATTAAATTGTGTTCTGTATCCACTTGTCTTTATATCTCATCTGGCTGACGAAGTACAGCCTATTAATATCAGAAGAATGTTCTAGCAGAAGGAGCACCTGAAAATTGCAGTTACTAAATGTTTTATCTAGAGGGTTAATTAATATATCCAGTCTCTTGAGTTTCTGTATTCAGTTCTATGACATTTCTGAAAAAATAAGGAAGATGACTTTTTGAACTTAAAGATATTTTTAACAGATAAATTAGGGCTTTTGTATGGAAATCAATTTGCAATACAAAGAGAAGATTCATTTTTTGCCTTTATTTTTCCTTTATAACTAAAAATATAGCATCTGTGATACTCATTACACAAGGAACTAAAACATTTTTTTAAGGAAAATTAAAAAGTATTGGGGAATTAATGTCAGTATTTTGTTTAAACAAACAAAAAAAGCATTGATAGTATATATATATATATATATATACACACATATATATATATGAAGGAGCTATCATACTTGCCAGTTTTTTCATTCTTTTTGAAATTAATTTGATTTTATAATTGAATCTTACAAGTGTAAATGTATGGAATATTATTGTTTTTTGACTACTAGGGATTTAGAGATCAAATGACATTCAATGCTGGAGTGCATATAGCAAATTTAGAGCATGCCCTCTTTAAAAACCCATACCCACTTTTAAAATTTAACTTTCACCTGAGGTCTTTTAGTGTAGTTATCCAGGAACATTTTGTCTCCTTTAAGGGCAAGTCCAGCTCTTAAATGAATACCTATATACTGGTAAATCACCCCTGAATCCCTAAACTGATATATATAACTCTAACCTGAAATCCTGCACAATGTCCTGGTTCCTGGTTCTTCCAATTAGCAACTGTCAGTTATGGATTTGACAGTTGACAGCCAATGAGCGAATGCTAATCCCCTAGATACCCCTTCTGAGCATGATCAGGCTCAGTACCATGCTCAGGTCACTAAATGGCTCAGAGGCATCCAGAAGCATAACAGGCATACAGTAATGAATTCAAAGGACAAAGGAGGATATATCAACACATTTTCAAGAGGCCATTCTTTCTAAAAGATGTTATTATGAGGGCAGAGCTGTCCTTTAAAGAATGGATCAGAGAACACAGAGCAGCATAGTAAATAAGGATTTCAGATCCCCTGTAGGATCCTGGAGTGTACTGGAGGGGATATCATCAGGAAATGCAGAATACAGGGCATAGAGAAAATTAAGAGAAATGTTATATATATTATCTTTTTTAGATAACCCAAGAGAAATAAAAAAGAATTACAAGTTGTTTATACTGTATAAATAATATGTAAGGAATAGGGTTAAATGATGGATTAATGGTAACAGGTTTTAATTTATCACTGCTTATAAATGTATGGAGGGATGTTAAACTTTTGAGTCTATGTGTAAAGGCATGCAACCCTAAACTATGCAAACCCTAGTATATACTGTTATGAGTTCTTCA
Organism: Hymenochirus boettgeri; assembly: GCA_019447015.1. Lineage (NCBI taxonomy): Eukaryota > Metazoa > Chordata > Amphibia > Anura > Pipidae > Hymenochirus > Hymenochirus boettgeri. The sequence continues at coordinate 187,766,236 of CM033469.1, read as the reverse complement.
GGATAATGGTGAGGATGTTTCGCGGCGAGCAGGCACCAGGTCGTGGCTCCAGAAGAGAGAACCACAAAGACCAATCCCACAATGTGGAGAGGCAACCGGAGTGGAGATTGGAACAACTGGGGAGTAGGACCTGTAGAGGATATGAAGTGCTTAGATAGGTATGCGGACCAGAGGTAGGAGCTGTGCTAGGTAGGCAGGCTGGAGGTAACTGGAGGTAGGAGCTGGAGTGGAGATGCGGACCGGAGGTAGGAGCTGTGGTAGATATGCAGACCGGAGGTAACTGGAGGTAGGAACTGTAGTAGATATGCAGACCGGAGGTAGGAGCAGTGGTAGATATGCAGACTGGAGGTAACTGGAGGTAGGAGCTGTAGTGGATATGCGGACCGGAGGTAGGAGCTGTGGTAGGTATGCAGGCCGGAGGTAACTGGAGGTAGGAGCTGGAGTGGAGATGCAGGCCGGAGGTAGGAGCTGTGGTAGATATGCAGACCGGAGGTAACTGGAGGTAGGAGCTGTAGTGGATATGCGGACCGGAGGTAGGAACTGTGGTAGATATGCAGGCCGGAGGTAACTGGAGGTAGGAGCTGTGGTAAATATGCAGGCAAACTGGAAGCAGGAGTCAGGAAACAACTGGATACCAGAACTATTGCTAACCAGGAGCTAGGAGTTCAGAGCAACAAACCCTGAACTGGCAGCAAGAGGCCAACTGCCAGGAGGGGCCTAAATAGGCCCCTGTGACCTCATCCCTGCTGGCCGTGCCCCGGAAGGAGATGGCCGCACGCAGGGTAAAAGCCTGCGCTGCCCACATCCTCGTCCTCGCCCACATCCTCGTCACTGAGGACGCACGGGCGTGCGAGCATGCATGCGAGCGGGCAGAGCGCGTCATCGGCGCACTCCCGCTCGCAAACGCCGGAGGAGGATCCCAGGCTCGAGGGAAGGTAAGTGCCTGACATATACTGTATGCTCACGTTTGTGATATTGATGTTCCAAAAAACTGAATAAAGAAGCTCCTCAATGTAACAAAGGTTTGTGTTCTATTCTGGGTGGTATGTTATTAATGGCACCTAAAAATGCAGACCAGAGGCCTACTTTGCCTCAATCAATACAACTAAATTATTTCTACAGCTGGTTCTCTGGTTCTGTCCTTATTTTAAAGCCTCATAGAAGGGATCAAATAGGTTTGGGAGAGATATAGTTAGATCTCTCTTTCTCGTTATGGGAGGAGAGAGTGGGTAATTTGAAGCGATGGCCGAACTTCAAGTTCGGTCCGTTTTCGAACTTCAGTATAAGTTCGAAAGTTCAAATTCGGACCCATTAAAGTCAATGGGGAGTGATAGTTTTCGAAAAGCCCGGGTGATGTACAGCTAAACTAACAATGGTAACTTATTGTAAATGGCTGTGGCACCTGGGAAATGGTCTGGGGAAAATGTCACTATCAAAAAAACTTGTTAAAACACTTCTTGAACACGAGCGAGCAATTGTCCGGTTTTGTGCAAGCTACATTCAAGGGTTACGGCCAAGTTGAGGGTTACAGAACGATACTTTCGAGTGTTACCGGAAATAGAACAAGCGTAAAATTATGTGAGGGGCACACAGTTCAATGTGAATTCTTTATTAAATCGCAGCACAACCTTTCAGGGATCACTATCTCCCTTTCATCAGGAGTAACCCAACCAACACATCTAAACCCTTAAATAGAAAAAAGAGTGAAGCTCCTTCCATCCCTCACCCAAGGGGGAGTGGTCAAAAAGTGTCCATTAGTAATACCAAAAAGTGTTCATATGGTACCGTTCACTAAAACAGGAAGGTTCGTTCATTCGTTCGACAGTCCTCAAATGTATTGTCAAATGTAGCTTGTGCAAAACCCAACAATTGCCCGCCTGACTTCAGGAAGTGTTTTAACACGTTTTGGTGACAGTGACATGTTCCCCAGACCATTTCCCAGGTGCCACAGCCATTTACAGTAAGTTACCACTGTTAGTTTAGCTATAAATCACTCAGACTTTTCAAACAATCACTCCCCCATAGACTTGAATGGGTCCGAATTCGAACTTTCCGAAAATTACATTTTTTGTATTGCAATGAAAATATATAATCCCTCTGACAGTGTTCAACATTTCATGAATATAAAGGAAAATAGCAATGACAGTACAATTTGTTTTTTAAAATCATTTTACTGTGCAGTACTTGAATATAACACCCAGAAACATTATTTTCCAAACTATGTATAAGGTAAACTAATAATATCTTGTGACTAAATTCCCTTTCGTGGTGATAAATCTAGTTCTCCCTCCTCATTAATGCCCCCAGCATGTCACTTTTTCCTCAATTCATATCATTAACTTGTGTTTCTCTATGCAATACTTACCTCAAAACCACTCATTTGAGCCCATTGTTATGGGAGTCACAATTACCCTCAGTTTATTCCAGAACACTTGTATTATTGTAACGTACATTTCTTTCTGTGTAAAACACATTTTCATATACTGCACTTTGTTTTTTTAGTTTTATTTGCTTTGAATTTCATTTTGCTGTTTCTCTCTTGTACGCGGTATTTATATACTGTAGTACCAACAAAGAATTTACTTTGTATTGAGAAGCTACAGTATAGTCAGAAAATATGCTGTGGGTAAAGCTGGTGGTATCTTAAAGCTATGTTAGCCATTTTTTTTCAGATAGCTTTTGTAGTGGATGCACCTTATTGAAAACTTTTAGAAATGCAACCACAAGCAATGCAAAAAAGAAATGGCAGTGCAGAAGTCAAGTGTTTATTTGTGCTATATCTGCTTTATGCATTTCCCTGTATGAGTTTTAGATAAAAGAAGCAGCATGGTAGCGTTGTAAATCAAATGCAACAGAATACAATTTATAATGTTCTAAATTCATCAAATAAAAATGGCAGGAGGAATTTAAAGCAGAACTAAACTTACATTTAGTTTACGTCTCCCACATTTAAGAAGCATCTAAATTCATATTACATAATGGGAAAATTATCTGTAATATTCTGCATATTAGTCAGGTCACAGTAACAGTAACAGACCTGTTCATATAACAGTGTTTTGTTAATGGTTACAGGTGAATTCCTGAATTCTTGCACCAGCATATATGTTATTTACCCACAAGATTATGTGTTCCAAGGTGCCCAGAAATTGCTAACCCCAGCTATTAGCCGACCCCCTGTGTAACAGAAAACCCTGGTTATAAAATCTTTGTGCCTCTCTGGTCTCTAATTAAAAAGGCCCTCAGTGAGGACCTTTAGGCATGGTACACACAAAGAGATCCTTCAACCAGACCGACCGTTCAGCTCTTCCAACCGATTGTCCAGGACTGTTGTTGGTCATGCATATAATTTGGGCAGATCGATCTATGCACTGAACTATCGGTCGATCAGGTCGAAATATTGCATGGTGTTTACAGAGCTGTAAACATTGTACACAATCTGGGACCCTTTGCTAAATTTTATATAGGATATAGATATATCTAGATATAGATAATGTACTATCTCTCTATAAGGAAAACCAGCTATGCTCTAGCTTCTTTTCCCCCTGCTCTCTCACCCATTTTCCACATGCTCATTAGTAACACTGTGCACAACAAGTGTGTTGTAATATGAATTATACCTTTCATGCAATAACAAGGAACCAAAGGGGGAAAAAAAACATTCTCCATACCAGGTACCATTTTGTCAGTATGCTGATGGGAGAGACAGGATTTCCTTGGAGTTAGTAGAGGGTAAGCCAAAACAAGTGCACAAAAAATATAGACAGTATGCCACATCACAGTTAAATACCATGATGGATATTATTTTTTTCTCTCTGCATTGTAGTTGTTTGTTACATAAAATAAAAATACTGACCACTTCTTTAGTATCATTGTACACACCCAGACTTAAGGTGGGTACACACTGTACCAATATGTTAAAGATGACAGACAGAATCTGTAAGAAAGTTATAAATACACAGTCACCATCGTTCTCCCTTTATAAAAGTATAGGGAGATAGTTTGTGACTGCCATACTCCCTACAATCGAGGCCAACTACCCATACTTTAGTACGGGGGCCGCATTTTCCGGGAAGAACGACCTTTTCTGATGCCAGCGCCGAACGTTCATCGGCATCAGAAATAGTTGTTTTGGCCATACACACATTAACGATATAGGGACAATCCCTATATCGCTAATGTGTCTATCCAGCTTTGAGCTAGGTAACATAGTAATTATAGTAACATAGTAATTAAGGTTGAATAAAGACATTCGTCCATCAAGTCCAACCTATTCCCTTTTTTTTTTTTTTTTTTTTAACCCACCTAACAGTTGATCCGAGGAAGGCAAACCAAACAGCTAAAAAAGGGGGGAAAATTCCTTCCTACTCCAAACGGCAATCGGAAAGTATCCCTGGAACAACATGGCTGAAGATTGGATCATATCCATTTGGATATGACAAGATTGGACCAGGGCCTACCGTATTTGTGCTCTGCCCTGTCCCACCCAAGACACCAATGCATGCATTAGACACACACTTACCCATTTAAACTCCACCCTGTGGTACAGAACTGGACATCACAGGACAGCTGCACCGCCGTCAGTGAGATGCAACCCATCCCTACTAAAGAGCCTGTAGCCAACAGCAAAGTCTGCCCAGTTCTCTATAAACCCAAACCCTTCTTCCTTACACCAAACTCTCAGCCACGCATTAATGTTCCCGTTGCCTCCCTAGTGTAGCATGTGGCTCAATAGTATTTATAAAAACACTACCCTGGAGGTCCTTGCTTTAAACTTGACCCCTAACTCTCGGAAATCATGTTTAAACCTCTCCTCCTCCTCTAACTTTGCCATTGGCGCCAATGTGAACCAAGACCGCCAGGTCACACCCAGACCCACCCAATAATCTGTCTACAGGATCCACTACATGCCGAACCCTAGGCAGGCAACACACAGTTCGGCATGTAGGGTATTGGCAGCTGATTACCCTATCTACCTTCCTTATAATGGAGTCCCCTACCACTACCACCTGCCTAGCATTCCTGATCCTAAGTTCATCCTTCCTTGTATCAGAGATGGCAGTCCCCTGTGTGCTCAAGGGATTAACCTGCTCCATACATGCTTATTTCGAGATGTCCTTCTCTACTAAGGCGGCAAATCTGTTGGAATGGGAAAGCACTGGATCCATATAACAGGCTCTCTCACTTCCCCCCAGCCCTTTGGCTTTTTAAAATGAGGGAAGAGGCCATCCAGTGCTTTATATTAAAGGCATAGGACCTCCCATAAAAGGGGTGTGTTGGGCGTGCTATTACCACATGGAGGCTTGACCAGGCCTGTTATATGGATCCACTGTGTAAGAATAAGAAATGCAAAAGTTTTTTTAAAGAAAAAACAAAGAAAATTAAAAAGAAATTGAAAAGGTTAGACGTTAGGACCTTCCAGACTGGGGTTACCTTGACGGGTTGGAAGGCTTTTTATTCATGTGATCACAGTAATGTATACTAAAACCCCTTTGTTTATAAAGTATGCCAGTGTGCAGATAATATGATATTGTATGGGGCCTAGGAATGTGCATTGATTATCTTTTCTATGTTTGTATAAATGTTTGACCAGATCAGTAGCACTTCCGCTAAATGTAGTTGTAAATTGGTGGGCATCCACATTCCTTGTATTGTATGTATATATATATATATATATATATATACAGCCACTGCCCACTGCCATACAAATAGTCCCAAGCAGTGTTCCCTCTAAGGTGTGCGCTTGTGCGTTGTGCAATTTCATTTTGTATGCGCACAGAAAATGTATATCTGCGCACACATACAATTTCCAATTAAAGGGAACATTGCTCCCAAGACATGACAGCTGCTCTGGCTGCAGTGCAAAATACTCTATCCTTGGGGCATGCTGCTTTTGTACCTGGAAAATGAACAGGGGCATTCACAGAAAATGTTGTTGGATAAATGGCACGTGTATCATGCTGCCTACTCTTAAACTGGGTATACACATGCATGATTGTTACAAAATGACACACATAATCTGCAAAACATAGGAAGAATGCTTGGGAACTGCAAATTTCCCCCAGCCGTGACCAACTCCCTATACTTTAAGTTTAGGGAGACTGCCGTGGGCGAGGGAAATTTTTGGCCATTTCTGAATGATCCAAAGGGCCGACGGTGAACATTCGTCGGCCTCAGGAGTGCTTGGAAATGTGCTACACACAGTAATTAGAAAGGGACATTACCGTCGGATCTGACGGTATCGTCCCTTTTGCCATTACTGTGTGTACCCATCTTTAATCCCTAATTTGCGCTTTTCTTTTGTTAGCCCACCTACTTCTGGTTCCATGAAAAACAGGATTTTTCACGAGGAAGTGTAAAAGTGACATAAAAAATAATGAAAAAAAGGTCTTTTTATTTTTATTATTAAACTTAGTGCGTTTTTTTTCTACATCAGATAATTCATTAATTGATTGGAATTATTAGTTTTCAGAAAATTTGAGAATAAAAACAATCCTACTTTATAACCAAATTGCTTTTGCGATGCTCAGATAGAATCCTGACTAACAATATAAATGGGTTCTGATCTGCAAAACCTTTTTTTTTTTTAAAAAGGATTTATAAACCCATTTACTATTTTGTATATTATCATTACTGTGTGAGTCACAACTTCAGACAGAAATTATGTGTGGAGATTGAAGATGCAGAGAACAACTGGCAAGTCTTCCTGTATGATTGTCTTGCTAATCCAAGCACATGAAACGATAAGTGACCTTGGTATAGATTAATGCAGACATGTTGAAGGTTTAATCTTTGTATAGTGTATTAGCTTGCCGGGAATTTATAAAGAAAGAAAACTGATGTATTCTTTATCTAATGGATAATCTAAACAGAACCTTAGTCTTTATCAATTGTAAAATTCAATTAATTCTTATCTAAACAGTGTAGTTTCAAAACAGAACAAATAATGGCTGTTGTCTACACTTCCACAATCTCTTTATTAGCATAAGAAGGAATGGTTATGGAATAACAATAAACCTGCCCTGCTATTGTCTGTAAAGGTGCCCATACATCTATGAGATATTACTTACCCGACCGAGCGCTCACGCGATGTTCATCGATGCTGCCGGAACCGCTTCTCCCGATCGTATATTTGACCGACATGCGATCGCAAAATCCCATTCATTTTGCGATTGCATGTCGGTCGAATGTAAGATCGGGAGAAGCGATCGGTCGGGTAAGTAATATCTCATAGATGTATGGCCTCCTTAAAGGTGCCAATACAAATGCAACCGCAGTCACAGATATGATTCTGGTGGAATTTACTGAATATTTGTGGATGGGCACATTAACTTCAGATTTTGCTGCCATGTCCCAGTGTTTGACATTTGCAGGCTGCATCCAGAAATAGGTTGGCTTTGGGCAAATTCATGGGGGACTAGGCAGAGTTCAAATGGATCAAACCCTGTGCCGTAAACAAGAAGTTGTCAAAGTAAGCAGCACTCAATGGTGCAACTACAAAGGCCCCAATCCAGGCTTGTGATATAATTCCAAACTTGTCTGGGGCAAATTAAAAAATCAAGAAGGCCTCCAGAAAATTGTAACAGGGTCCCTTTCCCTATGTCATTTACAGTGGCTGCTGTCATTGTATTTGTTGGAGGGAGGATAAGAAATCACTCACTTTCTCTATTCCCTGGGTTACATCACAAAAAGCTAAAAACATCTTGGAAGTAGGAATTCATAAATGCCTTCATGGCTTTCACTGGAAATGTGACAATGTAACAATTTTTTAACCAAATTACTGTGTATACTGTGATCATTGCCTTGGAAATAGACCACTCTCCATATATAATAATAGGACTATACAATCCCTCCCCAGCAACTACAAACATACTTCAACAATTAGTCCCATTCCGTAGCAAATTTCAATATGGTGCAGAACGAGGTATGAAACCGCTTTCCAGTCAGACACACAATACCCACCAGCTCCACAAGCACCCAACTCTCAAGATTTATGTCCATGTGGCAACTAGTGGACGCATGGAGACACCAAAATCCGACTACCCAAGAATACACCTGCTATTCTGCTACCTATAACACTATGTCCAGGCTAAATTATTTCTTCCTCTCTCAAAAACTAATACAAAAAAATGAAACCATCAACCACTACCTAGAGGCCCATCTGATCATACACCAATTCTATTGACATTGAATCGACAACCCATACATAATACCAGATTCTGGAGCTTTAATCCCTTCTAACTTACTCTTTTCCCGAAAGAAGATAGAACCGCATGACAAATACAAGATTATCTAGACCAGGGAGAAGTCTCCTATAATGTTCAATGGGACGCACTGAAAGCTTACTTACGAGGATGCCTCTCTTCCACAATCTCGTATATCAAAAAAAAAATAGAGCACAGGAAGAACAAGCAGAACAACAAGCCATAATAACAGAAAGATTATATATCTAAAATCCAACCGATGACATACAAACTGCCTGGCATAAAGCAACCAAGGACTATGCTATAGCCAAGAGAAAATCGTTTTTCTCTAAACAGTCACAAATCGAATGTGGCAACCAATCCGCTAAACTACTAACATATATGTGAACAAACATCGCACAAACAATACAGTCCTACAAATGAACGATCCAATACATCGCTTGGTTAAAAACACTCCACAAATACTGGACAGTTTCCGCAATTATTATAAACAACTTTATCAATCTCAGTTTACAGTTTTATATTGTGCAAAAAGCATACATGTCACCAGTACAATCAGCTCACATTTCGTAGAGCCACGGATACCTCCTGCCCTAAATGTAAACGTACAGATGCCACATTCTGGCATTTAATATGGGACTGCCCCAAAATCAAATTATACTGGGCCACAATACTGGCATACCTCTCCATACGAATTGTCAATAAATGTACCACATAAAGCTGAGGAATGTGTGCTTGGATTATTAGAACACGAGTACTGGTCCCATCACCTCAAAACCCTAACACTGGAACTGCTTTTCTACACATGGAAGTGATTGTATTAAACTGGATGTCGTCAAACACCCCGAAACGCAGGCAATGGATACAACTAGTAGACAATGACTTAGCGTACCATAAAATACTTCCACAGAAAGTGCCCGGCCAAATATAATAAAGTTTGGAAACCCTGGATAGACTTGGGTAACAGTTGAAACAGTCTAAGGGGGCGATGCAATATTGGGCGCAAAATGCCCAAGTCAGTGTAAAACCCACGCTATACAATGTATTATCAGGTTAGCATGAGTTTTACACTGAGTTTGCGTTGCCTGCACCATTTCTGAGGTGATGCAAAACTGTCCTTAGTAAAGTTTTGTGCTACAATGTAGCACAAAACTTTACTCCATTGAATGGGAGGTGTTAGACGGCGCACTTACCTGGCAGAGATCCCGCGATGTACAAAATCTCGCACAGGGATTTTTGCATCTCAGGAACTCGGGCAGGTAAGCTGCGTCGGACAAAAATATTACATTGCCCCTTAAGTGTCTCATTAGCGGGATGGCCTCCCCTCTTCCTTTCCCTCCCCCCCCTCCTCCTTCTATCTACTCTTACCACTCTCCTTTCCTCCAATCTATATCAGTTGCAATCTTTGAAATTAATATATATAATAAATGTCAATTAAAAGAAATACAGGAGAATGTAAAACATACTAGACAGCACTAAATTTACTGTATGTATATAGTTATACTGTATGTATGGGGGCAGGGTGTTTGGGGCTGTTCTATTAAATTTGTGATGTTCGGTTCTGCATAAAAGGGTTTTTGTCTTTTTTTTTAACCCGAAATAACAATTTAACCTGTAAACCCTTTTGTTACAGCTACTGAATTATATTAGACTGGTCTGACAAATGAAGCCTGGCTTTCTGCTTAACTGTAGAGATGGCCGGACTTCCTAAAGTTCTAAACTTCCGCAAAAGTTCTAAAGTTCGAAAACGAACTTATTAAAGTCAATGGGAAAAAATTGTTTGTAAAGTTCTAGTTAGTTACAGTTAAAATAGCAATAGTAACTTACTGTAAATGGCTGTGACACCTGGGACATGGTCCAAATAACCAAAACTTGTTTAATCATTAAGGTTTCCCACATTTCCGCAATGAGTTTTTGCTACATTCGAGGGTTACCAAATGGTAAATTCGATGGTTACCATATGAACATCTACATTCGAAGTTAACAGACTGATACATTTGAGGGTTACTGAAGGAACCACTACATTTGAGGGTTACCAAACGATACAGTCGAGGGTTACTGAACAAACCTCTACATTCAAGGGTTATCACCAAAATGCTACATTTTCGAGCGTTATTGAGAATTCGATAATTATCACATTTTCGATAATTAGAGAAAATAACTCAGCAAGTTCAAAAAACCCAAACTAGTTCATAGTTCAAGAAGTTCTAAAGAATTCAAATTCATCTGAACTATTGAAGTTTGGGTGGAATTTGGGTTCGAGTTTAGTTCTAGTCCATCTCTACTTAACTGCTACCTTTACAAATGGCTTTCAACAGCAGCCCAGAACATGCTGGGATTTTAATGGTATTTCATTATGATTAGATTGTAATAGTAGTCATTCAACACCATTTCTATAATGGAAAAAAATACATGAAAACAGATCAATAATACTTTTTCTCTTTACTCATCCTTCCTTTTTAGTTTTCTCTTTCATCTTGTTTTTTATGTGTGTCAACTTAATTCTCTTTTTTGTTCTTTCATGTTAGCTATATTAAAATAATATAATATAATATTTAGATTTAAAAACACCGTTAACTATTTGCCTAAATGTAATAAGCCAATCATGTTGCTTTTACTGGGGTTTGAGATTACCTTTCAGAAGTAGCCATAAAATAGGTGTAAATATGCAATTGCATATTTACATCATAAATCAGATAGACTAGGCAGGTGCAGTTTCTTAGTTTTTACTCATGGCTGTTGTGGCTGTTGTGACTCAAGAATTATTCTTTCCACAACATTTTTAATATTATAAAGGACAGCTGATCCGATTGCTCTGTAGGAACTTTACTGCATGTCTCTGATTTAATAGACAGTGAGAGGAAAGGATGGATCCTATAAATTTATGAACAGTTAATATATGAACAGTTAAATAAGAAATATCTGCGGTAGTTTTTGCCACAACCATCCAATGTCCGATCGGTTTTCCGGCCAGATGTTCACAAAGCAAAACTTCATCAGGGAATATTAAGTTGATTTGTGTGACCCTTTGTGGATTTTTGTTATGTAACTGAAGTACTGTATGTAATTTTTTAATGTACAATTGTATTTTCTATCAATAGATGATGGTTGCTTGCAAAACAATGGGGCATATTTATAAAGCCGCGCTAAAAACAGTTTGTTGCATGGTGGGTAGAAGGTTGTGCTGTGCGCAGGGGGGGCACGCTAGGTGTTGCACAAGGGGCCCACTGGGAAGGGGTCGGGGCATGGCCTGTTAGCACTGCTAACAGGGAAAAAGTGCCCGTTGGGGTTTAAGGGGTCCCACAGCTTGAAACCGGGCCCCTAATAAGAGCCCTTGCAGCACTGAGAAGAGCCCATTGGGGCTTATGGGGTCACACATCTTGAAACCCTGACCCCCTCCCTGGCTTTAATAAGAGCCCTTGCAGAACTGAGAAGTACCCTTTTGGGCTAAAGGGGTCCTCAGCTCAAACTGGGACCCCCCTCCCTGGCTCTAATAAGAGCCATTGAGGCACTGAGAAGTGCTATTTGGGGTTTAAAGGATCTCGCAGCTCAAACCGGAACACCCCTTCTTAGCTCTAATAAGAGCCCTTGCAGCCCCTACGAGGGCCTTTTTGGGGGGTTCCGCAGCTTAAAACTGGGACCCCTCTTCCCCGGCCCTAATAAGATCCCTTCTTGTCCCTACTATGGCCTTTCGTTGGGATCCGACAGCTCGAACCAGGACCTATTAGCGAGAGCCCTTGCGGCCCTCAGAAAGACCATTGCAGGGTCCTGCACACAGCGCCCACCCCTCCGGCGCACCTCCACCACAACTCCCTCCTGAACCACACCACATTGCTTTTTTTAAATGTATTTACAATCATCGCCATGTCAGATTGGCGGTAGTACTAGTTAGACCTATTTTTAGTACTGCCGCTTAATAAATTGAGGCTGTTTTTGTGGGTCAACACGATGCACATCGCTTATTGTTTTTGCGATGCAAAGCAACAGGAAGGTAATGTACTTTTATAAATTTGCCCCTATACTGTATGTCACTGATACATTTATTTGTGCACTTGTATGTGTATTTATATTAGAATACATTATTGTCAAAATTAAAAAGAAGTTGTTTTTTGAGGGGTGTGGATTGTGGACAGCGGTTTAATGGATAAAAGTCAGTAACCACTTTTGCAGCAATGCTGGTCTGAACAGAATTCATTATTAACTGTTAAAGGAATAGTTCACTCTCAAAATGAACTATTCCTTTAATATATTGATTGAGGCCCGGGAATTTAAGTAGCTATGCCTTACCTCCTGATCTTCAATCAATAATGCAGGGTCCGGGAATGAAGATACGATAGAACTTACCTTTTACGCATGCACGTAATGCGCGCTATAGCTATACAGGAGAGGAAAGCAGTCGGAGAGTTCAGCTTCACGCGGTGGATCTCGTAAAAGGTAAGTTCCATCGAATCTTCATTCAGGACCCTGCATTATTGATTGAAGATCGAGAGGTAAGGCATAGCTACTTAACCTCCAAGGCTTCAATCAATATATTAAAGGAATAGTTCACTTTGAGAGTGAACAATTCCTTTAAAGTAACATCAGTAAAGGAAATGCTTAGTCCATTATTAAAGTGGAAGAACAAAAGGTAGCAGCAAGATGTGGAAATTGGTGCATTCAGTATTTCATTCTATTAGGTCCTGGATGGAGAGAGAAAGACTACCAATTTATATTTGTGAATAAAATAGCAGGAGGGGAATGTTAGAGGATTTGATGTTATTTTGCAGTCAAGTATATTTTTAATGGCTTTTAAAACTTGAGCAGCTAAAATAATCCATCAAATCAAAATTTCCTTTGAATATTATGATTGCATTTCATTGGAAAAGCACAAATCTGCCTTGAACACCTTCCTGTTTTTTTTAAAAAATGAATGTTGAGATTCAATTAAAATAACGAGCGAGACTGAATTCACAAGAACATGTAGACTAGTAGGTTTGTATTTTAGATCGCAGGAGAAAGTGTGCCAAACATAAAAAATATTCTTATTATTTCAAAAAATATTAATCTGCATAGGTTTCCCTGATCAGTGCCTAACACCTATTAAAAAACATTTGCAGTGAAGTTTAATCACAAATAATACAGTACTCAGTTTGCAAAAAAATGAAATCATACTCGACAGTCATATGAGATTAAATTTAAAGCATTACAGCTTCTCTGAAAAAAGGTTACCAGAATTCCCAGGTATCATTTAGATATATTTGTTGCTGTCCTAAAAAGTTATTAAAGGGATTATCTATCCTGGTTAGAAGAAGCTTCCTTAAGAATTGCAAGGGCCCACAAACTTCTCAAAAAACAACCAATGCATGACCTAGTTTATTTAATAATAACAGAATCTGATTCATTACTGTTTTCTATTTATATAACTCAATGACGGACCAGGGTGTTGTGGTCCACCAGGAAGTTTTGAGGGGCCCACTCAACACCTCAGGGCCGGATTTAACATAAGGCACAGTAGGCACGTGCCTAGGGGCGCCTTAGCTTGGAGGGGCGGTTGTCAATCTCCTCCCACAAATCCAAACCTTTTCTTCCCCCAAAAAAGAGGAAATGGGTGTGGTTTGGGGTGTGTGGTCTGTGTTCATGGGTGGGGCTAAGGGCGCCAGGCTCTTTGGGCCTACAGGCTCCTGAGGTGTAAATCCGGCCCTGATTCCCCTGTTTCCCCACTATCTCCTGCTTATTTCTTATGTTTGCCATGCTATTTCTTACTGTAGCTTTGCCTCGGTATCTAAATTTGGATGTTTTCTCTATTTCCATGGGCAATATACATGTGAGCCCACTAGGGTTTCTCCTGTAACCCTGTGTGCCAGTCTTAACCAATATAACTAGGAAATGATTAGTAGTGTACAGTATGTTACCTGTAACTTCCAAAAATTCAGTAGTTCAGGGTATTCTCACTCCCAGAATTGGGACTAGAGAAATGCAAAGTTACTATTGCTGTCATAGTAACCATACACTGACTGTCCCCACTATAGTTACGATTGCTGGAACTATTTTTCTCCCCATTCCCTTAATGCCTGTTCTACTACTTCTACTTCTGGAAATGTTCTTATCTCTCTTAGTCTTCACTGCTGCTTTTGTCTTCTTTCAGGTCCTTTCAGTTCTAAAGGATTGCCTGCATCATTCTTTTTTGCGAATGACAGGCAATCACAAAGTAAATGGGCCAAGCGAGTTAATCGTTAGAACCAGGAAGCGGTTGAGGATCTTCATCTCTTCAGCGGTGCATTGCGCAAAAGATAAATATATTTACCTTCCTCCCTGGCTCCTGAGATATTGATTGAAGAACGGGAGGTAAGGCATAGCTCCTTAACCTCCTGGGCTTCAATCAATACATTACAGGAATAGTACATTTTTCGATTGAACTATTCCTTTACATAACAAAAAGTGTGTGGCTTCAGTTAAGCAGAGTAATAGCAATATGAAACTCCCAATAGCCAGTAGAGATGGACTAGAACTCGAACTCAAACCCAAGTTCGAATGGACTTCTCAAACTATCCCGGACCCGGATTTCCCAGACTTTCGAACATTCGATAATTATCCCATAAATGTTTAGAACATTCTATAATTATTGAATTCGAAAATCGAACGATCTTCGAATTGTTTATGGGATAATTATCGAATGTTCGAATCGTTTATGGGATAATTATCGAAAATCGAAAGCGGGTGAGAACCGTGTGTGAGAAGAAAATTTATTTTTTTGAAAGTTCTGGATATTCAAACGTGTTCCCCAGACCATTTCCCAGGTCCCAGAGCCATAGTGACCATTGATATTTTAATTGTATTTCATTAGAACTTTTCGAACTATTTAACTCCCATTGACTTTAATGTAGTTCGAAAATGGACCGAACTTTCGGAAGTTCGGTCATCTCTAGTCAGTATAAACAGAAAAGGGTTCTGTGCCTATGAGCATTAAAGGGGAAGTTCAGTGCAAATTCAAATGCTTTTAAGAAAAAAGAGCAGTATTTTTTTAATCTTAACCTGCCAATTCAGCATTTTGTCTGTGTAAAAAGAAATGCAACCGAAATACTGACTTCCTGTTTGCAGGACCCCTAGTAGAGACAGTTATGGTTTTGCCCTTGACCCAGTGCCTGGGTTGATTCAGTTGCTCAGTAGAGATCTGAGCGTGTTTGACCCATCCAACAGCCAATCAGTAGAAATTACTGTTAGGAACATTCCAAGGATGTAGTGCATCCTGGGAAGAAGAAGGACCGTTAGAACATGAAATTTCAGCTCACTAATGTCAACAGCAGGGAACAGCAAAGGGTATGAAATCAACTGATTTTTCAAAATAGGAGAGAATATGTAGAATAACTAGATATGCATAATGTAAACTAAGAATGTAAAAAATAATGATATTTTCCACTGAACATTTCCTTTAATGGCACAGTTATCCACAGGTAAAACTGCATAGAACCTTACTGGTTTTAAAACAAATGACTATAAGAATAAAAATAACCAGATTATAATGTAAATATTTTTTTCTGCTTTTGTAAGATCCAGTTGGAAATTCTGCATCTTTGCATAGCCAGATTTCCCTAAAATACTTTTCCTATTCTTGTTATTGATTTAAAAATATTTGTAATTTTTGTTTTTTGCATTTTAAGCTTATTTTATGCTTTCTTCGTGCTCCTTTAAAATGGCTTGGAGCTTGTTCAGATGCTTTTTAGTACATAATTGTTTTGATGTGTTACATGTCACTGCCACTATTTATCATGGTCTTTTCTATTTCATCATCTACTTCTTCTCTTTTATCCTTCCAATATTTTGGTCTGTGTTAGGAATAGTATTACTCTCTGAAATCTGTTAAATAGCAGCTTTGAACAAACTGTTCTAATCTTAATTAAAGGGGAACTGTGGTCTCCAAACAAGATGAGTTTACACCAACCTCTCTTCCTGCTCTACAGCCCAAGATATAAAGAAATTACTGACCAGAAAATTAATGGGTGGGGCATTCCTAAGGCTGCTCCTCCACCTAGCCACCAGTAAGCACAGCCTCAGACTCCCTCGGTGTGTGAGGGAGACAGGAATTCCCTGCTGTGTGAAGGACCTGCAACTGCAGAGAAGGTAAGGGCATCTACAGCCCTTCTCTCTCACTATGTGAAAACAGCCTTTTCAGGCACAGTTCTCACTCTGCCTGAAAAGGCTGTTTTCACACAGTTTTCTGTAGGGGGGGTCTGAGTGGCCCACAGCCCCCATAAGTGGGCGGGGGTAAAACACCCATAAGTGGGTGGAGCTAAGACACCCGTGAGTCGGGGGGCTAAATCAGCCATTAGTGGGCGGGGGCCACATGAGGCTGTAAGGGAAGGGGCCAAGGGGGGCCTGCAAATGGAGGGGCCATAGGGTCCATGAGTGGGAGGGGGGCTGCAAGGGGAGGAGGAAACACAGGACAGATTGACTGTCATGCACTGACATCCATGCTTTTTGGGGGGGGTTCCTGGATTTGAAAAAAACAAATATATATACTCCAGGGACTTATAAATAATTTCCCTATAATCGGCGCACTACTATGCAGAAGCGCAACGATTATAAGGAAATTATTTTACAGTTGGCTCCATTATATTCAGTAAAAGGGGTGGGTTATATATTTATAATCTACCTCCTTAATGGGTCTCTATGGGACCCAACGGTAAATCATAGTAGCAGGCAGATTATAACATTCTAGAAGTGCTACATTGTCAAACACCCTTCTCCTCTTTCCATAATTACATTTACTTCAGCAGTGGCACGAGATCTGCTGGCTGCAACTTTTGTGCAGCTAGGAGAGGAGGAACGAACGCTTGGTGATCACCGTGAGATATAATGTGACTGCTGGGACAGGGCTAGGAGGTGAGCTGTGTGCGGTCAGTGAGTGCAGTGCCGGGGGGGGGGGGACTTGGTGCTGGTTGAATTGGCTAAAACAGAGGGAGAGTTATAATGAAACCAGTGGGTAAGGAGCAGAGAAGGTGAGTACCACAATTGGTGACTGGGGTGTGTGTGACAATTTGTATCTGTGCGTTTGATTGTGTGTGGGGGGGGGGGCATGGGGAAAGTGGCATAATTTGTGTCTTTGAGTCCAGGACCAGAGGGGGGTTTGCTGGAAAAAAGCTTGAAACTGGAGCAGGGGGAAGTGCCCAGGCAGCGAGGGACCACGTAAGGTAAGTCATTTCAGTGGTATCTTTATCACAATATAAATATTTTGGACTGGACATACCCTTTAAAGGGCATCTATAGTGAGATTTATACATTGCTCCAATCCAGATATAAAAAAGGTTAGTGTATGCGCCTTTATTCTTACCTTCCTCTGTGGCTCCTGCACACAGTCTGATTTACTGCAGAGCTCCCCACTACCACTCTCATCTCTGGTCACTTCATATTATTGGGCTGTGAACCAAGCCTGTGAAACAAACTGCCCATGCGCATTAATCCCCCTACACGTCACTCTAACCTTTGAAAACAAAAAAACCTTGGCATGTAAGCCTGTAGAGAGTATCTCTATTGTTCTGGAGACACTTGCTACATAAGGAGTGGGAGGGGGTGAGTTAGGAGAGACCCGAGTCCTGCCTTATCACTACAGCTTAATCTCCCTTTGACAGGCAATAAATTGGTGAAAGCTTGGGAGGAGGGGAATGCAGTACTGGTCTTTCTGCTTCATTCTCCTTCCTTTTACTTCTGTTTTTAACCCAGTATTTGCTTACTGTAAAACTTTTGTATGCCTATACACTACATTGGCATGCTGTTAGGGGAATTGAATAACAGCTCAAGCAGGAGTGGTGTATTGAAATCTTGACTTTTTACTTATATCTCAGGACAGAGGAGGAAAGTGAAGAAAATAAAGGTACTCTGAGGGTTGGGGGGAACACATAGAAAGAAGGGGAAAATGTACATTTACAGTTACAGTTATCTGTCAGTTAGATCGACTGGACTTAAAGTTTAGTTACGTTTCGCTAGTCATCCGACTAGCTTTCTCAATTCAGAATGATTTGTACAAGAATCTGTTGGCAATTATGTACCCTGGAAAGTCCCAGTTAGCAAATCACAGCCAGGTGTTAAGGACATTATGAATGCAAGGCATAATTGCATTGTGGCTAAGAGGTGTTATAGGAATGCCTAGGGTAAGGTGTCAAAACAGCATTGTACATGGCAGACAGTTGGTGTCGAACCTCCCCCCCAAATCTATTCAGGCTTGGTTTCTTTATTTTCACATAAACGACCTCATTGACACCTCTCTTGAACCAGTCCTGTTCTTTTGAAAGGATATTGACATTACAATCTTCAAAGGTATGTCCTTTTTCCTTAAGATGCAGGTACACGACTGAGTCCTGACCCGAGGAATTGGTTCTTCTGTGCTGGGCCATAAGTTGGTGCAGTTGCTGTTTGGTCTTCCCACATACAAATCAGAGCACTTTTCACTGCACTGCACTGCGTATATGATGTCACTTTTCTTGTGTTTCGGTATTAGGTATTTTGGATGTACCAATTGCTGCCTCGGTGTGTTATTTGGTATAAAGCAGACTGGGATACAGTGTTTTTTGAAAAATTTTCCTTAATTTCTTGGAGACCCCTGCTACATATGGGATAACCATGTTCTTCCTCCTGTCTTGCTTTTCCCCTTCACTGTTGGTATTCGTGTAGTTTGTTTATGTAAGTTATTTTGTTCCAGAATAACGCGGTGCAACGGAGGACCGGCAATTTATACATTACACAAAAGACTCCAGCACTCAACTACACATACAATTATAAATGAATGGGGTATAAGAATTAGACATTTATGCAAGCAATGAAGGGTAATCACCTGCACTGTAGTTCAAATGGATACCTTTAGTTACATTGTTGGTACAAACATGTGTCAGCTGATGCGCCACCCCAAGGGAGTATCCCAGCATCCCTCCTAACCTAGTGAAAAAAATATATACTTTAATTTTTTAAAAAGATCTTCATAGTGGAGTCCACACCTTCTGGTGGATTTATACATGGATATAATTTTTTTAGGAGCTTTTATATATAATATTATTGCTGCTATTTATTCACTAATTACTGTGTTATTCATTGTTTGAGCTGGCCAGCTCACTATTTTATTTGTTTGTTATATTAGGGGATTTCTATGATGTATAGTATATATTAAAATTACTGATTTCATATTTTAGTGTTTATATTTTAGTATCTCTAGGGTTCGCACAGGTTCCATCTATTATTTTTTTATTGTGATTACCTGGTGGATGCGGTTGGTTACCGTACCTTGCAGTTTTCTATCTTTCCTAGGTTGGGATTTCCTGGGGCACCTGTGTTTGGATAACTGGTGGCTTTCTTTTTTGATACAAAATGTATTTGTGTATTTAAAGGGCAACTGTGGTCTCCAAACAAGTTAGGGTTAAATGAAAGCCTGTAGTATTTTCTTTATAATGAGCCAACAATCACATCTCTGGCTTCACCCTGTGAGAAATGATATCAAGGTTAATGTTCAAACTTCCTGCTTCCAGTAGGTTGAGTGACATCACCTGACCTCTGCTAGCCCCTATGCCCCAGGGGAGAAGCATGCTCAATAAAGACTTAATGCTGGGGAAAACAGGGGGGAAAATTGACATTTGAGAAGGGGAGCCTATTAATGCAGACAGGCTGGTCACATGGCTGAAAACAGGAAGTGTTCAAGCAGGAAGTTATATTGCTGAACCTTTCCAGCAATAAATTCTCAAAAATTTTATCTAGAGATGTCATTTCCAAGGTATAATGGAAGGCTTTATATATAAATATATAGTATATTTGTATTATACTAGTTTGGAAGAATTGGAGACCACAGTTACCCTTTAAGATGTTAAATAAAAAAAGCAATACTTTGTATGGTTTATATAAACTCCCTTTGTTCAAAAAGTAGTGTGTTGCTCTTGTTTTGGAATTTTATTCCAAATTGTAGCCCTCTGCAATTTAAGGTGTATTCAGGTTGACTACAAATTATTACAGTAAATTAATTTGTACCTAATAAATTGTTTTTTTGAAGAAGTTGGGATTTAAAATAAGAAGTGACAAGCAAAACATCTTAGACAGGAGGAGGCCAACATTTATGTAACTGATTTGTGTAATTAAATGCAAATCTGAGGTCTATTTTTTTGGTGCGTCCGATCATTTGTTTGTCTGATTAAGATGAAAGAACAGTCGGGCGTCAGTTGTGTCTGCCTGAAGAAACCATCCAATATTTTATTAGATGGTGTGTACCCAGCTTTGCACACTGCCAGGCACACACACTCAGCCTATTTCAACACTATCACTAGTAATTAAAGATGGACTAGAACTCAAGCCCTTAAATACTTCGAACAAACATGAACTTTGCGAAAATTCAATATTTCTAGAAGCTGTCTTTGAATCTGTCTCTGAATCTCTTAAAAAGCTTATTATTATACAAGAGGAATCATGCCAAGCATGAAGTGGCAACAATTCCTTGTTGCATACCTCAAAAAAAGGAGAGTTAAAAAAACTGTCTTTAAAGAGAAAGTTCAGTGGAAAATATAATTATTTTTATAACTCTTTCAAACTCTTATTTTAAATTATGCATACTTAATTATTCTTAATATTCTCATCCATTTAAAAAAAACCACTTGAATTTATACCCCTTGCTTTTTCCTGATGTTGACATTAGTGAACAGATATTTAAGGTTCTGTAACGGTCCTTCTTCTTCCCAGGATGCACCACATCCTTGGAATGTTCCTAATAGTAATTTCTACTGATTGGCTGTTAAATGGGTTAAACATGCTCAGATCACCGATAAAATGCTAAATGGGCAGGGTAGGGTCATTAGAATGGAAAAATACTGCCATTTTTTAATTAAAAGTATTTGCGCTGAACTTCCCCTTTAATCTTTATTTTTGTAATTTGCATCATATTTGCAACCTGTAGGGGAAAGCGAGACATAAGGGTAATGCTTTACAGCAGCAGAAACATTGAGTTAGAGAAGGCTCACTGCAGTTTGCCCCCATTGTTAAGAGGGTCGGGCAGGCTTGGCCCCACTGGTCACTCCCCTCACCACATTGGCTTCTCTCCCTCAGAGTATGCTTTGTGCAAGGGATATTGGGCAAAAGGGTTACACTTTACAACAGCAGGACCATTGAGTTAGAGTAGGCTCACTGCAGTGTCTGAAGAAGGTGTCATGTGACAGCTGAATGTTACACTAATGTGTTGAATAAACATTTTTGTTTGTTTGCAAAAAGACTGGTGTGCGTTGCTAGTTTTCATATGCTGGATATATTGCCACTGGCTGTGGCATTTTGCAGCACCCAGCAAGTGAACGATTTTCAAACAGTGGTGTGGGAGTTCAACTTCTACTGCTGCAATTGTTGAGGAGCCAGGCAGGCTTGGCCTCTCTAGACACCTCTCTAGACATACCCCACACCACATTGGCTTCTTCCCCCCACAGTTTACATCAAATAGAGGAAAGCTGCAGAAAGGGTTAAATTTCACAATAGCAGAAGCATTGATCAAGAGTAGGCTCACTGCAGCTTGCCACCATTATTGAGGAGCCAGGCAGGGAGAGAGGCCAATGTGTTGAGTGGTATGTCCAGTGGGGCAGGGTTGCCAACCTAATTTCAAAATTTTTACTGACAAGAGGGCACAAATTTCTGGACACCCAAGATTTTTCACGGACAGGGGGTGGATATAGTAGCATATCCAAGCCACTCCCCCTTTTAATGATGATCCTAGAGAAAACTGACTGTTAAAGGGTATCTATACTGAATAAAAATGTGTTTTTGAATTGCCCATTGCTGGAAACTAATTTTCCCAAAATATGTACCATATTCTTTTAGATTTCCATTTCAACTATCAATCAAACTATCATCATAAACTCTTCTGGGTTCAGTTTTGCTGTCTTACACTAATTGAACAGAATGTCTGACTAATGCTGGTTTGTGAACTGGAGTGTTGAATGTAAAGCTGGTTTGTGAACTGGAAGTGTGTCTTAACACTGATTTTTAAATAAAGGGATAACTAAAAAGTTGTTTTTTGAACTGGAGGCCTGAATAAAGCTGGTTTGTGCACTGGAATAGCTGACAGACCCTGATTTTGAATAGGAGGGCTGAAGGACACTGGTTTTGAACAGGAGGACTGACAGACACTGTTTTTTTAACTGGAGGCATGACAGACACTGTTTTTTTAAAATGGAGGCATGACAGACACTGTTTTTTTAAATTGGAGGACCGACAGACACTGGTTTTTGAATTGGAGAACCGACACACACTGGTTTTTTAATTGGAGGACAGACAGACACTGTTTTTTTAACTGGAAGAATGACAGACACTGTTTTTTTATCTGGAGGACAGACGGACTCAGGTTTTTGAATTGGAGGACCAATACTGTTTTTTAAACAGGAGAGCTGACAGACACTGTTTTTTTAACTGGAGGACTGACAGACACTGTTTTTTAAACTGGAGGACTGACAGACACTGTTTTTTTAGCTGGAGGACTGACAGACACTGGTTTTTGAACTGGAGGACTGACAGACACTGGTTTTTGAACTGGAGGACTGACAGACACTGGTCTTTGAATTAGAGGACTGACACTGGTTTTCGAACTGGATGACTGAGAGACACTGTTTTTTTCAACTGTAAGGTTGACAGACACAGGTTTTTGAACTGGAGGAATGACAGACACTGTTTTTTGAACTGGAGGGCTGAAAGACACTGTTTTTTTAACTGGAGGACTGACAGACACTGTTTTTTTTAACTGGACGACCGTCAGACACTGTTTTTGAACTGGAGGAATGACAGACACAGGGTTTTGAACTGAAGGACTGACAGACACTGGATTTTGAACTGGAGGACCGACAGACACTGGTTTTTGAACTGGAGGACCGACAGAAACTGTTTTTTGAACTGGAGGACTGACAGACACTGATTTTTCTCAGCAGTGGGTCTCAGTAGAACACAATGATAGAAACTTACACAGCAACAGTGAGCACTAGAACCCAGCAACAATTCTATAAAATTGTTTGAGGCAGTTCAATACTGGCAGCACAGGATGATTCTCTATCTGAGACAAAGATAAGAACATTTATTGCACTGACCTTACTGACAGTCTCTGAATCTCATTCCGAACACTGTGAAGTTACAATGTCTCCATGAGGACTCAAATGGCTCCGCATCCCCAAAATACCCGGGAAAAAATAAAGGCCATGAAATGTGGGCAGGGGGCTGAGTTCTGGCTGCATTCATTTTGCCAGTGTATTAGTCATGGCTTTCTGGTTCTTCGGCTGGTTAAAGTGGCAGTACCAACTGAGAAGTGATTTTTAACAGACAGTTGTTAAAAATCACAGACTGCATTTTATGCATATTTTTACGGACTGTCCATGAATTTAGGGAGGGTTGGCAACTCTGTAGTGGGGCCAAGCCTGCCTGACTCCTCAACAATGGGGGCAAACTTCAGTAATCCTACTCTAACTCATTGGCAGCTGTGAAGCATTACCCCTTTGCCCACTTTTCCCTATATGTTGCAAATTACAAAATTAAAGATTAAAGGACAACTCTACCCTCATAATAACATCTTTTAGAAAGAATGGCCTCTTTAAAATATGTTGATATATATTACTTTCTCCTATGAATTAATTTCTGTATGGCTGCTATGCTTCTGGATGCCTCATGGAAACTGAGCAATTTAGAAAGCTGTACTGAGCCTGTACTGAGCCTGGGCATGCACAGAAGAGGCAGACAGGCGATTAACATTCAGTCATTGGCTGTGATGTCAACTGTCAAATCCATAACTGACAGTTACTAACTGGAAAAACCAGGAAGCAGAAACGGGAAACAGGACATTGTGCTGGATTTCAGGTTAGACATATATTTCACATTCCAAACTATTACAGTTTAGGGTTTTGGGGGCTGATTTACCTGTATGTAAGTTTTCATTTTGGGCCTGGACTTGCCCTTTAAAGGGGAAATTCAGTGTGAATATACTTTTAAGAAAAAAGTGCAGTATTTTTCTATTACTGACCTGTATCAGGACTCCTAATAGGGACCATTAAATTCTTGCCCTTGACCCAGCGCCTGGGTTGTTTCAGTTGCTCAGTAGAGATCTGAGCATGTTTTACCCATCCAACAGCCAATCAGCAGAAATTACTGTTGAAAACTAGAGATGGCCGAACTTTCGAAAGTTTGGTCCATTTTTGAACTTTTGAACTATATAGAAAGTTCGAAAACGGGCCCATTAAAGTCAATGGGAGTCAAATAGTTTGAAAAGTTCTAATGAAATACAATTAAAATATCAATGGTAACTTAATGTAAATGGCTGTGGGACCTGGGAAATGGTCTGGGGAACATGTTCGAATATCCAGGACATTTGAAAAATCTATTTTATGCTCACTCGCGCTATTTTCGAGCTTGTTCGCGCCTAGGTACCATGTACATTTTACTCGCGGATTCGATGCTCACGTATAAGCTTTAATGGACACTTTACTCGTAGATTTGATGTTCACGCCTAGATACCATGGACATTTTACTCGCGGATTTGATGCTCGCGTATAGGCTTTAATGGACACTTTACTCGTAGATTCGATGTTCACGCCTAGATA
This sequence comes from Hymenochirus boettgeri, assembly GCA_019447015.1. Classification (NCBI taxonomy): domain Eukaryota; kingdom Metazoa; phylum Chordata; class Amphibia; order Anura; family Pipidae; genus Hymenochirus; species Hymenochirus boettgeri. Next base: position 187,741,476 of record CM033469.1, on the reverse strand, counting down.
CCATGGACAGTTTACTTGCGGATTCGATGCTCGCATATAGGTTTTAATGGACCCTTTACTCGCGGATTCGATGCTCGCGTTAGCGCCAGTGTATACCATGGACATTTTACTCGCGGATTTGATGCTCGCGTATAGGTTTTAATGGACCCTTTACTCGCGGATTCGATGCTCGCGTATAGGTATAATAGGCATTTTACTTGCACATTCGAACGGTCGAACATTCGATATTTATCGAAAGTCCGAAAATATCGAAAATCCGGGTCAGGGATAGTTCGAGAAGTCTGAATTTGTTCGAATTCGAATAGTTCGGCTCGAACTCGGGTTCGAGTAGAAGGACCATTACAGAACCTGAAATGTCAGCTCACTAATGTCAACAGCAGGAAATAGCAAGGGGTATAAATTCAATTGTTTTTTTTTTTAAATGGATGAAAATATATATATAATTAGCTATGCATAATATGAAATTATAATTTAAAAAATAATTATATTTTCCACATTAACTTCTTTTTTTAACCCGTTTTTTTGAGGTGTGCAACAAGAAATTGTTGTATCACCATGCTAGTTTTTGAAAATTCTCAAATTTGAATGTCGAAGGCGGAAGCCCGAAAGTAGAGTGTGTGTAAAGGAAGTGACTTTATTTCAAGTTCTGGATATTTTTATATCCCCACACCATTTTCCAGGTCCCAGAGCCATGTGCAGTAAGTTACAATAGCCATTTTAACCTTTATTTTATTAACTTTTGGAAGTTTGGCCATCTCTACTAGTATTTATCTAGTAATACAGTTTACATTGATTGACTTTTGTTTTGCCAGCCGCTATAAGTTATTGGTACAGTACAGTAGACATGGCAGATGAGTCACGTGTAAGTAGGAAGGTGTTTGATATATTTATATGCTTGGTGTGTACTTCTGGCTATTCCCTTCAGCTTTAATGCTTTATGTAAAGGATAATGTCTCCCCTACTGTGTATATATAATAATAAGGATAATAGAATTTACTGAGTAGTGAGTACCATGACCATATAAAAGCATTAAGCCCGAGGCCAAGAGCTTTTATACCGATTATAGAGTGTGAAGGTGACTTCTCAAACACTTAAATAACACAGTAGGGGCACATTATTTTTTATATATAAATATATCATCATTTTATTTTTATAAATGACAGATATTTGTTTAGCACAAAATAAAACTCATTAAAAAGTATACTTTGAATAATAAAACTACAACCCTGGAACATTCACAGAATGCTAAATAAATCAATCTCTTGTAAAAAATAACTTTTACTGAAGTAAAGGATGAATGTTAGCAGATGCAGAACTGATTGCTGACTGTTTGTGTTTCTGTTTTGCACATGTGTGGATTTTTTTTTGCATTTTTTATCCTTAGTGTATACTAGTGTATGAACCAATATTCTAATAAACATCCTGAACTGTGGATTCTTGGGTTTTCAACTAATTTGATTTTTTTTTCATATGTATTAGTTTCTTTACTGTGGGGGTCATAGAACAAGAATTTTTACACTATTCGAGCGATCTGTAGTTTCTCAAAATAGCCACTGGAGGTTCTGCTGCAGAGTTTGGGAAGTATATAGATATTTTCTATGACCTCTGTGCAGGGAATGTGCAGTGTAATATGTAGCCAATATGTTTAACAAACCATTGTTTTGGATCCAACTTCACATATAAGCCACCTTTTTAATTTGTAATAAAAATGCTAATCCATATTTTAATAGAATTAAGAAGAAATAACGTTTAATACACAGGTACACATTATTTCCTTTGATGTCATAATCATTTCAATGCATTATGCTTTAATAACAGCTAGCTTGTTGCTTGGTGACTGAGTAACAACCTGGCTACTGTCCAAATTGTAGATGGTTTAAATGTTAAAACATGATTTAAATTATTATTAATTTAAAGTGTATGATAAATGTTTTATTGAAATTATAGTTTATATGGGCCTATGGAATGAAAACAAAAAATGAATATATTGTAAAAAGAATCTCCCACTGATTATAATTATATTTTTAAAGACGGATAGGGCTGGTCAGATGAGGGTTCCTACAATCCGGTACGCAGTCATGCGTTTTTATTAAACATGCAGCAACATATGCAATAAGAGGTGCAATCATTACAGAAGCCTGTCGAAAACTGTTTTTTTTATGTATAATTCCTTCTGGACTGCTATAATATGTTGATATTTGTTAAGGGGCCCCACAAAGGTTAACATCTATTATTTTTTTACTATGTGCCCATATCTGCCATATGTCTGCCACTCTCCCAGGAGTGGAGAATGACTAATGGATTGTGTTGGACAATGTAATGATATTATTTGGTGTAAAGGTTAAAATATTAAAACAAGTTGAGTAATGTTGTACATTAACTTAATCTACTTGCTGTTCCATTAAATGTAGCTTAAGTAGCAGCTGTGCAGCTATTTATTGTCCATAGGTGGACAGAGGTTGTGTTACTTTTCTAAATGATTTCTTTACAATACAGTAAAAGGACATGAACATTTTTCAGTAGAAAATATTCAAGGCTGGCACACACATCCAGCACTATTGGGGGGGGATGGGTACACTAAAAACGAAAACAGGACCTCACTAATGGAATCTTTTCTTATTGTTAATGTTATTTAAATTGTTGACTGTTAAAACAAATTGTTTTTGACTATATTAATGAACCAAAAGTAATTATTCAATTCAAGGAAGTTTTACTTTTTTGTCATCATTTCAACAAAATTCCTTCTTCAAAGTTCTGTCATTTACAATTCTGAAAGTTTCACCAGATCAGCAAATTTTCTAAACCTGCAGTTCTGCTTCAAAACAGGTTCTATTCGAAATTGGGATTTATCACTAGCAGCTATCAGTGATTTGCATCAAAATAGCCACACATGCATGGAAACAGTAACTTCTTCTCCCAACATTCCAGGTACATTTAGATGAATGTCATAAGGCATTTTGCAAAAAGCTCCCCAGATCCTAATCTCATTAAAACTCATTGAAGCACAAGCCAATACATTGTAATAAAACTCGCACTAACCAGGCAAGCTGTTAGGACATATTTATATTTTGGATACCGCTATTTTTTTGACGCACCTTGCAAATCTACAATATCGGTTGTAAATAACTTTAGCATTGACAGGATTGCTTCAATTCCACCCCCCCCCCCCCCCCAGCCCTTTTTCAGTCACTGGGGTTAAAAACTCGATGTCTGGTTTCTTTCTTTTTCTTCTTTTGCTTTCTGTAACACCTGAGCATGTGCCAACTGCAGATTAGAAGGAGGAACTAGTATTTGTGACCGCAGAATCAAAACCTTCCACCCCCTTCTGAACAGTGATTTCTTCCTATCTTGGGCTGTGCAGCACATATTAATTAATACCATTTTAAAAGTAGGAACCTGGCATTTCATTGTTTCAAGACCACAGTTCCCCTTTAAGTACATTTCAACATGCAAAGCTGGCAATGTTAAATCTAGAAAAGTCAAGTAGAAAAAAAAGGCAACTTCCCCTTACAATGTTATATATATTTAAATTCCATGGGGGGGTGCTTGCATTTTGTTGCATATATACAGACAGCTTTAAGCCTGCAACTCTTACCTTTTAAAGGTTTGTAATAGCAGAAATGTAAGCAATATGGAATATTGGAACGTGCAGTGCAATTTTGGAATCCTGTGTACAAAAAGGAAATCTTTGAAAAGGAAAGGGTTCAGAGAATGGCAACTAAATTAATAAGGGGATTGGGGGAGCTTGAATATGAAGAGAGACTGGAAAAGTTACAATTATGTACGCTGGAGAAAAGGTGATTACGTGGGGATATGATTACTGTGTATAAATACATTAACGGGCCATACAATAAACTATCTGGGGCATTGTTCACCAATAGCGCATGTTAGAGGACACGTGGCCATCCCTTAAAGGGCATGTCCACCCTCTATACAAACTTTCTGTATATTATAGTGCATGTTCCCTCAGCCCCAACCGCTATAATTATACTCTTAGAAAGTCCCCCGATCATTACTTACCTCTCTCCTTCACCGCACTACCCCGGCCCTCTGCTTGCACGGAACTGCAAGCAGGGGGCGGGAGCGGCAGTCGCGTCTGTGATTGGCTGAGAGGTAAGTAATGATCGGGGGACTTTCTGAGAATATAATTATAGCGGTTGGGGCTGGGGGAACATGGACTA